>CM069914.1:117930698-118530698 GCA_036172215.1 Camellia granthamiana
AAATATTACAAATCAACTAAATTAATTAAATTAAATAATTAATCTAATTAAGCATTAAATGCCTCGGGATGAGGGCTAACTGCAGCGCGTGCCCGGGGACTCGCTCGGAATCGCACTACCATGCAAGTATGCCTCTGTTTCTTCTGCTATCCAACTCTGAAAATCACCAAAGTCCTAGAAACACTTTCTTTGGTACTGGAGATCATCACCGGCTGCACAGAATTTCCACCGGCTGAAGGATTTGGCCATCGGCACTGAATTGTTCCATCGGCTGGGAATGAACGGCCGGTCGGCACTAAAAAGTGCCGGTCGGCACAAAATGTTCTGCAGATCCTGCAACTCACAGCAGCAGAGGACAAACTATGCATGGCAATGTAATTCAAGGCATGTATGCACCAAACACATCCCACATCATGCTATGGACTCAAGAGGGCATGTGCCTCGATTCCCGGACCACCAATCGCGCATTTCCATGCGTGATGGCCCGGAGAACCAAGAGTGCAACTTTAATTTCAAATGCATGCAATGCAAAGAAGCATATAAGGGGTGCCAAACCTCTATCACACGCACTTCAAGAGGCCTAGCATGCATGTCAATGTAATGCAATCCTAAGCATGTGATCTAGCATGCAATATGTACAATGCAAGGCATTTATGCAAGCATACAAACAAGCATGTAATACAAGCATGCAAACCACAAGAGGGATGGACTTATACATGAATTAGGCAACTCAAAATGGGCCTAAAATCAGTGGCCAAAGTGCCTAGAAATAGAGACTAAACACACGCACACACATGCACATGTTAAGCTCCAAACCCAAGGCATACAAAGTCAACTCTCATGCGCACTTAAGAGACACAAACATGGGCTAATAGTATGCATGAAAAACTCTGAAATCCATGTTAAGCATGATGCCAAAACATGCAATGAAGCAAGCCAAATATACAACGAATGGCCCAAATTTTGAAACAAGCCATGAAGGCTTAAACCAAGGCCAAGTCCACCAAGCCTCACAAGGCTAAGGGGACTCAAAACAGGTCACAAGCAGACCTAAACAAAGCCTAAGGAGCACCTAGATGGCGTCTACGAGGCTCAAGTTACAAAGGCATGAAACATGACCAAAACATGGAGCATTTGATACATGCTTTTAAAGCATCAAAGAGGCATGCAAGGCAATCAAACAAGCACATCATAAGGTCTGAAATGGCATGTTAGATGGTTTCAAACCATCAAAATAAAGCAAGCAAGGCATGCTACACTCTCATGCTCTTAAGGCCAACAAGCCAAATGCAAAGGAGCTATAAGATACAAGTCATGATCGACCAAAACGACTATGGACAGAGCTAAAGCATGTCAAAATAAGCATACAAGCTTCATGAATCTAGGCCTAAAACATGCTAGAAAGAAGGCATACAAACCTAAAGCAAGTTAAGGCAATATAAGGCATTACAAAGCAATCATGCAAGACATGCAAAGAGTGCCAAAACCAACTTAAAATCATGTTATAATATTGCAATATAAGCATGAAAAATAAGTCAAACATGCTCAACACACACTCAAACATGAAGCTCCTTAAGGAAGCAAAATTTGTCCTTTTCAAGGATATCGAGGAGAGGGGGTGGCCCCTCTCCTTCTTGAGACTTCAAGGCATGCTCTTCACCACTGAAATCCCTCAAGATTTCAGTGGTGAAGAGATCCTACCACCAAAATCTCGGATCTCTCCAAAATAGCACAAAATGGGCCCTTTTCAAAGCCTAAAGGGGGGTCAAACTTACCCAAACCACTAAACACTCTTAATGAACAATGAAGAGGACTTAAAAATAGAGATTTTATGTGTTAATCACTAAGCACAAAAACTGTTTTAAACTAGGTAAGAATAAGGTGCAAAAATGGGGGAAAAAGGGGTTAGTATCTCACCCTTGTAGACCTCTTCACAAAGGTTGTGGTTGATGCTTCCTTGAGCTCAAAATCAGTCAAGAACTCCAAGAATCAGCCCTTAGAACCTCAGTTGCAAGGAGAAGGTGGAACACTAGGTGTTTTAGTGCAATAGTATGAACTAAAGCACCTAGTGTACTAAGCAAGCAAGGAAAGAGAGAGATAGGATAGATACAACTATTCTAACCTAAAACCAGACCTTGGCTCTCTCTATCAATGGTTAAGTCTCTCAAGAAGCCAACCCTTGAGCAAAGGGAAGAGCTTTCCCTCTTATAGGCCAAAAGCTTACAAGCTTAGCCACTAAGCAAGCTCATCCCTCCATACACGTGTATGGAGGGAAAGACAATTGCACACAGCTGTCTGAAAATATCTCAGAAAGCAAGTGCACAGTGTCCGGCCGGCATAAAATGTCATTTTGACAAAAATTTAGTGCCGACCGGCACAAAAGAGTGCCGACCGGCACAATAAAGTGCCGATGACAACTCTAGCCAGCCGGTGGCTTCTAGCCCCAGCCGGTGGTGTGTGGGGGATGCCTCACAAAGCATTCCCTGCCCTCCCAAGGCAAAACACAAGTGTTTGGTGCAAAACCAAACACAAACGGTCGAGTTCGGAGGTCTTGAGGCACGGCGCGCGCAGCCGAGAACTCCGGGAACTCCAAACGAACACAAACATGGATAATCACCGAGTGTTCCAACGGTGACGTCCAAGTCTTGAGGACGGTCAAAAATGGGGTGTCTACAGTTGCCCCTCTTTGACAGAACTCGGAAGTCATAACAATGACGGGAGTGAATGTCAAAGCCCAGAGACGACCCATTTTTGACAAGGCCGAAGACTTAGACAATCATGCAAAACAAGTAAGATATGCGCCCGAGGGCAGGGGCAAAATGCGACTGAAAATGCAAGAAGCCGGGCATAACTTATGATCATGCAAAGAAAGCTGTAATGAAGCACACATGAGACAGTTATAAGCTATCATACGCCAATCTACACTACAATGCAGAAAGGATGTAAGAGAATTATGCAATTCTCAAACGTCTCACATGGAGGATACAATACCTGTGCGGCTCGTCCGGTTGCGCCGGCGGTAAATGAACCGTATATACAATATCGTGCCTGTAAAGAAAGTAAACTTAACAGGTACAATATTGTTAGCAACATGCATGACATATGCAATGCGAATGATGAATGATATGCAATATATACAAAACTATGTATGAATAATGCAAATGAAAATGTAGTGCAATTAAAACTAATGCGAACTACATGCAGGGCAATTGAATCATGATTCAAACCGAAGTGGTTCGAAACCACACAAATGTCAAATAGATTGATGGAAGTGACAAGTCCGTCTCCCATAGAACGATGTCTGATCTATGAGTACTTCGCACGGACACAAGAACAAGTATTGGGTGGATTGACATAAGTGGGGAAACGACCTGCTGGGGTGAGAATAGTGATCCTAATGCCGGACGCAATGACTACACTACAATGTAATGGAAATGGATACAATGGATATGGCATGCGGGCCAAAACCGTATTTTGCCTAGGAAGGGCATGCACACGTACAAGCCACGTCTAACACAGAAAAGGTGCCGCAACCTCAAACCAAGTTCATCAAGGAATAGGCGCGATACACGAGCAGAACTATGCTTCAACGTGAAAAGTATAGGCACATACCGGACCAAGCTCAACAAGGAAAGGCGCAAGCCATGGATGGAAGATGATGCAGTGGAATGCATGCGATGGAATAGATACAATGGATATGGCACGCGGGCCAAACCCAGTCTTGCCTAGGAAGGGAATGTACGCATACAAGCCATGTCTAGCACAGAACTTCTGCATACAGAACTGTGCTTCGACGTGAAAAGCATAGGCACATACCAGACCAAGCTCAACAAGGAAAGGCCGCAAGCCATAGATAGAAGGCGATGCAGTGAATGCATGCAACTATAATGCAATAGAAATGAATATTTACAGAAAATGCATGACATAGGCACTATACTAAAATGGTGATGCACGACATATGCATGTTTTGTCTTGGAATGCATGACATATGCAATAGTATTAATGATGCATGGGATGCATGTTTTTTTTTGAATGTTTTGAAATGTATGACATGTGCAATAGTATTAATGATGCACGAGATGCATGTTTTTGTTGTTTTGAATTTTTCGAAAATGCACGACATATGCAATATGATGCAATGGCTGTGATTGCAGTTTTCCCTATTCTCCCAACAGGGCGATATACTAGGTTGGTTCAGTATCCAGAATTGAGGCGTAGACATACCGCCTCAACCTATGGGGCTTCCATACAGATTTCAAGCCGAGGGTACACCCCCTGGGTATTTAAACCAGACTTTAGTCTCGGAAATTCCGAACCTTTGCGTTCTAGGCATAAGCCGTTTAAACTCTAGTTTTCACCGTCCCCATTGGTCTCCTAGGAACTCACCGCAAACACAGACGGGTGGCTTTACCAGACCACCGAAAGTCGTTCGAGCACGACAAACACCGAAGGAATTGCACCTTCAGAGGATTTAAGGTCTCCTAGACCGTGCGTGTTTAAGGTCTCGCCAGACCAGACGGGGCAACGATGAGATGCGCAAAACAACGCTATGGAATGCATGCAAAATGCAATGAGGTGCACCTTAATGCACCGAAGGTTTTGCACCTCCCGAGGATTTAAGGTCTCCTAGACCGTGCGTGTTTCAAAAGATGGAAAATGGAGTGCAATGAGGTACGCGTGCCTCAAAGGATGGAAAATGAAGTGCAATGGGGGTGCGCCAAACGGCGCGATGAAATGCATGCCGAATGCAATGAGGGGCAACTTTAGTGCACCGAAGGTCTTGCACCTCCCGAGGATTTAAGGTCTCCTAGACCGTACGTGTTTAAGGTCTCGCCAGACCGGTATGGGGCAACCATGCGAATGTGACACGCGTGCCACAAGGGGTGCAGAACAATGCAAACGAGAATGAAGTGAACCATGATGAGGCGCGCATACCTCATTGGTGGAAAATGAAGTGCAAAACGAGGCACGCGTACCTCGAAGTGCGATGAAATGCGAAATGAGGCACACGTACCTCATTTGATGGAAAATGAAGTGCAAAACGAGGCGTACGTGCCTCGAGATGCAATGAAATGCGAAATGAATGTAACGAGGTGCACCTTAATGCACCGAAGGTCTTGCACCTCCCAAGGATTTAAGGTCTCCTGGACCGCGCGTGTTTTTGGTCCCGCCGGACCGTGCGTGTTTTCGGTCCCGCCGGACCCTCTGGCAAAATGAAATGCACATGAGGCACGCGTACCTCATTGGATGGAGAATGAAATGCAAAACAAAGTACGTGAGGTAGTACACCTCACGTGACTCAAGGTGAAATGCAAAATGAAGCACGTGAGGTAGTACATCCCACATGAATCAAAATGAAATGCGAAATGAAGCACGTGAGGTAGTACACCTCACGTGACTCAAGATGAGATGCAAAATGAAGCATGTGAGGTAGTACACCCCACGTGAATCAAGGTGAAATGCGAAATGAAGCACGTGAGGTAGTACACCTCACGTGGATCATTATGAGATGCAAGATGAGAGAGTATGACACGCATGCCACACGACAATGCAAAATGGTGCAAGTCGCAAGGGACGTGCAAGATGGCGCGATATGATGCGCCGAACAATGTAATGGATGCACGCAACGCACACGGGACAACTTTTAAATCTCTGTAAACGACAAAAAGGATGCAAAAGGATACAATCTTCACTTGAAATTGAGCGTCACGCACAGTAGAGACGGTCCGAAGTCAAAACGGAGGCCGGTTGAGCATCGGGGATGCATTTTCTTGTACTTTATTGATCTAGGGAGACCCAAGACCCCTTATATTGCCTAAAAACATCCTTGGGAACACCACCGGCTGGGTGGGGTGATCACCGGCTACTCCCGGCTGCATAAATTCATTCATCGGCACAAAATAGTCCCGACCGGCCAAAAATGGTTGATCGGGGGCAATTTTGACAATTTGCCTCGGGTTTTATAAAATAGGGTTCCCAAACCCTATTTTCTTATTTCCTTGCCGCCGAAATCCAACCCTCTCTCTCTCTAGAGTCTCTTTTCCTCCTCTTTCACTCATTTCTTCGAGTTTTCGCGCCATTTTCGTCGTCCGATTCGCGAAGTTCACCGCGTTTCGGATATTTTAAACCGATTGAAATCTCATTTCGGTGTTCCTTTTGCTATCTTCGCCTTTTCGGGACTTGTTCCCCTCGATTTTCTCTACATTTCCGTGTATTCTCATCTTCCGACCTTCCCGGCCATTTCCGGCCCTCTCGGGGTTGACTTTGTCGGTTGACTTTTCGCATTCCGGCCCATTTTTCATTTTCCGGTCATTTTTTCACCACCATTACCCATGGCAGACGATGTTCCCCATGTCGGGACTCCCCCGGACCATGAGATGGACCCCGGGGTCGAGCTCCTCCCATTGAGCGAGCGCCCATTCGATCCGGCGACCTATCGCCCGGCCATCCACGTGCTACCACCCGATGGACTTCGCCATTTCCGCGGCTTCGACAGGGCTTTGGATCCGGAGCTTCTGCTGCGCGAGCCGGCCTCTCACTTGTCTTCTGGCGCCGCCGAGGTAACATTCTCGTCTTTTATTTTCTGCAATGTAGGATTTCCTGTCAACTGCCATAGCTAACTGAACCCATTAACTGCTTAGTTCTGATGTACTGTACTGTAGTTGATTGTAGACAAACTCATAGCTGACATCTGTTTAGGATCGACGCACATGCACACACACTGCACTAGTCTGACTCACCCAAACACGGCACACACTGTACTGCAAATTCAACGATACCCGGTGTTTATTTGAATCTGAAAACTCGCACGCATGCTAGTTTTGCACAAAACTACACAGACACGCGAGCACATCACACGTTGTTTACGCTGATCCTCATAGGAGCACTGACATATCACGGGCCGTAGCCCACCCACTGGTATGCTGAAACCCGACATTCGCTTGCATCTAAGACACGTACATACGTGTACCATATTTACACTGCACCACTCAAAAGTACACTGACGCATCGCACATTGTAGCTCACCGAAAACACACCGGCACCCGGTTTCTGTTTGAATCTAAAAAAAATGTGCACACATGCACCAAGTTTACATTGGAGCATCTAAAATACACTGACGCATCACGCGCTTGTAGTTCACAGATTTGTACCAACTGCATATCTTCATATGGCTTTGCAATTTCTTGACTACAGGGAGACTCCCATACTCTCCGCGGGTATGGGAACGTTACCGCTCGCGATTGGTACGCCGAGCTGCCTGATGCCGTTAGCCGCATTGTGGATCGGGCCGGCTTCGGTACCTTCTGCAGGGGACTCTCCAGGCTCTCTGCTTGCAGACCTCTTCTTGCCGCTCTGGCAGAGAGGTGGTGGGACACCACCGATTCTTTTCATCTATCAGCGACCGGGGACATAACGATGACCCCTTACGACTTCTCGATGCTCACTGGCATCGGGGTGGGGGGTGATCTGATCCCCTTCAACACAGACATGGATGAGTGGATCGCCGCTCAGGTTCATTTGCTCGGCGAGGCGCCGCCACTTGTTCGTCCAGGGTTCGTCCGCTACTCCTGGTTCGAGGTACAGTTTCGAGTGCGGACCATGCTGGTGGACGCAGCTCCGATGACCCAGTAGGCCGCTGAGAGGTATGCATGCGGCTTTCTCATGTTTTTGCTGGGGACCACCCTGTTTGCCGACCGGGCGAACACAGTGCCCCTCTGCCTGCTCAGCGCCTTGGTGGACGTCGAGAGGATTGTGCAGTATGACTGGGGGGGGCGCGGCTTTGGCCACTCTTTACGGTTATATGAGCTCAGTCTCTCGTGGCAGCGGGCAGCTGCTGGGAGGCTATTGGCGAGCCTGGGAGGTACGTCTTCTCCTCTGCTTTACATTTCTGCTCTGTACTTTCTGTATTCTGTACACTGCACACATTGTAGTCTGTATACTGTACCCACGGCACACACATACTTCTACTTTATACTGACTGTATATTGTTCACACTGTACACACATGCTTCTGCTTTATACCGACTGTACACTGTTCACACTGTATACTCTGCTCAATACACTGCACAACACACGGCTCCGCTATTTCTGCTTTATTCTGTATTCTGCTTTTCTGATAATCATACTGACGCCTGTTTTGCAGCTGTGGGTGTACGCCTACTTCCCCAGACTAGAGCCAGTGCCGGAGACGGAGACCCCTCTGGTCGTCCCCTTTTCTCGCCGTTACGACGGGCGATGTGTCCGGAGACCCCGGGACACTTTTAGCTTCTTCCGCCGTTTCTTCGACACCATCACCCCCACCGAGGTATGTTTTACTTACAGTCCGTTTCAAGCTTCGCTTTCATGCATACTTTTCTATATCAGTAGATAATCAACTGTATTTCATTTCAGGTCACCTGGCAGCCGTGGGCTCCACTCCCAGCGGTGATACGAGATCGGTATGCCGGCGCCATCGAGACCTCGCGCTACCGGATTCTCCTGGAGGGCCCAGTCTGTCGGGCCTGGTACCTGGGTGAGCGTTTCATACGCCAGACCCTAGGATTGCCGGAGCAGATAGTTCCGATCCATCCTCCCGAGCGCATGAGGGAGACTGAGGGGTACAGCTTCCAGCAGATGGAGGACTACACCCTTGGCTGGGCCGTGGATATTGACGCTGACAGGGGCGAGGGCGACTATTCAGAGTACGTCCGGACCTTTATCATGCGGCCTCTGAGCAGGGGCTCCCGAGCTGATCCAGCGAGACCTGCGGCGCCAGCGGCCCGGGCAGAGACAGGAGCAGGAGCGGGGCCGACACAGAGGGCTCGAGCTCGCGGCAGGAGGGGAGTGCAGAGGGGACGAGGGACGGGCTGGCCCGCTCTACCTACTATGTTGACTTATAGGGGGCAGAGTGGGGAGACCTACCAGATCCCTTTTGCTCCTCCTCCGGCTGATCACGAGTTGGCCGGCATTCCCGATTTGCCTCCGGTATGTATTACTTTATTTCTGCAGTTTGCATTGTTATTCCATTTCAGTTCATTCAGATATCCCACAGAATACTGATGTATTTAATACTTTTGCAGGCTTCCTCCGAGTATACCCATCAGTCTGTGGAGTTGAATGCCTCCCTGCTGGGGATGCTGCAGTGGACTCTCGACGCCTTGGCCGTCTACAGCCTGCCGGTATGTTCTACTAATCACAGTCTCAAATCATACTCTGTTTCGCACAATCTGCTACACTGCACAAAAATCTGATAAACTGCTCACAGCTTTCATACACTGTACTTATACACTGCATTCTGCACTGATTTACTGTTCACAGCATTCACACACTGTACTCATACACTGCATCCTGTACTGATAAACTGCTCACAGCCTTCACACACTGTACTCATACACTGCATCCTATACTGATAAACTGCTCACAGCCTTCACACACTGTACTCATACACTGCATTCTGCACTGATTCACTGTTCACAGCCTTCTGATGTGTTTGCTCTTTATATTTTCAGCCTCCTTTCCCGATCCCTCCGGTGGGCGGCGCTGCTCCAGCTGGGCCTCCCCTCTCTACTCGGGATGGCAGGATATTCCCTCGTACCAGAGGGGGACGCGGTCACGTGGGGAGTAGCTCACGAGCTCCAGTTCCAGGAGATGGGGAGTCGGAGGCGGGGACCGAGTCATTTGCGGAGGAGGCCGGGGATAGCTCGGGCTCGGGCTCTGACAGTGACGGCTCCGGCGATGCTTTTGTGCTTCTGCCCCGGAAAAGGGCAAGGACTGACCCTTAGGCATGAGGCCTACTGCTGATGATGATGATTTTTGCTGCTTCTTTTCTTTATTTCTTTTCTTGTACTTTTCTCTTTTTGGTAGATAGAGTACTATGTACTGCCGCAGGCAGGTTTTTGCTTTTCTCGAAAATTTGTATTTGAAAAGACGATGATATGGAACAAACTTTTTATCTGAAAAAAGTGTTACATTGGTCTGTATCTGCATATTTCATATCTTGCACTGCATTGCATCATCATATTACACCTCAAATGTAAATGACATTGATTTGTTATCTGACAATTGAACACTTGCACTGTGATAATCAAATAACCAACTAACTAAACGGCAAAACAGCTCATACAAACCACTGCTCAAAACTGGGTTCACAACCCATACTCTGGTAGGGACTAATCTGCTGGGGATTGATTTGCATACAGCCCATAACACAGCATTTGGTTCATTCTGCACACAGCAAAACCCTGAACAAATAGGTCCAATCTAACAAGACGGATCACGAAAGCTAAAACGGTTGAAGTTGAAACACACTTGGATGTCCCAAATTTTTCCTTTTCTTCTCCTGCCTCGCATAAATGTAGAGAATGGCACAACATTCCGAGCACAAACGATTTTGAAAAAGAGTTTCACGACCGGGGTATCGAGCCTACCGTAGGACACGACAAAACAGACTCAAACAAAGAAACAAAAGGCACACGACCTGACATAACGAGACATGCTCGGAAAAGACTCAAAGCGAAAATTAAGGTCGACAAATCAAAAGACACGACACACAGACGTGTTTATAACAAGACTTGAAATCTTGAGAAGCCAGTTCCTCCGGGTATACCTCCCACCATTTTCTCATTTGTGATACTCACATCGCTCGGCCCTCAGGCTCGGTTTTTTCTCACAAAAACCCTTTTCTCACTTCTCTCTCAACTTACTCCTCTCTATTCTTTATTCTCTCATTTTACATCCCTCCCCAGGGTAAATGACAGACGAATAAGAAGTCGCGGGTTCACGCCCGACGCAGCTAGCTTGCAGCCACTTCTTCTGGCGGATAAAGTGCCTCTCGGGCAATCAGGTTAACGGGGGAAAGACAGAGGACCTGACTCAATCGTGCCCCTAGTTCGTCACCTTGACCATTTTTTGTTTTCTTCCTAAAACAGCTTTGATAAAAAATGAGAGTTAGATTAACACACTTATTCAATTTTTGATTTGAAAATCATGCAAATCAGGTTGTGAGCACTGAAAATTCTCCTTTTTGGGTCCAATCATGGTCCAATTTTGGAAACGAAATAGTTTTCGAGAAAATAAGTCAACCTCAGTAAAAATTTTCAAAAACTGTTTTTGCAAACAGCCAATGCTCGAACGAGCGTGGAACTTACCCTCGAGATATGCAACCTCGGATCGGAGGCAATGGAAAATTGCCCCTGGCTTAAAGGGGGGGAAGGCAACGGAAAGTTGCCCCTGGTTTGAACGTAACTCAGGGCAACTTATGGCAATGTATGGCAACGGAAAGTTGCCCCTTGTTTGGATGATGCCGCGGCATGTTGTAAACCAGTCTTTGTCGATGACGATCGGACCCTCGGACGCGGAGAAGTCGAAGATGGCTTGAATCAATATGGACACAGTCACCTGGAAGGTGTTGGTGGTTCGGCTTCAAGAGGAAGTTAATCACGTAGTTCCGGATTGCTGCAATCGGGACATTGGATTCGGAGGGGGCAAAAGTAATCAAAACCATGACATGGACTGAGACGCTATGGAAGCGTTGGGGGCTGGACTTCAGGATGAAGTTGCCTACGTATCCCAAACATGGGAATCAAGCCTTACGTAGTTCCGGTTAAGGTACACTCGGGTATTTTAACCTTCACTATTTTTAGGCTCTAATTTTTGCCAAGGTGCCCAATGCGGGTTTTCGACCTTGCGAGCTATGTTTTTCGTTTTCATTCTTTTTCTTTTCTTTTGCATTTCTTTTGATATATATTTTTTTTTTGCATTTTTCTTTTCTTTTCTTTTTTTGTATTTTTTGTATTGTTTCTTTGCTCTAACTTTTGCCTGGGTCGCCCTTCCGGGTTTTCGGCCCAGCGAGCCTCTCAAGGGTAAAAGTGTAGCAAGCCCATGCCAGATGGTTTTGAGATTGAAGCCTCTCTGTATCTAGGAGAACGGTTATTGTGTTGGTTTGCAGAAAGGCCCATCACGGCTACTTCTCGAGCTTTGCTTAGTGGGATCTGATCTTCCTGATCGGACTCTGGTGCCTCTCGCTCGAGGGCTGCTTTGAACTGGGCCACACAGGCGTCGTATTGATAGCTATCTTTTGAACATTCTGGATGCTGGTCCAAGGCTCGAAAATGGGGGGTCGAGTCTCGAGGCTGAGAGCGATCCTGAGCTGCGTAATCTCGAGAACGATTCCACACAGGTCTTCGCAAGACTACGCAAAATATCCTGTTTTTGAAAGTTTTTAAGAAGGCGACGATTTGCTCGTGCCGAAGACAGTGTGGAACCAATCTGGATCAAGCGAGGGTCCTTCTCAATACTTACGCTAACAAGCACGATTTCATTCATTAAGGGCTTAGCATGCCTCTCTTTCTCTCAATTTGATCAAAGTTTTTGCAAATCCCGAGGAATCCCTTCCTCTTTGTTTTTATCACCGCAGTGTTCAAAAAGGTTTTGAAAAACTTGGGTCATTGTGACAATGTTCAAAGCACAAGAAAGTAGGTGAAAAGTACTATTATTCCATTCACATCTCTGGCATGGTTGGTTCGAATAGTAACAGATACGGGACGTGATAGCCACAGCTGTTTCGTTCAAATTGGTTGGCATAACTGGCTCCTTGGCAGAAACAAACTCAAACAACGAAAGCGACTAATTGAAAGACAAAATGGTGTTTGAGGCAACAACCCCGAAATCACCTAGTTTTCTATACAACAAAGGGACTGACTCATTACAATTAGACAGACCCTTAAGCAAAAGGACTGACTCAAAACAATGAGACAGACTCAAAACAAAACAAAAGACTGGCTCGACACCCAAGTCAGAATGTACAAAGCTAGCATTGGCAGGTGCTCAAAAATGCGTGCCAAACACTACATCCAAAAATGTACCAGACATTGCCCGCAGGCGGTTGAATCCCAGTTACATACTCGCAGTATCGGTGTCCTCGGTATCTGTGTCCTCACAATCCAAGAACTCTGTAGTGACTGATTTGGCCGAGGTAGGCGGGAGGATGACCTTGTTATCAATCAAATCCTGTACTTCATGCCGAAGGCGGAAACAATTGTCGGTAGCATGGCCAGACTGTTGATGATACGCACAGTACTGAGTGGCATCATGGCCCGCTGGAAGGGGTTTGGGGAGCGGCCTAGGATCGAGGGGCGTAAGATGCCCCTTTTTGGCCAAAATCAGAAGTGCCCTAGACAGAGGCATGTAGAGAGGATGGAAGATCCTGTGCCCTCGGGGCAGGTACTTTGGAACCTGAGCATTCTTGCTAGACGTACTAGCGAACGGGTCGGCGGGTGCGACCTTGGATTTCTGATCCTTTCCGGATGCAAGGCTGGGAGTGGGAAGAACCTTTTTGGCATGACGGGGCCTACCCCGATTCTCTGATTGACTGGAACTGCCCTCAGGCGGAGTAGGGAAAGCATCCTCCACAGCTTTTGCCGTAACTGCAGATATCTGTTGTTTGTTCATTCCTCCGGCTTTCAGAGCCTCCACTGCCCACAACAGTTGTTCCACGGGGTCGACATCTACCTTCACTTTGTCTTTGCCTCTGGCCTCAGCCTGATGAGAGGTTTGGGTCGGTACTGGTACATCACTGTTGTGGGTGGAGGTCATCTCCAGCTGATTGAGCTCGATCACAACCCGCCCCAGTATCGGGGGCTCCTGGGGTTCGAAATTTCCAGCATACAGTGCAACCGGTGGCGAGGTTGACATTCCGTAAGCGAGATCTGCCACGGACCTCTGGAGCTCGCCTATCATCCCCATTAACTCGAATGTAGTGGGCTCGCGAGCCTGATAGAACTGAGGGGTCCAGATTGGGTGTGCAGCGGGCGACCTAGGCGGATGCGGCATATCAATAGTAGCTTCATCTTGTGGGGTGGTTTCTTGGCTCAGTGCGGCCGTCATGACCACAATTTCTTCTGAGTTCTGCATCATGTTCGGTCCTGCCTCAGCAAGGAGAAGATACTAGCCATTCTGATTTAATTCTCTGAATCTCTAAACTGAAACGGAAAAGAAGCAGTATTTCAGCCCCAAACAGATCAAACACGGGTGTAGTCGAACAACTGCACTCTACTACTGAACCCTGTTCCCAAAAATCACTGTCCCAAATCTGAATCTGATACCCGCAGATATAGCTGGTCCACAACAATACTGATACTGGTGCCCTCAGGCCTGATACCCAAATTTTGCAAACTGATATGCATTCCCTGTAGAGATATACTCTAAAAACACATAGCAGATAAATGAGAACCAAAACACCCCTATATTGGGGTAGGGTTTCCCTGTCCTATTTTGTCAGGAGCTAGGGTTTCACTACGCACGCAGCGGTTTCAAACAACCTAAAATCGGGTAAGCAACCTGTCCTAGTTTGGAATGGTCACTATGGATCCAAATATGCACTAGGTCGAATGGTCGAAAAGGGTGCCCCGGTAAAACCGGGGTTTGTGTTCCCATACTGGCAGAGCCCGCAACCGGTCAGCCTTATGGACATGTCTTGACAAGACAAGCCTCCGGCAAACCGCTCAGGAATAGCAGATGGCCAACACGGTGTCCTAGGCGCACCAATGCACATGCAATGCAAAGAAACACATAAATGAAATCAAAACAGGATATCACGAGTTCGAGTCAAGCTCTCTGAACTCCCCAGCGGAGTCGCCAGAAACTGTAGCACGTCCGGCGGGGGACCTCGGCTACAGTTCGGACTCCCTTTTGTGTGTCGGTTCTAAATCTGAACCAAAGAGTCCAAATCCGGCAAATCGTTTGAGAAAACAGATTTTTGAAAAAGTAGTGCCAAACATGGACTGCTTTGCCAGATTACAGAGTCGCCACCTAAATATTTTTTAAAATGGGAAATTTAGGAAACCCTGACTCGGTGCCGAAGGCCACATGTCCGTCATCACCAAAGTGGTCTTGGCTCGGGAGCTTGGGTACGATCGGGGAAGGTCAGCTATGAGCACCCCCTTTCGCCCGGTCCGAAGACCGGCCTCTACTAACCGTGATATCCGTTTTTGAAAACTTTATGCGTTCTTATTCCGGTTATTAACCTAGAATTACTATGTGATGCGCACAACACAAAAGTATAGACTAGATCGCTTAACTTGGAAATAAACATTGCATATCCGTTTTTGTCTCGAAAAGCGTGTTGTTTTCTTTTGCTACTCGCAAGTAGGCTAAAATACGGATTTCACTGAGTTGTTCCAACTCAGGCAATCCAACCTTCACCCACAGGCATTCAAACAGTTTATCATGTAAGCACTTAGCCGCATGGCAAGCATACTGTCATGGTAAACATTCACACGCATGCGATATGCTAAAGCCATAAAAACTTACATCGTACTCCGCGCCAAAACAGTGAACTAGTTAGCAAACATGCATGACCTAGTTCATGGTAAGTGGCTAATGCAACACAGGCAGAAATGCAATCTAGAGTAGGCTCGGCTAACCCTAAATATGGCATGTGAAATGCGATCAAATAGCATGTATTCAATTTGGAAATTGAAAGTTACGATGCAGTTTGTATGATGTACCGAGCCCGGTGCATGTAAACAAATGCATGAATGCACCCATGCATTGCATAAGGTATGCTAATTTGAATGTGCCCTAATCCACCATAAGCAGGTAAATAAAAGGGTTAGAAAGAAATGGGGGTTGGAAGACATACACCCACTCACGCACACTTATTACATTTTGCCCTCGCTCGGAGGGACCAAAACAATAATACAAACCGAATAAATAATTAACTAAACTAGCTAATAAATATTACAAATCAACTAAATTAATTAAATTAAATAATTAATCTAATTAAGCATTAAATGCCTCGGGATGAGGGCTAACTGCAGCGCGTGCCCGGGACTCGCTCGGAATCGCACTACCATGCAAGTATGCCTCTGTTTCTTCTGCTATCCAACTCTGAAAATCACCAAAGTCCTAGAAACACTTTCTTTGGTACTGGAGATCATCACCGGCTGCACAGAATTTCCACCGGCTGAAGGATTTGGCCATCGGCACTGAATTGTTCCATCGGCTGGGAATGAACGGCCGGTCGGCACTAAAAAGTGCCGGTCGGCACAAAATGTTCTGCAGATCCTGCAACTCACAGCAGCAGAGGACAAACTATGCATGGCAATGTAATTCAAGGCATGTATGCACCAAACACATCCCACATCATGCTATGGACTCAAGAGGGCATGTGCCTCGATTCCCGGACCACCAATCGCGCATTTCCATGCGTGATGGCCCGGAGAACCAAGCATGCAACTTTAATTTCAAATGCATGCAATGCAAAGAAGCATATAAGGGTGCCAAACCTCTATCACACGCACTTCAAGAGGCCTAGCATGCATGTCAATGTAATGCAATCCTAAGCATGTGATCTAGCATGCAATATGTACAATGCAAGGCATTTATGCAAGCATACAAACAAGCATGTAATACAAGCATGCAAACCACAAGAGGGATGGACTTATACATGAATTAGGCAACTCAAAATGGGCCTAAAATCAGTGGCCAAAGTGCCTAGAAATAGAGACTAAACACACGCACACACATGCACATGTTAAGGTCCAAACCCAAGGCAGACAAAGTCAACTCTCATGCGCACTTAAGAGACACAAACATGGGCTAATAGTATGCATGAAAAACTCTGAAATCCATGTTAAGCATGATGCCAAAACATGCAATGAAGCAAGCCAAATATACAACGAATGGCCCAAATTTTGAAACAAGCCATGAAGGCTTAAACCAAGGCCAAGTCCACCAAGCCTCACAAGGCTAAGGGGACTCAAAACAGGTCACAAGCAGACCTAAACAAAGCCTAAGGAGCACCTAGATGGCGTCTACGAGGCTCAAGTACAAAGGCATGAAACATGACCAAAACATGGAGCATTTGATACATGCTTTTAAAGCATCAAAGAGGCATGCAAGGCAATCAAACAAGCACATCATAAGGTCTGAAATGGCATGTTAGATGGTTTCAAACCATCAAAATAAAGCAAGCAAGGCATGCTACACTCTCATGCTCTTAAGGCCAACAAGCCAAATGCAAAGGAGCTATAAGATACAAGTCATGATCGACCAAAACGACTATGGACAGAGCTAAAGCATGTCAAAATAAGCATACAAGCTTCATGAATCTAGGCCCAAAACATGCTAGAAAGAAGGCATACAAACCTAAAGCAAGTTAAGGCAATATAAGGCATTACAAAGCAATCATGCAAGACATGCAAAGAGTGCCAAAACCAACTTAAAATCATGTTATAATATTGCAATATAAGCATGAAAAATAAGTCAAACATGCTCAACACACACTCAAACATGAAGCTCCTTAAGGAAGCAAAATTTGTCCTTTTCAAGGATATCGAGGAGAGGGGGTGGCCCTCTCCTTCTTGAGACTTCAAGGCATGCTCTTCACCACTGAAATCCCTCAAGATTTCAGTGGTGAAGAGATCCTACCACCAAAATCTCGGATCTCTCCAAAATAGCACAAAATGGGCCCTTTTCAAAGCCTAAAGGGGGGTCAAACTTACCCAAACCACTAAACACTCTTAATGAACAATGAAGAGGACTTAAAAACAGAGATTTTATGTGTTAATCACTAAGCACAAAAACTGTTTTAAACTAGGTAAGAATAAGGTGCAAAAATGGGAGAAAAAGGGGTTAGTATCTCACCCTTGTAGACCTCTTCACAAAGGTTGTGGTTGATGCTTCCTTGAGCTCAAAATCAGTCAAGAACTCCAAGAATCAGCCCTTAGAACCTCAGTTGCAAGGAGAAGGTGGAACACTAGGTGTTTTAGTGCAATAGTATGAACTAAAGCACCTAGTGTACTAAGCAAGCAAGGAAAGAGAGAGATAGGATAGATACAACTATTCTAACCTAAAACCAGACCTTGGCTCTCTCTATCAATGGTTAAGTCTCTCAAGAAGCCAACCCTTGAGCAAAGGGAAGAGCTTTCCCTCTTATAGGCCAAAAGCTTACAAGCTTAGCCACTAAGCAAGCTCATCCCTCCATACACGTGTATGGAGGGAAAGACAATTGCACACAGCTGTCTGAAAATATCTCAGAAAGCAAGTGCACAGTGTCCGGCCGGCATAAAATGTCATTTTGACAAAATTTAGTGCCGACCGGCACAAAAGAGTGCCGACCGGCACAATAAAGTGCCGATGACAACTCTAGCCAGCCGGTGGCTTCTAGCCCCAGCCGGTGGTGTGTGGGGATGCCTCACAAAGCATTCCCTACCCTCCCAAGGCAAAACACAAGTGTTTGGTGCAAAACCAAACACAAACGGTCGAGTTCGGAGGTCTTGAGGCACGGCGCGCGCAGCCGAGAACTCCGGGAACTCCAAACGAACACAAACATGGATAATCACCGAGTGTTCCAACGGTGACGTCCAAGTCTTGAGGACGGTCAAAAATGGGGTGTCTACACATACCTTATGCAATGCATGCGTGCATCCGTGCATTTGTTTACATGCATCGGGCTCGGTACATCACGCTAACTGCATTGTATTCCAATTTCCAAATTGAATACGTGCTATTTGTAGCATTCCATATGCCATGCTTAGGACAGCCGAGCCTGTTTAGATTACACCATTGCTTGTGTTGCATTAGCCACTTAACATGAACTAGGATCATGCATGTTTGCTAACTAGTTTATTGTTTTGGCACAGAGTACAATGTAAGTATTTATGCTTTAGCATATCGCATGCGTGTGAATGTTGCCATGACAGTATGCTAATCATGCGGCTAAGTGCTTATATGAGATAACTGTTTGAATGCCTGTGGGTGGAGGTTGGGTTGCTTGAGTTGGAAAACTCATTGAAATCCGTGTTTTAGCCTACTTGCGAGTAGCAAATTCCGAAACGCTTTCAAAACGAACGGATATGCAATGTTTATCTCCAAATTAGGCAATCTAGTCTATACTTGTTTGCTGTGTGCATAACATAGTAATTCTAGGTTAATAACCGGAATAAGAACATGTAATGTTTTCAAAATTGGATATCACGGTTAGTAGAGGCCGGTCTTCGGACCGGGCGAAAGGGGGTGCTCATAGCTGACCTTCCCCGATCGTACCCAAGCTCCCGAGCCAAGACTACTTTGGTGATGACGGACATGTGGCCTTCGGCACCGAGTCAGGGTTTCCTAAATTTCCCATTTTAAATATTTAGGTGGCGACTCTGTAATCTGGCAAAGCAGTCCATGTTTGGCACTACTTTTCAAAAAATCTGTTTTTCTCAAAACGATTTGCCAGAGTTGGACTCTTTGGTTCAGATTAAGAACCGCAACAAACAAAAAGGGAGTCCGAATTGTAGCAAGGTCCCCTCGCGGACGTGTTACAGCACAGCATACAAGTGTAGACTGGATCGCTTGAATTGGAACAAAACATTTCATGTTTGTTTATTTTGAAAATGGTTTGATGGTGCTACCCGCAAGTAGGCTAAGACGTGGATTTGCCCATGATTTTGCCACTATCTAGTGGGCTTAAAACTCACAATTAATGAATTGTTCCAATCCAAATAACCCAACCTTCACCCACAGGCATTCAAGCAGTTATATCACATAAGCAAATAGTCTCGTGGTAAACATGCTATCATGGCAGTTACTCACACGCATGCAAGGATGCTAAAGCATAAAACTTACCGAGTACTCCAAGCCAAAACAGAAGCTGATTAGAAATCATGCATGATCCTAACTATACAGAAATGCCTAATGCAACACATGCAAAGATGCAACTATAGCAGGCTCGGCTATTCTAAACATGGCATATGGAATGCTACAGCTAACAAGTATTCAACTTGGAATTGAAATACAATGCAGTTAGTATGATGCGCCGAGCTCGGTGCATGCAAGACAGATGAATGAATGCAAACATGCTATCATACTGTATGCTAATTAAAATATGCCTTAATCTAACCATCATAAGCTGGTAAATAAAAGGGAGAAAGAAGTGGGGGTTGGGAGACATACATCACACACACGCACACTTATTACAATTGTGCCCTCACTCGGAGGGTCCGAATAAATAATATACAGTCCCAAATAAATAGTTACAGTCCGAATAAGTACAAAATCCTAATTACTTAACAAATTAAACTAGGAAAGTAATAAACTAGCATGCAAGCTAGGGACTGCCTCGACTCTGCTCTGGATGATGAATGATGCATGTCCGGGTTGCTTGGCACGGAAATCCATCGCGATGCCCCAATTAGCCTCTATTTGCAATTGATGCCGGAATGCTGTGCAAGGCTTTTTAAAAGCTGCTGATTTCTGGTTTGCTGCAACAAAGAGCAGGAAAGGGGCATAGCAATGTATTTTCACATATGTATGCATGCCTCGATCCCCGTGCCACCAATCACACATCTCGATGCATGATGGCCGAGGAGTCGAATTGCACAACTCAATATGGGATGAATGCACATGAAAACACAACAAGACCAAGACTCCATCGTGGATAATCCAGAGTGTCGGTGACTGGGAATTGAGACACGTTCCGTCACTCGGAGTACGAAACGTCCCTCGTTTCCCATGCTCGGGCTAACTCCTATCCCGAACACAATGCAATATGCATGACATGCATGAATGCGACTAATAGACATCCTAACATACACAATGCTATGAAACGGCATACACAATGCACGATGTAATATGGCATGCACAATGCTCTAACATACAATCTAGCATATGCAATGCTATGAACTAAGATGGCATACACAATGCAATATGGGCTTACACCAACATGAGTGGACCTCAGCCACACTCACATCAGAGGCCATAAGATGAAAATGAGACACTCGAAATGCACGCACACATGCAGGCAAACCGAGGACCGAACCTAAGGCATCAAATGCCACTCTAGCAAAGCATGGCAAGACATGGAATATGGCATATGAACATGCAAATTTCAGCGCTAAAATATGATGCTAAATAGCCCCGAAACAGGGAAACATGGCACCCGATGCATGAAATGGTCCCGAAACACAAAACTATGCACATGGAATGACTTATAGCTATACAAAGCATGCATTATTTGAACATTAAGTGTAAAGACAGAGTCAAGACAGTCCCAAAACATGCATTTTTCTAGTTTAAAGCATGGCCAAAAGATGCTAGCAAGATGGACTAAATTAGCATGCAATTTTGACTAATTAACATGGTTTACATGGCAAGTGTATGAAGCATATGGAATCTGACCAAACCATCAAAAATCAGTGAACAAAACATGCTAAAATATGCCCGAATAACCATGGAATTGTAGCCAACACATGCACCAATGAGGGGTTCCTTTAGAGGGCATACAAAGAGATCCTTAAGCACATACAAGATAGACATGTGGCAGCCCCAAACCAACTTTAAAAATCAAATATGATGATCATAAAACTTGCCAAATTGACCCTAAAATATGACTAAGAAGCATGCAAGATGGGGTCGCTTTGGAAGGCCGGAATGACCACCAAACAAGTCAAGGTGAGAGGGGGGTCACCCCCCTTTAATTTGGAAGCTCAAAACAGTGGTCAAGCCACTGGAAATCCACTGGACTCTAGTGGCTAGAGGGCCAAACAAGGCATGCAACAATAGCTAGGATATAAAGCTCAAAATAGGAGGCAACCAAGCATACAAGATAGCATATGACCTCAAACAAGAATGGAATCTTAATAAAACATGAAGATACTGTCAAAACAAGCCTTTTTCTAGTTTACAACAAGTCTCAAAAATGAACACAAATAAGGCTAAAGCAACATGCAAAAATGGCCCTAAAAGAGGGAATAGAGACAAGGGGCAGAAGCTGACCCCAAATGGCCAAGAGCCCTTCAACAAAGTTGAATAGGGGATAAAAACAAGGCAACTCACAGTTTACATCAAGCCACGAAAATGAACACAAGTAGGCCTAAAATAGCTGCTGGCCTTAAACAGAGGAGAGCCCTTCAAAAATGTTGAAGAAGGGCTCAAAACAAGGACCTTTATAGTTTATAACCAAGGCTAAAACGGCTCACAAATAAGCCTAAAATACTATGCAAAAATAGGCCTAAAAGAGGGTTTAAACACAAGAGGCAAGAAAGAAGTCTCAAACAGGGAAAGGCCCTTAATCGAACATGAAAAAGAGCTCAAAATAAGACTATTTCCAGTTAGGGTCGGAGCCCAAAAATGCAAGCAAGTATGGCTTAGATATAGAGCAAAGGAAGGCAAGAAAAGAGGAGGAGAAGACTTACCCTTGTAGACCAATGAACCAGCAGCCTTTACCCAAGAAGAGGAGCTCCTAGCCTCTGGAAAGCAGCCTCAAAGTGTTGGCAAGGAGGATGGAGAGGTGGTGCTATGTGGTGTAGACACCCCATTTTTGACCGTCCTCAAGACTTGGACGTCACCGCTTGAACACTCGGTGATTATCCATGTTTGTGTTTGTTCGAGTCCCCGGAGTTCTCGGCTATGCGCCCTGCCTCAGGACCTCTGAACTTGGCCGTTTTGTGTCTGGTTTTGCACCAAACACTTGTGCTTTGCCTTGGAGGGGCAGGGAATGCTTTCTGAGGCATCCCCACACACCACCGGCAGTGGCTAGAGGCCACCGGCTGGTTGGTGTTGCCATCGGCACTATATTGTGCCGGTCGGCACTATTTTGTGCCGATCGGCACTCTTTATGGCAAAATGACCATTTTGCCCTACCGATCACTTTACAGCTGTTTTTGGAGATATTTTCAGACAGCTTTCTGGCACATGTTTCCCCTCCATACACGTGTATGGAGGGATGAGCCCTTTGATGCCTTAACTTGTAAGTTTTGGTTGCCTATAAGGAAAGGTTTCTTCTCTTGGCTCAAAGGTTGGAAGGGTTACAAAATTTTAGACATTTTAGACAGACCAAGCTCTGGTTTTTAGGGTTAGGATAGATACACATCCTATCTCTCTTCTTCTCTCTTGTTTTGTACACTAGGTGTTTGTGTCTTATTATTGCTCACCAACACCTAGTGTTTCACCTTCCTCTTGGAACTGAGGTGCTAAGGGCTTGTTCTTGAAGTTCTTGACTGGTTTGGAGCTCAAGGAACCAACAACTCCAATCTTTGTGAAGGTGGTCAACAAGGGTGAGAAATTTACTTTATTTACCCCATTTTTGCATTCCATTTTTGCCTAGTTTAAAACGGTTTTGTGCTTAGTCTATAACACATAAAAGTTCTGTTTTTTAAGCCTCTTTATAGTTTATTAAGGGTACTTTGTGCTTTGGGGAGGTTTGGCCCCTCTTAGGCCTTGAAAGACCTCATTTTTGTGCCATTTTGTAGAGATCCGAGATTTTTGTGCTTGGGCCTCTCCACCACTGAAATCTTCAGGGATTTCAGTGGTGGAGATGGTGCCATAAAGTCTCCAAAAGGGGAGGGCCACCCCCTCTCCTTGATGTCCTTGAAAAGGGCAAGTTTTGGCCTCCAAAGGAGCACCATGTTTGGTTGTGTTTTGAGCATGTCTTGGCTGTATTTCATGCTTATTATGCCATGATTTAACTTGCTTTTAAGTTGGTTTAGGTCCCTTATGCATGCTTCGCATAGTTACCTTGTAATGCCTTAATAGTCCCTTAACATGTCTAGGTTGTATGCCCTAGTTTCTAGCATATTTTAGGCTTGCATTTGTGAAGATTTGGTGCTTATATTGCCATGTTTTAAGTCTGTCCATAGCCATTTGGGTTGATCTTGGCATGCATCATATAGCCTCTTTGCATTTGGCTTGTTGGCCTTAAGAGCATGAGTGTGTGGCATGCCTTGCTTGCTTCATTTTTGACGGTTTGGAACCATTTTGCATGCTATTTCAGTCCTTCATACATGTTTGTTCGATTGCTTAGCATGCCTCTTTAATGCTTTGAGAGTATGTGTTGCATGCTCCATGTTTTTGCCTTAATGCGTGCCTTTGTGCTTAAGCCTCTTAGATGTCATCTAAGTAGCCATTTGGCTTCGTTTTAACATGCTAAAACTCTGTTTTAGGTTGTTCAATGCATGCCGTATTTGTTTTGCATAAGTGTAGTTCAATGCTTCCATGACTTGCCTCAAGTGTTGAACCTATGTTGCATGCTTTGTTTGGCTTGTTTTGTTGCATGATTTGGCATCATGTTTTGCATGAATTTCAGAGCTTTTCATGCATGCTATTTGTCCATTGTTATGCCCCTCTTAGATGTGTTTAGGAGTTGCTTAATTATGCTTAAGTGTTGGTGCCTTAACTTATGCATGTGTGCATGTGTGTTTGGCCCTCTTGACTTAGCATTTTGGCCACTGATTTTAGGACTATTCGAGTTGCCTAATTCATGTATAAGACCATCCTTCCATTGGTTAGCATGCTTACCTTGCATGCTTGCTTGAACCCTTTGCATGAACATATTGCATAGTCCATGTTGCATGCCTAGTTGACATGTTTAGGGTTGCATTTGTATTGTACATGTTTGGCCTCTTGAAGTGAAGTATGATGGAGGTTGAGCACCCTTGTTTGCTTGTTTGCATTGCATGCATTTGAAAGTGAAGTTGCATCCTTGGTTCTTAGGGCCATCACGCATGGAAATGCGCGATTGGTGGTCCGGGAATCGAGGCACATGCCCCTTTGAGCCAATAACATGATAAGGGGTGTGTATAGTGCATAAATACCTTGAATCACATTGCCATGCATGTTGTTGTTCTCTGCTGCTGTGGGTTGCAGGTTCTGCAGGTGTTAAGTGCTGGCCGGCACTATTTAGTGCCGACCGGCAGTCAATTTCCAGCCGATAACTTCATCTAGTGCCGGTGGCCTCCTCCTTCAGCCGGTGGTGCTCTACCTCAGCCGGTGGTACTCCCCAGTGCCCTGAGAGGCACTCCTGGGACTTTGGCAATTTTCAGAGGGAGATAGCAGGGGAAACAGAGGCAATCCGTGCATGGCAGTGCGGTTCCGAGCCAGTCCCGAGCGCGTACTGCATTTGGCCCTCATCCCGAGGCGGTTTAATGTTTAATTAGATTAATTATTCTATTTAATTAATTTAGTTGATTTGTAATAATTAATTAGCTTGCGTAGTTAATTAGTTATTCGGTTTTGTATATTCTTTCGGTCCCTCCGAGCGAGGGCAAAATTGTAATAAGTGTGTGTGAGTGGGTGTATGTCTTCCAAACCCCCATTTCTTTCTATCCCTTTTATTTACCCGCTTTCGATGGTAGATTAGGGCATACTTATTTTAGCATACCTTATGCAATGCATGCGTGCATTCATGCATTTGTTTACATGCATCGGGCTCGGTACATCATACAAACTGCATTGCAATTTTCAATTTCAAATTGAATACGTGCTACTCGCGCATTTTACATGCCATGTTTAGGGTTAGCCGAGCCTACTCTAGATTGCATCTATGCCTGTGTTGCATTAGCCACTTAACATGAACTAGGTCATGCATGTTTGCTAACCGGGTTATTGTTTTTGGCACGGAGTACGATCTAGGTATTTTACGCTTTAGCATATCGCATGCGTGTGAATGTTGGCATGACAGTATGCTTACCATGCGGCTAAATGCTTATGTGATATTACTGTTTGGATGCCTGTGGGTGGAGGTTGGATTGCTTGAGTTGGGAAAACTCATTGAAATCTGTGTTTTAGCCTACTTGCGAGTAGCAAAGTCCAAAGCATTTTCAAAACGAACGGATATGCAATGTTTATTTCCAAATTAGGCAATCTAGTCTATACTTGTTTGCTGTGCGCATAACATAGTAATTCTAGGCTAATAATTGGAATAAGAGCATGTAATGTTTTCAAAAACGGATATCACGGTTAGTAGAGGCCGGTCTTCGGACCGGGCGAAAGGGGGTGCTCATAGTTGGCCTTCCCTGATCGTACCCAAGCTCCCGAGCCAAGACATTTGGTGATGACGGACACGTGGCCTTCGGCACCGAGTCAGGGTTTCCTAAATTTCCCATTTTAAATATTTAGGTGGCGACTTTGTAATCTGGCAAAGCAGTCCATGTTTGGCACTACTTTTCAAAAATCTGTTTTCTCAAACGATTTGCCGGATTTGGACTCTTTGGTTCAGATTTAGAACCGACACAAAAAGGGAGTCCGAACTGTAGCATAGCGGCCCCACGGGCGCTGTTACAGTTTCTGGCGACTCTGCTGGGGAGATTTAGAGAGCTTGACTCGAACTCGTGATATCCTGTTTTGACTACACTTATGTGTTTCTTTGCATTGCATGTGCATTGGTGCGCCTAGGACACAGTGTTTGCCATCTGCCATTCCTGAACGGTTTGCCGGAGGCTTATCTTGTCAAGGCATGACCATAAGGCTGACCGGTTATGGACTCTGACAGCATGGGAACACAAACCCCGGTTTTACCGGGGCACCCCTTTTGACCATTCGACCTAGTGCATATCGAAATCCGTAGTGACCATTCCAAACTAGGACAGGTCGCTTACCCGATTTTAGGTTGTTTGAAACCGCCGCGTGCATAGTGAAACTCTAGCTCCTGACAAAATAGGACAGGGAAACCCTACCCCAACATAGGGGTGTGTTGGCTCTCATTTACCTGCTATGTGCTTTTAGAGTGTATCTCTGCAGGGGAACGCATATATCAGTTTGCAAAGTTTGAGCATCAGGCCTGAGGGCACTAGTAGTGGTATTGTTGAGAATCAGTTGTATCTGTGGGTATCAGATTCAGTATTTTGAACAGTGGTTCTGGGGAACAATGTTCAGTAATAAAGTACAGTTGTCCGGCTACACCCGTGTTTGATCAGTTTAGGGCTGAAATACTGCTTGTTTTCTGTTTCAGTTCAGAAATTCAGAGAGTTGATCCAGAACAGCTAGTGTCTTCTCCTTGTTAAGGCAGGACTGAACATGACGCAGAACTCAGAAGAGATTGTGGTCATGACGGCCGCGTTGAGTCAAGGAACCACCCCACAAGATGAAACTACTGTTGATATGCCGCATCCACCTAGGTCGCCTGCCGCACATCCAATTTGGACTCCTCACCTATATCAGGCTCGTGAGCCTACTACTTTTGAACTAATGGGGATGATAGGCGATCTCCAAAGATCTGTGGCGGATCTTGCATATGGAATGTCTGTTTCACCGCCAGCTGCATCGTACGCCGGGAACTTTGTACCCCAGGAGCCCCCACTACTGGGACGAATTGTAATTGAACTCAGCCAACCGGAGATGGCCTCCAACTATGGCAACGACGCAGCAAACCAAGTTCTAGACCAGGCTGCGGCCGGAGACAAAGGTAAGATGAAGGCAGATGCTGACCCTATCAAACAACTGCTGTGGGCAGTAGAGGCTTTGAAAGCTGGGGGAATGAACAAGCAACAGATATCCGCAGTTACGACAAAAGCTGTGGAGGATGCTTTCCCTAATCCGCCTGAGGGCAGTTCCAGCCAATCAGAGAATCGGGATAGGCCCCGTCATGCCAAGACAGTTCTTCCCGCTCCCAGCCTTGCATCCGGGAAGGATCAAAAACCCAAGGCCGCACCCGCCGACCCATTTGCTAGTGCGTCTAGCAAGAGTGCTCAGACTCCAAAATACCTGCCCCGAGGGCGCAGGGTCTTTCATGCTCTCTATATGCCATTGTCCAAGGCACTTCAAATCCTTGCCGAGAGGGGACACCTTAAACCCCTGGAGCCTCGGCCGCTCCCGAAGAATCTCCCGGCCACACATGATGCTGCTCTGTACTGTGCGTATCATCAGCAGACCGGCCATGCCACTGACAATTGTTTCCGCCTTCGGCACGAGGTGCAAGATTTGATTGATAACGAAGTTATCCTCCCCCCCACCTCAGCAAAGTCCGTCACCACTCAGTTGTTAGATTTCGAGGACACAGATACTGCAAGTATGTAATCGGAAGGTGAACCGCTTGTGGGCAGTGTCTGGTACGTTTTTGGATATGGCGTTTGGCACGCATTTTTGAGCACCTGCCAATGCTAATTTTGTAAATCCTGACTTGGGTGTCAAGTCAGTCTTTTGTTTTGTTTTTGAGTCTGTCTCTCGGTATTGAGTCAGTCTTTTGCTTACAGGGTCTGTCTTGTTGTAACGAGTTGGTCCCTCTTGTATAGTATACCAGGTGATTCCGGGGTTGTTGCCTCAAACACCGTTTTGTCTTTCGATTAGTTGCTTTTGCTGTTTGAGTTTCTTTCTGCTGAGGAGCCAATTATGCCAACAAATCTGAATGAAACAGTTGTGACTACCGCATTCCGTACTTGTTGCTATTTGAGTCAGCCGTGCCAGAGGATGTGAATGGAAGGACAGCGCATTTCGCCCACTCTCTTGTGCCCTAAGCATCGTCACAATGACCTAAGCTTTTCATAAAAACCCCTTTTCAAACACTGCGGTGATAAAAACGAAGAGGAAGGAATTCCTCGGGTTTTTTGCAAAATTTTGATCATTTTGATAGGAAGAGAGGCCTGCTAAGCTGTTAATGAATGAAATCATGCTTGTCGGCGTGAGTACTGAGAAGGACCCTGGCCTGATCCAGACTGGTTCCACACTATCTTCAACACGAGCGATTTGTCGCTTTCTTAAAAACTTTCAAAAACAAAACATTTTGCGCAGTCTTGCGAAGACCGGTGTGGAACCGCTCTTGAGATTGTGCAGCCCAGGATCGCTCTCGGTCTCAAGTTTCAATTCATCTGTTACAAACAGGATCCGTTCGAAACGATCAGTACCATGAAACGCCTGTGTGGCCCATTTTGAAGCAGCCCTCGAACAAGAGGCATCAACGTCAGATCAAGGAGATCAGATCCCACCAAGCAAAGCTCGAGAAGCAACCGTGATGGACTTCCTTGCAAATCAACACAGCAGTCGTTCTCCTGGATGTGGAGGGGCTTCAATCTCAAAACCATTTGGCATGGGCTTGCTACACTTTTACCCTTTGAGAGGCTCGCTGGACCCGGAAGGGCGGCCCAGGCAAAAGTTAGAGCAAAGAAAAGAAAAAAAAGAAAAATACAAAAGAAGCAAAAAAAAAAGAAAAGAAAAGAAAAATGCAAAAAGAAAAAGAAAAAATATATATATAAAAAAAAAGAAAAGAAAGAAGAACAAAGCTCGCAAGGTCGAAAACCCGCATTGGGCACCTTGGCAAAAGTTAGAGCCTAAAAATAGTGAAGGTTAAAATACCCGAGTGTACCTTAACCGGAACTACGTAAGGCTTGATTCCCATGTTTGGGATACGTAGGCAGCTTCATCTTGAAGTCCAGCCCCCAACGCTTCCATAGCGTCGCAGTCCATGTCATGGTTTTGATCACTTTTGCCTCCTCCGAATCTAATATCTTGATTGCAGCGACCTGGAATTACGTGACCAACTTCATCTTGAAGTCCAAACCACCAACGCCTTCCAGGTGACTGTGTCCATATATTGATTCAAGCCATCTTTGTCTCCTCAGCGTCCGAGGGTCCGATCGTCATCAACAAGGACTGGCTTACAATATGCCGCGGCATTATCCAAACAAGGGGCAACTTTTCGTTGCCATGCAGTGCCATAAGTTGCCCTGAGTTACCGTCTAAACCAGGGGCAACTTTCCGTTGCCTTATCCCCCCTTTAAGCCAGGGGCAATTTCCCATTGCCTCCGATCCGAGGTTGCATATCTCGAGGGTAAGTTCCGCGCTCGTTGAGCGTTGATTGTCTGCAAAAAATAGTTTTTGAAAATTTTCACTAAGGTGGACTTATTTTTCTCGAAAACTGTTTCACTTTCAAAATTGGACCATGTTTGGACCCAAAAGGAGAATTTTCAGTGCTCACAGCCTGATTCGCATGATTTTCAAATCTTGAATAAGTGCATTTATCCAACTCTCATTTTTGATCAGAACTGTTTTAGAAAACGAAAAAATGGTCAAAATGACGAACTAGAGGCACAGTTGAGTCGGGTGTTCCGTCTTCCCCCTCGTCGCCAACGCACTTGCCCGAAAGGCACTCTATCTACCAGAAGAAGTGGTTGCAAGCTAGCTGTGTCGGGCGTGAACCCACAACCTCTCGTTTACTCGTCAATCACCCTGGGAAGGGATGAAAAATGAGAGAATAAAGAATAGAGAGGAGTAAGTTGAGAGAAAAGTGAAGAAAAGGGCTTTGAGAGAAAAATGAGCCTGAGGGCCGAGTGATGTGAGTATCACGAATCAGAAAGGGTGGGAATAATATCCGGAGGAATTGGCTCCTCGAGATTTGAGGTCCTTTTGTAAACATGTCCGTGTGTCGTGTCCTTTTGATTTGTCGGTCTTGATTTTAGATTTGTCGGTCTTGAGTGTGTCTCGTTCTTTTAGGTTGTGTGCCTTTTATTTCTTTGTTTGAGTCTGTCCTGCCGTGTTCTGTGTTAGGCTCGATACCCCGGTTGAAAACCCATCCTCTTCCAAAAGGTAATCGCTTGTGCTCAGAATGCTGTGCCATTCTCTACATCCGTGCAAAGCAAGAGAAGGAAAGGGAAAAATTGGGACATCTGAGTGTGTTTCAACTGCAACCGTGTCAGCTTTGTGATCCGTCTCGTCAGATTGAGGCTATTTGTTCAGGGTTTGCTGTGTGCAGAATAAACCAAATGCTGTGTTATGGGCTATATGCAGATCAATCCCCAACAGATTAGTCCCCAGCAGAGTATGTGCCGTGTGTTCAGGTTGAGCAGTGGTTTGTATGAACTGTTTTGCTGTTTAGTCGGTTGGTTATCTGATTAGTACAGTGCGATTGCTCAGTTTTCAAACAACAGATCAATATCATTTACAGTTGAGGTGTAATATGACGCAATGCGGTGCAAAGTATGAAATGTGCAGATATAACATTCTTTTTCAGATAAAAAGTTTGTTTCATCCCATATAATCTTTTCAAGTACAAGGTTTGAGAAAAACAAAAACCTGCTTGCGGCAGTACATAGTACTCTATCTACCAAAAAAGAAAAGTATAAGAAAAGAAAATGAAAGAAAAATAGCAGAAGTCTGTAATCATCATCAATGGCCTCGCGCCGGGGGATCCGTCCTCGCCCTCTTCCTGGGCAGAAGCACAGGAGCATCGTCAGAAGTGTCGCTGTCGGAGCCCGAGCCCGAGCTGCCCCCGGCCTCCTCCTCAGAGGCCTCCGCCTCCGACTCACCATCCCCTGCAACTGGAGCCTGCGAGCTACTCCCCACATGGCCACGCCCCCCTCTGGTGCGGGGGAATATCCTGCCATCCCGAGTAGAAATGGGAGGTCCAGATGGAGCGCCGCCACCCACGGGAGGAATCGGGAAGGGAGGCTGAAAAGTACAGAAAGGCAAATGCATCAGTACACATGAAGCAGTTTATCGATACAGAAAGTACAAAGTGTGAATGCCATGAGCAGTTTATCAGTGCAGAATGCAGTGCATGAATACAGTGTTTGAATGCCGTGAGCAGTTTAATCAGATCAGAATGCAGTGTATGAGTACAGTGTTTGAATGCCGTGAGCAGTTTATCAGTGCAGAATGTAGTGCATGAATACAGTGTTTGAATGCCGTGAGCAGTTTAATCAGATCAGAATGCAGTGTATGAGTACAGTGTTTGAATGCCGTGAGCAGTTTATCAGTGCAGAGTGCAGTATATGAATACAGTGTGCCAAGTGCCGTGAACAGTCTATCAGATGTTGTGTCGTGCATCAGATTATGCGAAGCAGTTTGTATATAGTTTGGAACTATGTCAGAGAAAACATACCGGAAGGCCGTAGAAGGCTAGGAACTCGAAGGTCCGCTGCAGCATCCCCGCCATGGAGGCATTCAGCTCCAATGACTGCCGGGTGTACTCAGAGGATGCCTGCAAAAGTATTAGATACATCAATATTCTGTGGAATATCGAATGAACTGAACTGAAATGACAATGCAAGATGCAGAAATAAAGTGGTACATACCGGAGGCAAGTCGGGGATACCGACAAACTCATGACCAGCCAGGGGAGAAGCAAAAGGGATTTGGTAGGTCTCCCCACTCTGCCCCCTGTATGTCAGCGTGGTAGGCAGAGCGGGCCAGCCCGTCCCTCGTCCCCTCTGCACTCCCCTCCTGCCACGAGCTCGAGCTCTCTGTGACGATCCCGCTCCTGCTCCCACCTCTGCCCTAGCCGCCGGTGCCGCAGGTCTCTCTGGCTCAGCTCGGCGACCACCACTCAGCGGCTGCATGATGAAGGTCCGGACGTACTCTGAGTAGTCGCCCTCGCCCCTGAAGCCGTCTGCCTCCCAGCCGATGGTGTAGTCCGCCATCTGCTCAGCGGTGAAACGCTCGGTGTCCCTCATATGCTCAGGAGGATGCACCGGGACTATCTGCTCAGGTAACCCTGAGGTCTGATGCAAGAAGCGCTCACCCAGGTACCAAGCCCGACAGACCGGGCCCTCTAGCATAATCCGGTAACGCGAGGTCTCGATCGCGCCGGCAAACCGATCTCGCACCATCGCTGGCAGAGGAGCCCATGGCTGCCAGGAGATCTGAAATTGAAATACAGTTTATTGCCTACTGGTATTGCAAATATACAGTGAAAAGTGAAGCTTAAATGAATTGCAAGTAAAACATACCTCGGCAGGGGTGATGGTGTCAAAGTAGCGACGGAAGAAGCTGAAAGTCTCCCGTGGCCGCCGTGTGCACCTCCCGTCATAACGGCGTGAGAAGGGGATGACCAGAGGAGTCTCCGTCTCCGGCACTGGCTCTAGCCTGGGAAAGTAGGCGTAAACCCACAACTGCAAGACAGATGTCAGAACATTTATCAGAAAAAGCAGAATACAGAGTAAAGCAGAAATAGCAGAGCCGTGTGTTGTGCAGTGTATTGAGCAGAGTGTACAGTGTGAACAGTGCACAGTCAATGTAAAGCAGGAGTATGTGTGTGCCGTGTGTACAGTATACAGCAAGTGCAAAACAGACTACAGTGTGTGCAGTGTGCAGAGTACAGAAAGTACAGAATAGAAATGTAAAGCAAAAAAGAAGACGTACCTCCCAAGCTCGCCAATAGCCTCCGAGCAACTGCCCGCTGCCACGGGAGACCGAGCTCATATACCCGTAAAGAGTGGCCAGAGCCGCGCCACCCCAGTTATAGCGCAAGATGTCCCGGACGTCCACCAGTGCGCTGAGTAGGCAAAGAGGCACGGTGTTCGCCCGGTCGGCGAATAGGGTGGTCCCCAGCAAAAACATCAAGAAGCCGCGCGCATACTGCTCTACGGCCGCCTCGGTCATCGGAGCTCCGTCAACAAGAAGAGGTTGCACCCTGAACTGCACCTCGAACCAAGAATAGCGGACAAAGCCTGGACGTGCAAGAGGCGGAGCCGCGCCAAGTAAGTAGACCTGAACTGCGGTCCACTCGTCCATATCGGTGTCGAAGGGGATCGGATCACCCCCTACCCTAATGCCGGTGAGCACCGAGAAATCGTAAGGGGTCATCGTCATGTCCCCCACCGCAGATAGGTGAAATGAATCGGTGGTGTCCCACCACCTCTCTGCCAGGGCAGCTAAAAGAGGCCTGCAGGCAGTAAGCCGAGTCAGACCCCTGCAGAAAGAACCGAAGCCTGCCTCATCCATGATGTGTCGGACCGCCTCGGGAAGCTCCGAGTACCAATCTCGAGCCGAAACATTCCCATACCCGCGGATGGTATGGGAATCTCCCTGTTTACAAACAAATGGTTGCAAAGCAATATGAAATGTACAGTTCTGAGGAAACATGTTAAAGCCGATACAAATCTAGCATGCGTGCACATTTTTCAGATTCAAACAGAAACCGGGTGCCGGTGTGCTTACAGTAAACTACAATATGTGATGCGTCAGTGTGTTTTTGAGTGGTGCAGTGTAAACATGGTGCACGTGTGTACGTTTTCCAAATCCAAGAAAATGTCAGGTTTCAGTGTACCAGTAGGTGGACTACGGCCTGTGACGTGTCAGTGCTCCTGTGAGGATCAGTGTAAATCTAGCATGCGTGCAAGTTTTCAAAATTCAAACGGGTACCGGGTGCCGGTATGTTTCAGTGAATTGTCAATGAGTGATGTTACAGCGTGTCTATGTGATTCAGTGCGAGTCTAGCATGCGTGCGAGTTTTCAGATTCAAACAAGTACCGGACATCGGTGAGTTTGCAGTGGAATACAGTGTGTGCCGTGTGTTTGGGTGATTCAGGCTAGTGCAGTGTGTGTGCATGTGTGTCGGTCCTAAGTAGATATCAGTTGTGAGTTTGTCTACAATCAACTACAGTACAGTGTATCAGAGCTAAGCAATTAAGGGTTGTAATCAGCTATGGCAGTTGACAGTTTACAGTTCTACATTGCGGAAAATAAAGCAAATACAAGAATGTTACCTCGGAAGCGCCGAAGGACAAGTGAGAGGTCGGCTCGCGCAGCAGAAGCTCCAGGTCCAGAGCCCTGTCAAAACCGCGGAAGTGGCGGAGTCCGTCTGGCGGAAGCACGTGAATGGCCGGACGGTAGGTCGCCGGGTCGAATGGGCGCTCACTCAACGGGAGGAGCTCAACCCCGGGATCCATCTCGTGATCCGGGGGAGTCCCGACATGCGGAACATCGTCTGCCATGGTAGTGGTAGTGAAAAAAGAGCCGGGAAAGGAAAACCGGGGTGGAATGCGAAAAGTCAACAGGAAAAGTCAACCCCGAGCAGGCCGAAAATGGCCGGAAAGGCCGGAAGATGAAAATACACGGAAATGTAGAGAAAATCGAGGGGAACAAGTCCCGAAAAGGCGGGAATAGCAAAGGAGATCCCGAAATGAGAATTCGATCGGGTGGAAATGTTCGAAACGCGAAGAATATCGCGAATCCGACGGTAAAACGGTGCGAAAACACGAGAAAATTGACGAAAAACCGAGAGAACAAAGCTCTAGAGAGAGAGAGTGAAGGATTTCGGCAGAAGAGGAAGTGGAAAATAGGGTTTAGAAGCCCTATTTTATAAAGCCCGAGGTGAAATGGCAAATCTGCCCCCGATCAGGCATTTTCTGCCGGTCGGCACTATTTTGTGCCGGTCGGCACATTATTGTGCCGGTGGAGAAGTTTAGGCAGCCGGTGGCAGCCGGTAGCCTTCCCACCCAGCCGGTGGTGTTCCTAAGGCCTTGTTTAGGCAAAATAAGTAGTTGTTGGTCTTCATAGCTCAAGAAAGTGCAAGAAAATGCACCCCCGATGCTCAACCGGCCTCCGTTTTGACTTCGAACCATGTCTACTGTGCGTAACACTCAAATTCAAGCAAAGACTATATCCTTTTTGTATCCTTTTGTCTTTTACAAGATTCAAAAGTTGCCCTGTGCGTTGCACGCATCCATCGCATTGTCCGGTGCGTCGCGTCGCGCCGTCTTGCACGTCCCTTGCGACTTGCACCGTTTGCATTGTCGTGTGGCACACGTGTCATACTTTCATTTTGCATTTCATTGCATCTCGAGGTACGTGTGCCTCGTTTTGCATTCCATTTTCCATTCAATGAGGTAGGCGTGCCTCATTTTGCATTTCATTGCATCTTGAGGTACGTGTGCCTCGTTTTGCACTCCATTTCTCATTTGTATTGGCATACGCATCCCATGTGCGTTACCTCATTGTTGCCCATGGTCTGACGAGACATTAAACACGTATGGTCTAGGAGACCTTAAATCCTTGGAGGGTGCGAAACCTTCACCATATGCGCGCGGTCTAGGAGACCTTAAATCCTCGGGAGGTGCAAGACCTTCGGTGCACTAAGGTGTGCACCTCATCGCATTTGGCATGCATTCATATCGCACTGTCTTGTGCACTCGCGTTGTTTAACGCATCGCGCTATTTTGCGCATCGCGCCATTTGGCGCACCCTCATTGCACTTCATTTTCCATCCTTTGAGGCACGCGTACCTCATTGCACGCACCTCTCATTTGCCCCATTTGCATCCGCGTGCGTGTCTCATTTGCGTCGCATGCACTTAAAGTATTGTGTAACAGTTGCCCCGCCGGGTCTGGCGAGACCTTAAACACGCACGGTCTAGGGGACCTTAAATCCTCGGGAGGTGCGAGACCTTCGGTGCATTAAGGTGCACCTCATTGCATTTGGCATGCATTCCATCGCACTATTTTGCACACCTCATTGCATTTGGCATGCATTCCATCGCGCTATTTCGCGCACCTCATCAGTTGCCCCCCGGGTCTGGCGAGACCTTAAACACGCACGGTCTAGGAGACCTCAAATCCTTGGAGGGTGCGAAACCTTCACCACATTTGCATCCCGGTCTAGGAGACCTTAAATCCTCTGAAGGTGCAACTCCTTCGGTGTTTGTCGTGCCCGAACGACTTTCGGTGGTCTGGTAAAGCCACCTGTCTGTGTTTGCGGTGAGTTCCTAGGAGACCAATGGGGACGGTGAAAACTAGAGTTTGAACGGCTTATGCCTAGAACGCAAAGGTTCGAGATTTCCGAGACTAAAGTCTGGTTTAAATACCCACGGGGTGTACCCTCGGCTTGAAATCTGTATGGAAGCCCCATAGGTTGAGGCGGCATGTTTACGCCTCAATTCTGGATACCGAACCAACCTAGTATATCGCCCTGTTGATAGAATAGGGAAAATCGCAATCGCAGCCATTGCATCATACTGCATTGTCATGCATCATTGTAAATATTGCATATGTCATGCATCTCAAAAAATATAAAAACAAACATATTGCATATGTCATGCATTTCAAAAAAAACATGCATATGTCATGCATCATCATTGTAGTATAGTGCATATGTCATGCATTTTCTGTAAATATCCATTTTCTATTGCATTGTAGTTGCATGCATCCATTGCATCATCTTCCATCTATGGCTTGCGCCTTTCCTTGTTAAGCTCGGTCTGGTATGTGCCCTTACTTTTCACGTCAAAGCATGGTTCATGTGCATCGCGCCTATTCCTTGATGAACTTGGTTTGAGGTTGCGGCACCTTTTCTGTGTTAGACATGGCTTGTATGTGTGCATGCCTTTCCTAAGCGAGATACGGTTTGGCCCGCGCGCCATAATTGCATTGTAGTATAATTGTTGCATCCAGCATTAGGATCATTATTCTCTCCTCAGTGGGTCGTTTCCCCACTTATGTCATTCCACCCAATACTTGTTCTTGTGTCCGTCTGCATCACTCACAGTTCAGACATTGTTCTATGGTAGACGGACTTGCTACTTCCATCAATCTATTTGCCATATGTGTGGTTTCGAGTCGCTCATGATTGAATCATGATTCAATTGCTTTGCATGTAGTTTGCATAGTTTCAATTGCATTGCATTATCATTTGCATTATTCATACATCATTTTGTATATATTGCATATCATTTTGCATTTCGCATTGCCATGCATATGGCTAACAATATTGTACCTGTTAAGTTTACTTTCTTTGCAGGCACGATATTGTATGTACGGCTCATTTGAGGCCGGTGCAACCGGACGAGCCGCACAGGTATTGTATCCTCCGAGTGAGATGTTTTGAGAATTACATAATTCTCTTACATCCTTTCTGCATCGTAGTGTAGATTGGTGTATGCTAGCTTATAACTGTTGCATGTGTGCTTCATTACAACTTTCTTTGCATGATCATAGGTTATGCTCGGCTTCTTGCATTATCTTGCATTTTGCCCCTGCCTTCGGGCGCATACCCTGTTTGTCTTGCATGTTTGTCCAAGTCTTCGGCCTTGTCAAAAATGGGTCGTCTCTGGGCTTTGACATTCACTCCCGTCATCGTTATGACTTTCGAGTTCTGTCAAAAAGGGGCAGCTGTAGACACCCCATTTTTGACCGTCCTCAAGACTTGGACATCACCGCTTGAACACTCGGTGATTATCCATGTTTGTGTTTGTTTGGAGTCCCCGGAGTTCTCGGCTATGCGCCCTGCCTCAGGACCTCCGAACTTGGCCATTTTGTGTCTGGTTTTGCACCAAACACTTGTGCTTTGCCTTGGAGGGACAGGGAATGCTTTCTGAGGCATCCCCACACACCACCGGCAGTGGCTAGAGGCCACCGGCTGGTTGGTGTTGCCATCGGCACTATATTGTGCCGGTCGGCACTATTTTGTGCCGATCGGCACTCTTTATGGCAAAATGACCATTTTGCCCTGCCGATCACTTTACAGCTGTTTTTGGAGAAATTTTCAGACAGCTTTCTGGCGCTTGTTTCCCCTCCATACACGTGTATGGAGGGATGAGCCCTTTGATGCCTTAACTTGTAAGTTTTGGTTGCCTATAAGGAGAGGTTTCTTCTCTTGGCTCAAAGGTTGGAAGGGTTACAAAATTTTAGACATTTTAGACAGACCAAGCTTTGGTTTTTAGGGTTAGGATAGATACACATCCTATCTCTCTTCTTCTCTCTTGTTTTGTACACTAGGTGTTTGTGTCTTATTATTGCTCACCAACACCTAGTGTTTCACCTTCCTCTTGGAACTGAGGTGCTAAGGGCTTGTTCTTGAAGTTCTTGACTGGTTTGGAGCTCAAGGAACCAACAACTCCAATCTTTGTGAAGGTGGTCAACAAGGGTGAGAAATTTACTTTATTTACCCCATTTTTGCATTCCATTTTTGCCTAGTTTAAAACAGTTTTGTGCTTAGTCTATAACACATAAAAGTTCTGTTTTTTAAGCCTCTTTATAGTTTATTAAGGGTACTTTGTGCTTTGGGGAGGTTTGGCCCCTCTTAGGCCTTGAAAGACCTCATTTTTGTGCCATTTTGTAGAGATCCGAGATTTTTGTGCTTGGGCCTCTCCACCACTGAAATCTTCAGGGATTTCAGTGGTGGAGATGGTGCCATAAAGTCTCCAAAAGGGGAGGGCCACCCCCTCTCCTTGATGTCCTTGAAAAGGGCAAGTTTTGGCCTCCAAAGGAGCACCATGTTTGGTTGTGTTTTGAGCATGTCTTGGCTGTATTTCATGCTTATTATGCCATGATTTAACTTGCTTTTAAGTTGGTTTAGGTCCCTTATGCATGCTTCGCATAGTTACCTTGTAATGCCTTAATAGTCCCTTAACATGTCTAGGTTGTATGCCCTAGTTTCTAGCATGTTTTAGGCTTGCATTTGTGAAGATTTGGTGCTTATATTGCCATGTTTTAAGTCTGTCCATAGCCATTTGGGTTGATCTTGGCATGCATCATATAGCCTCTTTGCATTTGGCTTGTTGGCCTTAAGAGCATGAGTGTGTGGCATGCCTTGCTTGCTTCATTTTTGACAGTTTGGAACCATTTTGCATGCTATTTCAGTCCTTCATACATGTTTGTTCGATTGCTTAGCATGCCTCTTTAATGCTTTGAGAGTATGTGTTGCATGCTCCATGTTTTTGCCTTAATGCGTGCCTTTGTGCTTAAGCCTCTTAGATGTCATCTAAGTAGCCATTTGGCTTCGTTTTAACATGCTAAAACTCTGTTTTAGGTTGTTCAATGCATGCCGTATTTGTTTTGCATAAGTGTAGTTCAATGCTTCCATGACTTGCCTCAAGTGTTGAACCTATGTTGCATGCTTTGTTTGGCTTGTTTTGTTGCATGATTTGGCATCATGTTTTGCATGAATTTCAGAGCTTTTCATGCATGCTATTTGTCCATTGTTATGCCCCTCTTAGATGTGTTTAGGAGTTGCTTAATTATGCTTAAGTGTTGGTGCCTTAACTTATGCATGTGTGCATGTGTGTTTGGCCCTCTTGACTTAGCATTTTGGCCACTGATTTTAGGACTATTCGAGTTGCCTAATTCATGTATAAGACCATCCTTCCATTGGTTAGCATGCTTACCTTGCATGCTTGCTTGAACCCTTTGCATGAACATATTGCATAGTCCATGTTGCATGCCTAGTTGACATGTTTAGGGTTGCATTTGTATTGTACATGTTTGGCCTCTTGAAGTGAAGTATGATGGAGGTTGAGCACCCTTGTTTGCTTGTTTGCATTGCATGCATTTGAAAGTGAAGTTGCATCCTTGGTTCTTAGGGCCATCACGCATGGAAATGCGCGATTGGTGGTCCGGGAATCGAGGCACATGCCCCTTTGAGCCAATAACATGATAAGGGGTGTGTATAGTGCATAAATACCTTGAATCACATTGCCATGCATGTTGTTGTTCTCTGCTGCTGTGGGTTGCAGGTTCTGCAGGTGTTAAGTGCTGGCCGGCACTATTTAGTGCCGACCGGCAGTCAATTTCCAGCCGATAACTTCATCTAGTGCCGGTGGCCTCCTCCTTCAGCCGGTGGTGCTCTACCTCAGCCGGTGGTACTCCCCAGTGCCCTGAGAGGCACTCCTGGGACTTTGGCAATTTTCAGAGGGAGATAGCAGGGGAAACAGAGGCAATCCGTGCATGGCAGTGCGGTTCCGAGCCAGTCCCGAGCGCGTACTGCATTTGGCCCTCATCCCGAGGCGGTTTAATGTTTAATTAGATTAATTATTCTATTTAATTAATTTAGTTGATTTGTAATAATTAATTAGCTTGCGTAGTTAATTAGTTATTCGGTTTTGTATATTCTTTCGGTCCCTCCGAGCGAGGGCAAAATTGTAATAAGTGTGTGTGAGTGGGTGTATGTCTTCCAAACCCCCATTTCTTTCTATCCCTTTTATTTACCCGCTTTCGATGGTAGATTAGGGCATACTTATTTTAGCATACCTTATGCAATGCATGCGTGCATTCATGCATTTGTTTACATGCATCGGGCTCGGTACATCATACAAACTGCATTGCAATTTTCAATTTCAAATTGAATACGTGCTACTCGCGCATTTTACATGCCATGTTTAGGGTTAGCCGAGCCTACTCTAGATTGCATCTATGCCTGTGTTGCATTAGCCACTTAACATGAACTAGGTCATGCATGTTTGCTAACCGGGTTATTGTTTTTGGCACAGAGTACGATCTAGGTATTTTACGCTTTAGCATATCGCATGCGTGTGAATGTTGGCATGACAGTATGCTTACCATGCGGCTAAATGCTTATGTGATATTACTGTTTGGATGCCTGTGGGTGGAGGTTGGATTGCTTGAGTTGGGAAAACTCATTGAAATCTGTGTTTTAGCCTACTTGCGAGTAGCAAAGTCCAAAGCATTTTCAAAACGAACGGATATGCAATGTTTATTTCCAAATTAGGCAATCTAGTCTATACTTGTTTGCTGTGCGCATAACATAGTAATTCTAGGCTAATAATTGGAATAAGAGCATGTAATGTTTTCAAAAATGGATATCACGGTTAGTAGAGGCCGGTCTTCGGACCGGGCGAAAGGGGGTGCTCATAGCTGGCCTTCCCCGATCGTACCCAAGCTCCCGAGCGAAGACATTTGGTGATGATGGACACGTGGCCTTCGGCACCGAGTCAGGGTTTCCTAAATTTCCCATTTTAAATATTTAGGTGGCGACTCTGTAATCTGGCAAAGCAGTCCATGTTTGGCACTACTTTTCAAAAATCTGTTTTCTCAAACGATTTGCCGGATTTGGACTCTTTGGTTCAGATTTAGAACCGACACAAAAAGGGAGTCCGAACTGTAGCATAGAGGCCCCACGGGCGCTGTTACATGTGGTGGTGTAGAAATAGTCCAAGAACAAAAGGGTTTTGATGCTTGGAATAGAGAGGGAGAGGGATTGAATGCAAGAGGCTTAGAACCAATTTTCTAACCCTTAAAACTGAAGGGGAGGGGCTGGTTATATAGGCACAAGAGTGGGAAAAAGGGGGGGAGATTTAAATTTAAGTTTCCCCCCCAAAAGTTCCCCCCATCGGATACAGAATCTGGGGGGGGGGGGAAAGAAGGTCACAGCTGGAAGGAACAGGGTGCAAGGATCATGGCCGGCCAGTTATTGAGGCTGCAGGTGGCCGGCCGGCCATGGCGAGGGTTCAAAAGGGTCAGGATGAATTGTTGGCCGGCCATGACATATTGGTGGCCTCCCAGGTGTGTACAACACAAATATGGGGTTTAGGGTTCAAGAAAGTGGCCCAAGGGTGGTCAACATTGGCTTTCTAGTGAGAAAAACGGGCGACGGAGGGTGATGAAGGAATAAAACTGGTTGTCAGAACAATTACTGGCCTCCCACCCTTCTACAGCCTTCCTAACAATGAAAATAAGGCCTCCACCAAAAATGAACCAAAACCGATGCAAAATGAAGGTTCGGGGGCCAAAACGCGCAGCCCGGGGCCCCGAAAACTGACTGTTAAGCACCGGAGGTGGCGTTCGACCACGAAGTTGGTCTCTCGAGCCACAGTGTCCCTCAAAGGGAGAAAATAAGATATGTGCCAAAAACCGGAGCAAACGGAGGTGGTTAAGCGGTCCCGAACCGAGGCACACGACCAACGGCTCTGAAAACCGGGAAACGGGCTCCAAACGGGAAAAACGGCCTACGACCACGAAACGTAGCCTACGGCCACTGAGAGATGATCTACGAGACCTCTCCCTCCCCTCGGGAAGAGAAAACAGAGAAAACAGAGCCTGGTTTGCAAACTGAGGCAAAGCATAAAAGAGTCCGGAGGTTCGGAGGCAAGGCTCGCAGCCGAGACTTTGAGACTTCTGAACGAGCACAATATGCAACATCATCAAGTGCTCAATCGGTGACATCTGAGTCTTAAGGTCGGTCAAAAATGGGGTGTCTACAGGCATCCACTTCATGGCTACCCAAAACAACCATTACTACCTTTCCGCACATACTCTTTAATAGCAAAGAAGGTAAATTTGCTTCACAAGGCAATGCAAATTTTTGAAGAAGTTTATTCACCTAAAATAATTTTTGAGAAAGACAAGAAGCACATTGCTATGTTACATATGTAAGACTAAATTAAATATTTTGGCCTCGTTTGGGAACAGGCTATTTTAGTAACTTTTTGGCTAAAATATGAGGTAAAAAAAACTAGTATGTTTGAGGTGAATTTTTGGCTTTTTACGAAAAGATGTGCAAAAAGTAGAGGGAAAATGAAATCTTTGACTTTTTGGTATAAGTTATAGGCTTTTTGACTTTTTTAGTAACTTTTTGGCATTTTAGCTAAAATGTTAACTTGCCAAACGAGGCCTTAGTTGACCCACCTGATATGGTAATATGAATTAGAGATTTGGTAAGATTATGATTCCATATTTTTGTTACAATTAATTAGTAAATAAAGAAGAGTGTTTTCCAAGTCTCCTATTTTGATGGGAAAGTAGAATCATTGTTGAATAAGGAAACTGGTCCTTTCTCTACCTATAAAAAAGGCATTCAGACTACCCATCAATTGAATCTGTATTCACATTATTCTAAAGAGTATTAAGAGAGATAAACTATTTTCTCATAAACCTGAAGGTTAAGGTTTGTTTTCATTCATCTACTGAATCTCTAAAATTTTATTTTTTCCGCAATAATGGATTCAGGTATGTAAAGTTATTTACATGAAAATCATGATAGTTCTAGATTTTGGGTTATGATGGTTATCATGCATAACACTATAAACTTACTTACATGTGTATCAGAGCCTGGTTAAAAAATTATTATGATTTTCTATTCTATTGAACATAATTGATTTTGTGTTTAGACCACGGGTTAATTTGATTACTTTTGATTCAATTCTCTTGGTGGAGCATGATTCAGTTATTATATGTCCAATTGGCTTGATTATTATCTTCTAGAACCTTATTTATTTATAAAGAGGAATATTGAGAATTTTGATATACTGAATCTAGAAAAATTTATCACTTAATTTTTTTCTCGTCATCTGTTTTGATATTAAACTATGTGCATGATCAGTCATTTTATTACTGATATTTATGCCAATTTTTTTTTATAATGGATTTCTCAGTTTATAATATAATCAATTGATTTAGATTTGTAATAATAAATAAAGCCAATAAATCAAGCCAAGGATGTTGAACTTTATTTAGCTATTATTAACATGATGTTGTATATATTATTTTAATGTGTAGAAAGCATATGAAGCATATTATTATACTAATCAATTCATGTGATGTAAGTAGACAATATCAGAATCAATTATGTGGCTATACGAGAATTAATTTATTTTTTAATTTGCCTAACGTTGATATTGTTATTTACCATTCTTATATTTTGTTGCATATTCCTGTAATTAATAATTGTGAATGAAGTATTGTTGATTTCATGTATGTACAGAGTCATTATTTTGATTTAAAAGTTATATTATGATACAATTGATAGTTACCAAAGTAACATAATCGGAATGACACATGAATATTAAATCAAATAATTGAGTTTTACTACTCTAACCCAAGTATTGAACTATAATGATTTTGTAAATCGCAATTTTTAAGTATGAGGATATTAGGTGGCCCAAAGGTGCACCACTTCTAAATAATTATTGAATTAGAATAGGATAGATGATTGGTATTCACAGTTGAGATTGGAACAGATACCTAAAGGTAATGGACCTACTTAATTGTGAATATTTTATCAACTAGTCCTATTGGTGAAAGGGAATCACCATAATTCTTAATAGTATGCCATTAGATTATCCTAAAGGTAGATCACGGTAATACTATTTATTATTGATTAAACGTATGTTTGACTTATTAAAACTCTTAGTACTAATATAGTGAGCATGAATTTTTAATTTGTAGTGCCAGTTCCCGTTTCTCTACATTCGCTTGCTTCGTCTGTTCTGTTTCTTAATGGAATGAACTTCTCAGATTGGAAAGAACAAGTTCAATTCCATCTTGGTGTTCTAGACCTTGATTTAGCACATTTATCTGAGAAACCGGTTGCTATTATTGATATAAGCAATGCTAAGAAAAGGCTTCGCATGAAGCATAGAAGAAATCAAACAGACTAAGCCTTATGTTTATGCAAATGACTATAGCAAACAATATCAAGTCAACTCTTCCAAAAACTGATGATGCTAAAGAATATCTTGACAATGTGGAAAAACGTTTCCGAACTGCTGATAAGTCTCTTGCAGGGACACTGATGGCTAAGCTTACCGCTATGAAATTTGATGGTACACGTGGGATACATGAGCATGTCCTTGAAATGACCAATTTGGCTGCTCAATTAAAGAATTTAGGGATGAATGTAGATGATTACTTTCTTGTATAGTTTGTTCTAAATTCTCTACCTCTTCAGTATGGGCCATTTCAAATTAGTTATAACACTATGAAGGATAAGTGGAATGTAAATGAATTGGCCAGTATGCTTATGCAAGAAAAGGCAAGACTTAAAAAGTTGGGACAACATTCTATTCATCTCATAAATCAAGGTGTCGAAAAGAGAGGGAGGAAGCCTAAAAAAGGCATAATGCGTGGACCACCTAAGGCAAGCGAGTCTGCTCAAAATTCTCAGGCTCATAAGAAGGAAAAGGACAATAACAAGTGTCACTTCTGTTAGAAAACTGGACAATTCCAGAAAGATTGTCCTAAACGTAGGGCATGGTTCGAAAAGAAAGGTAATAATTTAATTTATGTATGTTTCGAATCAAACCTAATTGAAGTTCCTTCTAATACTTGGTGGCTTGATTCTGGGGCTACTGCTCATGTTTCCAATACGATGCAGGGATTCCTTTCAATGCAGAACATAAACCCAAGTGAGAACTTCATATTCGTGGGAAATCGAGTCAAAGCACCAATTGAAGCAGTTGGGACTTGTCATTTATTTCTAGATAGTGGTCATTATTTAGATTTACCACAAACCTTTTATGTTCCTTCTATTTCCAGAAATTTAGTTTCATTGTCTAAACTTGATCTTGATGATTACTCTTTTAAATTTGGCAATAATAGTTTCAGTCTTTTTAAGTATACCTCTTTGGTTGGTTCTGGTGTACTTTGTGATGGTTTGTATAAATTAAAGCTTGATGATCGATTTGTTGAAACCCTCATTACCCTGCATTATAATGTTGGTACTAAACGCAGTCTAATAAATGAAAGTTCCTCTAACTTGTGGCACAAAAGGCTGGGACATATTTCCATAGAAAGGTTAAAAAAATTAGTAGAGAATAAGATTCTTTCAAATCTAGATTTTACTGATCTCGGTGTGTGTGTGGATTGTATTAAGGGAAAACAAACCAAACACACCAAGAAAGGTGCCACAAGAAGTTCAGGGCTTCTTGAAATTGTTTGTACAGATATTTGTGGGCCTTTTGACATTCCATCTTTTGGTGGAGAAAGCTATTTTATCACCTTCATAGATGACTTTTCAAGTTATGGTTATATCTATTTATTGCATGAAAAATCTCAAGCAGTGGATACCCTTTAGGTATACATTACCGAGGTTGAAAGACAATTGGATAGAAAGGTGAAAGTTGTCAGATCAGATAGAAATGGTGAATATTATGAAAAGTATGATGAATCAGGGCAATGGCCAAGCCTATTTGCTAAACTCCTTGAAAAGTATGGCATTTGTGCACAATACACTATGCCAGGAACACCACAGCAGAATGGTGTTGCTGAAAGGCGTAATCGTACACTAATGGACATGGTTAGGAGTATGTTAAGAAATTCCACACTACCCAAATCATTGTGGCTGCATGCACTTGTGACCGCTATGTATATATTAAACTGGGTCTCTAGTAAGGCAGTTCTAAAGACTCCTTTTGAACTGTGGACAGGAAGGAAACTGAGTTTAAGACACCTGTATGTTTGGGGTTGTCGAGCGGAAGCTAGAATTTATAATCCACAAGAAAAGAAATTGGATTTTAGAACGATTAGTGGCCACTTTATTGGTTACCCTAAAAAATCCAAAGGGTACAAATTTTACAGTCCTAACCATAATACAAGAATTGTAGAAACCGGTAATGCCAGATTCATTGAAGATGGTGGAATCAGTGGGAGTGATAAACCACGAAATATGGTTATTAAAGAAGTTAGGGTGCAAGTCCCATTACCCATAACTTCGAAAGAGATTGTTGTTCCTATGGTTGTTGAACAACCTAATGACATGAAGCAACAAATGAATCAACCACTCCATTATGAAACCAATGAACAAATATTAAAACAACCACAAGAAATAGAACAACCACAAGAAGTAGCATTAAGAAGGTCTCATAGGGAAAGGAGATTTGCTATTTCAAATGATTATGTGGTTTATCTACATGAATCTGATTTTGATATAGGAATAAGTAAAGATCCGGTTTCTTTTTCACAAGCCATGGAAATCGTTAATTCTACTAAGTGGATTGATGCCATGAATGATGAGTTAAAATGAATGGACCATAATAAAGTTTGGGAACTCGTTGAATTGCCCAAAGGATACAAGAAAGTTGGTTGTAAATGAGTCTTTAAGACCAAACTTGACTCCAAGGGCAATATAGAACGATATAAAGCCAGACTTGTGGCCAAAGGTTTCACTCAAAAAGATGGCATTGATTATAAAGAGACCTTCTCTCCTGTATCTAAGAAGGACTCGCTGAGAATTATCATGGCATTAGTAGCTCATTTTGATTTAGAGTTGCATGAAATGGATGTGAAAACTGCTTTTCTAAATGGGAGTTTAGAGGAAGAAGCCTATATGGATCAACCTAAAGGTTTCTCCATTAAAGAGAAAGAACACTTGGCTTGCAAACTTAAGAAGTCAATATATGGACTTAAACAAGCTTCTTGACAATGGTACCTTAAGTTTATTGATACTATTACTTCCTTTGGATTTAAGGAAAACACTGTTGATCGATGCAGATATCTAAGGTTAGTGGTAGTAAGTTTATATTTTTGATTTTGTATGTTGACAATATGTTGCTTGCTAGCAATGATATTGGTTTATTGCTTGAGACCAAGAAATTTCTCTCTAAGAACTTTGAAATGAAGGATATAGGTGAGGCAACCTATGTGATAGGAATTGAAATATTCCGAGATAGATCACATAGATTGTTAGGGTTGTCTCAAAAAGCATACATTGAAAGAGTTTTAGAGAGATTTGATATGCAGAAGTGTTCACCTAATGATACCCCTATTCAAAAAGGGGATATATTCAGTCTTATGCAATGCCCACAGAATGAATTGGAACGTAAACAAATGGAAAGAATTCTTTATGCATCCGCAGTAGGAAGCTTAATGTATGCACAGACTTGTACTAGACCAGATATCAGTTTTGCAATTGGTATGTTGGGAAGATACCAAAGTGATCCTGGTAAAGAAGGTGATGACGTATTTACAGGGAACAAAAGATTACATGCTCACATTTAGGAGGTTTGACAATCTAGAGGTGATTGGCTACTCTGATTCAGATTTTGCCAGATGTGTTGATAGTAGAAAATCTACTTTTAGATATATGTTCATGTTAGCTGGAGGAGCAATATCATGGAAAAGTGCAAAACAGACTATCATAGCTTCATCCACTATGGAAGTTGAATTTGCGGCATGCTTTGAGGCCACAGTTCATGGATTGTGGTTGCGGAACTTTATCTCAGGACTTAGGGTTGTCTACTCTATTGCTAAGCTGCTGAGAATTCATTGTGATAACTCCGCAGCTGTGTTTTTCTCTAAAAACGACAAGTATTCTAAAGGTGCTAAACACATGGAATTGAAATACCTTGTTGTTAAGGAAGAAGTTTAGAAACAAAGTGTGTCAATAGAACACATAAGCACACAGCTCATGGTTGCAAATCCATTGACAAAGGGGTTGCCACCAAAGACCTTTAAGGAACATGCCAATAGAATGGGTCTTGAACGTAACCCGTAATAGCATTTATTTTATGTAATGGATTGCTTTATGATTAATTATTTTAGTTATTTGACATTTTGATATCATTAAAGTGTTTCTGATATATTTCTTGTTATGAAATGAGAACGTACATATATAAGAATGAATAAATGATAACATGAATACTCTTCATAAAAAAACATCATCGTTGGGCCTCTTTATACTCTTCACTTAAAGTGTCATGTTAAACTAGTTGTTAGTGTTGTAGTACATGGAAGGGACTATATCGCACTATTGGTGTAGAACCGCCATGACTCACATTAATGAACTATTTAATTGGAGTATTATAACGATGACCAAATTAATTTTGAATATGGTTTATTGTGCGCCTAATGTTAACCTTGTTAAATCTTGACGTAAGTTATCATATGGGCCAAGTGGGAGAATGTAAGACTAAATTAAATATTTAGTTGACCCACATGATATGGTAATATGAATTAGTGATTTGGCAGGATTATGATTCCATATTTTTGCTACAATTAATTGGTAAATAAAGAAGAGTGTTTTCCAAGTCTCTTATTTTGATGGGAAAGTGGAATCATTGTTGAATGAGGAAACTGGTCCTCTCTCTATCTATTAAAGGGCATTCAGACTACCCATAAATTGAATCTGAATTCACATTATTCTAAAAAGTATTAAGAGAGAGAAACTATTCTCCCATAAACCTGAAGGTTAGGGTTTGTTTTCATTCATCTACTGAATCTCTAAAGTTTTATTTTTTCCGTAATAATGGATTCAGATATGTAAAGTTATTTACATGAAAATCATGATAGTTCTAGATTTTGGGTTATAATGGTTATCATGCATGACACTATAAACTTACTTACAACATATACGCAAGCCTTGATCAATGGCAGATAAGGACACATTGTTCTTTTTGTTTCTTTATTGTATCAAATAATCATCAGTACTGTTGTAGGTCAATGGTAGACAAATTCTCATTTTGCAACCCTTATCAATGGTAGACAAATCACTACAACAAAAAGAGTCTTTGGAGACGAAAACCAATGACGAAAATAAATTGTCACCAAAGACTTACCTTTTAGTGAAGAAAATAATATTCCATCTCCAAATGTACCATTTTTAGAGAGAAAAAAAAAATTACGTCACCAATGTACATACATAATAAAAAATTAGGTGGCGAAATTATTTTTTGTCATTATTTTTATTTTTGTCATCACCAATATTTTTCCTACCATTAAAAAATTTGGGGGGAATTATGCCGCCAATTTAGTGACAAAAAATTTCGATTCCATTAAAAATATTATTAGTGAGGATAAATATTTTGTCACCAAATATTTCAATATACAAAATTACATAGTTTTTTTTTTTTTTGGAGAGAATCTATTTCTCACCAAATTCATTCTCTTACCCAAATATGGCACTCATTCACAAATCTTAGGGCTACAAATAGAAGGGTTTTCTTTTGACTCTCCTCTCTCTCTCTTTTGGGTGTCGTTGGTTTTGGCATCTTTCAGACTCTCTTTATCTAGCAGTCGCAGTGGTGAATGACGGAGGACACAAATCTGGTGAGTAATTCCTCAGACTCTCTCTTTCTCTCTCTCTACTGCTTCTCTATTTGTTTATATCAATTTTGTTTCTCTCTACTACTATTCTCTTTCTCTCCCACTTCTCTTCCTCTTCTGCTGTGGTAGCGAAGATAGATCTCTCAAAATGCTGAATTTTTTTTGTTGTGTATGAAACTAGAAATAAACATAGAAAAATATATATATATAGAGAGAGAGAGAGAGGATGGGGTTTATGGATTTGCTGGAAATGGTTTGAGTATTAGATGGGGTTTTGGAATTTGATGATCTACTTGTTATGTTTTCAATTAACTAATTGATAATGTTGTTAATTGTTATGGTAAAACTATAATGGTCTATATATATACTTTGGTCAAATCATGTTCCTAGGATTGGAAAAACAGAGCAATTACATTGAAAGTAGCTAGCTGCCAATTTTAACCAAGAAAAACATAGCAGTATATATTCTTTTTGTTTTCTGGATTCTTTGAAAACATGGAGATCATCTGTTTTGAATGGACCAATTATATCCATTCTCTCCTACTTTGTTTTGAATGGACCAGATCATCTATTGGAGTTGGTATGTCAACATGGAGATCACCTAGAAGGCCTTGAGAACACGAACTTAATATATTAAGAAGCTCTAAATACAAAACTTCTTCAACCTGCAAAGAAGTTGAACTGAAATAAAGGAGTTCCAATGAGGGAGTCATGTTTTGTATTCTTTGCTGTCAATCAAAAAGATAAGTTTCAATGGGTATATTGTTTGTTTATATAAGGTACATAAGTGAATTGAATTGGGTTTTCTATTTGTCACTAGGATAAAAACCATAAGTTCCATGAATTTATATATATTTATTTGTTAAGCAAATTTGAAAATTAATTGAATTCTATTTTGGATTCTTTGTTGGGGACATGTGTATTATATGTATATATATATATAAATCATTTGAATTGGATTTTATTTATTTGCTAAAAATAAAAATAAGAAAGTTCAAGTATGCAATGAATTTAAATTTTTTTTTTCTTTTCATTTGTTTTCTCAACAACTTAATGCTTTCTTATTTATTGGTTTCTGTTCAACTTTGAATGTACATGTCGGTAGTGAACGATGAGAGGGTGAGATGGAATTGTGTAGGGATCTAGCGTTTTGGTGGTGAACAAAGAATACTTTATAATTGATTCAAATAGTGAGATTTTCTATTTAAATCAATCTATTACACTTTAAATAGGACCTAATATTTAAACCTGTGCTATTTCAATCAATTATAGAGTGTGTTTTTGTTCTCCTACTAGCTCGAATTAATCATCCGTCGGATGGGTGTAGCAAAATGTTGCTATGCCTAGTCAAATTGACCATTGTTAGGGAACCTAAAATATGATTTTGTCAATATGTTATAAAACAAATATAATGATGGGTCAAGTGGTTAGTGATCAATAGGAGAGTTGGTGTTTAATTTTGATTCATCTAATTTTGATTCATCTAACATGATGCTAGAGTTTTTAACTAAACTTTTATTGAAAGAAAATATGGTTCCAAAGTCAACTTATGAAGCTAAGAAAATACTACATGACTTGGGCTTGTCATATAAGCTCATTTATGCTTGCATAATTGATTGTGTATTATTTTGGAAGAAGAATGCAATACTAGATAAATAGCCGACTTGTAAGACATCTAGATACAAGATCAATTGTAGAAGGGGTAAGAAGATCCCCATAAAGTATTGCAATACTTTCCTTTGATACCAAGGTTGAAAAGATTGTACATGTCAAGGAAGAGGGCTAAGGACATGAGATGGTACAAAGACAAACGAGTGGACAACGAGATATTGAGGCATCCCGCTAACAGTGATCAGTGGAAGGAATTCGATGCACAACATCTCGAGTTTGCCTTGGAGCCTCGAAATGTGAGGATAGGGTTGGTCGTTGATGGGTTTAACCCTTTTGGGAATATGAATAACTCTTACAGTTTGTGGCCCATCATACTCATCCCATACAACTTGCCATCTTGGTTGGTTATGAAGGATCCATCTTGTTTGATATCATTACTTATTCCTAGAGAATCGTAACTAGGGATTGATATTGACGTCTACATGCGACCATTGGTGGATGAGTTAAATTAGTTATGGACAAATGGTGCACTAACTTACGATACCTCCACCAATGAGACTTTTCGAAACTATGTCAAAAGATCTCCACAAACGGAAGAGATCTTTGGAGTTGCCGGCGGAAAAGATACAAGAGTAGTTCGAAAATGTGACATGTGTCATTTATGGAAAGCATCCAAGTAATAAAAAAAGGCACCGTCAAACACCTAATTGGACAAAGGTAAGTATCTTGTATGAGCTACCCTATTGGAAGAAGCGAAAACTTCAACACAACATTGATGTCGTGCATGTGCCGAAAAATTTTAGTGAAAATATTTTCGGAACTGTGTTGGGCATTAATAGAAAGAACAAGGACACAGGCAAGGTAAGGTTAGACTTGGAAGATATGGGTATAAGGAAAGAGCTATGGGTATAAGGAAAGATATGACTATTCATTTCTTGATTTATAAAAGTTTGAACATATTGTTTTGGATGATTAGATATGGCCACCTTGAATCAGATAAGCATCTATGTCTTTCCCTTTGTAATGAATTAATTAGTTATGGTTTTCATGTTTACAAGTTGTACTGGTTCATTTATCTTTTTATGTGTTGTCTCTTTTCTTTTAATTGTTTTATAAGGAGCTATGTGTGTGTTTAAGGTGTTACTATAATCAGCTTTCTTACTTAAGAATTCACAGTCATGGGAGGTTAACCTTGTAGATATAAGAGGGACTCTCAAATACTTAATAGGGAAATGCCCTTCAGGAATTGGTAAGATAGTTTTTAAATTAGCATTTGTAGTCTCAGACTTTTGAAGGTTAGGCTTCCACCTTGCTGGCTGTAGCCCATGCTGATTGCTGTGTTCTTTCACATCTGCTGTGATTCTTTTCTGCAACAGCTGTGTGGTTAGTTGTTGAATGTAAATTGTGTTTGCTTTTTGTGGGCCCTGTTTTTAAGTTGCACATACTAGTTTTTTAGTTTGTATTTCTTTAATGTCTAATTTGTATTAGCTTTCTTTTGGTTGGTGGACAGTGTTGTTTAGTTGTTAGGCTCTGGTGTTTTTATTTATTTATTTATTTATTATTTTCCAACATCAGTTTGATCTACAAGGCAATTAGAGTGATGTAGCAAAGGCTTTAGACACATAGTTTGGTTGGCGATTGAGTGGCATTACCTGTAAGTTGCACAAACAATACAATTAACTTAAGGATACAAGAGGGGAGGAGTACGCAAGAAGCCACCCACCTGCAAGTGTTACTCTTAATCAGTGAACATCTCTAATTGACAAGTGAAATAGTAAAAAATTCAAAGTAAAATATTTTATGTTAATTGTCAAAAATTAAGTTTCTTCTTACTAATGTTAAGTTTTTGTTTTTGTTTTTGTTGGTGTTTCAATTGTGTAGAAACAATCACTAACTAATGTGAATAATAGGATGCAAATGAAAACAAAACATCAATGTGGATCAAAATCAATTCTGGTAAGGGTATACAAGTGCGTTCTACTAATTTATTTTATTAGATTAGTAGGCTTTGTTATTTAAATATTTGAAATAACATTCAAAAACAAAATGAATCAGATAATTGCAAATGGAAAAGTGCCCAATTTGGTAGAATTTTACAAGTCCATCCACTATCATTCAGACACGCATGAATGGATTTTTTCAGAGAGCCAAGTTAATTATGTATGCACAAGGCAATGCATATTAATTTGATAAAATTATTTATTTTGCTATGTATGGTAAAATAACTAATAGTTGTTTGATTTATTTCAAATTAATAGTACAACATGATACAGACGCAAGCAGAACACCTCTTGCAGACTAGTGTAATCCTCTTGACCCCAGGGGAGTTGTCGGTCAAGGTGCTTAAGCCAAGGTCCAGTTATGTGAAAGGACTCGACATGAGGCCTTCTTCTTTTATGAATACAACTGTTGCACTTGCTAAAAATAGCGACTATGTTCAACGCCTTAAGATGCAAATAGCATAGCACAATAAACAAAGTATCATAGAGTGTTTCAGACAGAAAGGTGTCACGGGAAATTTTGAGAGTGGGAAAAGTTCTGATTCTGATGGACAAGCTTCTTGGTTAGTATATTATGTTTCTATGCTTATTTAGTAGAAAATTTATGCTTCAACTAGGGTAGAATAGAAAACTACTTTGAAATTTAGGCGCGAAAGGTCCTAGAAAAATAGTGAAATATGCATGTAAAGGCCCAAGAAACATCACAAACACCTTGAGATAAAGCATACGATGTGCAAACTTACGAAACAAGCATGTGGCTCCCGATTTGAAAACTACTTTGAAATTTGCACTATTCCAACACTTAGGCATGAAACTAAGTCAAAAAATGTACTTTTTCAACACTTAGGCTTGAAAATAGGCCATCGGGGCCAAAATCGTGAAACAACTATGAGAAGAAATAGGGAACACCTCAAACACCTCGGAAGGGACCATTGTAAGTTGTGAAAACTTACAAAACTAGCACAGGACTCCCGGTTTGAAAACTAAGTAAAAAAATGCACTTTTCCAACATTTAGGCTTAAAAATATGCCATAAGGGGCCAAAATCGTGTAACAGTCACAAGAAGGCCCAGGAAAGCCCCAAACACCTCGGGAGGAACTAATGTAAGTTGTGAAAATTGGCTTGAAAAATGTACATTTCCATCACTTAGGCTTCAAAATAGGCCATTGGGGGGCAAAATTGTGAAACAACCACGAGAAGGCTTGAGGAACACCCCGAACACCTCGGAAGGGACCAATGTAAGTCGTGAAAACTTATGGATCTATCACGGGACTCCCAGTTTGAAAACTAAGTCTAAAAATGCACTTTTCCCACACTTACGCTTGAAAGTAGGCCATCAAGGGCCAAAATCGTGAAACAGCCTTGAGAAAGCCCGAGGAACACCTCAAAAGGGACCAATTAAGAACAAATACTTGTTAGATAGAATAGACCACCTTTTTGATCAACTCAGTGGTTCTCGTTGTTTCCTAGAGCGAAGATGTGAGGTTCCTAGTATTTCACTATAGCTCTACAAAACTTCTATGACTTTGAGTTTACCACTCGAGCTGTGGAAAAATTGCTCGAGTGGTCTGTTTGGGACAACAGAGTTAAAATACGATCTGAACACATTGTTGGCTCACTTTTTCATATTCTCTCTCTCTATTAGCCTTTATTGAAAACCCTAACTTCAAAACACTAGATTTCATCCATTTATAGCAAGAATCCATCCTTATGCCTTCAACAAAGTTGTTACTCTCGCCGAAAGATACATTTTTAACAGATTAGATCGTGTTATTTAGTAAGCTCATTGCTTGGATCTTCATCTTTCACTCACAACCTTTGAGGTAGGAATATCTTTACCCTTGTATATTTGTAATTTCGTTTAAGTGTGTGTGAATCTTACGGTGTGGGGGATTATTGAGATGGGTGCTATATACATATATATATATATGTAAATGTTTATGTATATATATGTGGATTTTGTAATGATGGTGAGTTTTGTTTGAAATTAGTGAAGGGTTGAGCATCTATCTACGAAAGATAGTGTAAAATGACTCAAATCAAGGAAAATTAACACATAAAAGGAAAAGCCCTAAAACTTATTGTGTAAGGATTGTTCATGGATTTCGACTTAAAAGGAAAAGGAAATTGATGAGTAGAATTTGAGGGTTCTTCCAATTCCTTGCAATATGTTTAAGGTGTTATTTTTGGAATGTGGTTTTGTTGTACTTTATGGCCTAATTGAGTGGAAAGAATTGAGGTGCCTACTTGCCTAGTCATGTGAGGACGACAAATGTGTGAATGCACTGAGGTGTCCACTTGCTCGATCGTGTGAGGATGACAAATGTGAAAGGATTGAGATGTCCACTGGCCATCCATGTGAGGACGAAAAAAAATATGGAATTGAATGTAGAGTCATGTGTTGTACGATAAAATTGAAGAGATTGAATTCATGAGGATTGGTATTGATCATGCATATCTTAAATCAAATATTTATATACTTGGCTAAATATACTCTCTATTGGGCAATCGCTCATTCTTATCTAATAGCTTTTCAGGACTCGATGAGCCACAACCTCGCCAATGAATAAGAGGATAACTATCCCTTTTAGACTTTAATTCTTTTTGTGAACTTTGAAGTTGTAATTTAATTGTTGAACTTGTATATCCTTATTTTTGGGAATTGGACCTTGTTGTATTAAATGGTCACATTGTAATGAGTAAACCTAATGATCAATGGTTTTGCTTTCTGTACCTTAGTGAACTATGAACTGTAATATGTAATTTTGTAAGTTGAAATCTATAGTTCAATGAGAAAGAGAAATATTGGAATTGTTTTTGAAGTGTTACAAGTTGGTATCAGAGCTAGTCAGGTTTGAATACCTGGAGCTCATAGGAAATGGCTTTCGTCACACTAGGTTGTCATGTCAGGACGAAGGGTTGGTTATCTTACTTGACTATGTGTTTGTGTGATTTGGTGGATATGGGGTCAATTCTCTAGGATATCACTTGTGCCAATTACATTCATCGAAGTCCCTTTGGAAAGGCATCTAATCAATGATTTTTCCATTGGAAAATATTTAAGTATTGTGGAATGAGTTGATATCATGGGAGAGGGATACGTATGTGTTCTACTTGTTTATGTGCTTATGTGTTTAGAATGAGATTAAGACTTATGGGGGAAATGATGTGAGAAGTGATGAGCTAGTACGTGAATTTTCAGTTAATCTTGCACCATATCTACTCTTCTATAGGATGTCTAGACGTGGTAGGGGTCGTGGCTGTCACAACCCGAACCTACCCCTAAAGGTTTAGGCCGTGACCAGCCAATAATTCTAGAATACATCCGGCCCCACAGACAAATTTGATAAATAATAATAATAATAATAATAATAATAATAATAATAATAATAATAATAATAATAATAATAATAATAATAATAATAAAGGGGCATTGCAGAAGAAATATTGAAATATAACATGTCCATCGAGCAGTGTATAGATGAAAATCATGCAAATTTAAAACTTCAACTCCTTTATAGATATAGATACAAAAAATACATCATAGCATCTAACACTTATACAAATTGTCCATCAATTTCAAGTTCCAAAAACAAAGTAACATGGTTCACAAGGTTAACACACTTGGCTCCACATGAGACCAAAATTGCCCCATCATGGAGGCACTTCCAAAATAGCTGACAAAAGGGTGGACTCCCAAGGTTGCCTTATGCTTGACGCTCCATTTGCTCACCTACATATATATGGGGAAAAATGGTGAGCTAAAGCCCAGTGAGTAATACAAGTGTAAAAAGGTTAAATGAATGATGTCTATCATGGTACAAATCATATCACATGAGTTGAAAGCACTTTATATCCATATATATATAATCGAAGTTCATAATTCACAATCATATGTAGTACATCCATTAGTGCGCAAAGGGACCACTTGGGTCAAATGAAGGGACCACTTAGGTCAATATCAGATATCTTTGTGCACATATAACGAAGGGCCATGATATTTTTACACCCGAGTAAGGGCCACATAGCAAAGGGAGGGCCATATAGCAAAGGGCCACGGTATTGGTACCCCCAAGCAAGGGCTTCACTAAGGATGCCACAATTACATTTCAAAGGAGACAATCATTCATTTGTACTCATTCCAAAATAATGATCTTGTGGAAAACCAAAACATACTTTAATAAGATATCTTTACAAAAGTACTACTCACGATGGGCGGGTACTGGCGGTAGATTTAAGCCCACTTGATTAATCTTAATCATATATGATTAGTGAAGCCTTAATCACCTTATATATATGTGCTAATCACACTTAGGCTTCATTTTGACGTCAAACTTGTGCTTAAAATTTGAGAGCTAGAGAGAGGGCTCAACAATTAGAGAGAGAGAGAGAGAAGAGAATTCAAGAGTGTAGCTGGTTTCTCGTTGCTTCTCGGAGGGGTTTAGTCTTGTCACGCCCCAAATCCGTCCCTAAAAATTTTGGGCATGACCTACTCAGAACCGGACATGTACCCTGAGATTTATAACATACGGGGCCTTAACGGAAGCACTAATTATCAGAATAAAATGATAAAAAAAAAATAAATAAATAAACTCCATTGAGCTACTACTAACATGCCAGGATCACATACATCACTATAGATAGACAAAACCGAAAACATGACCTTGAGCATTAGTTACATACATGCACATATACAGACCCAGCCCTACAATGGGGCATAAACAAAAACACTTTGGAAGAAAGTATTATACATATTTCAACCTTAGGCCAATAATTAAAGCGTAGCACCAAAAGTTCGTCAAGACTTCACGAAAATATGAGTGGCTTTATCTAGGGTATGGGCATTCAAAGGTTGATAAAAAGAATGGACATCATGGCTTAGGATGGACTAGTGGGTTGTTTACCTACAGAAACAGACATAACACAGAGTGAGCTAAACTCAGTGGGTAATAGTACATAAATGCTCAATTTAAACATAACATATAGCAATGCATAAATGAATGCAAAGATCACATAGATAATCTATTCATGTTTTCATTTTAAAATGGCCTTAGACCCAATTGTGAAACATAGTGGCTTAAAGCCTTTGAACACATTAACATTAAGCTTTTACACATGATTACATATAGCCCTTGAACACATGATAGCATAACGCCCTTGTCAGAATGGCATAAAGCCCTTGTCTTGCATGTATGAACTCAAGAGGTGGCTCGCATTGCAGTACTTGGTTTCGTACAGCACTTTGTTTCATACTAATAAATCATTAGGTCTTAAAGACCGATCAATTCATGTCATGTTATAACATAGTATAAACGAATCGGATAATTAACAACATATTCATACATATTCTTCATTAAGCTTGAATCATAAATAGAAATCAGAGTTCATGCTTGATCATAACCCACCCGTACAAGACCGTCGGTGGCACCATCCGTACAAGACCGTCGATGGCAAAACATAACCCACCTGTACAAGACCGTTGGTGGTACCATCCGTACAAGACCGTCGATGGAAAAACATAATCCACCCGTACAAGACCGTTGGTGGTACCATCCGTACAAGACCGTCGATGGCAAAACATAATCCACCCGTACAAGACCGTCGGTGGTAAAACATATCTTGTAACATACTTGAACCACGGTATTATTACCCCCGGTCAAGGGCCATAAGCTAAGGCTGACATGAATACTTTTACCTATATGAATAATCACTCATTAAGTCATAACATAACTTATCAGAAAATGGAGCATTTCTTGTTATATCATGTCATTATCGTGCGCTTAACAAAATAGAATAATGCATATCCTTATGTGGGTCACATACTGATGTTAAACTTTTGCATTCATGTCATAGATTCTGAATAACTTCGAATTCATATGTAACACAAGAAAATAACTTCAGATTCATATGGATTCATATCACTTTCCAATTATTCTGATTCTTCGAAGAGGAACATAAACTTTCTTTATTCATTAAGAACTGACATGGTTCACTCGAGCCATTAATCAGTAACATACACTTTTGTTTAGTCATTCATATATATTAACATAGTTGACCTGCAAGTAACAGAGTACTAAGGGCAACCATTGTATCATTCACATGAGTTCATGCAGTTAACTTAAGTTTAACAGAACGTTCTTGGTAATTATTAATGAAAGGTAAACACATTTTACCGGGTGAATGATTCTAGAGATACCGGAATACCATAGTTCCATAGTTCCATAGTACTCATATGTTCCATTTGTTCGTCATGAATCACTATAGCTATCTTGCAAATAACAGAAAGTTAGTATTCATTGACAACAGAAAGTCAATATCATCCCACATAACCACCACATATGGGCTGCTCAATAAGGCCTCTAGATTCTCCAATCGACATATTGCTAATTTAATTACTTGTAGGGAATATAATTAACAATACTTGAATGTGCAATTATAGTACTACTACTCACCGTGTTGTGACGCTGTGCTAGTTCCTCCCGAAGTGTGTCTTGCACATATTCATAACTTGCACATTAGTTCATTTCTCTTTGTTAAATCATTTCTGAATTCATTTCACATCAAATGTATTTACACCCATTCATCTTCTATTCAAAGAAGGAAAAGAGTTTTATGAACAATTCCATGGTTCCCAAAAATCTCTACATTTCAAGCGTTTTCATCAAAAACCAAACATTTCCCATTCCTATAAAGAAATCCCATGAAATCATCCACTTGAGTTTCAACATAACTAAGCAAACCCACAAGGAATTTAATAAAATGATTTGAGATTAAACCCATTTTGGACACTCTATATTTTAGATAAAAAAAAACTAAAATCAACAAACATAATACCATTAAATATAATTCCACATAATTCGAGAGGAACTCTTAAATCTCATTTCAACATTCCATAACCGAGTTTATGTCATTTATCTCATTAATAAATGATTTCTCTCAATTTCCTTTTTCATCATCATAACACGACTTACAATGCTCATAAGAAAGTTCATTCGCAAATTTTAAACATGATTTTCAAATACAACCAAATTCCAATTAAACTTGTATACACATAATTCAACCTACCAATTACATGATTCTACTTTCAATTTGGGTCAAATCATTGTTTATCATCTTAAATCAATCTAGGGTTTCTAGAAAATTTAGAAGTTTCAAGAAAACTTCAAACTTCTTAACCCATTACTTTTTCTCCCAATTAGCCCCTTTGATTATACATCCTAGGATCATAATTTATAATCAAAACCCAACAAGAAAGCCCCAAACTCTCCAAATCCGAAATCCCTAAATTTTCACAATACAACTCTATATGCTTAAAATGTAAATTTTGCATTTATATACTCTAAAATATCACAAATCTATCTAATAATGGAAGCATTGAAGAGAACTAGAACCCCTACCTCAAGAACCAAGCAAAGGAACAAGCTTTAGTGAGATTCCTCCACAATTTCGAAATTCCAATCGGTAGAACATGATGATCTTCAAGCTTCTTCACTTCTTGATGGGTGATCTTGATCAAAATTAAGGGAAATGGAAGGTTTTGGAGATCAAGGACCTAGGGTTTTCGGACCTAGGTGAGAGGGAAGAAGAGGAGAAATGAAAATGTGAAGACTGATCTAGAAAAGAGGCTTTAAACTCGCTGAATTCGTGTCCAACGCTCGAGCGTCGCTTCCCAAGCTCGAGCGTACCTTCTTTCAGCACCGATTTCAAAACTTCGAACAGGTATAACTCTCCCATCCGGACTCCGTTTTAGGTCGTTCTTGTATCCAAATTGAAGCCCCGGAAATAAGCTTTCCAATGGTTCTAACGTTACATCCAAATTCAAAGTGTGAAAAAAGAAAAGGGCAAAAGAGTGACGGCTGATCGTAGGCAAATTATTCGAATTAAAGTTTTTGATCCAATCTTACTTTACGATCATATTACCACCACAATCAATACTCCAAAATAAAATTAGGAGGTTCCAAATACATTAATAAAGATGTCACAGACGAACCCACGTGCCTCAAAAATTCAAACTCAACCTGGCGACCCGCTCGAGTGCCCAACCTTGCGCTCGAGCGCGCAGACCAACAAAGCCGTCCGCTCGAGCGTCAACTCCCCCGCTCGAGCGGGAAATCACAACTCCCAGAATCTCAAGCCGTCTGTAAAAATTGCTGGGAACCCCAAAAGTCCACTCGAGCGTCGACTCCCCCGCTCGAGCGGAGGGAAAAATTCCAAATCGTTACAATCTTCCCCCTTTTAGGAAGTTTGATCCTTCAAACTTAAATCATTTGTATCGGAATCAAATCATATAGTTTTGTCTCCTTCTATTCTTGCTCTCAAGTAACTTCCTTATCACAATAAGCATATAAATATACAGAATATGGGGAATAAAAGTATACTAGAATCTTAGACGAGATCGGGTTATTACAAGTCTTCTCGGATACGATAGCCCTACAGTTCAGACTCCCATGGTTCTGAATCTGATTTCACAAGTGCAATACGAAACAGTGAAAACACAAAAGAGTCCAAATCTGACAAATCTTTGGAAAATCAATTTTTAATCAAAAATGTAAAAAATGGACCGTATTACTAGATTTCAAAGTCGCCACCTAAATATTTTTGAAAAATTTAGGAAACCCATGACTAGTGCCAAAGGCCACTTGTCCGTCATAACTAAAGTGTCTTGGCTCGAGAACTTAGGTATGAGAGGGGAATGTCATGAATTGAGCACCCCACTCACCCGATCAAAGATTAGCCTCTACTAATCATGATGTGAATCTTATGTACATGCTTTTGTTCCGATTTATTTATGCTATCTTTTCTATGTGATGCACACAAGTATAGACTAATTCACCCAATTTGGAACATTTTGATTTCCTGTTGTTTTGAAAAGTATTTTCAATATGTACCACTTGAAAAAGTGATCTCATATGTACATTAATCAAATCATCCAAACTTAAGTTAAAAAGCCTTCATCCATAGGCATTCAAGAGGTATATCAACTACGCACTAAGCCTCATGGTAATATGCTTGATATGGCAACACTAACATATAAGCAATATGCTAAAGCAAAAATGCTCACCTAGTACTCAACCAAAGCAAGCTAAAATAGAAGAAATAGTTAGAAAAATACATGCTCTAATATGCAAGTGACTAATGCAATGTATACAAAATGAAACAACTTGGTTCAGTTTGTTAACATGGCACATGGCTCAACTCAATGCATGCGATTAATGCATGTATTCAAGTAAGTAAGAGATGACAATATGGTTAGAATGATGAACCGAACCCAATGCATGCAAAAATGTGTATTTACACATGCGAATGATATGAAACCAAAATACGGATGCAACCATCATAAGCGAGTAAATAAAATAGAGAAAGAAATGGGGGTTGGAAGACATACACAATATTACAATTTTGACCTTATGCAAGAGGGTCCAAATAAATGTCCTAATTAGCTAAATATTACAAACACCAAATGGATGAATAAGCTAAATTTTAACTAATTATTACAGATTCAACGGAATTTAATAAACTAGTTACAACACATTAATTAATCTAAGAGCTACAAGCTAATTAATTTGAAAGGGGTTGAAGAACCACATGTGCAACCGAGAACATCCTCCCAGAAACTCCTCTATTTTGCTACCAGATTCTATTCCGTTTGTAGTCAGAAAATAATTCTATTTTTGCCTCAGCTTCTACTTTGTTCTGTCATGAAAATGACACTGTTTGTCCAAAATAGAGTGGCCGGCCGGCCACTGTTTTTAGGTACTGCCCTATGGCCACAAAATTAAACCAGAGCAAAAACAAAGTGTTTCCAAGGGATGTTTGTCCTCTCTGCCTCTTCCTATCATGAAACTGATCAAGGGAGGAGTAGAATCAGTCAACAAATCATCAATTTTCGCAAAGTTGTTGCATGATGATCTATGAACCAATGGGACAAAAAGATCAATGAAATGAAATGAAAGACCAACAACACCTCTTCCTATCATGGAGTTACTTCAAGGAAAGGGGTGGACATTGCTCCTTGAACCATTAAACGTCACTAAGGAGTACGCAACAAGTCAAGATGCAATAGGTTCAATATAATGTCCAATTGAACTCAATTTGATTTTATTACATCTTTTACCATTTTTAGTTCCATTTTACTGGCCCTTTTTATTACCTTTCCATTCTTTATTCATTTTCATCCAAAATGATAGTTACGTCTACTAATAAAGAGAAATGTCAAACAAGAAGTTGTCTTTGGCATGAAAGAGATATAATGCCTTGGTAATGAACCTCCAAAGAGATTAAATCATTAAGCATTGAAGGTCTCTTTTTCATGCCTTAAACAACGGTCCATTGTTTGAAACAACTCTTAAACAAAGAAAACCAAGAAAGAAGGGAGGTTGCAGAGATAATTATTACAAGTATGAGTATATGTATGAAGACTATGGAATAAAAAGCTATCAACTCAAATAGATTAGTCTCTAAGGCCGAAACCACCAAATCTAGGAAGACTTACAACAATACAAGCATGGTATTCAAAGCAAAAAGTAAATAAACACACTAAAACAGCCCCAAAATTAATAAAAATAATGCTGAAATTAGTATAGAAAGCTAGAAAAGTAAGCAAAAATGTGAGAGAATTAAAGCTAGTAAGCAAGCCAAAGGAAGGGTGGCTAACCCCTCCACTTTTTGCACCTTAAAATCACATGTTTAGCCTCTGAAAAGTCTAAAAATCAGTGGCTAAAAGTTGAGGAAGAAGTAGGAAACACAAGGGTATAAGCTTGTGGAATAAGGTTCAAGGAAGGGTGGTTTAACCCCTCCACCTTTGGTAGCTTTAAATCACAAGTTTCACCCCACAAAAATAGTCCGAAATAGAGTATAAATACCAAGAAAAAGAGGAGTGAAGAGTAGGAAAAAGATGGCAAGAGTTGTACCTTTGAAGAGAAGGCAATCTTTTGTTCACAAACCATAAAGTGCTCACTCTTAAGGGCTGAAATTTCAATTCAATAATCTCAACAAGGAGCCTCAAAATATTGGTTTGAGAAGTGTATGTATATTGCAAGATAGAGAGGGAGAGTGTTTAGCAAGATCTGGGCACTTGGAGATTTTTTCTAACCTAAACCCAAGGAGGGTGGTCATCTATTTATAGAAAAATAGGTTCCTCAGTCGCAAATATCTGTATGGAGCCAGCTGGTGCAATGCATGCACATGAGGAGACAGCTGGTAGCAAAAGATCTAGCAGCCGAGAAACATAGCCAGCCGACCATGTAGGGGGATGGCGACCACCTATTGGCCGGCAGACCTCTGAGTGGTCAGGCTGGAAAAAAATTAGGTTTTGGTCCCAAGGGAGTACGAGGTTTTAGGCTTTGAAACTCAAAATCGAAGCTTCTTGCTAAAGAAATTGAACGGTTCGTATAGCGTATTTATTCATCATTGAGTGTTCACCATGAGACGCCCAAGTCTTAAGAGCGGTCAAAAATAGGGTGTCAACAGTTGCCCCTCTTTGACAGAGCTAAAAGTCAAAACGAGGAATTTGTTGAACTCGAAAGTTGCCTACGTATTCATTTGCAATAAATCAAACCAGCGTATTTCATGGGCAAGATGCAAATGATATGCACAAAGAATATAGTTAAAAGCTAGACTTACACAAGCATCCAAGACAATACAATGAGCAATAATCAAAATGACAACATATGAATGAAACAAGCCTCAAGCTTTAGTCAAAATAAATCTAACCGTGCTTCACACGGAAAGGAGTAACAAAATAACAATTCCAAACATGTTTCACATGAAAGGAGGAAAAACAGAGCAACCAATAGATATATCTCACCGTATTTCATACAGAGAGAGGAAATGTTACAACTAGGAAACAAGGATGGCGTAACCAACAGGCGTATCTCTTTGTATTGCATATAGATAGAGGGAAAGTTGTGACTAGGCAAAGCAATGTCCTAACGTGTTTCACATAAAAGAATGGAAGGACGATGTAACCAACAGTCATATCTCTAAATATAGAGAGAGGAAAGGTTGTAACCAGGCAAAGCGACGTCCTAATGCGTTTCACGCAAAAGAATAGAAGGATGGTGTAACCAACAGGCGTATCTCTCTGTATTTCATATATAGAAAGGGAAGGTTTTAACCAAGTAATGAGAGTGGTGTAACCAACAGGCGTATGAAATACAGAGAGATGGAAAGTTTTAACCGAGGAAAGCGACATCCTAACGCATTTCACACGAAAGGATGGGAGGGTAGTGTAACCAATAGGCGTATCTCTTTGTATTTCATACAGAGAGAGGGAAGGTTTTAACCAAGAAAAGTGACATCCTAACGCATTTCACACAAAAGGACGGGAGGGTGGTGTAACCAACAAGCGTATCTCTCTGTATTTCATACAGAGAAAGGGAAGGTTTTAACTGGGTAACAAGGGTGGTGTAACCAACATGCGTATCTCTTTGTATTTCATATAGAGTACAGAGAGGGGAGGTTTTAACTGAGGAACAAAAGTGGTGCCAAGCTACGTTTCACACAGAGAGGAGGTGAGACAAAAGGTATAAACCAAACTATGCCTCGCATAGAAAAGGGAAGGGGGCACAAGTTGAATCACACTCGTGTGACAAGGGTGGATATAAAGAAAAGCACGATGCACATGAATGGAACATAATGCGATATAATTGATGTGAAATACAATACGATACATGTTCCATGCAACATAATAGGCAACAGAAATAAACAAAAAATGGTATTAAAAACACCTCATAAAGATCTTCGACTTACTGCCCACATGCTCAAAAAGGATATTTGCTCAAACTTGAGATTGGAGCACTTCCTATTTCAGAAAAGCAACGGGGCTTGAAACAGCATATCTAGAATCACATTTCGGAATTTTCTGTAATCGAAACAAACCCAATTTCTTCAATTGTCTACTTTAGGATGAATACAGGACCACCCATATACAGGATAGGAAAGGCCTCAGCAAAAACCAGCTTTGGGCCAGCTACAGAGTCGGCCGGCCACAAGATCTGGATGGCCAGCCACACAACTAGTCGGCCGGCCACTCGATCTAGATTCGGGAACAAAATGGGGTTTTTACCTCGTGGCTTGTTTAAAACGCCTAAGCCTCATTTTTGTACGCCAAAAATTCCAAAAACACTTTACCTCTTTCTCTAGGTATTCTCTCTCTCTAGATTTGCACTCTATTTGTGTTACCCAATGCCCAACGCAAACTTTTTTCATAAAGCCAACTTGGCCCTCTTCATTTTGAACCAATTTAAATTTGATTTGTTTGAGTTTTGTGGGTTCTCATTGTTTTGGACTCATTGCTCTCGTGTTTTTCTTGGGTTTCACACCTTTTCCCGGGTTTTGATTTTTTCTCTTTTTCTCTCTCCTAGGGTTTAACTTTTTAGATTTTTTTTTTCTCCTCATTTTCTCTCATTTTTCATCATATTTCTCCATGGCAGATGACATTCCTCATGACGATGCCCCTCCTAAGGTACCCATGTTTCCACCTGCTGTCGAGGTTGAGGAGTCTATAGTTGATGAGGCTGACGAGGCAACGAAAGACATAGCTCCGACATTGAGATGGAGGATATCTACCCTCCAGGTCCCAAGCCCGAGTTACTACCCCTGAGAGTAAGGCCATTCGACCCTACCACGTACCACCCTCGAACAAATGTGATGGCCCCCGGTGGCATGTTGCAGTTTAAGGACTTTGCCCTAGGTGCACTTGAGGACTTTCTATTATGGGAGTGTGCCTCTCACCTTTCTTATGATGCCGTGGAGGTAAGAACTTTTTCTTTCATGTGCATTGCCATTTCATTATAGCCTTTCCTTTTATTATGCATCTGACATATTTTCCTCTCTCCTAGAGAGGCTACGGGGCGGTAACGGCCAGAGACTGGTACCAGGAGTAGGCTTCGTCCTATTTTGTTCTGAGCTCGCGCAATTGTTGGCTAGCTGGGCCTTGCTCAGTGCCTTGGTAGAGAGGTGGTGGGACACCACCAACTCCTTCCACTTTTTTCTCTATCGGGGAAATGACTCCATGCGACTTCTCGATGATCACTAGCTTGAGAATAGGGGGTGATCTGATTCTTTTCGACCCTGATATGGGCTTGTGGGAGGCTGCTTGGATTCATTTACTCAGCATACGTCCTCCTCTGGACAGGCCGGTTATGGTCAGATACAGCTAGCTTTACGATTACTTCCATGGGAGCCAACCAAAGATGCATGAGGAGATCAAGCAGTACAGCAGAGGCTTCTTGAAACATCTCCTCGGTACCAACTTGTTTGCGAACATGTGGAATACCATAGGCTTGTATGTACTGAGCGCCTTGGTGGTATTACCCTGAGTTTAGTTCTACAATTGGAGTGGTGCTAGCCTCGCCACCCTATATGGCTATATGAGCTCTGATTCCCGCAAGAAGAGGAACATGGTCTGAGGCTACTTGAGAGCTTGGGAGGTACACACGGCACTTTCTATTTGTTCCTTATGCTTTCTGCTTTGCACTTTTTCTTTTTATCTTCATTTCTACTTTGTGCTTTCTACTTTGCACTTTCTGTCTTTATCTCTGTTTCTACTTGTTGACTCACACAAACTGATCTCTTCTTGCTGCTATGGGTATACGCATATTTCCCTGCCCTTGCCTGAGGGATGAGGTAGAGGCGGCTATGCCTTACTCCTAGTAGTATGATGGCAGGTGTCACCCTAAGTGCCGCGGTGATACCACATTTGCTTACTACTACTGATACTTTGACACGGCGATAGCACAAGAGGTACTATACTCACTTTTGTTCTAATTCCATTTTCAATTCTATTGCTTCAGCCCATACTCTGATAGCTGAGACAATTGGCGACAGCTGACACTGGTGAATTCTCTATTCACAGGTCATGTGGTAGCCGTGGCTGATGATGCCGTCCGGGACACGAGACAACTATGCAGGGTCGTGGGACACTTCTCGGATGCAGATCCTATTGTAGACACCCCATTTTTGACTGCCTGCAAGACTTGGGTGCTTTATTTTGAGCACTCGATAATGAATGTTACATTGTGTAAGTGGTTTAAATTCTCAATGAAGGAATCCAAATTTGAGCTCTAAACAATCCCAACCTTCTATACTTATACTGTTTTTACCTCAGAAATCCATTGTTGAACACTGTGCCAACCTGCATTGCACCTGAAACTGAGAAACAGGGGAACCTCATTGGGGCCCAGTTGTGCCTCATTTGGGCCCGGCCGTGTCCATTAGAGCCCGGCTGTGCCTTTTGGGCAAGAAACACTGTTCTAGGTGGGAATCTGCCAGCTGTCTATTTTTGAAGATATTTGTGATCTATTAGTCTCAAATTCTATAAACACAAGCTGATGCCTCTATGTTAAGGGTTAGAAAAATTTCAAAGATCTTAAAACACCTTTGAGAGCTCCTTCTTCCTTTGCAAGTCATCTTTGTGCTACCCTCTCATCTTTGAATTATATTTAGACACCATATACACCATTTGAGCTTAAGCTTGGAGACTTGGTTGAGACTTTAAAACCATAATTCAAACTTGAGAGTGCCTTAGGATTAAGTTTGGTTTACAACAAAAGCTTTCACTCTTCAAGTGGTATAAGCTTGCCACCTTTTTCCTTGCTTTTATTTCAATCTTTTTCTATCTTTTTCTTGTGTTTTCATACTGTTTTGGATCAATTCCAAGTGCTGAAACTTGGGGTTAAAGAGCTACCAAAGGTAGAGAGGCTGAACACCCTTTCTTGCACCTTATCCCATAGCTCATGCCCTTTGTTTTACCGCTCTTTTCTTTGGTTTACATACTGCCTTTCAGAGTTTTAAAGGGCTGAAAAATATGGTTTAGAAGTCCCAAAAGTGGAGGGGTTAGCCACCCCTCGTTAGTCTTGCTTACTAATTTTGTATCTCTTTGTTTTTTGCCTATCTTTTGTGCTCTCTTACATGGCTTTAGCTACTATTTTTTACATTTTAAGGTTGTTTTAATTCATTTACATAACTTATGCTTTGAATATCATACTTGTTGTGTTGTAAGTCCTTATGGCTTCAGTGGTTTAGGCCTTAGACATCGAGTCATTTGAGTTAATAGCTTTCATTACTTAGTTTTCATGTAAAGAGTCCCACTTTTGTAATAATCAACTTTGCATAATCATCTCTATACCCTCCCTCCTTTCATGGCTTTCTTTATTTGAGAGTCATGTCAAACGAGTGTTGTTTAAGGCATGCAAAAGAGACCCTTCCATGCTTAATAGTTTAATCTATTCGAAGGTTCATTACCAAGACATCACATTGTAGACACCCCAATTTTGACCGCTTGTGAGACTTGGGCGCTTTATTCCAAACACTCGATGATGAAGGTTATATTGTGTAAGTGGTTTGAATTCTCAACAAAGTAATCTGATTTTAAGCTCTAAACAATCCCAACCTGCCATACACAATGCATTTCTATCCCAGAAATTCAGTTTTGCACATTGTACCAACCTGCATTGAACCTGAAACTAAGAACCAGTAGAATTACACTGATAGTCGGCCGTGGCTCAGTGATAGCCAGGCGTGGATACCAATACCCGGCCGGCTTTCTTGACTTTTCAAATAGATTGAGCAAATATCTGCCAGCTGTTTAATTCTGCAGATATTTTTGATCTGCTGCTCGAATTCTATATATAGATACTCTAGACCTATGTTTTGGGGTGAGAAGAATAGCATATATCAAGTGTTAGAAAATATCAAGGATTAGATATTAAGTGTAGAAAATATCAAAGAGTTAAATCTCCTCTTTTGTAAGCCATCTTCATACTCTCATATCATCCATACACACCATATCAAGAGCTTGGACTTGGAACTTTGATTGGGATTTGGAAACAATAACTCAAACTTTAGAGTGTTTTGGAATCAAGTTTGGTTTACAACAAGAACATCTTCTCTACAAGAGGTATAGCTTTCATTCCAATCTTTGTTCATCTTTTTCTTGTGTTTTCATATTGTTTTGGGATTGATTTCAAGGGCTGAAACTTGTGATATAAGAGCTGCCAAAGGTGAAGGGGTTAACCACCCTTCCTTAAACCTTACTCTAAACTTATATCCTTGTGTTTCCCACCTATTTTTCTTGTTTTAACTATTGTTTTGTTAAACTTTAGAGGCTATTTTAGGATTGTCCTAATTTGTTAAATTAGTTTATGCTTTGATTATTTTGTTTGTATATAGCTTGTTGTATGTTGTTCTTGGCCTTTCTTTGTTAAAATTTCATGTTTAATTATTAACAAGTAGCCTATCATCCATTTCTTTAAATTGAGAATGATTTCAAATGGTTGATGGTTATTCAAAATATGAGCTAGAGATCTATGCTTAATAGCTTAATCTCCACGGTGGTTCATCACCAACGGTATATTCTCTCTTTCATGTTGAGAATTACTTCCTATTTTGGCATGCTTCTCATTTAGTGGACATAATCATCACCTTGGACTTAATGAATTAAAGAATGGAAAGGACTAAGAAAATGAGTTATATTGCTTGGATTCGGCCAGACATTATGCCGAGTCTATTGTGACAAGGTTTGTTTTACATCAATTCATGATGTTTTGATAAACCTTGAAGCGTCTCTACCTCCTTCTTTGAATTCACTCTATGATAGGAGGGAGGGTTGGTTATAGTCCTTTTCATTTATTGATCTTTGTCCAAATTGTACATCGAAATCATCAAGCAATCAATTTGCTCATTAATGGATTTGGAAACAATTCTACCCTTCTCTCGAGGCTTTCCCATGACAAAGAAGTGTGAGATGGACGAATAGAGTCCAAAACACTCTGTATGCACTGTTTTCACTTCAGAGCACAAAATGGAGTTACATGAAACTGAGGCACGGCCGGCCATCCTTATGCCCGGCCGGGTATTAGTGAGGGCCAACTGGGCATCCATGTTTGGTAAGACAGTGTGTTGTGCAGAAGCAGAGGGCAGTGGCTGAAGGTGAAATAGTTTGGGTAGACAGAGTAGTTTCTGGACGCTGTGCATACGAGCATTATGTATCCTCGGATTTGTAATTAGCTAGTTAGTTAATGATAGCTTAGTATTTATTCACTTATTCATTTGGATTTGTAATAAGTAGTCAATTCGGACACTCGAAAATTCAAACCCTCCTGCGTGAGGATAATATGTAATAATTTGTGTATGTCTTCCAATCCCACATCTTTCTCCCTTTTATTTACTAGCTTATGATGGTTAGTTTAGGGCATCACGTTTCGTTTAGCATACCTCCTGTTTGCATCCACTTGTATTGCGTACACCAGGGCTCAGTTCATCATTTTAACTTGCTTCATCGTTTATACACTTCTTTGAATACGTGTTTAAGCTGCATACTATCAAATTGATTACTATGCCATATTAGTAGCCAAGCTTATTTAATTGCATATCATATGTATTGCATTAGTCATGTTGCATATTTAGGATCATGCATTTTTCTAACTAATTTTTCTTTTGGCTCAGAGTACGAGTTAAGCTTTTATTTGCTTTAGCACGTTGTATGAGTGTGATTATTACCATGTCTAGCATGCTTTCCATGAGGCTAAATGCTTAATTGATAAACTGCTTGAATGCCTGTGGATGAAGGCTATTTGCTTGAATTAGAACAATTTGAGTAATGTTCATATGCGATCATTTTTTCAAGTGGTACATATTCGAAACAATTTTCATAACAAACATGAATCAATTGTTCGAATGATTGCAAAATTAGTCTATACTTGTATGCATCACATAGTAAAGTTAGTTTAATAACCGGAACAAGAGCATATAATGTAAATAAAAATCACATCATGATTAGTAGAGGCCGATCTTTGATCGGGTGAGTGGGGTGCTCAATTCATGACCTTCCCCTCTCGTACCTAAGTTCTTGAGCCAAGACATTTTGGTGATGACGGATAAGTGGCCTTTGCTACGAGTCACAGGTTTCCTAAATTTCCTAAAACAAAATATTCAGGTGGCGACTTTGTAAATCTGGCAAAGCAGTCCATTTTTGGCATTTGATTCAAACATCGATTTTCCAAAAAGAATTGTCGGATTTGGACTCTTTTTGTGTTTTCATTATTTCACATTGCACTTGTGAAATCAGATTCAGAACCACAGGTAGAGTCCGATACTGTAACGCTATTCATCTTCTGAAAGGAGTATGAAAAGTTGAGCTACAGTTTCTGGCGACTTTGTTGGGGAATTAGAGAACTTGACTTGAACTTCATGATGTGAAATTTTATTTACATTTATATGTTGCTTTGCAATGCATTTGCATTCGTGTGCTTAAGCCACTGTGTTTGCCATCTGCTATCTTAGACGGGTCTCACAGTGGGTCGACCAGGCTCCAATATGTGGTAAATAGGGCATTTTTGGTGGAAATAAAGAGTAGTGACTGAGGATGAAACTGAGCAGTTTCACAGAGGGCAGATAGAACAGTTTCTGAAAATTGGTGTGCATACGATCCTTGGGCATTCAGTTCACATCATTGTTGTAATATTGTTGTTCATATCATTATTGTAATATTGTTGTTCATACCATTGATGGTCATATTATTGTTGTAATAAGTTCATATCATTGATGGTTATATTATTGTTGTAATAAGTTAGATAGTTATTTAGTTTATTTATTCAAATTTGTAATAAGTACTTAATTTGGATACTTGGACATTTGGACCCTCTTGCATGAGGGCGAAATATGTAATAAGTATATGTCTTCCAACCCCTATTTCTTTCTCCCTTTTATTGACCCGCTTACAATGGTAGCATCATACTTTCCTTAGCATTTTCCATGACTTGCATCCATTCGTTTTGCACGCATAAGGGTTCGACTTATCATACTAACCAATGTCAATTTCAAATTCTTTATTCGAATATGTGCTCTCTTGCATGCCTTGAATTGACTCACATGCGATGCTAGTAGCCAAGCTTGTTATTTGCGTAATGTGTGCGTCGCATTTAGTCATATTGCATTGTTTAGGAGCATACATTTCTTCTAATTATTTTAGCTTTATTTGGCTTGCCTTGGACCACTAGGTGAGCATTTCTTGCTTTAGCATATTGCATGAATGTTAGTGTTGCCATGTTAAACATATTTACCATGAGGCTATGTGACGACCCAGAATTTTCCCTCCGCTCGAGTGGAGGAGTCAACGTTCAAGCGGACTTTTGGGGTTTTCAGCAATTCTGCAGACGGCCTGATATTCTGGGAGTTGTAATTCTCCGCTCGAGCGGGGGAGTTTACGCTCGAGCGGACGGCTTTGTTAGTTTGCACGCTCGAGCGCAGGGTTGGGCGCTCGAGCGGGCCTCTAGGTTGAGTTGTACTTCTGAGGCACGTGGGCTCGTTTTTGATATTTTATTAATGTATTTGGAATGTTCTTATCTTATTTTGGGATATTGGTTGAGGTGGTAAAATGATGGTAAAGTAAGATTGGACCAAAGAATTTAATTCGGATAGTTGCCTTACGATCAGCCGTCACTCTTTTGCCTTTTCTTTTTCCACACTTTGAATTTGGATGTGAGGTTAGAACCATTGGAAAGCTTATTTCCGGGGCTTCAATTTGGACACAAGAATGACCTAAAACGGAGTCCGGATGGAAGAGTTATGCCTGTTCAAAGTTTCGAAATCTGTGCTGAGGGCAGGTCCACTCGAGCGGGAATCAGTCCGCTCGAGCGGGAATAACGGGACAGCAGCTTTAAGAACGAGATTTTTGGATCATTTCTTATATTTTCTTCTTTCCTCTTCCTTCCTCTTTGCCTAAGTCCGAAACCCTAGCCCCAAATCCTTGATTTCCTCTACTTTGATCAACAATCCACCATGATTTTTGGCATGTAGGATGGAGAACTAAGGAGGATCAATGTTTTTAACCGATTAGAACTTGGATTTGTGGAGGCTTCTTCTCAAGCTCATCTCTTTGCTTGATTATTGAGGTAAGGGTTTGACCACTTGAAATTGATGGGTTTAAGTGATGGATTATGAGTCCTAGATGTTAATCAATGGAAAAATTGGAATAAAAGTGTTGGGTTAATAGGTTTGATTATTTCTTGAAATCTCAATATTTTTCTTGAAACCCTAAGTTGCTTAAGGATGATAACCAAAGATTTGACCCAAATTGAAAGTAGATTAATGAAATTGAGGTATTGAATTATGTATATGCAAGTTTAATTGGAATTTGGTGATGCTTGGAAATTATGTTTAAATTTGCGAATGAACCTTGTTTTAAGCATTGTGAATCATGTCTTAGTGAGAATGGAGCTTGAGGGGAAAGGTTTGTTGATGATGTGGATGATGTAAATTGAGCCTTAGCAATTTAATTGGAATTATGTGAAATCATACTTGGTAGCAATGAGTGGAATAATGTTAAATAGTATGGATTATATTGGATGGTGATAATTATGTTGGGTTGTGTTAATGTTGTTGAATTCAATTGTGTAGGGTTAGCTATAGGGACGGGCCTATCATCTAAACACTGTGAGTAATAGTACTGCAAATGTACAAATGTACTTTGTTTACCGTTAAGATTATTGTTAACAACGTTCTATTTTCCGTGAGCTAATATGTTAACATGTTTGTTGTTTGAGAATTGATATGAACATTGAAAGAGTTAGCACACATCGGTATGATTCTGAACCTACTCCGTATTTTGAGTTATGGCTATTGATTATTGTCAATATACCATCATATGAATTACCTATACTTCTGTATAAGAATTGCATACAACCATTAACACTGTGAAGTTGGTTATAAGTTGTTCTGGCCGGTTGATGTAATGGTTACATTTATCTTCAAATTATTGGTAACGTTAAAGTTCTGTTAATTACGAAATAAGTATGTCTACGTATAATGAACCATGAAGAAAGTTAAGCGCATCATTGTACCATATGTTTTGCTTGCTACCATTATGTTATTTACTAGTTAGTGGCATTGGAACATGATAAGCGAATGATATCTATATACATTACGGAAGTGTAGTATTTATGTATTTCTGAAAGCGTACAAGCTGTAAACTATGTTGCCTTTTGTTAATAGTTATCGGCAACGTTCTGTTAAACTTATGTTATTTATGTGCTTAATGGGAAAAATGTGTTTATCTGTATTAATCTGTTCTGATGTTTTCTGGTATGGAACAAAGTGCTGTACGGAACGAAGTACTACACTTTGGTGGGAGCCACCTCTGGAATCCGTACGAGCCACCTCTTAAGTCCATACATAGATATTTTTGGGCCGCTAGGCCGTTCCGTTATTTCTGGACCGTTAGGTCATTCTGATATTTTCTGGTATGAAACAAAGTGCTATACAGAACGAAGTGCTACACTTTGGTGGGAGCCACCTCTGGAATCCGTACGGGCCACCTCTTGAGTCCATACATAGATATTTCTGGGCCGCTAGGCCGTTCTGTTATTTCTGGACCGTTAGGTCATTCTGATATTTTCTGGTATGGAACAATGTGCTGTACGGAACGAAGTGCTACACTTTGGTGGGAGCCACCTCTGGAATCCGTACGAGCCACCTCTTGAGTCCATACATTGGTTATTTCTGTTACCACGCTTTATGTGTTCTGTACCCTCTGTACCCACGCTTTATGCGTTCTGTACCCTCTGTACCCACGCTTTATGCGTTCTGTACCCTCTGTACCCACGCTTTATGCGTTCTGTTACCCACGCTTTATGCGTTCTGTACCCTCTGTACCCATGCTTATGCGTTCTGTTATTACCGTTATGTTCTGGGCCGATGGCCATTATGTTATTTCTGTTATTTCTGTTATCTCTGTTATTTCTGTTATTTCTGTTAGTTCTGTTATTTCCGTTATTTCTGTTAGCTCTGTTATCTCTGTTATTTCTGTTACTTCTGATGTTCTGGACCTATGGTCGTTCTGCATCTGTAGGCTTATGGCAATTCTGTATATACTGAGCTTAAAGCTATTCTGTTACGGAAGTTGGACCCATGTCTTTTGGAAATAATTATGGAATGTAGTTAATCATATATATATGCAGTTATATGTTTGATTATTCAGGTTAATTATTACATTGTTTATGTACTATTATTCAGTGAGTTCGCTCATTCTGTATTTTGTCTGTCTATTTCTGTAGGTAACCATCCGGGAGTTCAGTCCTAACCTTTAAGGCTTGTCTCTCTCTTGTCACCTTTGATGCGTCCAGGCACCACCTGAAGCCGTGCATTTTGTAAAGTATTTTGTAAAGTTTTGAGGAGTTTTGATTTATGCTTTGGACGTTTATTTATGGTTGATTGTATATAATTCCTCCATTAATATTTTTGTTAATTGTGGGGTTGAGTCAAGGCATATGTGTGTAAACTTTCTGTATAATATTTACTCAGTGTGATGTTGGGATCCTGGCATGTTAGGAATAGCTCAATGGATGTTATTCTATGTATTTTATATTCTTGAATGCTTCCGTTCAGGCCCCGTATGATATATATAACAGGTTTAGTGTCCATTTCCGAATAGGTCATGCCCAAACTTTTAGGGGCGGGTTTGGGGCGTGACATGCTAAGTGCTTAATTGATATAACTGTTTGAATGCTCGTGGATGAAGGTTTCTTCGCTTAAGTTGGATGATTTTGATCAATATACGTATGAGATCACTTTTTCAAGTGGCACATATTCAAACAAATTTAAAAAAACAAACATGAAATCAAAGCATTCCAAATTTTGTGAATTAGTCTATACTTGTGTGCATCACATAGTAAAGTTAGCATAATAATCGAAACAAGAGCATATAATATAAATAAAAAATCACATCATGATTAGTAGAGGCCGATATTTGATCGAGTCAGTGGGGTGCTCAATTCATGACCTTTCCCTCTCATACCTAAGTTCCTGAGCCAGGACACTTTGGTGATGACGGATAAATGGCCTTTGGCACGAATCACAGGTTTCCTAAATTTCTCAAAATATAGGTGGCCACTCTGAAATCTGGCAAAACGGTCCATTTTTGGCATTTTAATTAAAAATTGATTTTTCAAAAGATTTGCTGAATTTGGACTCATTTGTGTTTATCGATTTTACATTGCACTTGTGAATCAGATTCAGAGCCACGGGAGTCTGAACTGTAGGGCTATCATATCTGACGAAACTAAACCCCTCCGAGGAGCACGAAAAGCAAGCTACAGTTTCTAGCGACTCTGTTGGGGACTTAGAGAACTTAACTTGAACTTTTGATGTGATAGTTCATCTACATATATATGTTCTTTGCATTGCATTTGCATTGTTACTTTAAGTCACTATGTTTTCCATCTACTATTCCTGAACGGTTTGCCGGAGGCTTTCCTAATAGCTTGCCAAAAGGTTGACCAATCGCGGGCTTTGCCATATTGAAAACACAACCATTGGATCTAGATTACCGCTGTACCACTTGATCCACCTCTCACTTCTCAATGTTATGTGTGAAAGGTATATTAGGTAGTCTTGCTAAGGTATCTCTTTTGACCATTTGGCCTAGCTGCATATAGTAAAAACATAGTGATTGTTCCAAATTAGAACAGGATGCCACCCATATATAGGATGTTGTTAAACTCTTTGTTTAAAATAGTATAGCCTAGACCATGTCAAAAATCTAAAACAGGGTAACCTTCCCCCTTCATAGGGGTGTTTTGGTTCTTTTTTCCTGGTATGTGCTTCACAGTGAAACTGTACAAAAATGCATTATATCAGTGGCACAAGAGTTGATATCAGTTTTTGGGCGCAGAGTTTAGTGAGAAATACAACTGTGATTATATCTATTGTGAATTGGACTGAAGTACTGTCCAATTTTGATTATTGTTTCTTTATTTTTCTTGCTAGATAGTTTACAATCATAGCTTCAGAGAGACCCAATATCCCCCAAGTTGTGTGGACTCGCTCTGGTAGACTTTGCAAAACTAAAGACCTTGTTGTTAGACAGCCAGTGTTAGTCTCACTCCCACCAGTTGTTTGACGAAGAAGGAACATGCAGTTATCAGCACCAGCACAGAGCCCTCAGCAAACACCTATCCGTTCCCATCCCTTCAGTTCACCAGTACCTAATGCACTCGGATCTACAATGGCATAGAACGCAGAAGAGGTTGTAGCCATGATGGCATCTTTTCAGAGAACTATGGATACCTTGAACCAAAGGATAGCCGCTTAGGACGAAACTATTGCTAACATGTAGCACCCATCTAGGGCATCAACATCTACCGTGCACCCAGTTTTGGCTGCCCAGCCAAATCTAGATCCACCTCCACTAGTCCAAAATCCTCAGGTTCCGGATCCTTAGGAGATGTTTGCACAAGCTCCAGCTTACAAGCCTCTAGCACAGCCCCAAGGGGGACTCCTTCCTTTTGACATAAATGATATTGATCCGGCCATGATCAAAATTTCCAGGCAAGAGAAAGCACTTAAAAAATCCCAAGGCTTCAATTCCATTCCAGATATTGAAGACGGATATACCAAAGCCTCGGTCAGATTGCCGGAAAAATTCAAAATGCCTCATATTGATAGATTTGATGGGAGTGGAGACCTGATTATTCACATTCGCTTGTTTTTGGATGTTCCGAGGCCCATAGGCCTATCTTGAGCCCAGAAACTATCCTTGTTTGGCAAAACTTTGTCAGACATGGCGGCTATTTGGCACGCCAAGCTAGGGGATTCTACAAAAAGGAATTGGGAAGAGTTGTTTGAGGGGTTTATGAACCAATACTCATACAACACCCAGATAGAAGTAACCATTAGTGAGCTAGAATCTACTACCCAGAACCCTTCATCGACTTTGTTGCCAGATGGAGGGCGAAAGCAGCTAGAAGGACGAATAGACCATCTGAAAGAGAGCAGGTCCGGTTAGTGGTTCAAAATCTCAAGCCAGATATGCTATAAAAAATGATAGTGGCACCACTCTCCACGTTTGCTTCTTTACACGAGTTGGGGGTTCAAATTGAAAATACATTCAAGAAAGGCATCATCTATAAAACTAGTGAACTTGCAAAAAGGCCATTCTCCAGGAGTACTAATGCTAGCAATAGCACTATTCCTCGGCCTAATCGTTGTCACAGCGGCCAAAATGGCCGATCCCTTTGCGACTACAACATCACAACCTCTCGACCCAAATCGGAACCAAAGAACCTTTATCTCTCTCCACACGGGCCTAGCTTGCGCCCTTAAACTGCTAATGGAAAAGGGGAATCTCAAACCCCTTGACCTTCGACCTCTCCCTGACCCACTACTACATAGACACGACCCCACTCAATATTGCATTTTCCATCAATAGCATAGTCACCCTACTAATCGTTGCTATCGTTTACGTCATGAGATCCAAGATCTTATTGATAATAAAATCATCGCCCTACCCGCCAAACCAAACGTGACCACCAACCCACTTTCCGATCATAACCAAGTCCCTTCACTCTGAAACGTTAACCTAATCCATACACTACCATCCTTCTTTAACCCCAGCGCATATATTACCCAATCCTACCTATCCAAACTTGAGGTGGTTATTTTAGAAAGCATAGATATATGTATGATGGACATAACACCTCAAACCCAACCAGGGCCTCTAGTGACAGAGGCGGAGAAGAAAAAGAGTGCACTAGAAATGGGGTTGTTTGACACCTAAGTCATAGAGAAGGGGGCCTCACTTTCCGAGGAGTATAACCCCAGCTTATATATTGTGGTCGTTAATCAACCAAAGCCTATAGTTGTGCTGCCAGACTCTCTCAGTATCAATACCATTGGGGAAGATGACCTAGGGCAAAATCAGAATGATTGGCCTAAACAAGGCCTTAATAACTTAGCTGACTTAGAAGAGGACCTAGCAAAACAGGAAGAAGATCTGGACAACCTCTACTTCTTTGAAAAGGAGGATGTAGACAGTGTACAGATTGGGTGGCGGGACCTAAGTCAACTTGAAACCAGTTAACGAGTGGTTAAGTGAAGAGGAATTAGATATGAAGGAGCAGGTAAAACAAACTGTGAAAAGAGAGGAAGTTGGTAATAGCAGCAAGGCTAAGGTCGTACCTTTGACCGAAAAGGAACAAGCATTGGAGCAATTCCAACGAAAAAGGATAGAGGAAATCCAGATGAAGATAGCCCTAGAAAAAGAAAAAGTGAAGAGAAAAAAAGGGACCGAGACAGCAGTGAACGATGTTTGAACCCTGGAGAAGCCCATGTGGAAGTCCGATGATAAGGGAAAGATGCCAAAGAAACTTAGACAGTATCAGAAGGCAGAGGTTGAATCAACTATAGAGGAGGAGTGGTATGCCATTGGAGAGAGCGATGTAAATATGCTCCGGGTAGAACCTCATAATGGCCCATCCATGATTGCAAGAGAGTGGTGGGGAGACAGTGATTTGAGCCATCCATATATCGACGAAGGGTGGAAAGATGATACCCTTGATGATACATGGAACATAGACAAGAGTAATCATATGACCCGCAATGGTCGGTATTTCAAACCCTTGACTTTAGATTAGCCAAAATCCTCTGGCAAAGAGGCTGAGAAATCAAAAAAGAAAGACATTGAAGAAGGCCTGGTCTTGAAAAAAACTTAAGATGATTCACACAAACATATCAATCTGGGGGGCTACTGATGGCTTCTTGGGATCATAGACAGGCACTACTAGAGGCAATGAACAGAACTAGGCTGCCTATTAATACCACCACTGACCAATTGGTGTCATTGGTTACGTCAGGAGATGTTTGTCCGGTGTTATCTTTTATGGACAAGGAATTGCCACCTGAGGGTGCTAATCACAACAGACCCCTATATGTGACTCTGGAGAGCTGAAAGAAGTGGATCCCTGTGGTGCTGGTGAATACTGGCTTGGCAATCAACGTGTGTCCGATAAGGACCACTTACGCCGTAGGTTTGAAGCCAGCTGACTTCACGCGCACAACTCAAGTTGTTTGAGCCTATGATAACACTAGCCAAGATGTCATGGGGACTTTCAAAAGCCAGATACTAATTGGACCATCCGAGCATGAGGTTAAATTCCATGTTATGGACATATCGACAACTTTCAATCTGCTTTTGGGAAGGCCTTGGCTGCACCAGATGAGGAGGGTATCATCAATAGTTCACCAGCTAGTGAAATTTCCATTGAAGAGTGGGATTGCTGCTGTTTATGGCAATTCTATGATCCACCCTCCCCAGGGAACCACCACGCCTTTGCTAGAGATATTCCATGGAGAAGAGGATGTGTTCCTCTCTGGCTTCTCCTTAGCAGAGGCCCGGCTGGTCCAATCTATCATGGCGGAAGATGATGGGAACTATGTGAGTGCCCAGTCCATTTACATGATGATTAAATAGGAGCATATCCCTAGATTGGGACTGGGCAGGAGTGGCAGGCAAGGAGATATCGTTTCTAGAGAGATAAGTCACAACCCACATGCTTTTGGGTTGGGGTACAAGCCTATTGCCAAAGACTGGAAAAGAAAGGGGGATGAGTTAAAAGGGAGACTGGAAGTGAAAACAGTCGGGAGGCCATACGAGCTAGTCCACAAGCCAATAAAGGGAACCCTGAACGGATGTTTTGTTCGCCAAGGGAAAGATTTCCCATTTTGTGAATTTCTGGAACCATGGGGTTGACCAAGAAACCAAGATACGGTACCTAGGATTCGAGATGTTCTTTGGGCATCAGTTACCAGAAGATGAGGATGAGCAGATTGACCTTAGTACACAACAAGGCAGGAATATAAGCTTGGACATTGATGAAGAGGAGCTTTTGGGAGTGGCGTTGGCTGACCTACTAGCAAGTTCCAATGCTGGGGCTAAGCTCGTCAACTTAGGGGATAGTGTTACTCTCTCTATGATCATAAACCAACAGTAGATTTCTCTGATCTCATCGTGAATGTATCTGAGGCACCACGCCTGGTGTGGCAATCTGAGTAGGGCACGATCGGCAGTTCTGGATCGGATAATGAGTCTGAATCTGATTCGACTGAGTCTATGGAGTCATGATCATATTCGAGTTCATCAGAGGAGTCTAAGTGTTGTATTTTTTAGGGTGGTAACCCAGATACTAAGGTCCTGTCTAGGTCTTCCTTTAGTTTTTTTTTTTTCAAGCAACTATAACCGAAGATCCTGACTTTTTGAATAGGAATGTAGTAGATTTCACTTACTTCTCTGTGCCTTTGTTTTGTTGCACTGATCTTGATTTTCAAAATTTGATTTAAACAAAAAGGAAGAAATTCCTCGGGCTTTGAAAAATTTAGTTGATTATGAGGAGGAGAGGCGTGTTAAGCCCTGTACAGATGAAATCATTGCCATCAATGTGGGTATTGAGGAGGATCCCTGCTTTGTCCAAATCAGGTCCACGTTGTCTTCGCAGGAACACAAGCGTTTAATCGCTTTGTTAAAAGATTTCAAAGATGTTTTCGTGTGGTCCTACGAAAACATGCGTAGAATCTATTCTCAGATTGTACAGCACCAGAACTGTCTTGACCATGAGGCCCAACCAATTAAGTAGAAACTGTGCAGAGTCCATCCATATTGGGTGTTAAAGATCAAAGAAGAGGTCACCAAACAGATTGAGGCAAGATTCTTGATGGTATCTGATTATCCAACGTGGTTGGCCAATATTGTCCCTGTTTTGAAAAAGGACAGCAGAATTAGAGTTTGTTTCAACTTTAGGGATTTGAATAAGGATAGTCCAAAGGATGACTTCCCATTGCCATACATTGATGAGTTGGTAGACTTCACCACTGGCCACATGTTGCTATCATTCATGGACGGGTTTTTGGAGTATAACCAGATTCTGATGGCACCTGAGGATAGAAAGAAAACTATATTCACTACGTCGTAGGGTACCTACTGCTGCAGAGTCATACCTTTTGGGTAGAAAATTGTTGGGGCTACCTATTAGAGGGTTGTGACCACGATCTTGCACGACATGATCCATAAAGAAATTGAGGTGTATGTGGACAACATGATTTTCAAATCTAGAGAGCGATAATGCCACTATACTGCACTGGAAAAATTCTTTCAACGGATCAGAGAGTACACACTAAGGTTGAACTCGCAAAAGTGCACCTTCAGGGTAATGACAGGGAAAATACTGGGATTTCTGATTACACAAAGGGGAATTGAAGTAGATCATTCCAAAATCAAGGCCATCCTATAAATGCCATGGCCAAGGACTGAAAAGTACACAACTTTTTGGGCAAAGTGCAATTCATAAGACGGTTTATTTCAAAATTAACCTTAACTTGTGAACAACTATTTGGTCTGTTAAAGAAAGAGAAGAAATTTCAATGGAACGATCGCTGTCAGTTTGCCTTTGAACAGGTCAAACAATACTTGTAGAATCCACCTGTGTTATCACCACCAGAATCGGGGAAGCCCCTGATCTTGTACCTATCAGTGACAAATTTGACCATGGTGTGCCTGCTAGCTCAAGAATCAGAAGCTAAGGTGGAGAAGGCCAGCTACTATTTGAGCAAGAAGATGTTGGACTATGAAATTACACTCCCTTAGAGAAGGCTTGCTTAGCCTTGGTATGGGCTATTCGGAAGTTGAGGCACTACTTGTTAGCTCACTTTGTAATCCTGGTTTCGAGATTAGATCCCATCAAATATCTCTTTGAGAAACTAGTGCTTACAGGAAGGTTAGCTCGTTGGCTGCTTCTCCTCCCTGAGTTCAACCTTAAATATGTCACAAGCAAGTCGGTTAAAGAAAGGGTGATAGTGGAATTTCTGGCCGACCACCTAGTGGAAGGAGATGAAGCAGTGGAGTACTTGTTCCCAAATGAAGACATTCTACAGATAGAAGAAGAGACGTGGGCGATGTTCTCTGACGGAGTGGCTAATCAGTATGGTTATAGTATAGGTGTGTTGCTCATAGCACCCGATGATTCCCACATACCCCTAGCTTTCAAACCCCGGTTCAAAGTGTCCAATAATGAAGCAGAATATGAGGCATGTATTGCTGGTTTGGAAGTCGCCCTAGAACTAGGGGCAATAAGGTTGGACGTCATTGGAGACTTGAACCTGGTTGTTTCTCAAGCCAATAGAGACTGGAGGGTCAAAGAAGAGAAAATGAAGGTTTATCATCAAGACCAGGATGTTCTGGTTCTGAGGTTTGAAAAGCTAACATTTACACATATTCTAAGAGCGAACAATCGGTTCACTGATGCATTGGCAACTCTATCTTTTATGGTAGACATCCCACTGGATGTGAAGATGCATCCAATCATCATTGAATAAAAGTACACGCCTTCCTATGAGACCATCGCCGCGATAGATGAGGTTCAAGACAAGAACCCCTAGTATTACAACATTTGGAACTTTTTGGAAAAAGATACGTATCCACCAAGGGCAAATGCCAAAGATAAACGAGGAATACGGTGTCTAGCCCTCCAATTTATCATTTGCGGAAACAAGCTGTACAAGAGAGGCCATCTAGGAATGCATAAGCTTTGCGTTGAGGGAGAAGAGTTGAAATGCCTCATGACGGCTATCCGCGGAGAGGAATGTGGGGCACACATGAATGGTGTGATGCTGGCTCGAAAGATTCTCAGACAAGGCTATTACTGGTCAACCATGGAGGAGGATTGCATTAGCTTTGTGCGGCGATGCCACAAATGTCAAATCCATGCCAATCACATGCATATTCTGCCGCCAAAGATGGCCCAACCTATTCCTCATCCTTAAGCCAAGCCAAGCACTCACCAGAAAGGGCATAACTGAAGCTAAGGGCAAGGGCCAGAAGCTCCCTCATCCTCCAAGCAGTGAGGCACTGAGTCAGGTGCGAAGCACGAACTGGGAATGGAGCGAGGTATTCTACCTCCTCATCCGGACAAGTCTGATCACAGTTTTAAATTCTTGTACAAGGTTATCATGCAAGGGTTATTCCATACATCACATACTATGTGTAGACACCCTATTTTTGACCGCCTTTAAGACTTGGGCGCCACAGGTTGATCACTCGATGATGAAAGTTATGCTATACAAAGGTTCGATTTCTTCGGCAAGGAGAGCGTCAAATCCCAACCTTACACCTCATTTTGGACCAAAAATATTTTAACCAAAATGATTTTTAGACCTTAAAACCTTCTTTTTCAAAATCCCAAAAGTTTTTACAATATTCTGAGGTTCGCATTTCATTAAAAATTGTACTTTTCGATAAATCGAGCAAGGACAAAGTGGAAATAAGTGGAAGAGAGGTGAACTCTTTCAAAAATATTTTAAAACATCCTATTTAGAGGTTTGGAGTTAAAGAAAATTGGAGGAGAGGGAAGAAACCTAGTTGGGAAAGAAGTTGGGCATAAACCATTAAGAGAGAACCGGGCAGCCTTCCCTAAATCAGGTCTATTATTTTTTACACTTGGACCTAAGTTGTGAGGCTACCACCATTGGAAAGTGGACTTCCAGGGCTTCATTTTACACTCAAGAATCTCCTAAATCCGAGTTCGGATGAGGGAGATATGGCTGGTTGAAGTTAGGCATCAATCTGATTAAGGCAAAACTGAGTGACCCTCACTAAAATAAGTATATCTCTTATAGAACTTGTAATTTTGATGTGAGGCCACTTCATTGGAAAGTAGACTTCCGGGGCTTCAATTTATGCTCAAGAATGACCTACAAAGGAGTTCGGATGAAGGAGATATGCCCGTTTGAAGTTGGGCCTGGAAACAGATTTTTGGTGGCCAACAATGCACACTTCTGGCCGATTGGGCACTGGTGAAAAAGCTATATATTTTGTGCCAGCTGTTCCCCAAAAGCTCCAGCTGTTCAAGGCTTGATATTTTCGACCTGTTAGGCTGTTTTTCTATATATACCAGGCCAAACCTCTTGATTTAAGGTTCAAAAAAATTCCAAAAGGTCCAATTCTTGGAATTCTCTCGCTATCTCTATCTTGCAACCTATACACCCTCTCTCTACACTTCCTAAACCACTATTGGAGCTCTCATTGCTGAGATTCTTGTGTCCAAATTTCAACCTTCGAGAGTAAAGGACTTGTGGTTTGTGAACAAAAGTGTTATTTCTCTTCAAGAGGTATAATTTTGAACACCTTTGCACTGCTTCTTTTCTGTCTTTTCTTATTGATTTAGAAGTGTTTTTCAACTATTTTTATGGGCTGAAGCTTGTGGTTTAAGGTTATTAAAGGTCGAGGGGTTAATCACCCTTTTTTGAACCTTGTTCTCTAAGACTTTCTACTAGTGTTTCCCATCCCTTCATCAACTTTTTTCTAGCTTTTTACCATTCACTACAACAAAATTGGCTTTTTACGGCTTGCAATGCATACCGTAAAAACTCTTTCACGGCATGCACACAAATGCTGTTATATGACATGCCGTGGAAAGTTGAGCGTCATTTACGGCATGCAGGTGAAGTTGTAAAAAGTAATAAATTAAACATTAATGACATATTTTGTATGCTGTATATAACTTTTTACGACATTTTTATTATGTCATAAATCCTTATACTTTCCATGACATAATTTTGCATGCTGTAGAAGATTATTTTTAATATATCTATGGCATACTTTGTATGCCGTATATAGCATTTTATGACATTTTCTTGCATGTCATAAATCATCACACTTTTCACGACATAATTTTGTATGCCATAGAAGGTCATTTTTAATATATTTATGACATGCCTTGTATGCCGTATATAATCTTCTACGACATTTTCTTACATGCCATAAATCATTACACTTTTCACAGCATAATTTTGCATGCCGTAGAAAGTTATTTTTAATATAATATATATGTATATAGGAACATGACCTTGCCTAACTGTATGTAGACAATAGCTTATAAAATGCAACCTGTTACAAACCAAGCAGAAGCAGCAACTATGAAGTAAGCAAAAAAATCTAATATCCATACACCAAACAACCTGCATACTAACTTTTATCCTCAACTTCTATCATATCAAGCTGATAACAACCTCAAACATACAAATCAGAAAATAGATAGCACAATACATTGACAGTCAAAAATAATAATGCATTTCTTTTTTTTTTGAACGAAAATAATAATGCATTTCATAACATTCAAAAAGTGTCTAATTGCCATCTTGAAATAAAAAAATACAAGCTACAAAATTGCACCCAAAGAAACACAAACAAAATTTAATAGGTTTAAAACTAAACTGCAGAGCAACATCATTGTGCACTAAGAACATCTCATATTTGACTCAAAATTCCAAGCCCCCAAAGGCAAAGGTACTACTACATTCATTCGTCATCTTCATCATCCACCTCCTCATCAGCTCTTGTTGCTGCATTGAGGGCATTCAGTCGTTCAATCAAGCTAGCCTTCCTTTCATCATACGTCAGGTTCTTCAAGTTGTACCTGGTATACAATACAAGGAGGTATAGAGAACTTACTAAACTATCCAAAAAATTGAATCACACTTTCAAAAATCCAAGCAAAAAAGATGCGATTGCAATTACTGCACTCAACCAGTGAATGAATGACAGAATACCCGAACTAAATTTCAAAGGTTTTGGGTTTTTGTTTTCAAAATTTTAAATTTTGAAAACACAATAACAACTCATTCAGCACATGCTTTTGCTTTCAGTTTTTTGAAACTATTTTATAGACTAGGCTCCAAAATGTAACACAAGCAGTGTATTCACTTGTTGCCAAAACAAGTGCAATCACACCAATGAACATTAAACAAAAGCTCATTCCCACTTCAAATTCTCTTGGGAAAAAACAATAACATGTTTCCTGTTCTCTACAAACAAAAAAACATGCAACCAAATGACCACTAAAATCTCTTACAACTTAGAAGTTGAGTTAAATATCCAAACTTATCTGGCTATTAAAAAAAAATGCATTTATCAACAACACACAGCCAGAACTAATATAATGATCTTGAGTAAAATGGATTAAAACAAAAGTAAAAGTATTGGCACCTTCTTAAGGCAAATAACAGTTTGCATACCAAGTGGTTATTCTTTCCTAAGCATTCATCAAATCACAATGCGGACTTCCATCCAACCCAGAATATATTATTTGCATTTAAATAGCAATTACATCAGTATAGGGGGAGAGAAATTCAGTAGCAACAACAATCAACAGAGAAGGATTTGATATTTGATCTCACAAACTCCTCAAATCAAGTTCACTTTATGCCATGGAACTAAAGCAATACATTACCATTTTTAATTAGGTTATTCTAGCAAAACTCTGCAAAACAAACAAACAGCCTCGAAATTTAAGGATAAAGTTAACACCATATCAACCAGGCATAATCATCCTTTAATGAACTGCATAGACTATAAAACCTAATAAGATTGCTAATTCAGCGGATATTGTGGGATTGAAATTGACTGAACACATAATATGCAGCAGCTTCACTGTAAACTACATCTCAACACTGTCTCAGTAGAGAATATAGAGGTAGAATGTCAAATTCAAGCACCTGCTATTCACCCAAGTCTGTGTGGATAAATGAATAATCACTTAACGTTTAAACAAAATGACAACAGGACAAGATTTTTATATCTTCATCTCAGTGAAAAGGTAAAATACCAAATCCTGTTATTTTTCTGGTATTCAAGCATACTAGAATATGTAATATCATAATAATGGTAGAAATTGATTCATTTTTGTTTTGACATTCTATACAAAAATCCCATAACAAGTCTAAGGGGTAGAACTCTGTTCTAGGCATATTTTATCAACTCTTTTCCATTTGTCTCTGTTGCAAATTTCAATTTAAGTAGAAAATTTCATACATTCCATATAGGGGGTTGGGTAAAATTTCATGTAATTCAATACACAGAATAGAATATACAAGAGAACATCTGTGACAAAAAAAAAAAGAAAAAAAAAGAGTCAAAAATCACAAAAAGACAAAAAAAAAACAGAGCTCTTACAGTGTTGCTTCAGAAAGCGGAGGTCGCCTTTTGTTCATAAGCTCCTGTCTCTCTATGAATCCTTGCTGCTTGAGATCATAAAGTTGAACTAAAACTGCAAGGGAGAAAAATTTTAGGTTAATTGAATAGAAATCAAATCAAAATCAAAATCAGAAATCAAAACCCTAGAAATCAAAATCAAAACTCTAGAAATCAAATCAAAATCAAAGAGAGGTAAGAGAGGAGAAACTAAATTAATCGAATAAAGGATGCAATCCTAGGCTCTCACCAAATTAATCCAAGGCTCGGAATTAGAATCAAATGCCAAGCTCGGAATCAATCGATTGGTGCTCGTGAGAAAAGTTCATTTATTACTTTTGTTTCTTTTATTTAATTTATTTTTCTTGTGAGAAAAGTTCATATATGATTTGTCTCGCCGTCAACATTTAGTTTTCAACTTAGTTTTCACTCCATCTCTATACTAAAACTCAAGTGCCGATTATGACCACTTGGACTAACACTCTATTGTATAATTAATTGGCTATTCTTGTAATTATTAGATGTCAAACTATTAACTATTAATTGGCTACTCTTGTAATTAATTGGCCTGACATCAGTCAAGTAAAACATATTTTATTATCTTTATATGACCCAAACATATTTTAACCATCATGATGGAAGTAGTTTAGGTGGGCACTACTACACACTTCTAATTTTTTAAGTCTTGTGTGATGTAGAAAAAACCAATCTAACCCAAACTACTTCCACATGGGGAAGGACTAGACTCCAACATATAGAACGGCCTAAAAATGTTTTTTTATTCATCATCTCCTTTGTCCTAACATATGCTTCATTTGGACTATTATCAACTGGTTTGTGTTCCCCCAAAATCTGAACACATACCAAACAACAAAATATATAATATAACAAAATAAAGATAAAACCCCCCCACAAAATGACTCGTATATATCTCTATGCTAAGACGCCAACACATAATAATATTTTGAAAACAGTGGTTGTGGCTCTCAAGCAGACCAGCAAGATTGGCTTGTTATAAATTTTATGTTCGACCTTATTTACTATTTTGATTCTCAACATACAAAGGTCTTATCATTTCTCCAAAAAAAAAAAAAAAACACAGAGAATGTCGTATTGAGTGCACAAGGCTCCGAGGTTATATGCAAGCAACCTTTCTTCTACTATTTTGATACCCATCATACATTAGAGCTAAATGGTAACAGGTCCTTGGTTTTCATAACTTGTAGTTACACTTCCAAAATAGTTTTGAAAGCTCACTTCCCCTAGTGAACATAAAACCAATGCAGGAACAAAACACAGACTGGTCCATCAAGTTACACACCATCAGGAACTGAGATTCAGTACAAATATTAGCTTCCCCATTATCACTTCAATCCCAGATATAGCTAAGGCTGTCGAATAACATTCACAAATATAGACATTGAAAGGACAAGTTAAATTTGACCCCATTTTATTTACAATGCTAGAAAAGATGGTGGTGCTCACCTTAGAAGACGATGGTCCTTGCTTCCCTCGTCGGTGCAGATGGAATAATAATGCCCTAAAAATAACAACAATGTTAAGAATAAAGAATCAATCATAAAATCATTTACAAAAAATTTATTAAATGACTGATATTAAATTCAATTATAGGAAGATCTACATTCAAAATAAACCTGAACAACTCAATATACTCTCTGTAATCTCAATATGAGATTCAAATTTCAAAGCAACATATATCCCTATCCTAATCTCACGAATAACTACCATGAAAAACTCAAGCAATAGTAGTAGAGAATTTCGAATTCAAGCAATTTGAATGAATATAGAGGAGTATATATATAGATATGTACATGTATGTACATGTATACATGCTGTGCTATGCAAAGAGAGAAAGAGATTGAAAACACACCAAATCGCTATTGAATCCAAATTACTACGATCTTTGTTAGAAACCAAATCGATTTACTCAAACTTATATATCTCTGCAAAAAACTCAGATCGATTTACCTTCGGATTGAAGCCAAAGAACTCAGGTCTACGTTGGAGCTGAAGCCCGATTTTGAAAGATAAAAGCTGAAGATCGATTCTGAAAGATGAATTCAGATATGATCAATCAATTCTGAAAAATGAAAGCTAAAGATCGATTCTGATATGAGGCGGCACAAAGATTGATTCGGATTGAAGCTAAAGATTGATTGAGTCCTAACTATTTTGAGCACAAAGATCGATCGAAGCTGAAGATCAATTGAGTCCTAGACAGAGGAAATAGCTGAGATTGATTGAGCCCTAGCTGAGATCGATTATAGTGAATGAAGGAATCCAACTTAAGAATGCACGTATTTGACAACGAAAGGAGGGATCGATTGAGTGAAGGAGGAGGGATCAATTGAGTTCAGCGCGCAACCAAATTAATTCGTCTCCAGCTATGCCTACCTCACAGATGGGGTCAAGTGTGCTCATATCAGCATAAGTTTTAACTTTTTTTTTTTTAAATCCCTAAAAGTCTTTAAATAATTTTTTTTGACCCATCATAAAGGAATATAGTATTTGTATAATTTTTTCTTAAAATTTATTTTTTTCTGTAAATGATGATTTTTAGACACTAAATTCAATTGGTTTCTAAATATTAGTCTTTAAATCACTAATTTCTTATAGTGAATTTTATATTTTATTTTTATGTTTATATAAAAATCTTAAAATTTTGTTTGAATTATAAATTTGGATAAAAATTAAAAAATACAAAAAGAGAATGTGATTGAAATTTAATTCTATTTTATTCATATTTTATTTATTTATGTTTTAGTAAATTTTAAAGTAGTTATAGTTGGCTTGTTTTATAAAATTATAAAAATACTCAAATAAGTTAAAAAAATTAGAGCAAAATTATTTTTTACATTGTCCTTAATTAGAAAAATTTAAGGTGAGAAGCTTGGCTCAAAATTGTTAATTTTTTGTATTAAAAAAATCGGATTGATTTTTTTTTTTTTTATAGATGTTTTCACAACATGCTAATGTATGCCGTGTAAAGTTAAAACATTTTACGACATGAAATGTATGTCGTTTTAAGTGCAAATATTTTATGACATATTTTTATATGTCTTGAAAATATACATTTTTTACGGCATACTTTTGCATGCCATAAAAAAATTAGATTGAATTTTTTTTTTCACTTTTTAAATTCAAATAATTAACATGTATTTAACAAAAAATATTTTTAACTTTTTAAAAAAATATTCAATTCAAAAAAAATATAAAATTTAATACATTCATATATATTATATTTTATTATATTTTTTTTTTTACAAATATTTTAGTTTTTAGTTGTATTCAGATTAGATACATCTAAAAAGTAAAAAATAAATAAATTATCAAAAGAAAGGAAAATATCAAATCAAGGTAATTTAAAAAAAAAATTACAAATTAGTGAGAAGCCATATAAATATTAATTATGAAAATTATAAACTTTTTCATGAATATATAATTTTTTTCCCAAAATTCCACTAGGCGCAATTATCCCTTGAAAGAGACACTAAATTATAAAATAATGTATAAATTATTTTTTACATTTTCCTCAATTAGGAAAATTTAAAGTGAGAAGCGTGGTTAGAAATTGTTAGCTTTTTTAAATCAAAAAAAAAATCGAATTGAAATTTTCTTTAATAAAAGTTTTCATGACATGCTAATGCATGTCGTGTAAAGTTATAATATTTTATGACATGAAATGTATATCGTCTTAAGTACAAATATTTTATGACATATTTTTGTATGCCATGAAAATATACATTTTTTACGACATGCTTTTGCATGCCATAAAACAATTCCGGATTGAATTTTTTTTTTTTTTTTTACAAAAGTTTTCACGACATGTTAATGCATCCCGTGTAAAGTTATAATATTTTATAACATGAAATGTATGTCGTCTTAAGTGCAAATATTTTACGACATATTTTTGTAAGTCGTAAAAACATACGTTTTTTACGGCATGCTTTTGCATGCTATAAATATATGAATCAATGACTTACATGGTATATATGCTGTTATTGACAAAACATTAACGGCTTGCAAAAAAAAAAAAAAAAGTCGTAGAATGTACTAACCACGACATGCATTTAATGCATGTCGTAAACATGATGCCGTGAATAGTTAGTTTTGTTGTAGTGATTGATTTTAAGAGGTTTTCAAATGCTAAAAATGTTGTTTTGAGGTCCCAAAAATGGAGGGGTTAGCCACCGCTCTTTATGTTCGTTTACTAGCTCAAAAGCTCCATGTTTTAACTTATTGTTTTAGCTACTTCTGTCTTCATTACAGCATGTTTTCCAACTGATTTTGAGTTATAAAAACTCTGTGCTTTGGGGCTGAAGCTTGGGTCCTAAGGCCATTAAAGGTTGAGTGGTTGATAGCCTTTCTTTGTACCTTGTTTTGGAGGCCTTTGCCCTTCTGTTTCCCACCCTTGCATCATCTTTTTCAGAGCTTTTAAACACTGGTTTTCAAAGCTATTTCAGTGGCTAAAATCATCTTTTGAAGTCCCAAATTAGAGGGGTTAGACTCCTCTTCTTGTGTCTTGCTTACTAGCTTAGCTTGTGTTATGTTTTAGCATATTATTCTAGCCTTTGTTAGCTCAATTCCAGCATGTTTTAGGATTGTTTTTAACCTATTTTAGGACTTTTTGAGCTATTAGTGGCATTTGAGCTTTGCTTTGTATAGTTGTAATGTAAGTCCTTTCACTAGCTTAGTGTTTTAAGGCTTTAACTAGCATTGGTGTGAGTTGGTTGCATGTTTTGGTGCTTTTTCCTCCCCATTTTAAGCACTTAATCAGCTCTGCAATCCCCCTCAATTCTTCACTTTTGATTTCCTTTGAAAGTGGCTTCAAGCCACTTGTTTGCCTAAGTGTGAAATTGAGGTGTTACACCTAATGGTTTAATCCCTTAGGAGGTTCATTACCAACAGTGTAATGCCTCTTTCATGCCCAAAGAAAGTTATGGTTTGAGCCCTCTTTTCATTAGAGGACAATCACCAATGGATTTAATTGATTAATGAATGGTTTGGTAACTAAAATGAGTAAAGAAAATTGGCAAGTAAAAGTGTGCAAGATAAGCATTCTTTGTATTGCATTGCATGTGTTCAAATCGAACGTTGTAGACCGCCCGAACTTCCTCCGCACGCCCCCCTTTCGGAAATGGCGTGGATGGGGTTCTTAGCTACTATAGTTCGGACTCCTGTCACGGTTCTGAATCTAATCTCACAAAGTGCAATGTCAGACTGATAAATCACCAAAGAGTCCAAATCTGACAAATCGTTTTGGAAAATTGATTTTTATCAAAAAGCGCCAAACATGGACTACTTTGCCAGATTACAAAGTCGCCACCTAAATATTTTGTTTTGAGAAATTTAGGAAACCCTAACTCGTGCCAAAGGCCACGTGTCCGTTATCACCAAAGTTGCCTCAGTTCGGGAACTTGGGTACGAGAGGGGAAGGTCCTGAAATGAGCACCCCTGCTCGCCCGATCAAAGATCGGCCTCTACTAAGCACGATATGTTGTTTTGAAGACACATGTGTTCTTATTCCAGTTATTAATCTAACATTACTATGTGATGCGCACAGCATACAAGTATAAATTAGATCGCCTGAATTGGAACAAAACAATTCAATGTTTGTTTTTCGAAAATAAGTTTGAAGTTGCTACCCTCAAGTAGGGTAAAGTACGGACTTGCCACCCTCAAGTGAGCTTAAAACATGATGATTTGCCACAAACAAGTGGGTTTAAAACTCACATTTTGATGAATTGTTCCAATTCAAGTAACGAAGCCTTCATCCACAGGCATTCATGCAGTTAATCAAATAAGCAAATAGCCTCATGGCAAACATGCTATCATCGCAATCACTTACACACATGTAAGATGCTATAGCGTAAACACTTACAGTGTACTCCAAGCCAAAACAAAAGCTAGTTAGAAATATGCATGATCCTAACTATGTTAAGTGCCTAATGCAACACATGCAATAATGCAACTAAATAGGCTCGGCTATCTAAGATGGCATATGAATGCGACAACTTTGATACATGTATTCAAATAGGTATTGAAATACGATGCAGTTTCAATGATGCCCCGAGCCTAGTGCATGCAAGACAAATGAATGAATACAAACATGCAAGCATAAGGTATGCTAATTGAAAATGTTCCCTAATCTAACCATCGAAAGCGGTTAAATAAAAGGGAGAAAGACGTGGGGTTGGAACACATTCACACACACACGCACACTTATTACAACATTTGCCCTCTCGACGGAGGGTCCGAATGAATTAGCTAAGCTATTCTAAGCTAAGCTAAGCTCACTAATCTAATTAAACTAATTAGACTAATTATTACAAATCCATCGAATAACTAGTAAACTACTTACTAATTATTACAATACTTAATTAATTAACAAAATAATTAATTAAATTACAAATTTAAGCTAACTAACAAGTAAAGCTAATTACAAATTACACTGCCTCAGCTCTGTTCCAAGAGATTGAAGATGTATGCTCAGTTTTTGCCCCGAAAAGCTCTCCGGTGTGCTCTTTAGAGGCTCTGTTTGCAGGGTGTCTTCTAGAACTTGTTGCTGAAACTTACCAAAACAATGCTGGGGAGTGCACCAGTGGCCTGTCGGCCATGAGAAGCTGCTGCCGACCCCCCTGCCAACCAAGGATGGGCCTCTGCCGGCCAACAATGCAAGGGTGCCGACAATCAGTGTGGCACTGTCGGCCACTGGTGTGTTGTGACACCAAGGGTATGTGTGTGCTGTGCCCCTTCATATCATCTTAAAACATCAAAGGAGGGGGGGCACCATTGGATCCAAAACCATCAATAAGGCATGCAATGCACGATGGCCAAAGATCCAACTTGCACATATTTCAATAAATGCAAGACAAACAAGACTCTAAGACCATGGCCTTATCATGAGTGACCAAAGGCAATGGAGACAAAGGGAATTGGTTCATTTTCATCACTGCGAGTATGAAATGGGCCAATTCACCTTGTGTTCAATATAACGTCCAATTGAACACCATGCAATGCAAACAACATGCTTATCTTGGCATGTTTTACTTGGTTGATTTTGTTTACACATTTTAAGTTACCAAGTCATTCATTAACCAATTTGTCCAAAGGTGAAAGTCCTCTGAGGAGAGGAGGTCAACCAAGAGAATGGTTTAAGGCATAGGAGAAACCATGCCTTTGACTAGGAGGAACCCTCAAAAGAGGGTTAGAGTCATTTAAGCACAAGCCTCAATCCCATGCATTAAACTCAAACTCAAGACTAACCAATCCCCAAAACAAATCAAAAGTGAAGAAATGGGAGAGATGGCAGATTTTTCAGTGCTAAAGTGGCATGAAATACAAGACTCTAACATGCAAACACTTCATGTACAACATGCTAGAAGGCTTAAGCATTAAAACTAGTGAAGGACACAACACTAAAACCATGCAACACAATACTCAAAGGACTAATCCAACCCCAAACAGACCTCATGCATGCCAAAACAGTGGCCAAAATGAGCTGAAATGATAGCATGAAAGGCAAGAAATGCATGCTCATGCATTAGCTCATAAACAAGGCATAAAAGCACAACTCTCAAACACAATGAAGAAGTGATAAATGTGAGAGTGTGACAGAGGTACATGCTCTGAAATCACATACAAAACGATGCTATACCATGCAAACATCTCAAGTAAAGCATGTTAAAGGCCTCAAGACTCAATGCCAGTGAAGGCATTTGCACTATAGCTATGCAATACAAAGCTCGAAAGGGACAAATAGTCCAAAATAGTCCTAAAACAGCTTAAATGAAGTTTTTGAACATGCTTGAAGTAGGCTAAAAAGAGCTAGAATGAGAGGCTAAAACAATAGCACATGTTAGGCAATTTAGCACACTTGCACTACAAGTATACAAAGCAAAGCTCGAGTGATCAAACTAGCTTAAAACAGAGCTTAAACATGCCAAAACATTAGCAAAAACATGCTGGAGTGTAGCCAAAACAAGCTAGAACAATAGGCCAAAACACCAAGTATGCTAGGCTAGTGAGCAAGATTGCACTACAAGTACAAAAACCAAGCAAGAGGTGGCCCCACCAACAAAATCGGAGTTAAAGCATGTCCAAATAACACCAAAAACATGCTTGAACTAAGCTACAAAAGAGTATAAAGATGGGCTAACTCATTAGGCATGTTAAGCTAGTAAGAAAGATTACACTACAAGTGTAAGATGCAAGAAACAAGTGACTTAACCAGCCAAAATCAGAGCTAAAGCAAGTCAAAAAAGTCACAAAAACATGTTGTGATCAAGCCATGAGATAGTAGAAAAACATGCTCACATGCTAGGCCATTAACACATGGAAACAAAGAACAAGGAGGGAAGGTGTAGAAACCCCATTTTTGACCGACCTTAAGACTCAGACGTCATCGATTGAGCGTTCGGTGATTGCGCATGTTGTGCTTGTTTCGAGGTTTCGGAGTTTTCGGCTGAGTGCCTTACCTCCGGGCGTCTGAACTCTTTGTGTTTTGGCTCGGTTTGTGGACCAAGCCTTGTTTCCCTTCCCTGGAGGGAGGGGGTGATCTGTAGACCATCCTTTTTGTGGTCGTAGACCACTTTCCTTATTTGGGACCACTTTTCAATTTTCGGAGCCTTCGGCCGCGCGCCTTGTCTCGGGACCGCTTAACATTCTCCGTTTGGCACGGTTTTTGAACCACACCTTGTTTCCTCTGCTTAGAGGGACAGTGTGGTCTTGAAGACCACTTTTGATTCCTGTAGACTAGTTTTCGAGGCTCCCGGCCGCACGCCTTGCCTCCCGGACTCTTGTCTTGCATCTCTTTTGATTTGCTTTTGGTACAAACCTTGTTTGCCTTGTTTGGAAGGTGGTACAAGGGTGGAAGACCAGTTCTTCCCCTTGGAGACCACTTTCCTTCTTGCCAGCCAGTTTTCTGGTCAGGCAACTAGTTTTCTTGGTTTTTGGGCCACATTTTCTGGTCGGCCACCACACGATTGCCTTGCTTTGATGCTGCAGACCATCTCCCCCCCCCATGGCTGACTACTTTTTGCCCTGGCCGACCACTTCCACTGGTCGGCCGACCAGTAGAAGTAGCTGGCCGACCACTTGAAGTGGTCGGCAGCTTTCTATCACCTTTTTGGAGATATTTTTAGGCCAGCTATTACAGCTGGAGGGCACAAAAGTCATCCTCCATACACGTGTGTGGAGGGATGGCTTTAGGCCAAAAGCTTGTCCAACAAGCTTGTTGCTTGTTCTCTATAAGAGAGAACCTCCCTCCTCCTTCTCCAGGTTCAGATTTTTTGTACTTGAGCTATAGATACACATATATCTCTGTATCTCTCTCTTGGTCTCATTTTTGTGCCTTAAAGTGCTTATTCTTCATACTTTAACACACAAACACGCACTCAAACACCATCTGTTTGTTGCTGAGGCTCTTAGAAGCTGGTTTTCATGTTTTTGGTTTGGTTTGAGCTCAAAAAAGTTGCTGGAGTTGTAGCTTCAAAGTGGTTCTACAATGGTGAGCCTTTAACCCCTTAAACCTTGGTTTTTGCTTAAGCTTTTGGACCTGTTTGCATGCTTATTTAGGCTTCACTTCCTACTACAAAAAGTTCTAATTTTGTATGTTTTTGATGTTTGTTTAAGGCCACTTTTGTGTTGGGGGTAGTCTACCCCCTCTTAGGCCTTGTTTGGCCTTATTCTTGTGCCATCTTTTTAAGCTATTGGGATCACCTTGTTTTGGCCTTCTCACCACTAAAACTCAGAGGAATTTCAATGGTGGAAATGGTGTTTTGAGGTCCCAAATAGGAGAGTGTCATCCCCTCTCCTTGTATTTTGAATACTTGCCATATTAACCTCATGTTTGAGCATGTTTGTTAAGCTTATGTTGGCCATATCTTAGCATGTATTTGGGGTTATTTTGACATGGCATACCGCCATTTTTACTTGGTTTTGTCATCTCTTACATGCCTTATGCACTTGTAGTGTATTTCTCACGAACTAGTCTTGTATGCTTCATGAAGTGGCATGCCTTTCTAGCATGATTTGTTTCCATTTCAGCATGTTTTTGGTGATTTTTTGCTATTTCATACCTCTCTTAAGGTTTGGTTTGGTTGGCCCTTGCATGCTCTTTGCACTTGTAGTGCAATTCCATGAATTAGCCTAATGTGTATCATGCTTTAACATGTCATTCTAGCATGATTTTGGCTTAACTCCAAGAAGCTTTTGTCCATGTTTTAGCATGCTCTAGCTCTGACTTGTGTTGTTTTGGTCATGCATGCCATGCTTTGTATACCTATGATGCATTCTAGCTTGTTAGCTTTGCGTATCAAGTCCACTAGCATGTCTTGCTTGGACTATTTTCATGATTTGGCATAATTGAAATGTGATTTCAGTACAATTAATGTTGCCATACACTTACATCTTTCACCCTCTCAATGCGTTGCAAGGTTTGCCCTTTATGCCTTAAGATGAGTCATTGCGTATGCCTTCATGCCTAAGCTTGCGAGCTATCATTTTAATGTGTATTTGGGGTTATTTTTCCATGATATAACTCTAATTTTTGTTGGTTAAGTCATCTCATGCTTGGCCTTGATAGGTGTAGTGTAACCCTTCCTTTTGGCCTTGCATATTTCATGCTTCATGCTTACCATGCTAGCTTATTGTGGCTTCCTTCCATACATGTTTTAGACTCATTTTGAAATGCTCTAGGGCTGTTTTGGGTTGCCTTTTCCATATGCTTCATGTATTGCATAGCTATAGTGTAAGCGCCTATGCTAGCTTCAAGCTTTGAGCACCATAGCATGCTTCATTTGTGTTGTTTTCATGATTTGACATCATTTAATATGACATTTCAGAGCATATAGGACTGCCATGTTCCTATTTCTTCCACCCTTTGAGTGCCTCTAAGGGTTGTGCATTATTGCCTAGCTTATGGACCAATGTGTATGCTTGCATGCTTAGGCATTTAAGCTCTCATCTCAGCATATTTTGGTCTTTGTTTTAACCTACTTGAGCTCTGTTTGTGGTTGGTTCGTGCATTTGTGCCATGTATTGCATGCCCCCTTTGTAGTCCTCTTTGCTAGCCTTATGCTTTAAGGACTCTAGTATGCTATACTTGTTTTGTTTGGATGGTTTGGCATCATTTCTTACCTTATTTCAGTGCACTTAGTGTTGTTACATTTCCACATTTGTCACTCTTTGAGCACTCTTGAGGGTTGTGCTCTTATGCCTAGTTGATGGGCCATTGCATTGAGCATGCTTGTCTTGATCTTCATGCCTTAGTTTCATCATTATGGCCACTGATTTGGGCGTGACTGAGGTCTGTCCATTTTGGTTTAAGTCCATCGAGCATGTTATGTGAATGTTGTTACATTGCCTCATGTTGTTACATGCTTATGTTGCCTTGCATTATGTATGCATGCATTAGCCTTGACAGCATGCTCATTTTGGATTAGCATTGTTTGCATGTCATTAGCTTTGTTAAGTTGATCATGTCATATTGCATTGTGTATGTCATGTTACATTGCATTGTGTATGCTATATTGTTGTTTGCATTGTGTATGTCATGTTACATTGCATTGTGCATGCTTGTTGTTGGCATTTTGTTTTGCACGCTTGAGTTGCATTGCATTTGTCTGGATTAGGTATTAGTCCAAACACGAGAAACGAGGAACGTTTCATACTTGAAGTGATGAAACGTGCCTCAATTCTCGATCGCCGACCCTCTTGATTATACATGATAGAGGTCAAGGCTTTATGTGTTTTTGTGTGCATTCATTTTACATTGAATTGTGCAATTTGGCTTCTCGGCCATCATGCATCGAGATGTGTGATTGGTGGCCCAGGGTCGAGAACCATACTCCCTTAAGCTTATGAAATGATAGGGAGGGTAGTTGTGCACACATGCCTTGCAAATACATTGCCATGCCCTTTCTTGCTCTCTGTTGCAGCAAAGTGGAGAAGTGCAGCAAAATTGGTCGGCCGACCAGAACAACTAGTTGGCCGACCACTTTTTCTGGTCTGTAGCAAAGAAAAGTGGTCAGCAGGTGATTTGCAACATCAACAACTGGTCGGCCATGTTCCTACAAGTCCCCAAGGTGAGTTGGAAGCTTTCTGGAGCTTGGTGCAAGGTTCTGAGAACAGTTGCAAAAAGAGGCAAATCGGGGCATCGCGACGGATTTCCGAACGAGGCGACTAGGCATGCATGCACTCCTCATCCCGAGGACCTCTTTTACTGCTTTACTTAGCTAGTTTATGCTTTGGTTCTGTATTTAAGTAGTTAATGCATTTAGCTGCTTATTTGTGTTTGATTAGCTTAGTTTTGTACTTAATTAGTTAACTTGTTAGTTAATTAGTTTTGTGAGTCGAGAGGACCAACTGTTGTAATAAGCGTGCGTGCATGTGATGCATGTCTTCCAACCTCCATTCCTTTCTCCCTTTTACTTAACCGCTTACGATGGTTAGTTTTAGGGCATATTTTGATTAGCATCCTCATGCTTGCATACGTGCATCATTCATCTATTTTGCATGCACCGGGCTCGGTGCATCATACTAACTGCATTGTATTTCAATTCCAAGTTGAATACAAGTATCGAATTGTCGCATTTACATGACATCTTAGAATAGCCGAGCCTATTTTAGTTGCATTCTTGCATGTGTTGCATTAGCCATCTTAACATGAACTTGGATCATGCATGATTTCTAACTAGTTCTCTGTTTTGGTTCAGAGTACACTGTGAGTGTTTACGCTTTAGCATACTACATGAGATGTGTATGTTGCCATGTTTAGCATGCTTGCCATGAGGCTATCTGCTTAGTTGATTAACTGCATCAATGCCTATGGATGAAGGTTGGATCGCTTGAATTGGAACAATTCATCAAAATCCACGACTTAGCCTACTTGCGAGTAGCAAACTCCAAACCGTTTCCAAACAAACAAACATGAAATGTTTTGTTCCAACTTAGGTGATCTAGTCTATACTTGTATGCTATGCGCATCACCTAGTAAAGCTAGCTAATCAATCAGAAAAAGAACACATGTGTTTTCAAAAACAAAATATCATGCTTAGTACAGGCCGATCTTTGATCGGGCGAGCGAGGGTGCTCATTGCATGACCTTCCCCTCTCATACCCAAGTTCTCGAGCTGAGGCAACTTTGGTGATGACGGGCACATGGCCTTAGGCACGAGTTAGGGTTTCCTAAATTCCCCCAAAATAAAATATTTAGGTGGCCACTCTGTATCTGGCAAAGCAGTCCATGTTTGGCACTTCTTTATTAAAATCAGTTTTCCAAAACGACTTGCCAGATTTGAACTCTTTGGTGATTTATTGGTCTTGCATTGCACTTTGCGAGACTAGATTCAGAACTGTGACATTGAGTCCGAACTGTAGTAGCTAATGAAAAAATGAATTTGCGCCCTCACCAGCGGAGCCGGGAGTTCTCGGGGCGGTCTACAGGAGGCCACCCCCTCCTATTTTGGACCTCAAAACCAAGTTTTTGTCACTGAAAAACCTCTGAGATTTTGTGCTTAAAAGCCTCCAAAAAAGTTGATTTGAATGTGAGGAAAGATGGCACCAAAAGCTATACAAGCTAAGGAATAAAAAATGGAAACAACCCCCTAATTTACAAAGGCTTAAACCGCCTCTTTTAGGACTGAAAAATAGAGTTTTTTACATGCCAAAACCAGCCTCAAAATAGTCCAAAAGGATAGCAATTAAATTATGCAAGACAAGTTTAAGAGGCGAGCCTTATAACTCTTGAAGCACAAGCACAAAACTGCCCCAATTCTGAGCTTAAACCAACTTCTAGGGCTCAAAAGAGGCTCTAAGGAATCTCAGCCCAATGGTGATCAAGTTTGATCAAGGATGTCTAGGCAAAGGTGAGGTGTATCTCCAAGTATATCTCTTATATGCACACAAGGGTAAGAGAGAGAGAAAAACTAGAGAGAGAGAATTATAGAGAGAGAGGATTTTAGTGAGAGAGGCTCTCCAAATTCTTCCAACCTTTCAAAACATGAGATACGGCCTTCATATATAGCAAAAATGAGAGCTCTGGCCGAAAATATCTCAAGAGCGACAGCTGGAACAGTTGGACAACAAATATCTGCAGAAAATCTGATATTTTCATCAATGGCCGACACTTCTTCACTGATGGCCAGCACTTGATCATTTTTGGCCGGCATGGGACACTCTTGGATGGCAGGGGGCCGGCATTGGCCATTCATGGCCGGCGCATGGCCAAAAAATCTCATTCATGGTCAGAAACTTCCACCTCTGGTTGGACAAAAAAATCTGTTTTTTGGGCCCAACTTCAACCAGACATATCTCCTTCATCTGGACTCATTTGCAGGTCATTCTTGAGCCTAAATTGTGTCCCTGGAAGTCTTCTTTCCAATGGTGGAAGACTTCAAAATTTCAAGTGTGAAAAATGTTATGCTCCTTTGAGTGAAGACTGCTCAGTTTTGATTCCACCCGGATTCATGCTTAACTCCTTCTCCAACTTGCTTTCTTCTCTCCTCTCCCATTTTCTTCAACTCCAAACCCCTAAACAAGGTGTTTTGAAAGATTTTTCAAAAAAGTTCATCTCTCTTTCATTCATTTCCACTTTGTCCTTGCTCAGTTTGCCAAAAAGCGCAACATTTAACAAAATGCGAGCCTCGAAACATTGTAGAAACTTCTTTTCAAAAATATTTTGAAAGAGAGGGTTTTAAGGCCTAAAAACCATTCAAAATAGTTTTGGTGGGGTGTGAGGTTGGGATTTGACACTCTCCTTGCCGAAGAAACCAAACCTTTGCACTGCACACCTTTCATCACCAAGTAAACCATCAGTAGTGCCCAAGTCTTAAGGGCGGTCAAAAATGGGGTGTCTATAGACGTTAATTTGAACACAAGGAAAATGGAACATTTCATACTCAAAGTGATGAAATGTGTCATTTTCCTAGGTCACCATTGCCCTTGATCATGCATGATAGGGTGGTGGTCATTTTGGTCTTGCTTGTGCATTTATTGAACTTGTACAAACTTGGTCCCTTAGCCATCATGCATGGAAATTGCTTGATTGATGGTTTGAGGGCTAAGAGTTTCTCTCCTTTGAGCTTGTGTGATGATAAGGAGGGTAAACAGTACAAACAACCTGTGAGAATACATTGTTTTGCTCTATTTTGCTCTCTGTTGCAGCATGGAAGTGTGAACCAGCAGTGGCCGACAGCCACCATCAGTGGCCGACCGGCCACCAATGGTAGCCGACCGACCACCATTGGTAGTCGACTGGCCCCTTGTCCCTCTTGTTAGCCATCAGTGATTTTTGCATAATGTGTTGGTAAGATCCAGCAGAGGTGTTCTGGAAGTTGGCAGAATTTTCAGTGATCAAATGTGCAAACAGAGGCTTGTAGAAGCAAAACAGCGGCTTTTTGGATAGAAACCGGGCTCGTGCATGAGCCTCCCTTGCATTTTCAAGCTTATTTAGCCTTTAAATATCTAGCTTAGATGCATGTTGTAATTAATTAGTTGTAGCTAATTAAGTGTTGTAAATAATTAGTTAGTTTAGCTAGCCATTCGTTTTCAATTTGCAATAATTAGTTAACTAGAATAGTTAGTTAATTTGGTTTGTAATAATTAGTTAGCTTAATTAGGTAGCTAGTTGATTAGTTTATTCATTCGAACCCTCCTTTGTGAGGGCATAATGTTGTAACAAGTGTGCATGTGTGTGTGTATGTTTTCCAACCCCACACATTTCTCCCTTTTACTTAAACGCTTTTGATGGTTAGCATGCAATTTCAATTTCTTATTTGAATACGTGTTTAATCGCATGTTGTTCAAATCAAACCATATGTCATATTAGTAGCCGAGCCTATTAATTGCATATTGCATGTGTTGCATTAGATACTTAACATAGTTAGGATCATGCATCTTTCTAACTAGTTTCTATTTTGGCTCAAAGTACTAGGTAAGTTTTTACGCTTTAGCATACTTGCATAAATGTGAATGCTGCCATGATTAGCATGCTTTCCATAAGACTATGTGCTTAAATGCTAAACTGTATGAATGCCTGTGGATGAAGGCTTGTTGTTTGAATTGGAACAATTCAATAAATGTGTGTTTTAAGCCCACTTTGTTGAGTGGCAAATCATGTTTTAAGCCCACTATGTTTGGTGGCAAATCCGCATCTTTAAGCCCACTTGAGGTGGCAAATTCAAACCATTTTCAAAAACAAACATGAGTTGAATTGTTCCAAATTGAGCAAACTAGTCTATAATTGCTTGTGCGCATCACATAGTAAAGCTAGTTTAATAACTGGAATAAGAATACATAATGTTTATAAAATCTCATATCATGATTAGTAGAGGCTGAGCTTTGATCGGGCGAGCGGGGGTGCTCAATTCATGACCTTCCCCCCTTGTACCCAAGTTCCCGAGCCGAGGCAACTTTGGTGATGACAGACACATGGCCTTTGGCACGAATCAGGGTTTCCTAAATTTTCCCAAAATAAAATATTTAGGTGGCGACTCTGTATCTAGTAAAGTAGTCCAATTTTGGCATAATTTGATTTAAAATTGATTTTTCAAAAGATTTGTCAGATTTGGACTCTTTGGTGTTTATCAGTCTCACATTGTACTTGTGAGACTAGATTCAGAACTGCGGGAGTCTAAACTGTGAGGCCTTTTCATTTCAAACCTTCTGAAAGCGGGCGCGCAAACAGGCGAGCCATACTATGCAAGAGAAATCATCCAAAGTCTTTCTTTTCATAAACTGGTGGGTCTAACCCCGATCATTATTTTACAAAAAAAAAAAAGCAAAGAAAAGTCTTCAAAAATAAAACAAAAAAGTCTATCTGAAGTTACATAGTTCCTAACTACAAAGCAAAAGGGGAGAAAAGAAAATAAATTAACCCATCCTGGCCCTCTTCATCTTTGACTGTAGAGGAGGCGCATCGTTATCCTTGCTGGCACTGCTGGACTGGATGTCAACCTCATCCCTCTCATCCTCAGGGGTCGTGTACTCATCAAAAAAATCCTCAGAGGGTGAATGTTGTCTCACTCTGCCTTGTCCCCGATTAGCCCATCTGCTACCTCTCACCGAGGCCTATCTCCCTCTCCTTGTCCCAGTTGGAGGAGGTCCTGTAGATGCAGCTGGTGCCGGCTCAAGCTAAAAAGAGTACAGATATAAAGATAGATTCAATAGGAGTATGAGCAAGATTGCAACAACAATAGGCTATGGACAAAGTGTACCTCGATCTCGTGAGTGACCAGAGCAGTCTATCTCCTCCTCACCATGAGAAGTAGTCGGTTAACTGTCCAAAGAATGTCATCAACATACCCTACCGGCACCTGCAAAAGAGAAAGGACTTGAGAATGTGGAACAAAGTGATAAAGCACAGTGGGCAGAAATATAGGAGAAGTGTGTACCTGCTTAACACCGGGAGCAACCACCAACCTGCGGTCCCTCTCTTCAATGTGCTCAGAAGGGATCTGCTCGATCACCCTGTCTGGTCGCATGTATACAACCTCAGTCGGAATCACAAGAAGCCCAGGAATAAGAGTTACAGTAGGAACACCTCCAGCAGCAGCGGCGGTAGCAACCTCAAAAATGCACGGACCACACCCCTAGTAAGCGGAGCCATCACTCGGGTCTGCAAGAATGCGATGAAGTCGCCAGCACTGTGGCACCAGTCATCATCCTCTCCCTACATAAGTTGATCAATCAGGGGCCTGTCACGCAGATCATCGACGATCCTCACGCCTGCAGGAGGGGGATGTGGAACATTAGGATCGGTTTGGCCCTAAGTCTGGCGAATGAATCACTCCCCCAAATGATATGCCCTACCAAAGGGACCCTTAAATAGAATCTTCATGGAGGAAGCCTCCCATGCAGCAACATACACCGTCCTCGATGCCTGAGGAATGCTTGTCCAGGGGTACCAGTCAACCTGCGAGTAGAAGATACAAGGAAAATATCAGAAATCAAGGTTTGAACAATATGGAAACAATGAAAGCAGTAAAAGAGACTAGTATCGGGTTTTGTAAGTGAAGTGTGTGTAAACCCACAGCTGCAAAAGGAAAACAAGTTAAGGAACCAAGTGAACAAATGAAGCAGATATAAATAGGAAATACAAAGCAAAATAGAAAAGGAGCAAAACAGAAAAGAAAGTGCGAAGCTATACCTCCCAAATTCTCCAGTAACTGCCAAGTGAATCCCCAGTCATACTCTACCTCCCGTGGTAGATGCACCAGCGTGCCTAAGATGTATAGCCCCACAGTATTTTTCCTGTTCGCAAATAGGGTAATACTGAGGAGATACATGAGGAAACCACGAGTGTACTAAGCAATCTCCTCTGGAGTAGCTGGCTGAAGGCCGAAGAAGTGATCTAGGAACCAACTGTAGTGCACCATCCCATGGCCGATAGTATCTTCTGTTTCAAGCTCAATGTAGGTTGGCATAGTGCTAAAAGATGGATTTTTGTGGTATAGAGGTATAGAAACAACTTGGGTATGGAAGGTTGAGATTTTTTTAGAGCTAAAAACCGGATTCATTCGTTGAGATTTGGAACCATTGACAATGTAACTTTCATCATCGAGTGCTCAGGATACACTACAACAAAATGCACCTTTGGCGACCAAAATTGGCGAGTAAAAAAAATTTAGTTGCCAAAAGTTGTGCAATTGGCAACCAAAAATTTTTTTAGTCAGCAAAAGTACAAAATTTAGCTACTATTTTTTCTAGTCAAGGTATATTGATTATTGGCGACTAAAAAAAAAAGAATTGGCGATAAAAAAAATATTTTAGTCATTGTATTAAAACAATTTAGTCGCTGAATGTAAAATAAAAAAATTATTTTTTATCTTTGGCGATCAAAAGTTTGGTCACCAAAAACATATTTTTAGCGACAAAAAAATTTTAGTTACCGTATATTGAGTTTTGGCTACTAAAACCATTTAGTCGTTGAATGGAAATTTTTTTTTTTTCTTGGGCGACCAAAAGTTTGGTCGCCATAAACTTATTTTCAGCGACAAAAAAATATTTTAGTCACCAAAAAACTAAAATATTTGGAGGGCGACATTTCAAATTATGGAGGGATTTATAAAATTAATTGGCGACTGTAGACACCCCATTTTTGATCGTCCTCAAGACTTGGATGTCCTTGCAGGTACATCCAGTGACAAGTTTGATTGCTCGTCCAGTGTTCGAAATCCACGGCGGAACACCACAGGTTTGAGCTTTCCAAACCCTTCATCCATTATATCTCATTTTTGGACCATGTTTAGGTCCTTTCAGCATGTTGATTTTGATGCACTGCTAGCTATGATTGTGCACTACCGGCCATGGACTCTAGCCTGCCGGCCATTGGTGTGCCCTGCCAGCCATCAATGAGCCCCTGCCGGCCATCAATGATGGCCGGCCGACCACCAATGAATCAGCATATATTTTGTGATATTTTTGCCAACTCTTTACATAGGTTGAGCCATCTGCTTGCACGTGGATGGCTGGATTTCTTTGAGGGGGCTTTTGTATCTTCTATATATAGAAGTCATCCTCTTGCATGTAAGGGGTTAGAAAAATTTTGTTAGCAAAATTTCCTTTCTCTCTAGAATTCTCTCTCTCTTCCTAGTTTGTGCTTGAAAGTGGGAGTTCTCTACAATTTTGTTCTAAGGCCCTTGACCAAACACCTTCACCTTGGAGCTGAGGTTCTTGGAGGCCTTGTTTGAGCTCTCAAAGTTGGTTTTAGCTCAGAAAAGAGGCTGTTTGTTACTGTGCTTCAAAGGTATAAAGCTTACCCCTTTTAAGCTTTATTTTAGTTACTTGTTTGGCCACTTTTGCATACTATTTTTGGTCTAGTTTTCAACTACGAAAACCTTTATTTTTAAGGTTTAAAAATAGTGGTTTAAGGCCTTTTTGGAGTTAGGGGTAATCCCCCCTCTTTTATAGCTTATTTGGTAAGTGTTGTGCTTTCTTTTTAAAGCTTGTAAAGAAACTTTTCTTGGCCTTTTAACCACTAAATTCCAGGGGAATTTCAGTGGCAAAAACTTGGTTTTGAGGTCCCAAATAGGAGGAGGTGGCCTCCCATCCTTGTGTCCTCTTTACAAGTGTAGATGGCCTAACAAGTGAGCATGTTTTTCTATCATTTCATGACTTGATCTCAGCATGTTTTAGGTTCTAATTTGACATGATTCAACTCTGTTTTGGGCTGCTTTGATCATATGAGCCATGTTTTGTATAGCTATTGTGCAAATGCCTTCACTAGCTTAGTGTTTCAAGGCTTCTAACATGCTTTGCATGAGATGGTTGCATGTTGTAGCATCATTTTACATGTGATTTCAGTGCATATAGCTCTGTCACACTCTCACTTATTTCACTCTTACATTGCTTTTGAGAGTTGTGCTTTGAGTCCCGTTTGCGGGTGTAGACACTCCATTTTTGACCGTCCTCAAGACTTGAACGTCATCGTTTGAAAACTCAATGATTATCCATGTTCGTGCTTGTTTTAAGTACTTGAAGTTCTTGGCGGAGTGCCTTGCCTTCGGACTCTCAACTTGTCTTTTTTTGTGCTTGGTTGTGCACCAAGATCTTGTAGCATTGTTTCTGAGGAAGAGGGTGGCCTTATGGCCAGCCCTACAACCCATCAACCGAGCCTTGTACCCATCGGCCAGCCCTTTTTCTTTTCGGCCATCAGTGGTGGCCGGTCGGCTTCACTGATGGCCGATCAACCTCACTAATGGCCGGTCAGCCACAAGTGTTGGCTGAGAGCCTTTTTTCTACTTTTGCAGATATTTTATGTGGCAGTTGTTCTAGCTGTGGGTCACTAAGTGTATCCTCCATACACGTGTATGGATGGATAAAGCCAACCTTTTGGCTTGTTTTTCTATATAAGGGGAGGTCCCTCCCCCTATTTTGAGGTTCAAAAAATTTAGAGACAAATTTTTACTCTCTCTAGAATTCTCTCTCTCTCTATATATATATATTGTGCTTGAAATTGGATTTTCTTCACATATTTGCACACAACCTCTTACCTAAACACTCCTACCTTGTTGCTGAGGTGCTTGAGAGTCTTGTGGGAGCTTCAAAAGTTGGTTTTGGCTCAGAAGTTGCTAGTTTTGTTGCTGTGTTTCAAGGGTAAGTCTTTACCCTCTTTAAAGTCTTGTTTCAATTGCTTGTTTGGCCATCTTTGCATGCTATTTTAGGCGTACTTGTCAACTACAAAAACCTCTTTTTTTTAAGTGTTTAAAATGTTGGTTTAAGTCCTTTTTGGAGTTGGGGGTGGTCTATCCTTTTTTGTGGCTTATTTGCTAAGTTTCTTGCTATCTTTTAAAGCATTTAAAACCATCTTTTCTTGGCCTTTAAACCACTAAATTCTAGGGGAATTTCAGTGGTGGAAAAGTGATTTTGAGGTCCCAAGTAGGAGGGGGTGGTCCCCTCTTCTCTTGTCTTGATTGCATGTGTTGATGGCCCACCAAATGAGCATGTGTTTCTCCATTTTTGTGGCTTAGCTAAAGCATGTTTTTGTGACTTTTTGGACTTGCCATAACTCTGTTCGTGGCTTGTTTGATCATTGGTTGCTTGCGTCTTACACTTGTAGTGTAATCCTACTTGTTAGCCTAGCATGTTTGATGTTTTAGCCTATCATTCTAACATGTGATAGCTTAACTCCAACTTGTTTTAGCCATTATTTTGGCATGTTTAACCTTTGTTTTGAGCCAGTTTGGTCACTCGAGCCTTGTTTTGTATGCTTGTAGTGCAATTGTGCTAAATTGCCTAACATGTGTTGTTGTTTTGGCCTCCAAGTCTAGTCGTTCTTAGCTCATTTCAAGCATGTTTCAGATCTCCATTTAGGTTTTTTTAGGACTGTTTTGGGCTGCCTTGGTCATATGACTCATGTTTTGTATAGCTATAGTGCAAGTGCCTTAACTAGCTTTGAGTTTTAGGGTCTCTAGCATTCTTTGCTTGTGATGTTTGCATGATATAGCATCATTTAGCATGTAATTTCAGAGCATATACCTCTATCACACTCTCACATATATCACTCTTTCGTTGCTTTTGAGAGTTGTGCCTTATGCCTTGCTTGCGAGCCAACATGTGCACATGATATCCCACTCTTTTGTGCCTTAATTTCAGCATATATTTAGGCTACTATTTTGGCATGATATAGCTCTATTTTGGGCTGGTTTGGTTGCTTGTGCATTGTATTGCATGCCCCTAGTGTTGTGTCCTTCACTAGTCTTGGTGTTCTTGGCTTTTAACATGTTATGCATGAGTTGTTTGCATGCAATGGTCTTGTTTGTCATGCCATTTCAGCACTAAAATATCTGCCACCTCCCTCATTTCATCACTTTTCAATTTGCTTTGAGGGTTGGTTAACCTTAGGGTTGTGTTTAAGCTTGCGATAGAGCTTGTGCTCAATGGCTTTAACCTTCTTTTGAGGGTTTCTACTAGTCAAAGGCATGATCTCTCTCATGTCTTAAAGCATCCCTTGGTTGACCCCTCTCACATTAGAGGACAATCACTTTGGACTTAACCAACTAAAGAATGGTTTGGTAATGCTAAAATGTGTAAACAAAATGAGCCAAGTAAAACATGACTAAGATAAGCATGTTGCTTGCACTACATGTGTTTGGATCGAACGTTAATCCAAACACGAGAGATGTGAGACATTTCATACTTGAAGTGAAGAAACGTGTCACATTTCTTGGTCGTCGTCCCCCTTGATTGTGCATGATAGGGTGGAGGCCTTTCGAGTCTTATGTGTGCATTCATTGAGCTTGTACAAGCTTGGTCCTTTGGCCATCATGCATTGAAAATGCTTGGTTGATGGCTTGAGAGCCAAGTGCCATACTCCTTTGAGCTTGAGATATGATAAGGAGTGTGGAAGTGCATACATTTCCTTGCAAATACACTGACATGCCTCTGTTTGCTCTCTGTTGCAGCAAAAGGAGGAATTCCACGGAAGTAGTAGCCGACCGGCCACATGCCCTAGCTGACCGGCCATCCAAGCCTGCTGGCTGGCCACCATTGTTGGCCGATTACCACCAGTCATGGCCGATCAACCCTCAGCATGTTCTGGAGATCAGACAGAAGCAATTTGGAAGTTGGCCCAATTTTCAGAGGTCCAAAGATGTGCAAACTGAGGCATCATGAGGCACGATGGTGGATTTTCGGAAGATGCAACCGAGCATGCATGCATCCCTCGCCCTCAGGGCCATTTACTTGCTTTATTTAGCTTGCTTAGCTAATTAGTTCGTTAGCTTAACCATTTTGTAATTAATTAGTTAAGTCTTTAATTAATTCATTCGGTTTGTAATATCTAATTAGCTAGAATAGTTAGTTAATTAGTTTGTTTTGTAATAAATAGCTTAGCGTAACTCAGCTTATTTATTCGGACCCTCCTTTGCGAGGGCATATTATTGTAATATGTGTGCGTGAGTGTGTATATGTCTTCCAACCTCACGTCTTTCTCCCTTTTACTTATCCACTTTGGTGGTTGTAGACACCCCATTTTTGACCGACCTTAAGACTCAGACATCACCGATTGAGCGCTTGGTGATGTTGCATATTGTGCTTGTTCTGAGGTTGCGGAGTCCTAGCTGCGAGCCTTGCCTTCGGACTTCCGGACTCTTTTGTGCTTTGCCTTAGTTTGCAAACCAGGCCCTATTTTCTCTGTTTTCTCTTCCCGAAGGGAGGGAGAGGTCTCCTAGACCATCTCTCAGAGGCCATAGGCTACGTTTCGTGGTCGTAGGGCATTTTCCCCGTTTGGAGCCCGGTTCCCAGTTTTTCGGAGCTGTCGGCCGTGTGCCTCGGTTCGGGACCGCTTAACCACCTCCGTTTGCTCCAATTTTTGGTACACACCTTAGTTCCTCCCTTTTTAAGGACACTGTGGCGCGAGAGGTCAACTTCGTGGTCGAACGCCACTTCCGGTGCCTATAACAGCCTGTTTTCGGGGCCCCGAACTGCGTGTTTTGGCTCCCGAACCTTCGTTTTGCATCCGTTTTGGTTCGTTTTTGGCAGGGACGTTATTTTCATTGTTAGAAAGCTTGTAGGAGGGTGGGAGGCCAGCAATTTTGCTGAAAAACCAACTTTTTTTGGGTCAAAAGTAGTTCAGCATGAATCCGAGAAGGAGAAAAATCTGCGCGGCTTCACCGAAAAGGGCGTAACTCTTTGCACAAGAGGAATTAAGATATGAGGCCACCACCATTGGAAAGCTTACTTCTGGGGCTTCATTTTTCACTCAAGAATCTCCTAAGTCCAAGTCCGGGGGGAGGAGATATGGTTGGTTGATGTCCGGTTGGACCAAATCTGCCCGGCTTCACGGAAACTGGCATAACTTTTTCCACAGGAGGAATTTTGATGCAAGGTTTGCGGCATTGGAAAGCTAACATCTGGGGCTTCATCCTAGGGGGTGGCCGGCCACTTTTTCCCTTTGACCTAGCCGGCCGGCCACTTACCTGGTGGATGACGTTTTTTGTTTTTTTTAGCTAGCCGGCCATAATCCCCTCCCCAAGTGTGTCCTAAAAGTGAATTTTGTTTTCCTCTAGGCCTTATGTCCGAGGGTTTGGCCTTTTGGGGGGAAACTTGAATTGTTTCCCCCCCCATTTCCCCCCCCCCCTCTTTTCCACCCTTTTTGTCTATATAACCAGCACTCCCAGCTAGTTTTGAGGGTTAGAAAATTTTGTTTAAACCTCTTGGATTGTATCTCTCTCTCTTTATATTTCAACCATCAAAACCCCAAGTTTCCTACACCATTTCCAGACCACCTCATAGCACAAGGCCTCCATCCTTCATTCCAACACTTTGGGACTACTTTGAAGAGGTTAAAGGCTCAGAATTTTGGTCCAAGAGCTGTTGGTTCTTTGATCTTCAAGGGTAAGTCCTCCTCTCCTCTTTTTGGTCTTATTTTTGCATCCTATCTAAGCCATTCTTGCTTACATTTTTGGGCTCCGACCCTAACTGAAAATAGAATTATTTTGAGCTTTTTTTCATGTTTGTTTAAGGATCTCTCACTGTTTGAGGCTTCTTTTTTACACTTGCTTCTTTACCCCTCTTGTATGCCTCTTTCTTGCATAGTATTTTAGGCCTATATGTAAACTGTTTTGAGCTCTGTCACAAACTGTAAAGTGGTTTATTTTGAGCCCTTATTCAACATTGTTGAAGGGCTCTTCACTGTTTGGGGCTTCTTTTTGTCACTTGCCTTTGTATCCCTCTTTTGGCCCCATTTTTGCATGATTTGTTAGCCCCTTGTGCTTGTATTTTTGGGCTCTGATCCGAACTGTAAATAGTCTTATTTTGACCCCCTCTTCATGTTTCATTAAGGGTCTTTTGCTTTTTGAGGCTTCCTCTTTGCTCTTTGTGTTTAAACCTCCTTTTTGGCCTTATTTTGCATAGTATTTTAGGCCTATTTATAAACTGTTTTGGGCTTGGTCACTAACTATAAAATGCCATGTTTTGGGCCCCTCTTCAACATTGTTGAAGGTCCCTCATCTGTTTGAGGCCAGCAGCTGCTACTTGCTTTATTATCTCTCTTTCGGGGCCATTTTTGCATGTTGGTTTAGCCCCATTTGTGTTCACCTTTTGGCCTTGCTTAAAACTGGAAATATGATTTTTTTGGGACTGTATTGATTCTGTCTTAATACTTCATGTTCAAATAATGCATGCTTTGTATAGCTATAAGTCATTCCATGTGCCTAGTTTCGAGTTTCGGGTCTCATTTCGTGCATCGGGTGCCATGTTTCCATGTTTCGGGGCCGTTTAGCATCGTATTTCAGTGTTGAAATTCATATGTTCGTATGCCATGTTCCACGTTTTGCCATGCCTTGTTAGAGTGGCATTCGTGCCTTAGGATCGGTCCTCTGTTTGCGTGCACGCGTGCACACATCTCGAGCGTCTCATTTATCATCTAATGGCCTCTGATGTAAGTGTGGTTGAGGTCCACTCATATTAGTGTAAGCCCATTATGCATTGTGTATGCCATTTCACTTCACAGCATTGTGTATGCTAAGTTGTATATTGGCGCATTGTGTATGCCATGTTACCTCGTCCATCGTGTATGCCATTTCATAGCATTGTGCATGTTAGGTTATATCTTAGTTGCATCCATGCATGTCACGCATATTGCATTGTGTTTGGGATAGGAGTTAGCCCGAGCACGGGAAACGAGGTACGTTTCGTACTCCGAGTGACGGAACATGTCTCAATTCCCCAGTCACCGACACTCCGGATTGTCCTTGATGGAGTTAGGTCTTAGTTGTATTTTCATGTGCATTCATTCCACATTGAGTTTTGCAATTCGATTCCTCGGCCATCATGCATCAAGATGTGTGATTGGTGGCACGAGGATCGAGGCATGCATACATTTGTGAAAATACATTGCCATGCTCCTTTCCTTCTCACTGTTGCAGCAAATCAAGAATCAGCAGTCTTTCGGGGCTTGGCGTGCTTTCCAAAAATTATTGCAAAACAGAGGCTAGTTGGGGCATCACAGTGGATTTCCGCGCAAAGGCAACTCGGATATGCATCATTCATCATCTGAAGAAGAGTCGAGGCAGTCCCTGGCTTGCATGCCAGTTTATTGTTTTCTTAGTTAATTTGGTAATTAATTAGGATTTTTGTACATACTTGGACTATATTGTTTATTCGGACTGTACTATTTATTTGGGACTGTATATTATTCGGACCCTCTGTACGAGGGCATAATTGTAATAAGTGTGCGTGTGTGTGATGTATGTCTTCCAACCCCACGTCTTTCTCTCTTTTATTTACCAGCTTATGATGGTTAGATTAGGGCATGTTTCAATTAGCATACAATATGATAGCATGTTTGCATTCATTCATCTGTTTTGCATGCACCGGGCTCGGCGCATCATACTAACTGCATTTGTATTTCAATTCCAAGTTGAATACATGTTAGCTGTAGCATCATCATATGCGATGTTTAGAATAGCCGAGCCTGCTATTGTAGTTGCATTCCTGCATGTGTTGCATTAGGCATTCCTGTATAATTAGGATCATGCATGATTTCTAATTAGCTTCTGTTTTGGCTTGGAGTACTCGGTAAGTTTTATGCTTTAGCATCCTTGCATGTGTGTGAGTGACTGCCATGAATAACATGCTTACCATGAGGCTATATGCTTATGTGATATAACTGCCTGAATGCCTGTGGGTGAAGGTTGGGTTATTTGGATTGGAACAATGCATTGACTGTGAGTTTTAAGCCCACTAGATAGTGGCAAAACCATCTTTTTCTAAGCCCACTTGAGGGTGGCAAATTCACGTCTTAGCCTACTTGCGGGTAGCACCATCAAACCATTTTCAAATAAACAACCATGAAGTGTTTTGTTCCAATTCAGGCGACCCAGTCTATACTTGTATGCTGTGTGCATCACATAGTAAATCTAGGCTAATAACCCGAATAAGAACACATAACGTTTTCAAAACAAGATATCATGGTTAGTAGAGGCCGATCTTTGATCGGGCGAGCGGGGGTGCTCACGAGGTGACCTTCCCCAATCGTACCCAAGTTCCCGAGCTGAGGCAACTTTGGTGATGACGAACACGTGGCCTTAGGCAACGAGTCAGGGTTTCCTAAATTTCTCAAAATAAAATATTTAGGTGGAGACTCTGTATCTGGCAAAGCAGTCCATGTTTGGCACTTCTTTCTAAAAATCTGTTTTCTCTAAACGATTTGCCTGATTTGGACTCTTTGGTTCAGATTAAGAACCGTAACACAAATCGAGTCCGAATTGTAGCGAGGTCCCCCCGCGGGCTTGTTACAGTTTCTGGCGACTCTGCTGGGGACCTAGAGAACTTGACTCGAACTCATGATATCTTGTTTTGTTTACACTTATGTGTTTCTTTGCATTGCATTTGCATTGGTGCGCCTAGGACACCGTGTTTGCCATATGCTATTCCTGAACGGTTTGCCGGAGGCTTGTCTTGTCAAGGCATGACCATAAGGCTGACCGGTTGTGGGCTCTGCCAGTATGGGAACACAAACCTCGGTTTTACCGGGGCACCCTTTTTGACCATTCGACCTAGTGCATATTCGGATCCATAGTGACCATTCCAAACTAGGACAGGTTGCTTACCCGATAGGTTGTCTGAAACCGCTGCGTGCGTAGTGAAACCCTAGTTCCTGACAAAATAGGACAGGGAAACCCTACCCCAACATAGGGGTGTTTTGGCTCTCACTTATCTATTATGTGCTTTTAGAGTGCGTCTCTACAGGAATGCATGTATCAATTTACAAGTTTGGGCATCAGGCCTGCGTGCACCAATTCAGTATTTTGGGATTCAGTTTACCTGAGGGTAACAGTTTACAGGCCGAATTTTGGGGCAGAATTCAGTAGAGGGCGCAGTCATCCTGTTATGGTCATATCTGTTTTGGTGAAGTCAGGCTGAGATGCTGCATGTTTTCTCTTTTGCTAGGATGGTCCTGGAACTATAGCTTCAGAAGGCTTCGATATCCCCCGGGTACATTGGACTAGTGCTGATAGACTTTGTTAGGTCAGAAATTCAATTCAAGGGCAACCAGTGTTCTTTCGCTGAGGCAAGGCAAAGAAGGGCCAGACAGGGCTCATTGGTTCATCTGATCCGACAGTCACCAGTCACATCATCAGTAGACCCGTGATGGCACAGGGTTCGAAAGAATTTGTGGCCGTGATAGCAGCGCTAAATCAGGGAACTGCCATGCAGGCTGAGACCAGTATTGAAACGCAGCGCCCATTTGGGGCATCTGCCTCACATCCAGCTTTGGGACCCCAGCTGAACTTTGACCCAATTCCGCCAACTAAAGATTTGCAGGGTCCAGATCCTCGAGAAGGGCTAGCTCGAGCCCAAGTTTTCAGACCCCTGGTGCAGCCTAATGAGAGGCGTTATCCCCTTGATGCTAATGACCTCGATCTGACCGCAGTGAAAATTGCGAACCTTGAGAAGCAATTCAAAAAGGCACAGGGCCTTAACTCCATTCCCGACATTGAGGATGGGCACACCGAGTCTACTGTACGGCTCCCAGACAGATTCAAAATGCCATATATTGACCATTTCGACGGGTCTGGAGATCCAATGGTACATATCCGACTTTTCTTGGATGTCCTGAAGCCGATGGGTCTGACTAAGCCACAGAAACTCTCTTTGTATGGAAGAACCTTGTCGGGTATAGTAGCCACTTGGTACGCTAAGTTGGAAGATAAAGTGAAACAAAACTGGGAAGAACTGGCTGAGGCCTTTGTTGAACAATATTCTTACAATACCCAGGTTGAAATGACCATGCAAAAGCTTGAAACAACCCGCCAAAACCTAATAGAGCCTTTTGTGGAATTTGTTGCAAGGTGGAGGGCAAAGGCAGCACATATGACAAATCGCCCTTCTGAGAGAGATCAAGTGCAGATGATGGTGCGAAACCTCGAGCATGATATGTTGCAAAAGTTGATAGTGGCTCCACTATTCACTTTCAAAAGTTTGCATGAACTGGGGGTTTAGGTCGAGAGTGCGTTCAACAGCGGGATCATTCCCAGAACAAGTGAACCGACAAGGAGGGCGATTACAGGGAGTACCAATGCCGAAAGTAGCACTATTCCCGAACCCACTGAAATCAATACAGTCGTCATAGCCAACCCTTTTGCCAAACCAAGCCTACGACCAGCCAACCCAGCCCAAGCTCAGGGCAGAACTTTCACCCCCCTCTATATGAGCCTAACTAGCGCACTAAATCTCCTGATGGAAAAAGGGCATCTCAAACCCCTCGATCCTCAACCTCTTCCCGACCCACTCCCAGCCAGACATAACCCCGCCAAGTACTGTATGTACCTTCAGCAGCGCGGTCATGGCACCGACCGTTGCTACTGCCTTCGTCATGAGGTCCAAAATCTCATCGACAACCGTGCGATAGCTCCACCTTCAGACCCCAATGACCAAACATCTTCTGCCTACCTCAATCTCATCCATACACTGCCGTCCACCTATGACCCCAGCATATACATCACCCCGGCCCATCTACCCAAACCTAAGGTGTTTATCCCAGAAAGTATGGACTTATGCATGATGGGTGCACCTGAACCCCAATCATGTCAAACCCGAGAACCCACTACTTCTGAGTTGATGGGAATGATAAAAGATCTTCAAAGAACTATGACGGATCTGGCCTCCGGGACATTGGCTCCATCATCGACCACACCACATATTAGGAATTTCATGTCAAAAGGCTCCCCAGTCTTGGGACGGGCTGCATTTGAGGAAGGCCAATCCCTTGGCAAAGTGGAGGCGAGTGAAAAGAACAAGGCAGGGGCGGGCATGGATCCCCATGAACATCTTATGTTTGTTGTTGAGGCTTTGAAAGCCGAGGGACTGAACAAAGAGCAAGTCCTCGCAGTTGTTGCAAAAACTGTGGATGACACTTTCGCTACTCAAGTCAGGGGCAGTCCGAATCAAAGGAAAAACCGGGAGAAGGGCCGTCATACCAGATACGATCTTGTTAGCTCTAATCCTCCACTCAGAAGAGATCAGCAAACCAGGCCAGCACCTACCAATCCCTTTGCGGGTGCGCCCAGCAAAAATCCACAAGCCTTGAAGTACCAACCCCGAGGTCAAAGGGTCTTCTATGCCCTCCACATGCCTTTGTCCAAAGCTTTCCAAATCCTTGTTGGACAAGGCCATCTCAAACCCCTTGAGCCTCGGCCTCTCCCGAACCCTCTTCCGGCTACACATAATGCTGCCTAGTATTGTGCCTTCCATCAACAAACCGGTCATGGCACTGACAATTGCTTTCGTCTTCGCCACGAAGTGCAAGATTTGATTGACAATAGGGTCATTGTTGTGCTAAGCTCTGCAAAGTCTATCGACACTGGGTCAGTGAACTTGGGGGATAATGTGATTATGTGATTGATGGATGAACCACATGCGGATGGCGCTCAGATTACTCCAGCTGTGGTGGATGGCATGCACTGTTTTGAGCAATGTACAAGTGCTGTTAATTTTTCATTTTGACTTGGGTATTGGGTCAGTCTTGTTGTTTTGTTTTGAGTCTGTGCTTTCGTTTTGAGTCAATCTTTTTGTTTTGGGTCTGTCTTGTTGTATCGAGTCAGTCCTATTGTATAGGAGTCGGGTGATTCCCGGGGGGGGTGTTACCTTGGGCATCACCATTTTGTTTTGTGTTTGTCTTTTCGTTTTGTTTTGAGTCTGTTTCTGCCAGGGAGCCAATTGTGCCAGCAGACTTTGAATGAACAGCAGTGATTTTCACATCCTTGTGTTCGCTTCTGCCTTGTGCCAGTTATGCCAGAAGTTCTGAATGAGACGGCAGTATTTGACTAAGAACTCTGTCTTTTCTGTGCCTTGAAGTCGTTGTAACGACCTAAGTTTTTTAAAAGTTTTTGAATACTGCGGTGAAAATGAAGAGGAAGGAATTCCTCGGGATTTGCAAAACTTTGATCAATTGAGAGAAAGAGAGGCGTGCTAAGCCCTTAATGAATGAAATCATGCTTGTTAGCGTGAGTACTGAGAAGGACCCTGGCTTAATTCAGACTGGTTTCACACTATCTTCAGCGCGAGCGATTTGTCGCTTTCTTAAAAATTTTCAAAAACAAAATGTTTTGCGCGGTCCTGCAAAAACCTATGTGGAATCGCTCTTGAGATTGTGCAGCCTAGGATCACTCTCAACCTCGAGACTCAACCCCTTCGCTTCCAAACCTTGAACTTGAATTCAGAAGGTCCAACGGTCAACTCCGATGTGAGGCCTGTGTGGCCAGATTTGAAGCAGCCCTCGAACAAGAGGCCAGGAAAGTTGGATCAAGAAGATCAGAAGATCAGAAGAAGCTTGCAAAGCTAGAACAGAAGTACCCTTTGAACTAGGGGCAAAAGATGTCAGATGTGCCCGAAGAGCCGAAGATGGATCCTTCTGTAAATCGATACAACAGCCACTCTCTTGGATACGGATGACTTTGAGATCCTAAAACCATTTGGCATGGACTTGTTACACTTTTACCCTTTGAGAGGCTCGTTGGGCTGAAAACCCAGAAAGGGCGACCCAGGCAAAAGTTTGAGCAAGAAAAGATATATACAAAAAGCAAAAAGAAAAAAAAAAAAGGAAGAAAAGAGAAAAAAGAAGAAAAGCAAAAAAAAAAAAAAAAAAAAAGAAGAAAAGAGAAGAAAAAAAAAAAGAAAAAAAGAGAAGAAAAGAAATGAAAAAGAAAGAAGAACAAAGCTCGCAAGGTCGAAAACCCGCAACGGGCGCCTTGGCAAAAGTTAGAGCCTAAAAAAGGAGAGGTTAATACCCGAGTGTACCTAATACCCGAGTGTACCTTAAGCCCGAACTACGTAAGGCTTGATTCCTATCTTTGGGATACGTAGGCAACTTCATCCTGAAGTCCAGCCGTAAAACACTTCAATTTGATTGTGTCCATGTGATGGTTCGGGTCATCTTTGTCTTCTCTGTATCTGAGGATTTGGTTGTGTTCGTCACTCTGAGGACTGACTACAATGCACCGCGGTGCTATCCAAACAAGGGGCAACTTTCCGTTGCCATTCAGTGTGCTGCGGCGCCATTCAAACAAGGGGCAACTCTTCGTTGCCATTCAGTGTGCCGCGGCACCATTCAAATAAGGGGCAACTTTCCGTTGCCATTCAATGCGCCGCGGTGCCGTTCAAACAAGGGGCAACTTTCCGTTGCCATGCAGCTCTCTTCAAGCACGGGGCAGTTTTCCTTTAGATCCGAGGTTGCGCATCTCAGGAGTAGGTTTCATGCTCGTTGAGCAATGGCCGTTTGCAAAATAGTTTTTCAGAATTTTTACTGAGGTTGACTATTTTCTCAAAAATCATTCTATCTTTTCCAAAACTAGACCCTTTTCATGGACCCAAAAAAGGAAAATTTTCAGTGCTCATAGCCTAACTTGCATGATTTTAAATAAAAAATCGAACAAGCATGTTGATCTAACTCTCATTTTGGTCAAAACTGTTTTAGTAGAAAGCAAAAACAAAAAATGGTCAAAATGATGAACTAGGGACACAGTTGATTCAGGTTCCCTGTCTTTTCCCCTTTATCAATATACTTGCCAAGGAGGACACCCTACCTGCCAGAAGAGGGCACAACTGAAGCTAACAGCAAAAGGGCAGAAAGCTCTCACATCCTCCAAGCAATGAGGTATCAAGCCAAGTGCGAAGCACGAACTGGAATGGGGATAGATATTCCACTCCCTCATCTGGACAGGTCTGATCACGTCCAAATTCCCCAGTAGAGCATCGTCGACCGATGTCAGCTGCAGATTTGCTGCATACCCAATTGTAGTGCGGCCCCTCTGTGGAAGAAACTCACTGTTGTGAACAAGAAGAAGAATTTAGCGGAATGCTAGGGGCAAGACCCCACAACTTTCTATTTATCCATCAACCACCCAGGGGAGGGATAAAAAATGAGAGATTGAAGAATAGAGAGATGTGCGATGAGAAAAAAAGTGAGAAAAGGGCTTTTCAGAAAATAAGAGATTGAGTGCCATAGTGATGTGAGAATCACAAATGAGAAAGGGTGGGAAACACTACCCGGTGAAATAGGCTCCCTATGCACGTCTGAGTATCGTGTCTTTTTGTTTTATCTCGAACCTTGTTTTGAGTCATTTCGAGTGTTACTTGATGTGTCTAGGTTGTGTGCCTTTTATTTCCTTGTTGAGTCGTTTTGCTGTGTTCATTCGTAGGCTCAATACCTGGTCGAAAACTCACCTCTCAATTTCAAAAATAAAATCGTTTTGTGCTCAAAGTGCTGTGCCATTCTTCACGTTTTTGCAAAACATGATTCGTTCTTTCATAAAACCTCACGGTTCAACCCAGGTCATGTGAGAACAGTAAAACCAGGACGTATCTGAAGCTACATGGGTTCCAAACTGCAAAGGAAAAGAAAAGAGGGAAAATTTGGAGCATCTTAGCATGTTTCAACTTTAGCAAAATCCAAGACTGCATTCTAGGTGCACCTTCTCAGGCCTCGCCGTTTCTCTGGAGTATGAGTGTATCTCGACCCCAAGTGTAAGCCTGCTTCAAGTCAGAATGGCAGTCCACGCAGCACCCGAGGGTTTCACATGCAGATATTATCTCTCGCCAATATGAACATGGTGTGCCCTTTTTGAGCTAAGTGTGTTGCGAAGCCCTCTAAGAGGCAAATCAGAGGCACCAGAGTACATATTTGATGCTCCTCTACTGCATAGAATGCGAACTTTCATATACACTGTTGTTGCATGCGTGCCGCGCATCGTTATGATTCATGCATAGAATATGCTTTGCTTGTTTCATGCATAGAATATGCTTGCTTTCAATATTGCATATAATGTGCTTCCATACTTGCATAGAAGATGCATTTTATCGCACTTTCTTGTGCATTTTATCTCACTCGCACTGTCTTGTGCACTTACACTTTGTATCTCACTTGCACTGTCTTGTGCATCTTGTGGTTGTATCTCACTCACACTATCTTGTGTATTTCAAATCACTCGCGCTGTTTAGCGTATCGCACTGTCTTGTGCATTTCAAATCACTCGCGCTGTTTAGCGTATCGCACTGTTTTGTGCATTTCTAATCATTTGCGCTATTTTGTGTATTGCACTGTTCTGTGCAGTTTATCACTCGCGCTATTTTGCGCACCTCAATCGCACTGTTTTGTGCAGTTTGCCATTCGCGCTATTTTGCGCACCTCAATCGCACTGTTCTGTGCAGTTTATCACTCGCGCTATTTTGCGCACCTCAATCGCACTGTTTTGTGCAGTTTGTCATTCGCGCTATTTTGCGCATCTCAATCGCACTGTTTTGTGCAGCTTACATTCGCGCTATTTTGCGCATCGCACTGTTCTGTGCAGTTTATCACTCGCGCTATTTTGCGCACCTCAATCGCACTGTTTTGTGTAGTTTATCATTCGCGCTTTTTTGTGTACCTCCATCGCACTGTCTTGTGCATTGCATTCATCGCGCTATTTTGCACATCTCAATCGCACTGTCCTGTGCTTTACATATCACATCGCACTATTTTGTGCACATTACTTGCATTGTGCATGCATTTTATTCGCTATCTTGCGCATCTCACCTGTACTTGTTAGTGCATCGTATCGCGCTATCTTGCGCACCTTATCTGTATCACACTGTTTTGTGCGTTCACCCTGCTCGTACTGTTTTAGCATCGCACTATTTTGTGCATCTATTTAGCACTGTTTTATGCATTCACTCTGCATCACATTGTCTTGTGCACTCTCTGGTCTAGGAGACCTTAAATCCTCTAAAGGTGCAATTCCTTTTCCCCCCTCTTTTCCACCCTTTTTGTCTATATAACCAGCACTCCCAGCTGGTTTTGAGGGTTAGAAAATTTTGTTTAAGCCTCTTGGATTGTATCTCTCTCTCCCTCTCTCTCTATAGTTCAACTATCAAAACCCTAAGTTTCCTACACCATTTCTACACCACCTCATAGCACAAGGTCTCCATCCTTCATTCCAACACTTTGGGATTGCTTTGCAGAGGTTAAAGGCTCAGAATTTTGGTCCAAGAGCTGTTGGTTCTTTGATCTTCAAGGGTAAGTCCTCCTCTCCTCTTTTTGGTCCTATTTTTGCATCCTATCTAAGCCATTCTTGCTTACATTTTTGGGCTCTGACCCTAACTTAAAATAGCATTATTTTGAGCCCTTTTTCATGTTTGTTTAAGGGCCTCTCACTGTTTGAGGCTTCTTTTTTACACCTGCTTCTTTACCCCTCTTGTGTGCCTCTTTCTTGCATAGTATTTTAGGCCTATATGTAAACTGTTTTGAGCTCTGTTATAAACTATAAAGTGGTTTATTTTGAGCCCTTCTTCAACATTTTTGAAGGGCTCTTCACTGATTGAGGCTTCCTTTTGTCACTTGCCTTTGTATCCCTCTTTTGGCCCCATTTTTGCATGATTTGTTAGCCCCTTGTGCTTGTATTTTTAGGCTCTGGTCCGAACTGTAAATAGTCTTATTTTGACTTCCTCTTCATGTTTCATTAAGGGTATTTTGCTGTTTGAGCCTTCCTCTTTGCTCTTTGTGTTTAAACCTCCTTTTTGGCCTTATTTTGCATAGTATTTTAAGCCTATTTATAAACTATTTTGGGCTTGGTCACTAACTGTAAAATGCCATGTTTTGGGCCCCTCTTCAATATTGTTGAAGGGCCCTCATCTTTTTGAGGCCAGCAGCTGCTACTTGCTTCATTATCTCTCTTTCGGGGCCATTTTTGCATGTTGGTTTAGCCCTATTTGTGTTCACCTTTTTGCCTTGCTTAAAACTGAAAATATGCTTGTTTTGGGACTTTATTGATTCTTTCTTAATACTTCATGTTCAAATAATGCATGCTTTGTATAGCTACAAGTCATTCCATGCGCCTAGTTTCGAGTTTCGGGTCTCATTTCGTGCATCGAGTGCCATGTTTCCATGTTTCAGGGCCGTTTAGCATCGTAATTCAGTGTTGAAATTCATATGTTCGTATGCCATGTTCCATGCTTTGCCATGCCTTGTTAGAGTGGCATTCGTGCCTTAGGATCGGTCCTCGGTTTGCGTGCACGCGTGCACGCATCTCGAGCGTCTCATTTATCATCTAATGGCCTCTGATGTGAGTGTGGCTAAGGTCCACTCATATTAGTGTAAGCCCATTATGCATTGTGTATGCCATTTCACTTCACAGCATTGTGTATGTTAAGTTGTATATTGGCGCATCGTGTATGCTATGTTACCTCGTGCATCGTGTATGCCATCTCATAGCATTGTGCATGTTAGGTTGTATCTTAGTTGCATCCATGCATGTCACGCATATTGCATTGTGTTTGGGATAGGAGTTAGCCCGAGCATGGGAAACGAGGTACGTTTCGTACTCCGAGTGACGGAACGTGTCTCAATTCCCCAGTCACCAACACTTCGGATTGTCCTTGATGGAGTTAGGTCTTAGTTGTATTTTCATGTGCATTCATTCCATATTGAGTTGTGCAATTCGATTCCTCGGCCATCATGCATCGAGATGCGTGATTGGTGGCACGAGGATCGAGGCATGCATACATTTGTGAAAATACATTGCCATGCTCCTTTCCTGCTCACTGTTGCAGCAAATCAAGAATCAGCAGTCTTTCGGGGCTTGGCGCGCTTTCAGAAAATTATTGCAAAACAGAGGCTAGTTGGGGCATCACAGTGGATTTCTACGCAAAGGCAACCCGGATATGCATCATTCATCATCTGAAGCAGAGTCGAGGCAGTCCCTGGCTTGCATGCCAGTTTATTGTTTTCTTAGTTAATTTGGTAATTAATTAGGATTTTTGTACATACTTGGACTGTATTATTCATTCAGACTGTACTATTCGTTTGGGACTGTATATTATTCGGACCCTCTGTACGAGGGCATAATTGTAATAAGTGTGCGTGTGTGTGATGTATGTCTTCCAACCCCACATCTTTCTCTCTTTTATTTACCAGCTTATGATGGTTAGATTAGGGCATGTTTTAATTAGTGACAACATGATAGCATGTTTGCATTCATTCATCTGTTTTGCATGCATCGGGCTCGGCGCATCATACTAACTGCATTTGTATTTCAATTCCAAGTTGAATACATGTTAGCTGTAGCATCATCATATGCCATGTTTAGAATAGCCGAGCCTGCTATTATAGTTGCATTAGGCATTCCTGTATAATTAGGATCATACATGATTTCTAATTAGCTTCTGTTTTGGCTTGGAGTACTCGGTAAGTTTTACGCTTTAGCATCCTTGCATGTGTGTGAGTGACTGCCATGAATAACATGCTTACCATGAGGCTATATGCTTATGTGATATAACTGCCTGAATGCCTGTAGGTGAAGGTTGGGTTATTTGGATTCGAACAATGCATTGACTGTGAGTTTTAAGCCTACTCGATAGTGGCAAAACCATCTTTTTCTAAGCCCACTTGAGGGTGGCAAATTCACATCTTAGCCTACTTGCGAGTAGCACCATCAAACCATTTTCAAATAAACAAACATGAAGTGTTTTGTTCCAATTCAGGCGACCCAGTCTATACTTGTATGCTGTGCGCATCACATAGTAAATCTAGGCTAATAACCGGAATAAGAACACATAACGTTTTCAAAACAAGATATCGTGGTTAGTAGAGGCCGATCATTGATCGGGCGAGCGGGGGTGCTCACGAAGTGACCTTCCCCAATCGTACCCAAGTTCCCGAGCCGAGGCAACTTTGGTGATGACGGACACGTGGCCTTAGGCAACGAGTCAGGGTTTCCTAAATTTTCCAAAATAAAATATTTAGATGGCGACTCTGTATCTGGCAAAGCAGTCCATGTTCGGCACTTCTTTCTAAAAATCAGTTTTCTCAAAACGATTTGCCGGATTTGGACTCTTTGGTTCAGATTAAGAACCGTAACACAAATCGAGTCCGAACTGTAGCGAGGTCCCCCCGCAGGCTTGTTACAGTGGTTAGATTAGGGCATGTTTTGTTTAGCATACCTTATGCTTGCATGTTTGCATTCATTCATTTGTCTTGTATGCACCGGGCTTGGCGCATCGTTCAAACTGCATCGTATTTCAATACATACTTGAATACGTGTTTCAAAGCATGCTATGAATTGTTGCATTCATATGCCATCTTAGATGGCTAAGCCTATTTAGTTGCATTATTACATGTGTTTCATTAGGCATCTTTGTACAGTTAGGATCATGCATATTTCTAACTAGCTTTTGTTTTGGCATGGAGTACACTGCAAGTGTTTACGCTTTAGCATCTCGCATTGGATGTGAGTGTTGCCGTGTTTAGCATGCTTGCCATGAGTCTATTTGCTTAAGTGTTAAACTACACGAATGCCTGTGGATGAAGGCTTTAGCACTTGAATTGGAACAATTCATCAAATATGAGTTTTAAGCCCACTTGAGGGTGGCAAAATCATCATGTTTTAAGCCCACTTGAGGGTGGCAAAACCGTATTTCGAAGCCCGCTTGCGAGTGGCAAATTCAAACCATTTTCGAAAAACAAACATGAAATGTTTTGTTCCAATTCTTGCGATTGAGTCTATACTTGTATGCTGTGCGCATCACATAGTAACATAGATAATAATTAGAATAAGATCACATGTGTTTATAAAATAACATATCATGCTTAGTAGAGACTGATCTTTGATCGGGTGAGCGGGGGTGCTCCTTTCATGACCTTCCCCCCTTGTACCCAAGTTCCCGAGCCGAGGCAACTTTGGTGATGATGGACACGTGGCCTTTTGCACGAGTCAGGGTTTCCTAAATTTCCCAAAACAAAATATTTAGGTGGCGACTTTGTAATTTGGCAAAGCAGTCCATGTTTAGCATTTTTTGATAAAAATCAGTTTTCCAAAACGATTCACCGGATTTGGATTCTTTGGTGATTTATCAATCTCACATTGCACTTTGTGAGATTAGATTCAGAACCATGACAGGAGTCCGAACTGTAGGAGACCAATTTGAAGCCCTTCGAAAATGAGGTGGCGAAGAAAGTCAAGCTACAGCAGGTTAACATGCGAGCATGTTTTTCTTGCTTTCTATGCTTTTATCTCAGCATGTTTTGGCCACTTTTTTGGCATGTTTAAGCTCTGTCCAGAGCTGGTTTGGTCATTTAAGCTTGATATTGCATGCCTCTAATGTAATGTTCTTCACTAGTTTAATGCTTTTGGCTTTTGAACATGTTGTGCATGTGTTGCTTGCATGATTTAGCACTATTTTTCATGCCATTTCAGCACTGAAAAGTCTACAACCTCCCTCTATTCTTCATTTTTTTTAATTTCTTTGAAAGTGGCCTTGAGCCCCTTGTTATCTTGAGCATGAAATTGAAGCATTCATGCCTAATGGTTTTAATCCTCTCTTGAGGGTTTCTACTAACCAACGGCATGAAACCTCTTTCATGCTCAAGGTACTTGTGGCTTAGGCCACCTTTCCAATTAGAGGACTTTCACATTGGACTTAATCGGTTAAATGACTAATCGATAATGTAAAATATGTAAACAATAATTGGACAAGTAAAACATGACCAAGATAAGCATGTTGTCTTTGCATTGCATTATGTTCAATTGGACGTTATATTGAACACATGGTAGATTGGTCTATTTCATACTCAAAGTGATAAAATGAGCCAATCTCGTTGTAGACACCCCATTTTTGTCTGTCCTCAAGACTTGGACGTCACCGCTTGAACACTCGGTGATTATCCATGTTTGTGTTCTCGGCTATGCGCCCTGCCTCAGGACCTCCGAACTTGACCGTTTTGTGTCTGGTCTTACACCAAACACTTGTGCTTTGCCTTTGAGGGGCAGGGAATGCCTTCTGAGGCATCCCCACATACCACCGGCTGTGGCTAGAGGCCACCGGCTGGCTGGTGTTGCCACCGGCACTATATTGTGACGGTCGGCACTATTTTGTGCCGGTCGGCACTCTTTTTGGCAAAATTACCATTTTGCCCTGCCGACCACTTTACAGCTGCTTTCTGAGATATTTTCAGACAGCTGTATGCCTTTTGTTTCCCCTCCATACACGTGTATGGAGGGATGAGCCCTTGGATGACTTAACTTGTAAGCTATGGTGCCTATACAAGAAAAGGCTCTTCTCTTGGCTCAAGGGTTAGAAAAATTTAGAGAGTGAGAGAGAAAAAGAGAGAGAGAAGCTCTGGTTTTTCTAGGGTTTGAGTTGCATACACCTTCTATCTCTATCCTTCTCTTGTGTGTCTAGGTGTTTTGTGCCTTACTATTGCACACAAACACCTAGTGTTTCACCTTCTCCTTGCAACTGAGGTTCTAAGGGCTGGTTTTTGAAGTTCTTGACAGATTTTGAGCCTAAGGAAGCATCAACTACATCTTTGTCAAAGAGGTCAACAAGGGTGAGACACTAACTCTCTTTTTACCCCATTTTTGTACCTTATTTTTACCTAGTTTAGAACTGTTTTTGTGCTTAGTATATAACACATAAAAGTTCTGTTTTTTAAGCCTCTTTATTGTTCATTAAGAGTGTTTTGTGGTTTGAGCAAGTTTGACCACCCTTAAGCCTTGAAAAGGCCACTTTTTGTGCTATTTTGTGAAGGATCCGAGACTTTGGTGTTAGGATCTCTTCACCACTGAAATCTTGAGGGATTTCGGTGGTGAAGAGCATGCCTTAGAGTCTCAAGAAGGAGAGGGCCACCCCCTCTCCTTGATGTCCTTGAAAAGGGCAAGTTTTGCTGCCTTATGGAGCTTCATGCTTGAGTGTGTGTTGAGCATGTTTGACTTGTTTTCCATGCTTATATTGCCATGTTATAACATGATTTCAAGTTGGTTTAGGTTCCTTATGCATGCTTAGCATAGTTGCCTTGTAATGCCTCTTATTGCCTTAATATGCCTAGGTTGTGTGCCTTCATTTCTAGCATGTTTTAGGCCTAGATCCATGAAGCTTGTATGCTCATTTTTCCATGATCTAGCTCTGTCCATAGCCATTTGGGTCGATCTCATCATGCATTACATAGCTCCTTTGCATTTGGCTTGTTGGCCTTGAGAGCATGTGAGTGTAGCATGACTTGCTTGCCTCATTTTCAATGATTTGAAACCATCTAACATGCCATTTCAGACCTTATGATGTGCTTGTTTGATTGCCTTGCATGCCTCTTTAATGCTTTAAAAGCATGTATCAAATGCTCCATGTTTTGGCCATGTTGTGTGCCTTTGACTTCAAGCCTCTTAGATGCCATCTAAGTAGTCATTTGGCTTGGCTTTCACGTGCTAAAACTCTGTTTTAGGTTGTTTAATGCATGCCATATTTGTTTTGCATAAGTGTAGTTCAATACTTCCATGACTTGCTTTAAGTGTTGAACTTATGTTGCATGCATTTGTTTATCTTGCTTAACATGATTTGGCATCATTTCATAGCATGATTTTCAGAGCCTAAATTGCATACTAGTTGTCCATTGTTGTGCCCCTTTAAGTGTGCTTAAGGGTTGTTTGTTATGCTTAAGTGTTGGTGCCTTAACTTGTGCATGTGTGCATGTGTGTTTGGCCCTCTTGACTTAGCATTTGGCTACTGATTTTGGGCCTTTTTAGAGTTGCCTAATTCATGTATAAGTCCATCCCCCATTGGTTTGCATGCTTGCTTGTATGCCTTGCACAAGTGCATCACATAGTCCATGTTGCATGCCTAGTTGACATGTTTAGGGTTGTATTTGTATTGTGCATGCTAAGCCTCTTGAAGTGAAGTATGATGGAGGTTGAGCACCCTTGTTTGCTTGTTTGCATTGCATGCATTTGAGATCAAAGTTGCATGCTTGGTTCTCTGGGCCATCACGCATGGAAATGCGCGATTGGTGGTCCGGGAATCGAGGCACATGCCCCCTTGAGTCAACAACATGATAAGGGGTGTGTATAGTGCATAAATACCTTGAATCACATTGCCATGCATGTTGTTGTCCTCTGCTGCTGTGAGTTGCAGGTTCTGCAGGTGTTAAGTGCCGGCCGGCACTATTTAGTGCCGACCGGCAGTCAATTGACAGCCGATGAATCAATTAAGTGCCGGTGGCCTCCTTCTTCAGCCGGTGGTGTTCTACCCCAGCCGGTGGCACTCCCCGGTGCTCTGAGAGGCACCCCTGAAGCTTTGGCAATTTTCTGAGGAGGAGAGCAGAAGAAACATAGGCAAATCATGCATGACAGTGCGATTCCGAGCCAGTCCCGAGCGCGCGCTGCATTTGGCCCTCATCCCGAGGCGATTTACTGTTTAATTAGATTAATTATTTTATTTAATTAATTTAGTTGATTTGTAATAATTAATTAGCTTGCGTAGTTAATTAGTTACTCAGTTCTGTATTATTATTTAATCCCTCCGAGTGAGGGCAAATCTGTAATAAGTGTGTGTGAGTGGGTGTATGTCTTCCAACCCCCATTTCTTTCTCCCTTTTATTTACCTGCTTATAAAGGTAGATTAGGGCACGTTCATTTTAAGCATACCTTATGCTATCGCATGTGTGCATTCATGCATTTGTTTACATGCATCGGGCTCGGCACATCATGCAAACTGCATTGTATTTCAATTCCAAATTGAATACGTGATAGTTGTTGCATTTCACATGCCATCTTTAGGGTTAGCCGAGCCTACTCTAAATTGCATCTATGCCTGTGTTGCATTAGCCACTCAACATGAACTAGGTCATGCATGTTTGCTAACCGGTTTATTGTTTTGGCACGGAGTACGATGTAAGTATTTATGCTTTAGCATATCAAATGCATGTGAATGTTGCCATGACAGTATGCTTACCATGCGGCTAAATGCTTATGTGATATTACTGTGTGAATGCCTGTGGGTGAAGGTTGGATTGCCTGAGTTAGAACAACTCATTGAAATCCGTATTTTAGCCTACTTGCGAGTAGCAAAATCTAACACGTTTTTCGAGACAAAATGGATATGCGATGTTTATTTCCAATTTAGGCGATCTAGTCTATACTTTTGTGTTGTGCGCATCACATAGTAATTCTAGGTTAATAATCGGAATAAGAACGCATAAAGTTTTCAAAAATGGATATCACGGTTAGTAGAGGCCGGTCTTCGGACCGGGCGAAAGGGGGTGCTCATAGCTGACCTTCCCCGATTGTACCCAAGCTCCCGAGCCAAGACCACTTTGGTGATGACGGACACGTGGCCTTCGGCACCGAGTCAGGGTTTCCTAGATTTCCCATTTTAAAAAAATATTTAGGTGACGACTCTGTAATCTGGCAAAGCAGTCCATGTTTGGCACTACTTTTTCAAAATCTGTTTTCTCAAACGATTTGCCAGATTTGGACTCTTTGGTTCAAGATTTAGAACCGCGACGCAAAAGGGAGTCCGAACTGTAGCGCGAGGTCCCCCGCGGACGTGCTACACTCGTTTGTCTCCATCACTCTTGATCATGCATGATAAGGTGGTGGTCTTGAGTCCTGTTTTTGTGCATTTGTTGAAAGTGTGCAACTTGGATCTTTGGCCATCATGCATTGAAAATGCTTGATTGGTGGTTTTGGATCCAAGAGTGCCAATCCTTTGATGTTTTGAGATGATAAGGAAGAGCACAGTACAAACATATCCTTGGAAAACCCTCCATTTTCCTCTGTTTGTGCTCTGTTGCAGTGTGGTGACTTAGAGCACCAGTGGCCGGCAGTGGCACATTGATGGCCGGCAGTGGCTCACTCTTGGCTGGCAAATCACTTTCTTGGCTGGTAGGGGGCCGGCAGCAAGCATTCATGGCCGACAGGCCACTAGTGCAGTCCTCAGCATTGGTTTGGTAAGGTGAAGTAGAAAGTTCCTGGAGTAACCCTGCAAACAGAGCCTCTCAAGAGCAAACCAGAGAGCTTTTCGGGGCAAGAACCGAGTGCATGCATATTTAACTTGCTAAGGCAGAGCTAAGGTAGTGATTTACATGTATAGTTAGCATGGTGTTGCTTTAATTAACTAGTTGCTAATTAGTTAAGTATTGTAATAATTAAGTAGCTTAGTTTAGCTATTTCTTTATTTTGATTTGTAATAATTAGTCTAATTAGTTTAATTAGATTAGTTAGCCTAGCTTAGCTTAGTGTAGCTTAGCTTATTTATTTTGACCCTCCTCCGAGAGGGCACAATGTTGTAATAAGTGTGCGTGTGTGTGTGCATGTTTTCCAGCCCCACATCTTTCTCCCTTTTATTTAACCGCTTTTAGGGTCATTTTCAATTAGCATACCATATGTTTGCATGTTTGCACCATTCATTTGTCTTGCACGCACCGAGGCTCAGCGCATCATTCAAACTGCATTGTACTTCAATACATATTTGAATACGTGTTTTAAAGCATGTTATCAATTTGTTGCATTCATTTGCCATCTTAGATAGCCGAGCCTATTTAATTTCATATTGCCTGTGTTGCATTAGGCATCTTGTATAGTTAGGATCATGTATTTTTCTAACTAGCTTTTGTTTTGGCTTGGAGTACTCTATAAGTTTTACGCTTTAGCATACTTGCATGAGTGTGAGTGTTTCCATGTTTCACATGCTTGCCATGAGGTTATTTGCTTAAATGATCAACTACATGAATGCCTGTGGATGGAGGTTTTGTTGCTTGAATTGGAGCAATTCGATAAATGTGAGTTTTAAGCCCACTTTGTGAAGTGGCAATCATGTTTTAAAGCCCACCTTGTGAGGTGGCAAATCCACGTTTTCAAGCCCACTTGCGAGCGGCAAATTCAAACCATTTTCGAAAACAAACATGAGTTGTTTTGTTCCAAGTCTTGCGACTTAGTCTATACTTGCTTTCGTGTGCATCATATAGTAATGCTAGTTTAAATAATCAACAAGAACACATGAGGTTTATTAAACAACATATCATGATAGTAGAGGCCGATCTTTGATCGGGTGAGCAGGGATGCTCATTTTAGGACCTTCCCCTCTCGTACCCAAGTTCCCGAGCCGAGGCAACTTTGGTGATGACGGACACGTGGCCTTTGGCACGAGTCAGGGTTTCCTAAATTTTTCCAAAATAAAATATTTAGGTGGTGACTCTGTAATTTGGCAAAGCAGTCCAATTTTGGCATTATTTGATTTAAAATCTGATTTTCCAAAATGATTTGCCTCATTAGACTCTTTGGTGTTTATCAGTCTCATATTGCACTTTGTGATATTAGATTCAGAACAGTGACAGGAGTCCAAACTGTAGGACCAATTCGAGCCTCTCCGAAAAGGGGGGCGCGAAGAAAGTCAAGCTATAGTTTCTGGTGACTCTGCTGGGGACTTAGAGAACTTGACTCGAACTCATGATGTATTGTTTTATCTACATTTATGTGTTTCTTTGCATTTGCATTTACATGGGTGCGCCTATGTCATAGTGTTTACCATCTGTTATTCCTGAGCGGTTTGCCGGAGGCTTGCTTGGAAAAGCGTACCATAAGACTGACTAGTTACGGGCTCTGCCACGATAGGAACACAAACCTTGGATCTGGATCACCGCTGTACTGTTTGATCCTCCTTTCACTTCTCAGTGTTAAGAGCGAGAGGTGTATTAGGTGGTCTTGCTGAGGCACCCTGTTGACCAATCAACCTAGTTATATATTGGAAGCCATAGAGACTATTCCAAACTAGGACAGGTTACTCACCCGAATGTAGGTTTGTTTGAAACTGTATGCTTGCATAGCAAACCCCTAGTTCCTGACAAAATTAGGACAGGGTAACCCTACCCCATCATAGGGGTGTTTTGGCTCTCACTTGCTTGGTATGTGCTATTAGAGTGTGTCTCTGCAAGAATGTATGTATCAATTGCAAGTCTAGGTATCAATTTGAGGGTTTCAGTTTTGAGGCAGAAATTTGGGGCAGAAGTCAGTGTTTGAGTGCAAATTGTCCAGCTTATGACTTTAACTATGTGTTGTCTCTAGCTAAAGCTAAAATGTTGTATGTTTAATGATTTTTGTTTCTTTTCTTTTTGCTTTATTTTCATTTTGCAAGGTAGTGTTTTCACAATTGCTTCCAACAAGGTAGACACCCCCCGAGCACTTTGGACCAGAGTTAGGAGGATTTATCGATCTGAGGATCTTATTGGAGGACAACCAGTGTTTGCTTTGCTACCCCGGTTACTAGACGGAGGACAATCAGGCATAGATCACTGGTTTAGTAGTCGCCAATTCAACGATCCTTATCTACATCACCTGTGCGCAGTTGGGCCCAGTTTCCTACTTCTACCTCAGAAAGAGAATACACACCCGATCTGATAAATCAGCACCCCATAGACAACATGGAAGATATGATGCGTCAACTCCAACAGACCATCGAGGCCATGCAGTGAGATGCTGCTCGCCAAGCGGAGGTTACCGCTCGCCAAACAAAGATTGCAGCCCAACAAGCTTCACCGATTGAGAGGCTTCAACAGCAACAGCAACAGCAACATTAACAACAACCGCAACCAGTAGTAGCTTCTGCTTCACACCCACTCCCAGTCAGAGTTCCAACACTTGGGGATATAGCCAATGTCCAGGAAAGTGTAGACATCCTAGTGGATCTGATTCCATCCCAGACCTCCAAAGTACCAGTCTACCCAACAGAGCCACCGTTTGAGTTTGAGGTTGATCCTACCGTTCTGAAAGTGAACAAGCTCGAGAAGCTTTTTAAGAAGGCTCAGGGTGTCAACTCAATCTCAGATATAGAGGATGGTTATACAGATTTGGCCGTGACATTGCCAGACAAATTCAAAATGCCACATATAGACCGCTTCGATGGTTCGGGTGATCCTATGGTACATCTGCGGTTGTTCTCAGATATTCTGCGGCCAATAGGCTTGACTAGATTATAGAAGCTATCTCTCTTTGGCTGAACCCTGTCAGGTATTGTGGCTATTTGGTATGCTAAACTGGAGGATTCTGTAAAGAGAAGCTGGGAAGAGATGGCTAAAGCCTTTGTTGCCCAATATTCTTATAACACCCAAATCGAGGTCACAACTCGTGATCTCGAGGCTAATCATCAAGAGCCAAAGGAGGGCTTCTCAGATTTCGCCACTCACTGGAGGGCTAAGGCCTCCATGATGACAACCAGGCCGGCTGAGAAAGACCAGATAAGAATGGTTGTCCGCAACTTGCAACCGAAGCTACTGCAAAAGATGATTATCTTACCCCTCCCTACATTTGCTGACCTTCATGAGATAAGGGTGCAGATAGAGGACGCCATGAAACAGGGTCTGATTGACCACGAAAAGGAGCAGCCCAAGAGGGCCTTTACACGCAGTTCAAGTGCGGTAACGAGTAGCAACGCAGTTGCAAGGACTTCTGATGTTGGTATGATCACCACCACACCGAAAATAGCCACCCCTTTTACCGGAACATCCAAACCCACCTCATAACCTGCAAAGTACCCACCCCGAGGCTAGAGGGTTTTTACCCCACTTTACATGACTCTGTCAGCGGCCTTGAGGGTCCTAATCAGAAAGGGGCATCTAAAGCCCCTGGACCCTTGCCCATTGCCTAATCCCCTCCGTCCTACACACAACCCAGCAAAGTACTGTGCCTTCTACTAGCAGCATGGTCATGATACTGACCTCTGCTTTAAACTCCGTCATGAGATTCAGGATCTCATTGACAATAAAGTGATAGCACCTCTAGAGAAGCCAAACGTCACTACAAATTCCCTCCTACCACATAATCAAAACCCTCCACCTCGGCAAGTAAACCTTATCCAAACAATTGTTGTCCCGTTTGACCCCAGTATATACATCACTCCCTCGCACCTACCTAAGCTGACGCTGTTCATTCCAAAAAGCATAGACTTGTGCATGATGAGCGCGTCCATATCCCAACCCAAGCCAGTGGTGGTGATTGTCAAAGACGAAGTCAGGCTGGCCTTGGACGAGAATGGGAATGTTGGTTTAGAATTTGAGGGATCTGAGGACTTAACAGAGGAAGAATACAACCCCTGTCGCTATATTGTGCCAACAAGTCAGGCCAGGTCGGAGTTGGAATTTCTGAAGGGAATGGAAGTCAACATAGTCCAGGAGGACAGACCAAGTCAGGGGTTGGATGATTTAGCTAATCTTAAGGAAGACATCAGTAACCTGCAGTTCTTCGATGAACAGGATCTGGGGAATGTACAGATTAGCTGGTTTGATATGAATGGATCTACGGATAATATGGGGTGGCTTAGTGATGAGCCAGATGTTGACAAGGGATCTCAAGAAAAGTTGGAATAGCTAGAAGCAGGAACTACTCCAAGAGCCGGAACGGCCAAAGATGAGGGAATATTGCCGGAGAGCACCGGTACGAAGAATTTTGTTCAGGAACTGAGCAGTGTTTGTACAACTGATACAGAACAGAAGGGCGCACTGAAGCGGTTTGAACACGAGAGGTTTAAGAATGATTAGAAGGCTAGAAAAGCCAAGGGCCCTACGGGGACTGACTATGACTGTGAAGTGAAAGTTATTACAACGGAACCAGACACGTGTTTGTCGGTTACCGAAGGAACATGGTTAAAAGACGATGATTCGGGTCTTGCCCATATTGTTGAGGACTGGGGACAAAACCTGCTAGACGATACATGGTATGCCGAGGAGGTCGATCACATGACTCGGAGTGGGTGGTATTTTAAACCCCCACACCTGGATCAACTAGAGGCTTTTGGGAAATATAAAGAGGCAGAGAAGCAGAAAGAGAAGCTGCTAGAAGAAGAAGTTGTGCTAAAACAGCTTAAAAAGATTCAAGCCGATATATCCGTTTAGGGATTGCTCATGGCGTCATGGGTGCACAGACAAGTATGACACCCCATTTTTGACCGCCCTCAAGACTTGGGCGCAACTGATGGTTTACTTGGTGATGAAAGATGTGCAGTGCAAAGGTTTGATTTCTTCGGCAAGGAGAGGCAAATCCCAACTTCACACCCCCTTTTGGACCAAAATAATTTTGACCAAAAAGATTTTACACCTTAAAACCCTCTCTTTCAAAATGCTTTTGAAAAAGATCCTACAATGTTCCGACGCTCGCATTTTCTGGAGCCCTGGCTGAATTCAGAAAAACGGCGTTTGCCCAGCTTTGAGATCTTTTTTGACCTACAACTGCAAGGAGATGAAGCCCCAGAAGAACAAATTGACTTGCCTTCTGAGGCAGAACAGAATGCAAAGGATGAGTCCGACGGTAATGAACTTGAGATAGGAGCAGCACTGACTTGTCTCCTCTCGGATCCTCAGATCACACTAGAGAGCTTGGGGGATGACTTCTCCGTTTCCATGATCGGGGATCAATCAGTTGTGGGCCCTTCTTCAGGCATTCTGGATGCATCTATCGCACCTTCCCTCGTTTGGCAATACGAGGAGGCCTTTTTGTCTGGCAACTCTGAATCAGGTAGTGAGTCAGGATCTGATTCCACAGAGTCTGTGGAGTCGGAATCAGATTCTAGTTGTGCCCAATCCACTCTGCTAATAACATGCTTGTTGTTCACATTTGGCAGAGAAAATATATATGTAGACACCCCATTTTTGACTGACCTTAAGACTCAGACGTCATCATTTGAGCACGCGGTGATCGCGCATGTTTGTGCTCGTTTCGAGTTTCTGGAGTTTTCGGCTAAGTGCCTTGCCGCCAGGCCTTTGAACTCTTTGTGTTTTGGCTTGGTTTGTGGACCAAACCTTGTTGACCTTCCCTGGAGGGAGAGAGAGGTCCGTAGACCACTTTTTGTGGTCATAGACCACTTTTCCCTCTTGGAGACTAGTTTATGGTTTCCGGAGCCTTTCGCCGCGCGCCTTGTCTCGGGACCGCTTACCGTTCTCCTTTTGGCCTGGTTTTCGAACCACACCTTGTTGCCTTGGTCCAGAGGGACACAAAGGTCTTGGAGACCACTTTTCCCTCGTAGACCACTTTCGGTGCCCGTAGACTAGTTTTCGAGGCTTCCGGCTGCGCGTCTCGACCCCCGGACTCTTGTCTTGCATCCTTTTTGGCTTGTTTTTGACAGAAACCTTGTTTTCCTTGCTTGGAGGGTGGAATGAGGGTGGGAGACTAGTTTCTCTCCTTGAAAACCACTTTTCTTCCTCACCAGCCAGTTTTCTGGTTGGCCAACTAGTCTTGGTGGCCTTTGGACCACCAAAAGTGGTCTCCCACCGTGCCACCACTTTGTTTTTTTTTTTTTTTTTGTAGACCACCCCTCCCCCTGGCCAACCACTTTGTCTCCTTGGAGACCACTTTAAATGGTCGGCCAACCACTTTAAGTGGTCGGCAGCTTTCCTACATTTTCTGCAGAGTTTGTGGATGCCAGTTGTGCCAGCTGGAGAGCATAGATTGTATCCTCCATACACATGTATGGAGGGATTTAACCAAGCTTCTAGCTTCTCCAAGAAGCTTGAAGCTTAGAGTTCTATAAGAGAGGCTCTCTCTCTTTTCCAGGCTCAGAAAAACTTCATTAGAGAGATACATATATCTCCCTCTCTATATTCCTCTCTTTGTCTCTCTATATTGGTGCCTTAAAGTGTGTTGTTTCTTCACTTTTGCACTACAACTCCTAGCCACACACCACCATCTCTGAGTTGAGATCCTTGGAGGTGGTATTTGGGTCATAAAAGCTGGTTTTGGGCTGAAGAAGGTGCTGTTGTTGCAATGCTTCAAGGGTAACACCCTTTCCCCTTTTTAAGCTCTGTTTTGGTTACTATTTTAGCCATCTTTGCATTCTTTGTTTGGCTTAGTGTTCAACTATAAAAATCTTTATTTTCTAGTGTTTGAAATGCTTGTTTAAGGCCTCTTTGGTGTTGGGGTTGGTCCACCCCCTTTTGTGCCTTATTTTGTATTGTTTTGAGCAATCTCTTTAAGCCTTTGAGATCACCTTCTCTTGGCCTTTTAACCACTAAAATCCAGTGGATTTTCAGTGGTGGAAATGTGGTTTTGAGGCCTGAAATGAGAGGGGGTGGTCCCCTCTCCTCTTGTCTTGTTTGTATGCATAGAGGGCCTATCAAATGAGCATGTTTTTATACTTCTCTGTGGCTTTATTTAAGCTTGTTTTTGTGACTTTTTGGACCAGATATGACTCTGTTTTTGGCTGGTTTGGTTGTCTCTTGAGTGCTTCATACACTTGTAGTGTAATTCTACATTGCTAGCTTAACATGCTCTATACTTTGGACCATCATTCTAGCCTATTTTGACTACACTCTAGCATCATTTTGTCCATATTTTGCCATGCTTAAGCTCTGTTTTAAGTGGTTTGGGTCATGCATGCCTTGCTTTGTATAGCCTTAGTGCATTTTTGCTCACTAGCTTTGAGTTTCATGGTGTCTAACATGGCTTACTCGAGTTGTTTGTATGCTTTGGCCTCATCTCTAACATGATTTCAGTATGTGTAATGGTGCCATACTCTCACATTTTTCACTCCTTCAATGTGTTTGAAAGTTGTGCCTTCATGCCTTGTTTGTGAGCCAATGTGTATGCATGTTTGCCTACGCTCTTGAGCTCCATTTCAACATGTTCTTGACCCTTAACTTGGCATGGTTAAGCTCTGTCCAAGAGCTGGTTTAGTGGTTTAAGCTTAGTATTGCATGCTCCTTGTGTATTGCTCTTAACTAGCCTTATGCTCTAGGCCTTCTAGCATGCCTCATTTGTGTTATTGGGGTGATTTGGCATCATTTAACACTCCATTTCAGAGAATGTAGCATTGCCATATTCGCATGCATGTCACTCTTTAATTGTGTCTAAGAGTTGTGCCTTTATGCCTTGCTTGGGAGCCATGAGTTGAATGTGCATTCCATGCTCCTTGTGCCTAGGTTTCGTTGAGTTTTGGCCACTATTATGAAGTACGTTAAGTCTGTCCATGTTTGTGCATTGTCTTGCATGCTTCATGTTTGATGCACTTTATATGCCTTGAGGCCTTAGCTTTTAAGTTTGTCATGCATGCATTGTTTGCATGATAGGATCTTGAGCATGCCATTCTAGCACTCATAGAAGAGCATGTTGTTTGCATGTTGTTACACAGCATTGCATGTTGTTACCTTGCATTGTGGTTGCATGTTGCGTTGCATTGTGTTTGTATGCTCATGTTGCATTAGCATTGATAGGTTGAGCATATTGCATGCATTGCATTGTGTTTGGATCGGGCCTTGATCTAAACACGAGAAATGAGAGACGTTTCATACTTGAAGTGATGAAACGTGCCTCAATTCTCAGTCGCCGACCCTCTTGATCAAGCATTATAGAGGTTAGGGCTCTTATTTGTAGTTTGTGCATTCATCGACATTGAAATGTGCAAACTTGGCTCCTCAACCATCGTGCATTGCGATGCTTGGTTGGTGGCCTGAGAGTCGAGAACTACACTCCCTTGAGCTCATGAAATGATAGGGAGAGTAGTTGTGCACACATATCTTGAAAATACATTGCCATGCCCCTTCTTGTTCTCTATTGCAGCAAACTGGAGTGTAGCAGAATTTTCTGGTGGGCAAACCAGAAAAAGTGGCTGCCGACCACTTTTTATGGTCTGCAACAAGTTTGGTTGGTCGGCAGGTTGTCTACACCACCAAAAAGTGGTCGGCCATGCTCCTGGAGGTCTCCATGGTGGAGTAGAAGCTATCTGGAGGCTCTTGCAGTGTTCTGAAAATAATTGCAAACAGAGGTAAATTGGGGCATCGCGATGGATTTTTGAACGAGGCGACCGAGAATGCATGCACTTCTCGCTCCGAGGACCTCTTATTAATGCTTTACTTAGCTATTTTGCTCAGTTAGCTAGTTTAATGGTTTTGTACTTAATTAGGTAATGCGTTTAGCCATTCATTGGTTTTGTAATAATTAGTTAACTAGGATTAGTTAATTAGTTTCGTTTTGTAATAATTAGTTCAATTAGCTTAGATTAGCTAGTTAGCTTATTATTCGGACCCTCCGTCGAGAGGGCTTAACTGTTGTAATAAGTGTGTGTGTGTGTGATGCATGTCTTCCAACCCCCATTTCTTTCTCCATTTTATTTACCAGCTTTTAATGCTTAGTTTTAAGGCATGTTTCAATTAGCATCCTTATGCTCACATGTTTGCATCATTCATCCGTCTTGCATGCACCGGGCTCGGCACATCATACTAACTGCATTGTATTTCAGTACCAATTTGAATACATGATTATCTAGTCGCATTCACATAACATCTTAGAATAGCCGAGCCTATCTTAGTCGCATTTTTGCATGTGTTGCATTAGGCATTCTTAACATAGCTAGGATTATGCATTGATTACTAACTAGTTTTCTTTTTTGGCTCGGAGTACACTGTAAGTGTTTTCGCTTTCAGGTTTGATTGCCTGAATTGGAATAACTCGATGATTGTGAGTTTTAAGCCCGCTTAGAGTGGCAAATCACCATGTTTTCTAAGCCCACTTGAGGGTGGCAAAATCCGCAACTTAGCCTACTTGCGAGTAGCATTTTCAAACCACTTTCAAAAACAAACATGAGTTATTTTGTTCCAATCCGCATAATTGAGTCTATACTTTTATGTTGTGCGCATCACATAGTAAGATAGCTAATAAACTGGAATAAGAACACATGTGTTTTCAAAAATAACATATCATGTTAGTAAAGGCCGATCCTTTGATCGAGCAAGCGAGGGTGCTCATTGCATGACCTTCCCGTCTCGTACCCAAGTTCCCAAGCCGAGGTGACTGTGGTGATGACGGACACGTGGCCTTAGGCACGAGTCAGGGTTTCCTAAATTTCCCAAAACAAAACATTTAGGTGGCGACTCTGAAATCTGGCAAAGCAGTCCATGTTTGGCACTTTTTGATTAAAATCGATTTTTCAAAATGATTTGCCGGATTTGGACTCTTTGGTGATTTATTAGTTTTACATTGCACTTTGTGAGATTAGATTCAGAACCGTGACACGAGTCTGAACTGTAGTAGCTAAGAACAACGATTCGCGCCCTCATGCGCGGAGCGGAGTTCCGGGCGGTCTACAGTTTCTGGCGACTCCGCTGGGGATTTAGAGAACTTGACTCGAACTCATGATATGGTGTTTTATCTACACTAGGACAAGTTGCATGCCATAAGACTGACCGATTATGAGCTCTACCACGATGGGAACACAAACCTCGATTTTCACCGAGGCACCCTTTTTGACTATTCGACCTAGTGCATATCGGAATCCATAGTGACCATTCCAAACTAGGATAGGTTGCTTGCCCGATTGTAGGTTGTTTGAAACCGCTGCGTGCGTAGTGAAACCCTAGTGTAGACACCCCATTTTTGACCGTCCTCAAGACTTGGGCGTCATCGTTTGAACACTCGATGATCATCCATGTTTGTGTTCGGTTTGAGTTCCCGGAGGTCTTGGCCGCGCGCCTTGCCTCAAGATCTCTCAACTTGTCTGTTTTGTGCTTGGTTATGGACCAAACACTTGTGTTTTTTGCTTTTAAGGGAAGAGGGTGGCTTGTTGGCCATTTCCTCAACCCATCAACCAAGGCTTGAAGCCATCGGTCCCTTTTTCTTGCCATTGGCCAAGAGTGTTGGCCGATCGGCACCTTTTTTGGTCGGTCAGCCACCTTTGTTGGTCAATCGACCATATTTTCCAGCCGACCCATTTCCATCTGCTTTTAGCAGATATTTTGTGCCAGCTGGCAAGCACAATTCCCCCCCTCCATACACAGTGTATGGAGGGATTTGAACCAACACTTGGCTTCTCTTGGAAGCTTTCAATTGGACTTCCTATAAGAGGAGAACCTCCCCTCCCTTTCCAGGGGTTCAGCCAACTGATATAGAAGATATATATCACTCTCTCTTTCTATATCTCCTCTCTCTCCATAGTTGTGTGTGTAATAGTGTTCTAAAGAGTGTTTTTGTTCATATTTTTGCACTAAAGCACCTAGTGGTACACTATCCCTTAGTTACTGAGGTGCTAAGCAGTTGATTTCAGAGTTTTTAAGTTAGTTTTGATCAGAAGGAGGTGTTAGAGTTGGTGTTCTTGAAGTGTTCTTTAAGGGTGAGAAACCACTCTTTTATTCCCCATTTTTGCTTAGGCTTTTAGCAATACTTGCATACTGTTTTAAGCTCAGTGTCCAACTGAAAAAAGTTCTGTTTTTGTATGCTAAATATGTTTGTCTAAGGTTACTTTTGGGTTGGGGGTTTTCTACCCTCTCTTAGGCCTTATTTGGCCTTATTTTGTGACCTTCTTTTTGAGCTTTGAAACCTTTTTGTTTTGACCTTCTCACCACCGAAATCCAAAGGATTTTCAGTGGTAGAGAAGTGGTTTTGAAGTCTTGAATAGGGGAGGGACCCCCCTCCCTTTGTGTCTCATTTGCTTGCATTGTTGGCTCACCATAGTAGCATGTTTGCTTAGCATGTTTTGGCCCTATTTCAGCAAGTATTTGGTGTTATCTTGGCATGATATACCTCTATTTTAAGTTGGTTTGTTGGTCTCTTGCATGCACCATGTACTTGCCTTGTAATCCCTTCTATTGCCTTAACATGTATCTTGCATTTGGATCATCATGCTTGCATATTTCAGCTCAACTCCAAGGAACTTTTAGTCATGTTTCGCCATGTTTAACCTCTATTTGGTGTTGATTTGATCATATATGCATTGCTTTGTATAGCCTTAGTTCATCCTAGCTTGTTAAGCTTTGTGCACCAAGTTGCTAGCATGCATTATTTTGACTATTCTCATGATTTGGCATCACTTGAAATCATATTTCAGTCCATGTAGTGTAGCCACGTGCTTATGTTTGCCATCTTGTCAATGCTTTGAAGAGTTGTTGTTTTGTGCCTTAAGATTGGGTCATTGTGTATGTCTCCATGATTAGGTCTTTGGGATGCCATCGCATTGGGTTTTACGACTTATTTTGACACATTATAACTCTCTTTTTCATTGCATAATTCATGCCATGTTTGGTTGTGATAGGCGTAGTGTAATGCTCCCTTTGTAGCCTTCCATGCCCCTTGTTTGTGCCCATCTCTTTATCATGTTTTGGCCTCATTTCATGCATGTTCTAGCCTTGTTTTGGCCTGCCCTAGGACTGTCTTAGGTCACTTTGGCCCTTTGGGGCCTGGTTGATATGGCCATGGTGAGAGCCCCTTGACTAGCTTTGGGCATTGAGCCCATTAGCATGCTATGCTTCACTTTTGTATATGATTTGGCATCATTCTTCACATGATTTTAGAGCTCATTGCATTGTCATGTTCTCATGTTTATCCCATTTTGCTCATGGTTGAGGATTGTGCATCGTTGCCTAACTTACGGATCCATGTATGTGCATGTATGTCTCCCTTTTTGGTACCTTGATTTGGGTGTTTTGGCTACTATTTTTGGTACGGCTGAGGTCTATCCGTCTTTAGTATAAGTCCATGGATCATGCATTTGTGTATTGTTGTATGCTTATGGCATTGCATGTTGTTGCATCCTTATGGTTGGTATCATTGTTGCATGCCTTTGTGTGTTTCCATATCTAGGTTGCATTGTAGTATTGCATGCTTGTTGCATTGCCATGCTGCTTGCATGTTAGGTTGCACCACATTGCACTTGGCATGCTCATGTTACATTGCCTTAAATTCCCATGTTGCATTGTACTTGGTTGCATGCATTGCATTGTGTTTGGTTTGGGTGTCAAACCAAACATGAGGGCCGAGGGACGTTTCGTATTTGAAGTGACGAAACGTGCCTCAACCCTCGGTTGCCGACACTCTTGATCAAGCATGATAGAGTTCTAGGCATTCATATGTTTTGTTGCATTCATTCCACATTGATTTGCACACTTGGCACCTTTGGCCATCATGCATTGAAATGCATAATTGGTGGTCCGAGGGTCGAGAGCCATACTCCCTTGAGTTTATAGCATAATAGGGAGGGTGGTTGTGCATACATTATCTTGTAAATGCCTTGCCATGCACTGTCTGTCCTCTACTGCAGCAAAGACAGAATTCTGCAGGAAGATATGGCCGGTTGGCCATCTTCAGTGCTGGCCGGCTACCAAAATCTGGCCAAGAGCCTTATAAATGGTCAATAACCATTTTCCAATAGCCGGTGGTCCTATCTCTTGGCCGTTGACATCACACAATGCTTAGGGAGTGGTTCAGAAGCATCCTTGGGGCTTGTGCAGTTTTCAGAGTAGCAAAACAGTGCAAACAGAGGCAACATGTGGCATGGCAACGAGTTTCCGAGCGAGGCAATCGAGCATGCATCATTCAATCATTCCGAGGTGGAGCTGTGGCGGCCTCCTTTTGTAATTAATTTGTTAATTAATTAAGGGTTTGTAATAATTGATTAGCTAGGATAGTTGATTAATCATTTGGTTTGTATTATTTATTCGAACCCTCTGTCGAGAGGGCGAATTTTGTAATAAGTGTGCGTGCGTGTGTGAATGCCTTCCAACCCCACGTCTTTCTCCCTTTTACTTGCTTTCAATGGTTAGTTTTAGGTCATGTTTCAATTAGCATACTTATGTTAGCATGTTTGTATACATTCATTTGTATTGCACGCACCGGGCTCAGCGCATCATACTAATTGCATAGTATTTCAATTCCAACTTGAATACGTGTATCGAGTTGTCGCATTTCACATGCCATTCTTAGATTAGCCGAGCCTATTCTAGTTGCATTTTGCATGTATTGTATTAGCCATCATAACATGAACTAAGATCATGCATGATTTCTAACTAGTTTCTTGTTTTAGCACGGAGTACACTGTGAGTGTTTATGCTTTAGCATCTTGTATGTGTGTAAGTGTTAACATGACAGCATGCTTGCCATGAGGCTAATTGCTTATGTGATATAACTATCTGAATGCATGTGGGTGAAGGTTAGATTACTTGAATTGGAACAATTCATTGAAATGCGAGTTTTAAGCCCACTTGATTGTGGCAAAATCATGTTTTCTAAGCCCACTTGAGGGTGGCAAATCCACGTCTTCGCCTACTTGCGAGTAGCACCTTCAAACCATTTTCAAACAAACAAACATGAGATGATTTGTTCCAACTTAGGCGATCTAGTCTATACTTGTGTGTTGTACGCATCACATAGTAATTTTAGGCTAATAACTGGAATAAGAACGCATGTATTTTCAAAAACGAGATATCATGTTTAGTAGTGGCCGATCTTTGATCGGGCGAGCGGGGGTGCTCATAGCTGACCTTCCCCAATTGTACCCAAGTTCCCGAGCCGAGGCAACTTTGGTGATGACGGACACGTGGCATTAGGCAATGAGTCAGGGTTTCCTAAATTTCCCCAAAATAAAATATTTAGGTAGTGACTCTGTATCTGGCAAAGCAGTCCATGTTTGGCACTTCTTTCTTAAAAATCAGTTTTCCAAAACGATTTGCCAAATTTAGACTCTTTGGTGATTTATCAGTCTTGCATTGCACTTTGCGAGATCAGATTAAGAACCATGACATTTGAGTCCGAACTGTAGTAAGCCCAAATGAACAAAACGGGGGTTTTCTCGGGACGTTCGGGAACGTCTACAGTTTCTGGCGACTCCGCTGGGGAGTTAGAGAACTTGACTCGAACTCATGATATCTTGTTTTGATTACACTTAAGTGTCTCTTTGCATTGCATTTGCATTGGTGCGCCTAGGACACCGTGTTTGCTGTATGCTATTCCTGAACGGTTTGCTGGAGGTTTGCTTTGAGAAGCGTGCCATAAGGTTGACCGGTTGCGGGCTCTGCCACGACGGGAACACAAACCCTGATTTTTACTGGGCACCCTTTTTGACCATTCGGCCTAGTGCATATTCGGAATCCATAGTGACCATTCCAAACTAGGACAGGTTGCTACCCGATTATAGGTTGTTTGAAACCGTTGTGTGCGTAGTGAAACCCTAGCTCCTGACAATAGGACAAGGAAACCCTACCCCAACATAGGGGTGTTTTGGCTCTTACTTGCTTGTTATGTGCTTTTTGAGTTGACCTCTACAGGTATGCACGTATCAGTTTGCAAGTTTGGGTATCAGGCCTGCGGGCATCAGTATCAGTACTTTGAGAATCAGTTATATCTGCGGGTATCAGATTCAGATTTGGGGGCAGTGATTTGGGAACAATGATCAGTGGTTGAGAACAATACATTCAGTTTATATTTGCCAACTGTGTGTTGTCTTTATTTAAGCTGTTATGCTGCCCGTTTTTCTGTTCATTATTTCCTTATTATGCTTTATTTATCTTTTTGCAAGGTAGTTTAGCATCATTGATTCCGACTAGGCAAATATCCCCCAAAGCACTCTGGGTCCAAGGTCGTAGGCTTAATCGATCTAGGGATCTGATAGACCGACAAGCAGAGTTCCTTTCTTTACCCCCGAGTACCAGACGGAGGTCAAGAGGACACAGTGTATCGATGCAACGGTCGCCAGATCAGTGGTTTACCCCATCAGTGGACAGTCAGGCTGAGGTCTTAGTTTCTACTACAGGGATAGATATACCAGTTATTCAGCTAGATCAGCATAACATGGTAGGAATGGAGGAGATGATGCGTCAGCTCCAGGAAAGTATGAAAACTATGCCGTAGGACGCTACCCGTCAAGCAAAATTTGCCAAACAACAGGCCGAGGTCATGGCCCAATAGGCAGAGTTAATCACCAGGTTACAGCAGCAAGCCGGAGCATCTGCTTCACACCAAGTTCCTCCCCCACCAAGAGTTCCCATACTCGGGGAGACAGCACCCGTCCAGGATAATACAGACGTTCCAATCGGGGCGGCTTCGCCCCCAATTCTACCCCAGCTATCCAAAACACCTATAAACCTGTCGAATTCCCCCTTTGAGTTCGAAGTGGACCCCACGGCATTAAAAGTGAGCAAGCTTGAAAAGCTGTTCAAGAAATCTCAGGGTGTAAAGTCCATTCCGGATATTGGGGATGGGTACACCGACTCGGCCGTGACGCTACCAGATCGGTTTAAAATGCCACACATCGACCATTTTGATAGGTCTGGGGATCCTATGGTGCATTTAGGGTTGTTTTCAAATATACTGAGGCCGATGGGCCTCTCCAGATTGCAGAAGCTTTCTTTGTTTGGCCGGACCTTGTCAGGTGTAGCAGCCATCTGGTATGCAAAACTGGAAGATTCCGTCAAGAGAAACTGGGAGGAGATGGCCGAGGCCTTCATAGCTCAATACTCCTACAATACACAGATCGAGGTCACAACTCATGATCTCGAGACCACCAGGCAAGAACCGAAGGAGAGCTTCTCTGATTTTGTGACCCGGTGGAGGGCCAAGGCCTCGATGATGACCATCAGGCCTGTTAACAAAGATTAGATTCGGATGGTTGTGCGCAACCTCCAGCCCAAGCTTATGTAGAAGATGATCGTTCTCCCCCTCCCCACCTTTGCAGATTTACATGCGATAGGGGTGCAGATTGAAGATGCTATGAACCAGGGCCTTAATGATAATGAGAGAGAACAGCCCAAGAGAACATTCAACCGTAGTACGAATGCAGGCATGAGCAGTGCTGCAGCTGCTAGATCTTCAGATGTGAGTATAGTTACCACCACCAATACCCTAAGAGCCCTTGTAGCTACGCCATTCACCGGTGCATCCGGTAGTAGCTCGCAAACAACCAGATACGCACCCAAAGGCCAAAGAACCTTCACTCCACTATATATGCCCCTGTCCAAAGCTTTGGGGGTTTTAATCAGAAAAGGGCACTTGAAGCCCCTAGAGTCGCGGCCATTGCCAGAAAAACTTCCCCCCTCCCATAACCCGGCGAAGTACTGTGCGTTTCAACAACAGCATGGTCGTGACATCGACCAGTGCTATAGATTGCATCATGAGATTCAGGATCTCGTCGACAACAGGGTGATCGTGCCTCCAGAGAAACGGAATGTCACAACCAACCCTCTCCCACCACATAACCAAGCTCCACCTCCCAAATGCATTAATATGATCCAAACTGGGGTTGTGTCATATGACCCTAGTATATATATCACCCTTTCTCACCTACCCAAGCCGGAGGTGTTCATTCCTGACAGCACTGACTTGTGCATGTTAGACATCTCTCAAACCCAACCTGAAACGGTGGTGGTAGCTGTCAAAGATAGAAGTGGGTCGACTGCGGAGGTAGATGAGAATGCAAATACAGAGCCTGAGAGGTCTGCAAGCTTCATGTACAACTCGAGCGGTTACATTACATCAACAGGCCAGGCTAGGCTGAATGTGGAATTGCTAGTGGGAGCAGGGATTTGTGTAGTCCGGGAGGATGGACTCAATCAGGGGCTAGATGACTTAGCAGATCTGGAGGAGGACATCGCGAACCTTCAATTCTTCAACGAACAAGACTCGGGAGAAATGACAATCAACTGGTTTGATTCGAATAGGGCAGCGGAGTCTACTGGGTGGCTTGACGACCAGCCGGATGTTGTTGAATAACCTCAGCTAAAACAGGGTCCGTCAGGGACGGGGGCATCAACTGTGGCCGGAAGGGTCGAGAATCTAGATGCATCGCCGGAGAGTGTCGGTGTTAAGAATTTCACTCGGGATCCAGGCAATTTGAATATAGGAGATGTTGAACAGCAAGCTGCGCTGAAGTAGTTTGAGCGGGAAAGGATCGAAGATTCTGAGAGGGTCAGAAAGGCCAAAGCCCCTGCAGGGACAGAACATGATGTGTGCACAGGAGCAGGGCATGCTGCGGGCACGGGAACAGAAGGTGCTGTAGGCACAAGAATAGTTGTGGTGGAACCAAACAGGTGTCTGTTGGCTGCCGATGGCATGTGGTGGAAAGATGACGATCTATGTCTTGCCCACACAGATGAGGACTGGGGGAGTAACCAGCCAGATGATACCTAGTACATTAGCGAAGTTGATCACATGACTAAGAGCGGGCGGTATTTCAAACCCCCACACCTAGATCAACCAGAGGCGTCTGGGAAGGACAGGGAGGCAGACAAGCAGAAAGAAAAGCTACTAGAAGAAGAGGCTGTGCTAAAATAACTGAAGAAAATACAAGCAGACATCTCCATCTGGGGACTGCTGATGGCTTCAAGAGTACATAAACAAGCTATCCTATCTGCAATGGACAAAGCCAAACTCTCAATAGACACCATGCCTGAGCAGCTAGTAGGATTGGTTTTTTCGGGAGGAGCTTCCCTGACGTTGACCTTTTCTGACAAAGAACTGCCACCTGAGGGCGCAAACCATAACAAACTGCTCTACATCTCTGTGGAGTGTAGAGACAAGTGGGTACCGGTAGTTCTTGTCGGCACAGGATCCGCCATCAACGTGTGCCCATCGTGGACGGCATATGCAATCGGGTTGAAGCCCGCGGACTTTATGCCAACTGCCCAAGTAATATGGGCATATGAAAATACAAGCAGAGAAGTGATGGGGATTGTGCAGATTCAAACTTAGGTTAGTCCAGGACAACATGATATTGACTTTCATGTCTTGGACATTCCCACAACCTTTAATTTACTCCTAGAGCGGTTGTGGCTGCACCAGATGAAGGCGGTCTCTTCCACCCTGCACCAAATGTTGAAATACCCCCACGGGAAGGGGGTGGCTATTGTTTTTGGGAATTCGTCAATCCATCCGCCGCCAGAGGTGTCTACACCGGTTTTGGAAATCGAGCATGGCACGGAGGATGTGTTCCTGTCGGGATTTACCCTAGCCGGGGCCCGGGTCGTACAGAACATTTTGGCTGTTGATGAGGGGTGTACACACCCCATTTTTGACCGTCCTCAAGACTTGGACGTCACCGCTTGAACACTCGGTGATTATCCATGTCTGTGTTCGTCTTGAGTTCCCGGAGGTCTTGGCTACGCGCCTTGCCTCAGGATCTCTTGACTCGACTATTTTGTGTCTGGTTTTGCACCAAACACTTGTGTTTTGCCTTAGAGGGGCAAGGAATGGCTTGTGGGCCACCCCTACACTCCACCGGCCATGGCTTGAGGCCACCGGTTGTGTTTTGTTGCCACCGGCCAAATGTTTGGTCGGCCGGCACTATAGATGGCCGGCCGGCTATCTTTTTTTAGTCAATTGCACTTTTGGCTGGCCGACTACTATGCATCTGCTTTTGCAGATATTTTGACACAGCTGGCTTGCACTTGGCTCCCCTCCATACACGTGTATGGAGGGATCTCCCTCTTAGGAAGCTTGTCTTGTAAGATTACAAGACAAAAGCTCTATAAAAGAGAGCTTCTTCTCTCTTGACAGGGGTTAGACATTTGAGGCAACATTTTCAAAGCTCTGGTTTTAGGGTTAGGGTTTGTGAATCTATCCTATCTCTATATCTCTCTCTTTCTTGCATTTTGTGTGTGTTTTTCCTTGGTTTTACACACAAACACCCACCATCACACCTTTTCTTGGGAGTTGAGGCCCTTGAGGGTTGTTTTGAAGTTTTGAAGCTGGTTTTGAGCTTGGAAAGGCAGCTGAACCACCATTTGTGAAGGAGGTCTTCAAGGGTAACAAACTTGCTCTTTTTACCCCTTTTTTGCAAAGCTTTTTAGCCTATCTTACAACTATTTTTGAGCTTTGTGTATAACATAGAAAAGTTCTGTTTTGAGCCCTCTAAATAGTTTGTTAAGGGTGCTTTAAGCTTTGGGTTTGTTTGACCCCTCTTAAGTCTTGTAAGGCTCCATTTTGTGCCACTTTGAGTGAGTTCTGGGACCATTGAGTTTGGGCCTCCTCACCACTGAAATCTTGAGGGATTTCAGAGGTGAGGATGGTGCCTTGAGGTCCTAGGAAGGAGAGGGTCACCCCTTCTCCTTGTTGTCCTTGAAAAGGACCATTTTTGCCTCTTGAGGGAGCACCATGTCTAAGTGTGTGTTGGCCATGCCTTAGTTGATTTTCATGCTTATTATGTCATAATATAGCATTTTTGTATGTTGGTTTTGGTACACCATGCTTGTTTAGCATACATGCCTTGTAATATCATGTTTAGGCCTTAACATACCTTAGGTTGTAAGCCCTTGTTCTAGCATGTTTTAGGCCTAGCCTTGTGAAGCTTTAGTGCATGTTTTTGTATGCTTTAGCTCTATTTTAAATTGCTTGAGTCATACTTGCCATGTATTGCATAGCCCCTTTGCATTATTAGCTTGTAGGCTTTAAATATGTGAAGTATTGAGCATGCATTGCTTGATTTATTTCAATGGTTTGGAACCACTTAACATACAATTTCAGTCCTTATAACATGCTTACATGCTTGCATTTCAATGCTTCTTTGATGTTTTAAAAGTTTGTATTGTATGCTCCATGTTAAGCATTTATGCATGCCTCCATACTTAGACCATTTAGATGCTATCTAGGTGTGCCTTTGTCCCTGTTTTGGCATGATTTGGGACTGTTTTAATCCAACTTGGTCATTTGCTTCATGTGTCATATGATCTTGGTTTAAGCCCCTTGGCTTGTCTTGAGTTCTTGGCTTTGCTTGTCACATGCTATGCTTGTCTTGTTTGCTTGGTTTGGCACCTCTTATAACATGACTTCAGAGCTTTTCCATGCATGCCATACACCCATGTTTGCATTCTCTTAAGTGTGCTTGAGAGTTCCTCTTTGTGCTTAAGTGGTGGCCCATTAACATGTGCATGTGTGTGTGCGTTAGTCCCTCATTTTGAGTACTTTGGCCGCTGTTTTGGGCTTAGCATAGAGCTGTCCAATTAGTGTAAGTCCCTCCTTTGCATGTTGTTGCATGCTCACCTTGTATATTGTTGCATATTTGTGTGTTATTGCATGATTGAATGAAGTCACATGTTTGCTTGCATGCTTGAACACCCATATTGTGCCTTACATACTTGTTGGTTGCATTGCTTCATGTCTTGCTCGCCTAAGTTGTCATATGCCTTGTGTGTTGGCTTGCATTTCCACGTTTCATCCTTAGTTAACATGCTTAGGTTGCATTGCATTAGCATGCATGCTTGGCCTCTTGAAGTGAGCATGATAGAGGTTGGGTCTTCTTATGTGTTTATTTGGTTTGCATTTCATTTGAAATTAAAATGCACACTTGATTCTTTGGGCCATCACACATTGAAATGCGCGATTGATGGTCTGAGAACCGAGGTCCATGTCCCTTTGAGTCATAAACATGATAAGGGATGTGATTGGTGCATACATTGCTTGAAATGCATTGCCATGCCAAGTCTTGCCCTCTGCTGCTGTCAAACACAGATTCTACAGGAACTTTTGTCCGACCGGCCAAATTTAGTGCCGACCGGCCACCATTGTTGGCCGATGGATCAAAGTTATGGCCGGTGACCATTCCACATGGCCGGTGGTGTTCTCCTTCAGCCGGTGGTGTTCCCCAGCATCCAGAAAGCAAACCCTGAGACTTTGGCAGTCATCAGAGGAACAGAGCAGGGAAAACAGAGGCATCTTGTGTATGGCAGTGGACTTCCGAGCAGAGCCGAGCACGCATTGCATTGGACCCTCCTCTGAGGCCTTTTACTGCTTTCTTAGCTTAGTTAATTTGCTTAACTAGTTAAGTGGTCTGTGTGGGAGCCGAATATATGGCTAAATCGGGAGGGGTGTATTGTAGTATTAACATTAACCGGCAGTATCCTGCATGATTAGGATGGTCCGAATACAATACGTGGGCCGATTAAGAAAGGATCCTCGAAGCCGAATAGAAGAATGGGTAATGATTAAAAAGTAGGCCCAGGCCCCGAGGCCCTAGAAAGAACAGATATAAATATAGAAGCAGCGCTCTTGGAAAGGTATGCAAGAATAACCTCACTTAACTTAGAAAACAAGCTTTCTTGAATATAGGAGCTGACTTGCCCGTCGGAGTGCTAACCCCGGCACCCCCGACCGAAGTGTTTGTGTCTTTGCAGGTGACTAGCTGAGGATCAAGAACATCTCCCAAGATCTGAAGAGTATTTCCAAAACTACTTCCCCACAATTGGTGCCGTCTGTGGGAATACTCAAATACATCCATGGAAGGCATGACTGAAGATCCTCCGATAGCCACTGACGAGATCACACAGAGAGATGACCTCACTCCGGCAAATATGCTCGGGAAGGAAACCATCGCTGCAAGACGCGCCTTGAATTTTGATTCACCAACGACTTCAGCACAGGAGACAATGCAAGCCATCGTGGAACAAGCTAAGCAGAATAAACAAAGGCTGGAAAATATGATTGCAAAGAACGAACGTCTCCGTCAAGATTTGGCCCTGGAAGTAGCAAATTCAAAAGAAGCCGCGCGCCAAGACCCTGAACGACCTTTGAGGGCAGGTAGACAACGACCTCGATCCCGACCGAGGAAAACCGATAACGACTCTAACTCATTATCCACGGAGCACAAGAAGGGACGATCTGAAACTTCCAGCTCCTCTGAAAAGAGTCTACACACAAGGAACAAACGCAGAAGGAGCAGTTCAGACGAAGAAGACCGCCATGATCCTTTTATCCGACGAATTGCAAGGGCGGCCCTTCCCAAGAAGTTCAAAGCTCCGTCATTTACTCTCTACGACGGAAAATCAGACCCCACTGATCATATACGTCACTACAAGCAGGCCATGACGTTACACGCAGACAACGAAGCCCTCATGTGCCGAATATTCCCAGCAGCCTGGGGCCATTAGCTGTTAGATGGTATTACAAGCTGGAACCGGCTTCAATCAGAAGCTTCCTTCAATTACAAAAATCCTTCAGGGCCAGGTTCATCACCAACGAGGTACAGCCGAAATAGGCCGACTCTCTCTGGGCTATGCAGATCCAACCAGGAGAAACGCTCAGAGCATATTCGGCACGATATTGAGAGTGCTTCAATCTCGTTGATGACGCTTGCAACGACTCTATGGCCGTCACTGCCTTCAAGATGGGATTGCATCCTGACAGTGCTCTTCGCAACTCCCTAACTAGAAGGCCCCCCAAAACAGTCTGGGCGTTGATGAAGAAGGTTGAAGAGTATTGTAAAGTAGAAGATGATTCCTTGAGGGTTAAAGCCAGACAGGTGTCCACAAAAATGGGACGTCCCGAAATTGCTCAACCGATAAGTTTTGTGCCACCTTCGAGCCATGAGCCGCGACAACGTGCTAAACGAGACAAAAGGCGAGACTCTTGCCGATCGAGCGATCAATGCTCCCACCGGACGAATGAACAATTGCAAGTCGACAGCAGACGCTCGAGGCGTGCCGACAAGAAGTATACTGAACTGTCAGAGCCAATCACTGCGGTAATGACCAAAATCTAGCATCTTCCATTCTTTAAATGGCCATCACAGATGGTAGGGCCACCCGACACACAACGAAGGGACCGGAGGTGCGAATATCACAAAGATCACGGCCACGAAACAGAGAGTTGCTACGCATTAAAAGATCACCTAGAAGAACTAGTGCAAGACGGCCGACTGCAGCAGTACATGAAACAGGGAAAGCCAACCAAGGCATTAGCCTTGAGGCAGGATTCTCCCCCACTTGGCGTGATCCATATAATTTATAGCCTGCCTGCACGCCAACCGTACACACAATTCAATCGCATCCAACCCTCCAGGGGCGCCGAATTCTGACTGACTGGTCCAAAGAAGCTCCGATAATTGCTTTCAACGACTCCGCCCTCAATGGCGCAACGACTTCCCACATCGATCCGTTGGTCATTAGATTGCGCATAAACCGGTTCATCACCGAACGAATTCTCATAGACCCAGGGAGTAGTTCGGAGGTTATGTACTACCAAACTCTTATCAAACTCGGCCTCAACGAGTCGGATCTATCTCTGGCACCGCACCCATTGTTCGGCTTTAATACGAATCCCAAATACCCATTAGGAAAGATCACATTACCTGTCCGAGCGGGTTCCAGAATAGTTGAAGCAGAATTCCTAGTCGTAAAGCTCCCTTCGCCGTATAATGCCATCATGGGGAGAACCTGGCTACATATCATGAAGGCCATCCCAAGCACATACCATCAGATCCTGCGTTTCCCGACAGCCCTCGGCATCGAGGAAATACGTGGCTCCCCCAATCGGCACGAACAGAGCTCTTATGAAAACTATATCACTGACCCGACCTGTGGGCTCTGATACTTGTAAACAAATTTCATTCCTCCAATATGAACCATCCTTCTTCGTCGTTCAAACTCATTTGCCAACTCCCAGTGGTGCGCTCGGCAAGAAACGAACAAGTCTCCGGATTCAGAGCGCCCTTTGTGGATATCACGATTGGCTGAATAAGTCTCCGGATTCAGAGCGCCCTTTGGCGCATGACGCCTAGGGGCCAAATAAGTCTCCGGATTCGGAGCGCCCTTTGGCGCATGACGCCTAGGGGCCGAATAAGTCTCCGGATTCGGAGCGCCCTTTGTGGATATCACGATTGGCTGAATAAGTCTCCGGATTCGGAGCGCCCTTTGGCGCATGACGCCTAGGGCCGAATAAGTCTCCGGATTCGGAGCGCCCTTTGTGGATATCACGATTGGCTGAATAAGTCTCCGGATTCGGAGCGCCCTTCGGCGCATGAAGCCTCGGGGCTGAATAAGTCTCCAGATTCGGAGCGCCATTCGCGGATATCCCGATTGGCCAAATTAAAGTCTCCGGATTCGGAGCGCCCTTCGGCGCATGAAGCCTCGGGGCCGAATAAGTCTCCGGATTCGGAGCGCCATTCGCGGACATCCCGATTGGCCAAATTAAAGTCTCTGGATTCGGAGCGCCATTCACGGATATCCTGATTGGCCAAATTAAGGTCTCCGGATTCGGAACGCCCTTCGGCGCATGAAGCCTCGGGGCCGAATAAGTCTCCGGATTCGGAGCGCCATTCGTGGATATCCCGATTGGCCAAATTAAAGTCTCCAGATTCGGAGCGCCCTTGGCGCACGACGCCTCGGGGCCGAATAAGTCTCTGGATTCGGAGCGCCCTTTGGTTCATAACGCCTAGGGGCCGAATAAGTCTCCAGATTCGAAGCGCCCTTTGTGGATATCACGATTGGCTGAATAAGTCTCCGGATTCGGAGCGCCCTTCGGTGTATGAAGCCTCGGGGCCGAATAAGTCTCCGGATTCGGAGCACCATTCGCGGACATCCCGATTGGCCAAATCAAAGTCTCCGGATTCAGAGCGCCATTCGCGGATATCCCAATTGGCCAAATTAAGGTCTCCGGATTCGGAGCGCCCTTCAGCGCATGAAGCCTCGGGGCCGAATAAGTCTTCGGATTCGGAGTGCCATTCGCGGATATCCCGATTGGCCAAATTAAAGTCTCCGAATTCGGAGCGCCCTTTGTGGATATCACGATTAGCTGAATAAGTCTCCGGATTCGGAGCGCCCTTGGGCGCATGACGCCTAGGGGCCGAATAAGTCTCCAGATTCAGAGCGCCATTCGCGGATGTCCTGATTGGCCAAATTAAGGTCTCCAGATTCGAAGCGCCCTTCGGCGCATGAAGCCTCGAGGCCGAATAAGTCTCCGGATTCGGAGTGCCATTCGCGGATATCCCGATTGGCCAAATTAAAGTCTCCGGATTCGGAGCGCCCTTGGCGCACGATGCCTCGGGGCCGAATAATTCTCCAGTTCCAGAGCGCCCTTCGGCGCATGAAACCTCGGGACCGAATAAGTCTCCGGATTCGGAGCGCCATTCCCGGACATCCCGATTGGCCAAATTAAAGTCCCCGAATTCGGAGCGCCCTTTGTGGATATCACAATTGGCTGAGTAAGTCTCCGGATTCGGAGCGCCCTTGGGCGCATGATGCCTAGGGGCCGAATAAGTCTCCGGATTCGGAGTGCCATTCGCAGATATCCCGATTGGCCAACTTAAAGTCTCCGATTTCGGAGCGCCCTTCAACGCATGTAACCTCAGGACCGAACAAGTCTCCAGATTCGGAGCGCCATTCGGGGACATCCCGATTGGCTAAATTAAAGTCTCCGGATTCGGAGCGCCCTTTGTGGATATCACGATTGGCCGAATAAGTCTCCGGATTCGGAGCACCATTCGCGGATATTCTGATCGGTCTACGGTGCTAACGGCGCTGATCATATCTTCGAATTCGGAGCAGAAGTTGGCACGAATAAAACAGATTGATAATTAGTCCCATGTAACAGATCATACATTCGAAGTAATGTCCCTTCGCATATAAACAAAATTCAGAATAACACGCAAATGTCTGAAATAAAATGAAACCATTTATTTTATTTGATCAAACAGTTGTTACATAAACGCAACCCGCATTTGAGCATTACAATATCGAAAGTAAAAAAGGAACAAGACGCGCCGGTAAAGCGGCATCGCCGGCTCGACGACCATCGCACTAAATCCCTCCGCGCCGTGCAAATACCTTGAGCCAGCTATGCCTAAGCCCACGACTTGCACAATGTGAAACTTCCCCTGACACCATTGACAATGTCAAGGCAAAGATCCCGGACAAGGAAGGATGAACTTGACAGTTGTTGACTCTCCTTTCGGGGTGATCTGCTTCGACGACTTGGAGACTCATGGGTCTCCCACCCTCTGGATAACCTAATTCCCGCGCGGGTGGGTTTTCTACTACAAGCCATCTCAACATCAAGCTTGACCGAAGTCCAAGCTTCTGAAACTAACATCACCATCCCACACAAGGAATGATGAGTCAAGCGCATTTGTTGGCGCGAAGCACCTACTCCTTTTATTCTCAGCGATGACCGCGATCTCGAGGTCCTAATCCCGAGAAAATTCCATTAATGCCAAAGCACGCACAGGCTGAATGAGACGGGCGACGATTGACATTCGCCACGACTTAGTTATCACGCGCCGATTACTACCGGCCAACTCATAAGTACAATTAAGCATTACGCGCCGACCCACGTCAAGGATATATGGCCATTGTAATAGCCTCAGTAAAAGCTAAACGGTTGCTGTGAATATGCCGATCCTGCCAGTAGACCCGCGCACTGCTGAACATTTAACAGCTACTTGGGCCGAACAATGTTTATACATTCATTCAAACATTTAAGCAACACGAAACACACGTATGCCGAATACGAATAGCAACGCAGTATTTATAATTAAACGTTTTTTTATTCAATAAAACAATAAGTTACATCATTTCAAACGCGACCTGCGTTTCGATCTTACAATGATTAAACTCACACGGCGTCACCCTCATCCTCACTCTTCTCAACTTCAAAAGCAGAAAATGGAAAATCTTTACTCTTGTAGCGTGGTGATGCCAGATCAATCCCCGACGCTCGGAGAGCTTCTGCGGCTTGAGATGCCTTGATCCAACCATGCCTAAATCCGCGGTTTTCACATTGGCACACTTCTTCGGCTAATCTTTCCTTGGTTTTTTCGATTCCCACTTTTCGGCCGTCATGGAAACCTTTCTCATACGCCCTCCCCTTCGCGCTCTCCAATGCGAACATACTTGCCGTCTCTCGATCGGCAAGTGCGGAGCTGATAAGCCGACTGGTAACCCTCTCTTCCACAATTGGGTTCGTCTGCGTGGGTTGCGCTTGAGCCGCCTTGGCCTTCCTTAATTCGCGCTCGGCCGCCTCCGCATGGGCCTCTAAACTTCGAATATGTTCTTCCTTCTTCTCCATCTCTTGACGGGCGGCGCGCAGCCGCATGCTGACTTCGTAAGCAGTATAAAGCCCCTTCACCGCCCCGTGAATGCCTTCGCGAAACACCTCGTAGTCCTGTCGACCCAACATTGATTGTTGAACCTCGGGAGGAAATATTTGTCGAGCAAAGTCGACCGCTACATCTGGGTCTCGAACAATCGAGTCCGCCTCAGTCATGGGTCTATTCTTCACGAACACCGCAAAGCTCAATGGGCACGGGTTCCCGTCAAATCTCTTCTCGACTCGGGGTTTTGGAGATCTACCCTGCGACTGCTTGTCTCGCCTGAGCGATCTGCTGCGACGTCGAGGAGACTGACGCCTCTCGCGACCCCTAGAACTCCTACTTCCTGAGCGCGAGGGTTCACCACCTCGATTCATATCTCCGCCCAGCTCAGCTAGGGTCTTCCCTTCCCCTTTATTGTTAAAGAAGAGTCGGTTCGAAATTCGCGCAATCAGTCTTCTTGCAAGAGCTCAAGTCAATTGTTTGCCAAGATCATAAAGGATGTACCTTTGTTCACTTACCCTTCATAAGAGGCAGCACAATCGAGGAAGTCTCATTAATTGAAAAGCCTGAATCGCCCGTCGCCGACTGAGTCGACGGCAGGGGCACGATTTTACCATCAAGTACCCCAGCCGGCTCATGAATCGATTCTTCAAACCTCTTCAGGAACCGCCTGGGGCAAGGGCAGATTCATCAATCTATCCTTCTGGAACCGCCTGGGGCAAGGGCAGATTCTTCAATCTATCCGGCTCAAGTACCCCAGCCAGCTCGTATATTCCTCAACATATACGGCTCAAGTACCCCAGCCGTCTCACGAATCGATTTTTCAAACCTCTTCAGGAACCGCCTGGGGCAAGGGCAGATTCATCAATCTATCCTTCTGGAACCGCCTGGGGCAAGGGCAAATTCTTTAATCTATTCGGCTCAAGTACCCCAGCCGGCTCGTATATTCCTCAATATATACGGCTCAAGTACCCCAGCCGTCTCACGAATCGATTCTTCAAACCTCTTCAGGAACCGCCTGGGGCAAGGGCAGATTCATAAATCTATCCTTTTGGAACCGCCTGGGGCAAGGGCAGATTCTTTAATCTATCCGGCTCAAATACCCCAGCCAGCTCGTATATTCCTCAATATATACGGCTCAAGTACCCCAGCCGTCTCACGAATCGATTCTTTAAACCTCTTCAGGAACCGCCTGGGGCAAGGGCAGATTCATTAATATACTCGGCTCAAGTACCCCAGCCGGCTCATGAATCGACTCTTCATAATTCTAATCCAGTCAGCATGTGCAGGACGAATCAATATTGCCACTGGATATTCAACCTCTAAAAGCTGAAACTCAGCAACAATTTTACGCAAACTAGCGAAAGGCATCACAATGTTTCATTAACATAACCACACAAATTGTGTACGAGTAGCAGCGAAATTACAAGGAGAATTTCATTAATAAATTGCGTACAAGATAGCAACCAATTTATACATGAAAACTACCCTAAACCAACAAAACTCTACCAAACCAATATCAAAAACTTACACAAAAATCAAAAATCAAAAATCAAAAAAAAAAAAAAAAAAAAAAAAAAAAAAAACTTAATAAGTTTGGAAACGCCTCCCAAATCACTCCTCGGTGTCGGATTCAAGTGGCTCAACATCTACTTGCTCGTAAGGAATTGGCACAGCCAACGTATCCCCAGCAGCAGCAAGGGCTTTGAGCCACCCGTGTTTGAACCCTCGATTCTCAAATTTGGGAACTTCATCAACACATTCCGTAAAGGCGGCTCTTTTTCATGCCTCAAAAGCCTCAGATTCGGCTTTCTCCTCGGCCGCCTTGAGCTCCTCTAACTGAGTCTTCACCTCGGCAAGTTCGTCTTTAGAGAGCTTGAGCGACTCCTCACTCGCACTCGCTCTAGCCTCAGCATCAGAATGAAGCTGTTCAGCAGTGCGAGCCCTCTCCTTCTTCGCTTCGGCTTGTGCGCTCTCCATTGCGGCTCTCATTTTCTCAAACTCGGCCCTACTTTTCTGACCGTCCACTTCTGTTTGCAAACGGTCAATTCTGCCAAGAGCATCGTGCAGGCGGCGGCCTAAGTCGGCAATCCTACCGACGGTCTGCAAAAACAAGTGATTGTCAGATACCCTGGTAAAAATGGATTCAAGCGAATTTGATACCTACTAGAAGTGCCGACTGCACAGATAGGGCTACGGCCAAAATATCCGGCGCGGCGCAAAAGGCTGCATTGTCCGCCGGCAAGGAAATTGAGGCCGTCAGGCTCAATGCAACGGCCGGATCCTCAATGGCCGAAGCGTTGGAAGAAATTGGCGTACCTCTGATCTTTGGCTGAATTACGAAACGAGCAACCACGTCCGATTGTTCGAGGCGAGGCCGTTTGTCAGCAGAGCTAATTTCTGAACTAGCCTCCTCCTCGGCGCCACGTTTTTGGCTGCGCTCCTCCGGAATCAGCCGTTCTTCACCGGCCTGCTGTTCAACTTTTTCCGTGCCGACCGGTGTAACTTGAGCCATTCCTTCAATAATGGGTATAGAGGCCTTAGCCAAGTTGGCATCAGACTCGGCGGCCTTGGCCTTTTTTTGAGCAGCCATTCGCTCGGTATTTCTCTTACGCGTGTAAGGCTTTCCTTTGCCATACCTTCGAAGAAGTCGCCGGGAAGATCTCCCAAATTCGCGAAAATATCTCCGGAAGAGAACTCTCCCTGACCCGAAGCGGATGGTGAGGAAGGCTGGTTGAGTCCGGCAGCCTCAAACGCTGAACACACAGCTTCGTCGACCTCTTCGGCCTCCTCAGTGAGTTCTCTGGCCGGATCGGCAACTACTATCACCGGCTCTGCGTCTTGCCCCGAATCAGAAGCTTCAAGACCAATTTGCCTAAGGTTCTTACAGCTGGGGAAAATAAGAGCCGAGAGGTTCTGATTGCCGGATGGAATGGGATTGTTGTCCGCAGCCGAGAACGTGGTGTAAGTCGGTTCGTACCGAAGTAAAATGTGGGTGGCTCTCCCTTGTTTTTGCACGTTTTGGCGGCCGAAGTGGTTGAGTGCAGTCTTAATGTCCCTGAGGACCGCGTCGTCAACAGAAGTCAGAATCTTCTTCAATTTATTACCTGCAAAAGATGAGAGATTAAGGAAAGAGAGCCGATTAAAAGACAGATCAACAAACATAAGATGCTACGTGGCAACCTGGATCACCCTTATGTCTGGGAATGGGGTCTAGGCGATCTTCGCCTTCAGTGAACTCCCAATTACCTCGGACATTGACCATTACATCGTCAACCCTCATACCAGAACTGGCAAGCATAGTCACCAAATGATGGTCAGTATCCTTGGCCCTAAGGAAGTACCGCCCCAGCCGACCGGAGGATTTGGCTCAATGCCGAATGGCCGGAATTCTGAGATTGATCCTAAGGTGTCGATTCAATCCTATAATCCCCATAATGATTCGAAATAAATTTACATTGGGTTGAGAAAGAATCAGACTCCAATAGCGAAGGACGGCCCTAAGCAATGGATGTAGGGGGAAACGAACTCCGCCCTCCGCAATGGACAGGAGGGGGAATATGATCGTATTCTGATCCTCTCTCTCCATATCTAGAGAACTGTCTGTTACAAGAGACAAATGGACGTCATCGGGAATGGAAAAATGTCGCCAAAATCTGGAAATGCGACTCTCAGAAAGGAGGTCTTTCAAATGTTTAGCCATTTCAATGGGGACCCAAGGATTCGCCGAAAGTAAGAACAATAAACAAAGAATAGGACTACAAAGAAAGGAAAAGAAAACTTACGAAGAGCAGATGAGACGAAGGTAGATGGACGAAAGTTGCAGAAGATATGAGTCCGAGGAGAGATACGCGCTGGCGGTCCAAACAAGTCAGATGATCGACGAAATGTGCATCCAAAAGGACTGAAGTTTCAAATCGCAATAAATGTGAAAGACGCATGAATATGGCGTGAAAGTATAATGATAAACAAAAAGGCGTGCGCCTCCTGACATCTTCTGACATCTGTCTTGGGGAACGCGAGGCCGCCTGATCAATGATAAGCTTTTCGAATTCTAGACCAAACACGCCGATTAACTACCGTCAATGGGGAGTTCGGGGGGCAATTGTTGGAGCCGAATATATGGCTAAATCGGGAGGGGTATATTGTAGTATTAACATTAACCGGCAGTATCTTGCATGATTAGGATGGGCCGAATACAATACATGGGCCGATTAAGAAAGGATCCTCGAAGCCGAATAGAAGAACGGGTAATGATTAAAAAGTAGGCCCAGGCCTCGAGGCCCCAGAAAGAACAGATATAAATATAGAAGCAGCGCTCTTGGAAAGGTATGCAAGAATAACCTCACTTAACTGAGAAAACAAGCTTTCTTGAATATAGGAGCTGACTTGCCCGTCGGAGTGCTAACCCCGGCACCCCCGACCGGAGTGTTTGTGTCTTTGCAAGTGACTAGGTGAGGATCAAGAACGTCTCCCAGGATCTTAAGAGTATTTCCAAAACCACTTCCCCACAGTCTGTAATATTTAATTAGCTTGTAGGTTAATTGATTTGTATTATTCTTTTGGTCCCTCCGAGCGAGGGCGAATTTGTAATAAGTGTGGGTGCGTATGTGCATGTCTTCCAACCCCTACTTCTTTCTCCCTTTTACTTACCTGCTTTTGATGGTTAGTATTAGGGCATATTTAAATTAGTATACCTTATGCTATGCATGCGTGCATTCATACATTTGTCTTGCATGCACCGGGCTCGGCGCACCATGCTAATTGCATTGTACTTCAATTCCAAATTGAATACGTGTTATCTGTTGCATTTCACATGTCATTGTAGATTAGCCGAGCCTATCTTAGTTGCATTTCGCATGTGTTGCATTAGCCATCTTAAATGAACTAGGATCATGCATATGATTACTAACTAGTTTCTGTTTTGGCTTGGAGTACTAGGTGAGCTTTTATGCTTTAGCATCCTTGCATGTGTGTGAGTGTTGCCATGACAACATGATTACCATGAGGCTAGTTGCTTATGTGATATAACTGTCTGAATGCCTGCAGGTGAAGGTTGGATTGCTTGAGTTGGAACAACTCATTCAAATTCGTATTTTAGCCTACTTGCGAGTAGCAAATTCTACAGCGTTTTCCAAACAAACGGATATGCAATGCTTGTTTCCAAATTAGGCGATCTAGTCTATACTTGTTTGCTGTGCGTATAACATAGTAATTCTAGGATAATAACCAGAATAAGAACGCATAATGTTTTCAAAACAAGATATCATGGTTAGTAGAGGCCGATCTTCGGATCGGGCGAGAGGGGTGCTCATAGCTGACCTTCCCCAATCGTACCCAAGTTCCCGAGCCGAGGCAACTTTGGTGATGACGGACACGTGGCCTTTGGCACCGAGTCAGGGTTTCCTAAATTCTCCAAAATAAAATATTTAGGTGGCGACTCTGTATCTGGCAAAGCAGTCCATGTTTGGCACTTCTTTCAAAAAAAATCTATTTTCTCAAAACGATTTTCCAGATTTGGACTCTTTGGTTCAAGATTAAGAACCGTGACACAAGCCGAGTCCGAACTGTAGCGAGGTCCCCCGCGGACTTGTTACAAGGGGTTGTATGTCAACGCATAGTCAGTGTACCTCATGAACAAACTCCAGCATATCCCTGGGATGGGATTAGGAAAGAGTGGCCGGAAAGACATCGCAGTATCGGCCGAAGTGCCGCACAACCCGCATACCATTGGCTTAGGCTATTTGCCTACCAAAGAGGACTGGCTGAGGAAAGGCAAAGAAATGGCCGGGAGAGCCAGGGCCAAGCAGACCGGGAGGCATTTTGATTTGATGCATTGGCCTATTCAGGGGACCCAAAACAGACGCTTCGTCCGGGAGGGGGAAGACTTTCCATTTTGCGGCTTCCTAGAGCCATGGCTGAACGTCGAGAAGAGGCGCCTACCGGGTTTCGAGATCTTCTTTGACTTACAGTTGACCGGGGATGATGTTGCCAAGGAGCAGACAGACCCATTAGCTGAAGTTGAGCAGTGTAAGGAAATGGATTCCGAGAGCACCGAGATTGAAATGGGGGTAGCACTGGCTAGTCTACTATCAGATCCTCCGATCGCGCATGAGTGCTTGGGGGATGATCTCTCAGTGTCCATGATTGGAAATGAAGCGACTGCGAGCCCATCTGCAACACCGGGTCAGGTAGTGAGCTGGAATCTGACTCCATCGAGTCTTGTGAGTCGGAATTAGGTTCCAGCTCGTCTGAGTCTGAGTCTGAGTCCGGTATTCTTGCGGGTGACAACTCGGATGCCACAGTCCTGTCTAGGTCGTCTTTTTCTTTTTCCTTTGAGTCTGTTGTAACAGAGGAATCAGGCGACTTGGAAGTGATTAATGAGATTAAAGTGGTTGCGGCTTTTGAGTATTTTTCTATGCCTTTGATTTATTACATTAATTTAAACTTTCAAAACTTCGATGAAAACGATAAGGAAGAAATTCCTCTGGTTTTGAAATATTTGCTAGAACAAGAGTAGGAGAGGTTTGTAAAACCGCTTGTTGATGAAATCATCCAAATCAATGTTGGTACTGAGAAGGACCCGCGGCTGGTCCAGATTGGGTCCACGTTGTCTTCGGAGGAGCGCGAGCGCTTAGTCGCTTTATTAAAAGATTTCAAAGATGTTTTCGCGTGGTCCTACGAAGACGTGCCTAGAATCGATCCTGAGATTGTACAGCACCGAATCCCTCTTGACCCTGAGGCCCTACCTGTCAAACAAAAACTCAGAAGGATCCGCCCCGACTGGGCCATCAAGATCAAAGAAGAGGTCACTAAGAAAATTGACGCAGGGTTCCTGCTGGTATCTGAGTACCCAACTTGGTTGGCCAACATAGTTCCAGTACGGAAGAAGGATGGCAAGATTCGAGTATGTGTGGATTTCAGAGATTTGAACAAAGCCAGTCCGAAGGACGACTTTCCACTGCCGCATACCGATGAGTTAGTAAACCTCACAGCGGGGCATGCATTGCTCTCATTTATGGATGGCTTTTCAGGCTACAACCAGATTGTAATGGCACCCGAAGACTGGGAGAAGACTGCTTTTACCACCCCGTGGGGGACCTATTGTTATAGGGTTATGCCGTTTGGGCTGAAGAATGCTAGAGCTACATATCAACGGGCTGCGACTACGATATTGCATGACATGATCCACAAAGAGGTTGAGGTGTACATGGACGACATGATTATCAAGTCCAAAGAAAGAGAGGGCCACTACACTGCCTTGCAAAAGTTCTTCCAAAGGATCAGAGAATTTCGGTTGCGGCTGAATCCTCAGAAATGTACGTTTGGTGTTATAGCAGGGAAGATGCTGGGGTTCTTGATTACACAGAGAGGTATCAAAGTCGACCCTTCAAAAATCAAGGCCATCTTAGAAATGCCACCACCGAGGACTGAAAAGGAGGTGCGAGGCTTTCTGGGTAAAGTACAATTCATAAGACAGTTTATTGCAAAATTAACCTTCACTTGTGAACCACTCTTTGGTCTCCTGAAGAAAGGAACGAAGTTCTAATGGGACGGCCGATGTCAAGCTGCTTTTGAACAGATCAAGCAATACTTACAGAACTCACCCGTGTTGTCACCGCCTGAGCTAGGGAAACCGTTGATTTTGTACCTTTCAGTAACTGAAACTTCAATGGCCTACATGCTTGCACAGGAGTCTAAGGACAAAGTGGAGAGAGCTATCTATTACCTAAGCAAGAAAATGCTAGAGTACGAGACCCGCTACACTCCGCTAGAAAAGGCTTGCTTAGCCTTGGTATGGGCTACCAGGAAGCTGAGGCACTACCTGTTAGCTTACTCTGTAATGTTGGTTTCAAGATTAGATCCCATCAAATATCTCTTCGAGAAACCGGCACTTACGAGTAGGCTAGCTCATTGGTTGCTTCTGCTTTCCGAATTTGATCTGAAGTATGTGACGCGCAAGTCAGTGAAGGGGAGAGCGGTAGCGGAGTTCCTAGCCGATCACCCAGTTGAAGGGGATGAAGCAGTTGAGTACCTATTCCCAGATGAGGCCATTCTGCATGTTGAAGAAGAGTTTTGGACGATGTACTTTGACGGAGCATCAAACCAATACGGGTATGGGATAGGGGTGTTGCTAATAGCGCCCGACAATTCCCGTATACCTCTAGCATTCAAACTCTGGTTCAAAGTCTTGAACAATGAGGCAGAGTATGAGGCGTGTATTGCTGGACTAGAAGCAGCCCTAGAACTAAGGGAAAAACGGTTGGACGTCATTGGGGACTCGAACCTTGTCATATCTCAAGCAAAAGGAGATTGGAAAGTCAAAGAAGAAAAGATGAGAATGTACCACCAGACCTTGGACTTGCTGATTCCTCGATTTGAGAAGCTGAACTTCGCTCATCTACTAAGAGAGAACAACAGGTTCGCAAATTCACTAGCAACTCTATCTTCTATGATAGACATCCCTTTTGGAGTCCGGATGTGTCCGATCATCATCGAACAGGAATTTGCACTGGCCTACGAGCTGATTGCCACCATAGATGAGGTTCAAGATGAGAACTCCTGGTATTACGATGTCTGGAACTTCTTGGAAAAAGAGGCATATCCACTAGGGGCAAATGCCAAGGACAAAAGGGCAATTAGAAGAATGGTTGCTCAGTTCATCATCTGCGGAGGAAAATTGTACAAGAGAGGTCATCTCGGGATGCATAAGTTGTGTATTGATGCTGGAGAATCGAAGCCCCTGATGGAGGCCATCCACGGAGGAGAGTGCGGAGTGCACATGAACGGAGTGATGCTAGCTCGAAAAATTCTCAGACAGGGTTATTACTGGTCCATCATGGAGGAGGATTCTATTGGTTTTGTCCGGCGATGCCACAAATGTCAGATCCAGGCGAACCGCATGAACATTCCGCCGTCGAAGCTGTACAGCATGACTTCGCCATGGCCATTTTTAGCCTGGGGGATTGATGTGATCAGGTCTGTCACTCCGAAGGGGTCTAATGGGCATAAGTTCATTATGGTCGCGATAGACTATTTCACAAGGTGGGTTGAGGCCCAATCTTATGCGATGTTGAAGGCGTCGCACGTTACAAAGTTCATCAGGAACAACATCATCTATCGCTACGGGGTTTCGAACGAGATTATTTCAGATAATGGTTCCCACTTCAAGAAGGAAATGATCGCCTTGTTGGAGAAATACAACGTGGCTTTTCATAAGTCATCTACATATCGGCCACAAACCAACGGAGCCGTTGAGGCCGCCAACAAGAACATCAAGCGTATTCTGCAGAAGATGGTGGAAACCTACCGAGACTGGCCATATAAGCTACCATTTGCTCTGTGGGGCTACCGGACTTCAATTAGAACTTCTACTGGAGCGACTCCGTATTCATTGGTTTATTGGACAGAGGTCGTTCTACCTATCGAAATTGAAGTTCCGTCGTTGCGAGTACTGGCCGAGTGTTAGATAGCTGAGGCAGATTGGCAACAGAGCAGATTCAAGGAACTCATGCTCTTTGATGAGAGAAGGCTGAAAGCACTGTACTATGTTCAGGGTTATCAACAACGAATTGCTAGGGCTTTCAACAAGAAAGTTAATTCCAGGAATTTGAAAGAAGGAGATTTGGTGCTCAAAGACAACCGAGCTCCCATCCACGACCCTAGGGGCAAGTTCAGACCTAATTGGACTGGTCCTTACATCATCAAGTCTATCTAGTCGGGTGGAGCTGTCGTTCTGATGGACCTAGATGGCCTAGAGTTCTCCCAACCGATCAACATGGACAAGTTGAAGAAATATTTTCCCTGAGAGGCTCGCCAGGCCGAAAACCCGAAAGGGCAACCTAGGCAAAAGTTAGAGCACAAAAAATTTGAAATGATAAAAACTGAGCTCGCAAGGTTGAAAACCCGCAAAGGGCGGCCTTGGCAAAAGTTAGAGTGTAAAAGGTGAGAGTTAATACACGAGTGAACCCAAGCCGAACTACGTAAGGCTTGATTCCCATCTTTGGGATACGTAGGCAACTTCATCTCGAAGTTCAGCCATAAACACTTCCCTGATCAACTTTGTCCATGTGATCGCCTTGGTCATCTTTGTCTATTCAGCATTCAAGAGCTCGGTTATGATCTCCGATGCAGTGCTACTCAAACTAGGGGCAACTTTCCAATTGCCAAAATCCGGGGTCGTGCATCTCAATGACAGATTTTAGGCATGTCCAGTTGTGATCCATATCGAAAATGGTTTTGAAGAGTTTTAATAAAAGTTGATTTTGCTCAAATTAATCTTTTTACAACTTAGACCATTTTTTGGACCAAACAGAAAATTTTCAGTACCACAACCTTCAATTTCATTGATTTCAATACAGAGTTCTCCTACTCTTGAATACAAAATTGAAGTTGCTTTTCATTACATTCATAAAGAAAACTTGAAAGTTCTGATTAAAGCAAATAAATCTGGGGCATAGTCAGGTGTTTCTACGCCCTCTCCCAAAGCTGGTCGAAGCCTCTGATGCCAAGTTAGGCCCAATTTATGCCTCTTCATTGAGCCAATCTAAGCACTCATCAGAGAGGGTGTAGCTGAAAGTGGGAGCGGGGGCCAGAAGCTCTCTCGTCCTCCATGCTGTGGCATACCGAGCTAGCTGCACGCCTCGGACCAGAAATGTAGCAGGGTACTCAATCCCCTCCTCTGGACAAGTCTGATCATGTCCAAACTGGCGCCAAATCCAGAACAGAAAGTACAAGACACAGTGTGTCAGGCCAATCAACTGAATCCCGAGCTGGCAGGTCATGCTGTAGCTCATCGCCGGCAGATTGAGCCAAGGGCAACGCCAAGCAATGCGGTCCGTGGACAAACTGCACATCCAGTTGTACCACTATCCCTCATTAGGGGCATCGACTAGACGTCGTCAGAAGAAATAGCTACGAGCTGAATATGCCGAACACGAGTCCACAACTCCCAACTTGTCCATCAACCACACTTGGAGAGGGATGAAAAATGAGAGAATAAAGAATAGAGAGATGTACGTTGAGAGAAAAAGTGAGCAGAAGGTTCTGAGAAAAAAATCGAGCCTGAGGGCCGAGTGATGTGAGCAATTATATGTGAGACGAGGTGGGAAACAATACCTGCAATAGTAGTGGACTCCCTGCAAACCTAGCTGTCTCCCGGCAATGAAAAGCGTCCAAGCCTATCAATGTCTCAGCCAATGTCATGGCGATGCAGCTTTTGCCCTTTTTCAAGCCCTCGGCGACCTCAATCAGATGAGTGCTAAACCCGCCGGAGCCTGTGGCGAGTAATAAATGAGATAGCATGCATAAACAAAGCGCGTGTCGCTGATGACCTTGCCAATGACGATCGCCGCGATCCCCGGCATCAGAAAACCGACAAACCAAGCTCAGAATGTCCAGCTCTCCATCATGAATCAATGACCGAGCATCATGCAAAGTAAGGCCACACATCCTTCCTAGCGCTCGGACATGGCCAAATCGAAATTAAGGCAAGATTTCTTCATCGTGCTCAGATTCCATTAAAGCATGGAAGTCCTCAAAAGTGGGACACATCTCTTGGCTGCCAAAGCTAAAAATGTGTCACCGGATTCCAAAACCTTGCCGCAGCATGGAGGAACGGAAAACGCAGTGGGGTGCGACCCAAAGTGAATAGTGCATTTATGCCGAAGCCACGAAAATTCAATTTTTCCGAGCCATCCAAATTGGCAATCCAAGTTGTGAGATTTTGGGTAAGAAACTCTTCCATTTGGTGCAAATCAGTATTGAAATGAGGAAAACTACGAAGCTGGGGCTTCTGTAGAAGATAAGGTGTTGAGTGGAAGACAGGTGTCAACATTCTGGAGGTGCTTGCCATTTTTGGCCGATCGGCCAAAAATAGTGCCGACCGACCATCATTTTTGGCCGATTGGCTAAAAATGTTGGCCGATGGCCATTTCCTATGGCCGGTGACCTTCCCCTTTGGCTGGTGGCCTCCCATCTTGTTCCCTGAGCTGTTTATATATTGAACATGTTGAGAATTTGTGACTGGCACCACTTCCAATGCCTTCTGATGATGATTTTGCGAAGTCGCGCCTGTTACTTCGATTTGTTTACCGAGTTGTTGTACATTTGCTTATCGAGTTGTATTTTACATTCTCTAAGTCTTTGCTTTGCTTATCGAGTTGTATTTACAGTTGGTTAGCTTATAGAGTTCTTTGTTTTGATTATCGCGTTGTTTTTGTTGTTACTCGGTTCACTACCTGATTATTACAATGCAAGTGCTTAATTTTCAAACAAAAGTTCAAATCTCATTTACATTGTTATGTAATGCGATGCGATGCATAAAATGTACAAATGTAACACCTTTTGAACAAAATAGCTATTTCATTTCATCATGTCTTTTGCAAAAAGTACATAGTTTTGAGAAAGTAAAACCTGCCCGAAGCAGTATAATGTGCTCAAACTACTAGTAAAAAAAAAAAAAAAGAGAGGAGAAAAACAACAAATGTCTGAACAAAGCAAAGAAAAGAAAAGCAGCAGGTGTCTGGATCAACATCAATGGTCTCAAGTGCGGGAGTCGGTCCTGGTCCCCTTCCTAGACGAAGGTCCAGGATCACCACCGCCAGCTCCGTAATCAGAGTCTGAGCTGTCTCCGGCCTCACCATGGGACGACGCCACCTCCTTATCTGACTCATCGTCATCTGGAGTGGGCTCTCGTGAACTACTCTCAGCACAGGTGCACCTGTGTCTGCCTCGGCGATGGAATGTCATCCCGCGCCTCCCCCATCCTCCTCGAGCAGGAACAGATGGTCCAGTTAGAACACTTCCCGCGGCCGGAACCTGAAATGGGGCCTGGAAAGGACAAATGGCAAATGCATCAGTTACAGAACGTAAAGCAGAGTATCAGTAGAATGCAATGTGTGAGTACAGTGTATGAATGTTGTGAGCAATATATCAGTACAGAATGCAATGTGTGAGTACAGTGTACGAATGTCGTGAGCAACGCTGTGAGCAGTATGTGGGTTGCAGCGTATCAGTGCCGTGAGTGTTATGTATCAAGTGCCGTGTTGATAGTGTGATGCATCAGATTATGTATAAAACAGATTAGGCAGAGTTTTGAGACTGCAGTTGAAAGAACTTACCGGGATATTGTAGATGGTCAACAAGTCGATGCACCACTGTAGCATCCCTACCGCTGAGGCTGTCAACTCTAGGGACTGGCGAGTGTACTCGACGAAAGCCTACAAAAGTGTTGAAGTCATTAGTATTCTACAGAGTATCAAATGAATTGAAATGACTGTACAGAATGCAAAGTGTGGTGGTATATACCGGGGTCGAACCATAGACTCCGACAAGCTCATGATTAGCCAGAGGAGGAGCGAAGGGAATCTGATAAGTCTCCGCACCCTGCACTCGGCATGTGATCATCGCAGGAAACTCTGGCCATCCAGCTCCCTACCCCTTCCGAGATCCACTCCTCCCTCGGGCCCGAGGTGCCCTCGATGCTCCTGCTCCTCCCGCTAGCGCCGCCGACCTCTCTCGTTCAGCTCGACGAGCACCAGTCAAAGGCCACATTATATAAGCCTGGATGTACTCGGCGTAGTCGCCCTCATCTCTAAAACGGTCAGAATCCCAGCCGATGGTGTACTTTGTTATCTCTCGCAGAGTGTACCGCTCAGTGTGCCTCATGTGGGTAGGAAGAGGTGCTGGAACTGTCTACTCGGGCACGCCCAAGGTCTGCCGCAGGAAGCGCTCCCCAAAGTACCAAGCCCAGCAGACTGGGCCCTCTACCAGAACTCTGAACCGGGCAGTCTCTCGAGCACCGGTATACCGCTCCCGAACTGCATCAGGCAACGGGGACCAAGGCTGCCAGGTGATCTGCAAATAAAACACAGTTTGTTATCTACTGATATTGAGAGTACAATATAAAGCGAAGCTTAAATGAACTCTAAAGTTTGAAATACCTCGGCTGCGATGATGGTGTCAAAGTAGCGGCGGAAGAACATGAAGGACTCCCATGGCCTCCGCTCACATATCACATCGAAGCGGTGGGAAAACGGAACCATGGGGGGCATCTCCTCATCTGGCACTGGGGTAAGCCTAGGGAAGTAGGCATACACCCACAACTACAGAATGTAACAGAGGAGATATGAGTATGCTTATCAGATAAAGTAGTGTACAGATAAAGCAGAATGCAGTATGTGCAGGATATTGTGCGGTATGTGTAGTGTGCATTTGGTGTAAAGTAGATTGCATATGTGCAGTGTGTGCAGTGTCCAGATAATGTACAGCAGAATTGTAAAACAAAAAGGGAAAGTGTATCTCCCAGGCTCGCCAGTAGCCTCCAAGCAACTGCCCGCTGAGGCGAGAGGATGAGCTCATATATCCGTAAAGGGTGGCCAAGCCCACGCCACCCTAATCGTAACCGCGAATCCGTGTCACATCCACTAATGCGCTCAATAGGTAGAGGGCGACAGTGTTCGCCCGGTCGGCGAAGAGCGTGGTCCCCAACAGGAACATGATGAAGCCACGAGCATACTGCTCCTCCTCCTCCCGAGTCGTAGGCACCTGGATCCAAAAGTGATCCTCAAACCATGAGTACCTCACAAACCCTGCCCGGGCAAGAGGTGGCTGAGTGCCAAGCAAGTATAGCTGAGCGACGTCCCACTCGTCCATATCTGTATCAAAGGGGATCGGATCACCCCCTATTCCGATGCCTATGATCATGGTGAAGTCAAAGGGAGTCATCGTCATCTCCCCGGTGGCAGAAAGATGGAAGGAGTCGGTGGTGTCCCACCACCTCTCCACCAGAGCAGCAAGAAGGGGCCTACTCATAGTGAGGCACGAGAGTCCCATGGAAAAAGTCCCAAAGCCGGCCCGGTCAACAATATGACGAACAACATCGGGCAGCCTCATATACCAACCTCGGGCGGCAGTGTTCCCATGCCCCTAGAAGGCATGGGAATCTCCCTGTGTTCAAAACAAACAGTTGCGAAGAAGTGTTAGAAATATAGTATTGAATGCGCTCAAAATTGATGAGAATGCAGCGTGTGTGCATGTGTTCAAAATTACACAGATATGGGGTGCGGGCGTGCTCGCAGTGAACAACAGCATTTGATGTATTAGTGTTTTTGAATGGTTTAGTTGAGAATGCAGCATGTGTGCATGTGTTCAAGATTACACAGATATTGGGTGCGGGCGTGCTCACAGTGAACCTATGTGATGTATCAGTGTGTCTGAGTTAAGTAGTTAAAGTGTCACACCCCAAACCCGCCCCTAAAAGTTTGGGCATGACCCGTTCGAAAACGAACACTTAACCTGTTGTAATTAACATAAGGGGCCTCATCGAAAGCGTAAAGTAAGAAAATAACTATACATATAAATTCCATTGAGCTACATCTACATGCCAGGACCTCTTATACATCACATTCATCATGGAAAATAGATAAAGCTCCAAACCATATTTTGTAGTATCGATGATAAACAAACATACGTACAGACCCAGCCCCATCATTGGGCTTATACAAAAAATCATTGAAGTTCTATGTCTTCAACCTTAAATGGGTAATCAAAATTAAGCTAACATTTCAATAGACTTTACAAAAATAAATGGCTTCATGCGGTGCCTGAACCCACGAAGGTTGACAAAAGAAAATGGGTGTCATGACTAGGACTGACCACCTGGTTGGTTACCTACAGAAACAGACATTAAACAGAGTGAGCCAAACTCAGTGAATAGTAATACATAAATAAAACGATGCTTAACCTGAAACATAACAAATAGCAATGCATATAAAGATGTAGAGTTCACATAATTAGTCTGATTTTGTGCTAAGTACATAACGGCCTCAGGTTCAATCTTGCAACATAAACATGGTAGCTATAAACCCTTGAAACATGGTGGCACGAGGCCCTTGAAACATGGTGGCTATAAGCCCTTGAAACTTGTGGCATAAAGCCCTTGTAACATATGGCACTAAGGCCCTTGAAACATGTGGCATAAAGCTCTTGTAACATATGGCACTAAGGCCCTTGAAACATGTGGCATAAAGCCCTTGTAACATATGGCACTAAGGCCCTTGAAACATATGGCATAAAGCCCTTGTAACATATGGCACTAAGGCCCTTGAAACATATGGCATAAAGCCTTGTAACATATGGCATGAAAGCCCTTGAAAGATTGGCATTAAGCTCTTGAAACAAAGAACTTGTAACATCCTTGAACTTGTAACATACGTGAACTTGTAACAGACTTAAACTTGTAACAACATAAACTTGTAACATACATAAGCTTGTAACATATACTTGAAACATACATGAACATACTTGAACTTGTAACATACTGGAAACATGCCTGAAACATACTTAAACATCATTCATTAATTCAAACGGAACATATCATAACTAGAGCATTTCTTGTTGTATCATGTCATTATCGTACGCTTAACAATGAGAGACTAATTCATATTCTCATGAGGGTCACATAATGATGTTAAACTTTGCACTTATATCGTAGATTCTGGATAACTTCCAATTCATAAGCAACATAGCAAAATAACTTCAATTCATCTGGATACACATAGCTACTCTTATATTTACTCTAGATCTATTCTTCAAGAATGAACATAAATTCTTTTAGGTAAATAACTTACTTTGCGTGCTCTATTAATCAAAAGCATACACCTTTGTTTAATCATTCTTATATGTTAACATAGTTGCCTTGCCTTGTAATTAACAAATTCTTAATGGTAACCGTTACATCATTCCCATGAGTCGACATAATTAACGTAAAGTTAACAGGACATTCCCGATAATTAGTAATGAAAAGTAAGTACATTTTCATTAGATTATAGCTGACTTTATTGGTTTCATAGATTTACAACTTATCACATCAGCCTTCGGCCCTTTGGATTCACAAGTTCACAAGTTTGGCCCTTGGCCTCATAGCTTCATAAGTCACAAGTCGGCCCTTGGCTACATAGGTTTGATCTTCACAAGTTCTTTTGATGTTTTCATAATTTCATAATGTTTCTCACATAACATACATAACTTCATAAACTCTTTTGAAGTTTCCATAATGTCACAGTGTTTCTCACATAGCATACATAACATTTATGTCAACATAATTCTTACGACAAAGATTTTAACATCAATAACGATAAACGGTTAAAGGTACATTAAAGTACTACTACTCACAATGATCGGTTCCCGGTGGTAATGGTATAATGTCCTTGTCTCGACCTACAATTACAGTGCACAACACATAATATGAGGTTATACTCGATCCTTTACTTATTTTCTTTGATCGTTCAATCGATTAGTCATGGTGGTACCAAGCTCATTATTCTTTAATAAGTTGTAATCCATGTCTTAGAAAACAGGAGAAATCGATGGGAAATGGTTTAGGTGAAGAAATGGTACAAAACTAATTGACATAACGTGAATAGTCATCACTAATTTGGGTATAACTTTTTCTGTATTTAGAATTTGGGAGTGATACTAGCGCCATTGGAAACTAGACTTTCGGGGCTTGATTTTAGGCTCAAGAATCACTCAAAACGGAGTTCGGATGCAAAAGATATGCCTATTCAAAGTTGGCTGGACAGAGCTGTCTCCGCACATGCGGGTGAACAGTGCCGCACGTGCGGCCCTGGATAGTAGCAGTCCGAAAATAGCTGAAATTTTGGGACTTCTCATTTTCAAAAATCAAATCTTAATTACATGTAAATCAAAGCCCAAAACCCTTTAATACATGACCAATTTCACATTATTATTCTTCATCAAACATCATAATCTCAAAATAAACAAATTTAATGATTTTACTTCTTCAATCAAGGAATTCTTAGAAAATCAAGGTTCATGGGTTCAAAGCTCACATCTTCTATATCAATCCATGATTTCAAGTAGTAGATGGATTCTATACAAGGTTAGTAATTAGAGCCACATACCTTACCCAAACCTTTGTTCTTCCCTTAGTCTCTTCAATTTTCCCAAGCTTTTGGTTGATCTTTCCTCTCTCTTCTATCTTCCTTAACCATCTTCAAGCTTCCATGGATGTTGAATTCCTTAGGGAGAAGCTTTGCCTCTTCTCTCTCTCCCTCTCTCTCTCTCACGGTTCTCCTTCCCCTTTCTCTAGATATTTTTATTTTTGTTTGGTTCAAATAGATGAGTTCAACAACTCATAAGGTATATATGTATATATAAAAGCTTCCCACAAATAGGAAGGGCCAAACACGCCCTTACGAATCGCACAAAATCACATTCAATTAAGCTTCCCAGATAACTCTAAAAATTATGCTGATCATAAATATGTCCTCTGTTCCGGTATCTGAAGTCTTTAAGGCCTTTAATTTGCAGTATAAAGTTAATCACCCAAACGTCCATTAACGAATCAGACAAATTAGATTTCAAATTAATTTTTCCAAATAATTCCAAAAATTCCCATTAACATATCCAGGTACTCAATTTTGATTTTTGAACCCATAAAGGTCGGTAATTTCCATTTTAAGTCCGTAACTCAACTGATAATGCTTCAATTCTAATAGATATAATTAAATTAAACCACATCATTTCGTAGGGAAATAAAGATGATTTCTTATACGCATTTTGGGGTCATTACATAAAGAACAGAATCGACTATCGCAGTTATGTGTTCTATATTACAAAAAGTGAAACAGAGGAAGAGTGTACCTCAGAAGCGCCATAAGACAGATGTGACTCTGGCTCGCGCAACAAAAGCTCCAGTGGCCCGCCCACGCATAGCTCCTGAAGTGGCGAATGCCATCGGGAGCCAACACGTGTATCGCCGGCCTATAAGTTGCCGGATCGAATGGCCGGATGTAAAGAGGTAGGAGCTCAACCTCGGGGTCCACGTCCATCTCCGGAGGAGTCCCACCACGTGGAATGTCATCCACCATCTCAAAAGGAGCGTGAAAATGGCCGAGAATGTGAAAAACCGGCAAGAATGCAAAAGGTCGACCCAAAAGTCAACCCTGGGAGGGTGAAAAATGGGAGGAAAGGTTGGAGTGTGAGAAAGGCACGAAGATTGAGGTATGACTCGGGGAAAACAAACCCCAAATGGTGGAAACCAAGAAAAGAGCACCGCAACCAAGATTTGTTCGGTTCAAAGTGTGCGAAACAGGGAGGGTTTCGCGAATCGAACAATGGAAAAGTGTCGAAAATACGAGAAAAACACGAATCGAAGGAAGAAAAATCACCTAGGCGGAGAGAGAAGTGTTTTTCGAGCTAAGGTGAAGTGGAAATATAAGGTTTGGAACCTTATATTTAAAGGCCCGTGCCCAAAGGAAAAACTGCCCTAACATTGCCATTTTTGGCCGGTCGGCCAAACTGTTAGCCGATCGGCTAAATAGTTGGCCGATTAGCTCCTTTTGTGGCCGATGGGTGGCCGGTGCCCCCCCCACTTATGGTCGGTGAACCTCCCACACCCTTGGTTGGGTCAATTATGTTGTTTGGACCTTCATCCCTCAAGACAGTGCAAGAAAGTACGCTTTTGAACCTTAACTGGCCTTCATATTGATCTCGAGCCGTGTCTTCTGTGTGTGGTGCTCGGTGCGCGCAAGGAGTATCCTTTCTCGTATCCTTTTGTATCTTGTGAGTTCCGCAAATCGCTTTAAATATGTTGTATTACATTGCTTTGTTTTAACTGTGATAAGCGCGCTCATTACGCGTCTTGCATTGAACGATGTCTCGTCTTGCTTTCGAGTTGCATCTCAACATCATGAATGACATGTCTTTACCATGCTTCCGTTGAATATATGCCCCTCCCTGTTCATGTTTTTCTTGCTTTACACATTGTATGCGTTGTCGCGCATGCTTTACTTACATGTGTTTATGCCTTTCTTGCTTTACACATTGTATACGCTGTCACGTATGCTTTACTTACATGTGTTCATGCTTTCCTTGCTTTACACATTGTATGCGTTGTCGCGCATGCTTTACTTATATGTGTTTATGCGTTTCTTGTTTTACACATTGTATACGTTGTCGCGTATGCTTTACTTACATGTGTTCATGCTTTCCTTGCTTCACACATTGTATGCATTGTCGCGCATGCTTTACTTACATGTGTTCATGTTTTTCTTGCTTTACACATTGTATGCGTTGTCGCGCATGCTTTACTTACATGTGTTTATGCCTTTCTTGCTTTACACATTGTATGCGTTGTCGCGCATGCTTTACTTACATGTGTTTATGCACCTTCTCGCATTGTTACACACATTGTATGTGTCACGACCCCATTCCGCCCCTAGTAGAATGGTGCCGTGATGGCCAGTAATCCGAGATTACCGAAGGCCAACTTTCAAAATTCACACACAATCAGAGTATTATATATGGGGCTAGCATGTGCGGAAGCAATATATACAAATCTAGTTAGTCCATAAGAGCTATGCATAGATCAAATGAAATGACATACATCTTAATATAGTTTACAACTTGGATACAAATAAAATAAAGTACATGTTACATCTTGATCAAAAGGCTTCTCAAGCCGAAGTATACAAAAGACATGAATTACAACTAAGAAGCATAATCTTCAAGACGATACAAAACGTGAATCAAACATCTTGCACATAACATCTTAGGCGTCACCGCCTTCTTGCTTGCCACCTACATATATATAAGCAGAGGGTGAGCTTGTATACTCAGTGAATGGTACAAGTAATAAAGGGTTAAATGAATGATTCCCGAAATCTTGTCAAAACAATACATATATCATAGTTTGTTCAAAACATGTACTTGGCATAACTTGTGTTAAAACATGGGATGAAGCAAGTTCATCAATCAAAACTTTCAAAGCATTCTTGGATGTTAAAACATCAACATATACTTGGGGTGATGACATTCTGGACAAACAATCCACCCGTTCATAGACTGTCGGTGGTCGAGACTTTTCAAACATGGATGCTACATGGGCTTAACGTCCCCTAGCACGAAAGGACGATGCTACTTGGGCTTAACGTCCCCTAGCACGAAAGGAAGATGCTACTTGGGCTTAGAGTCCCCTAGCATGAAAGGACTTTCCAAGAATGTCATCCAAAACAAAGCTAATACTTGATACACAAAATAGGGATAATCATTCATGCTTAACAAATACTTTTCAAAACAAAGCAAAGCAAAGCTTATCAAAATATTATAACATAGCTTTATTAAAAATACCACTCACATAGTTCTTGGGACGTCGGGATCAAGGCAAAGGTCCAAGTCCTACAAACACATGGCAAAGTCTACTAAATGCACTCTTAAAAATAAGCTTCACATGAATGCAAATGATCTAGGGAAAACATGCTGGTAAACATCTAGGGAAAACATACTGGAAAACATCTAGGGAAAACATGCTGGTAAACATCTAGGGAAAACATGCTGGGTACCAACCAGGTCCTGGAATGGATGTACAGAGATGATTTAGGCTAAAATGACCTAGCTGGGTGAACTCAGGAGGTCTTGGCCGGGGTCCCACACCTCTTGGCCGAGGTGTGGTTACCTAGGCTTCGGGGTGCAGCTGTCTGCCGAGGTGTTACAACGTGCCGGCAAGGGTGTACCATGTCGGCTTAGGTGTGCAGTGGTTAGCCTAGGTGTGCATGGAAGATAGATTAAGGTTCAAGTGATCATGCAAGGTAGGCCAAGGTGAGATACGATGCTTGGCCTAGGTGTGTGATCTAGGCAAGAGTGGTGTCGGTGATCACACCTAGGGAAAAGAAGTCTGCAAATCTGGGTTTCCTCCTTGAAGAACATGAAGAATATGAACATGAAGAACATGAATGCTAAAATCATAACTTGTTATTAGAAAATCTGAGATTTCATGCTATGAGTTCGAAAACACGGACCTTGGTACCCATACTTGAAGATCATATGAAAACAAACACGAAAACATGCATCTTGATACAAACGTTTAGATCAAAACATGGTTTTTCCTCAAGAACACATGAATATCACTTTCTCTTTCTAAAACGAAACTTTAAATCAATGCATGGCTTACAAATCGTATTCAATCATGCAATGCAATAACATGATCATCAAGAACAACATGAGCAGATAAGAATCTAACCTTAGAACATGGATCTAACGGTTCGATCTCTAGGGATCAAGCTTGGAAATCCACTCTCCCTCAAGAACTCCTCTTCCTCTCCTAGAGCTTCTCTCTCCTCTTCAAAACATAGACATACAGCAAATGACGCATTTCTCTCTCTGCTGGCTGACTTAACACTCTGCTCAGACACGTGGCAACGGCTGGTTGGTTCTCCTCAAAAAGGTGACTGAGTGATAAGACAAGGCTATGACAAAGCGTACTCAACAAGCTAGACGGCAAGGCACTCCGGCAAGTAATGATCTCAGCTAAGGACATAGGCTTCGGCAAGTAAGGTCTCAATGACCTCGGCTAGGAAGGATAACACTTGGCCAAGCTGTGCCACACCTCGGCCTAGATGTGCCACACCTCGGTCTAGGTCACTCCAGTCCCAGAACAAGATCACTAGGTGCAAGGATTAAGGATCTAGGATGCCTAGATGATGACATCTCGGCCAATATGCCTAGGTGATGGTGCAGGTCAACCAAGATGGTCCTAGGCTTAAGATGACCTCGGCTTGGAATGACTTAGGCTTAACATGACCTAGGCTTGACATGACCTAGGCTTGACATGACCTAGGCTTGACCTGACCTAGGCTTGGCATGACCTAGGCTTGACATGACATAGGCTTGGCATGACCTAGGCTTGACATGACCTAGGCTTGGCATGACCTAGGCTTGGCATGACCTAGGCCTGGCATGACCTAGGCTTAGCATGACCTAGGCTTGGCATGACCTAGGCTTGGCATGACCTAGGCTTGAGATAGCAAGGAAGGAACAAAGCATGCATACAACACTTAGGCAATTCACATAAGCACAAAACAAGACAGGGACCTTTACTTAGGAAGAAACAAGTCAAAGTCTACAAATGCAAGCTTAACAAGACGAAATCATGCAAATGCACATGAACATGACCAAGATATGAATGTGGGTTATTACATCCTTCCCCCCTTAAAGAAGTTTGGTCCCCAAACTTACCTTACCTTGTCCCCAAAACAATTCCGAATGTCAGATTCTCATCCCTTCTTACCATCTCTAGCCTTTACCTCGGGACAATCCTTAATATGATGACCCATCTCACCGCATTCAAAACATGCTCCAGATGCCCGATGACAAACTCCAAAATGTCGCATCCCGCAACTTGTACATGTTGGCCTAGTGAAACCTTCCTGATTCGCGTTATTGGAACTCCCCACCTTTGTCTTCTTCTCGGCATCACTCGGACCTGCCTCTTCTTTGCATGTGTCATAGGTGTGCCTCTTCTTCTGATTCTCCCCCGAACTCTGACTTCTGTTCAGGTTGGCTTCTGCCAAGATGGCTTTATCTAGCACTCCGGCATACGTCGGCATGTTGAGTAGATTAACCCGATCTTGTATTGGTCCCCGAAGTCCACTCTCAAACTTCCTAGCTTTTCTGTATTCGTCGTTGACCATGTGCGGTGCATACCTTGCTAACTCGGTGAAAGCACGATCATATTCGGCCACTGTTTTGCTGCCCTGTGTTAACATCTGAAATTCTGTGGTCTTGCGATCTCGGACACTAAGGGGAAAGTGCTTGTCATAAAATAACTCCAGAAATCTGGCCCAAGTCAAGTCTGGATTACCTTCTCGGATCATCATCCACCACCTACGGGCGTCGTCTTCTAATGTGAATGCTGCCAATGACACCTTCTGAACATCTGTGCTGGGAAAAACCTCAAACAGCTTCTCCATCTCAAGAACCCACGCTTCTGCCTTCATCGGCTCTATACCTCCTTGGAACTTCGGTGGGTTCATCTTCTTGAATTCTTTGATCAAGGTCAATGTGCCATCCCCATACAAAGCTGGCTGCGGAGGCACTTGCGGAACTGGAGGAGGTGGAGGTGGAACTACACGTCGGCCCTCTGTCTGCTCGGCTTGAGTAGATGTAGTACTGGTGTGCTGTTGTCTTGCTTGTCTCAACTCATCGGCCAAACCTTCTACCATCCTTTCTAATCTGTCTAACCTGTCCTCAGATTGATCTCGGCCAACTAGAGGTCCACCTCTTCTCATGATGCTAGGAGTATGGAAAGTGTGACTTTTAAAACAAAACGAACAAATAAACATGTATGCAAGTGGAAATGATCGTGCCGAGATGATGCATGAACAAATATGCATGTATGCAAGTGAACATGACTATGCCGAGATGATGCACATCTTATCAAGTAGCAAGCAATATGATGCAATCCTAATATCAAGTCTAAGGGAGATCCTATGCTCTTTAGGACTCAAAGTGTGTGACCAGCGTACTATAAGGATCTTGTGCTTTGATACCATTCTGTCACGACCCCATTCCGCCCCTAGTAGAATGGTGCCGTGATGGCCAGTAATCCGAGATTACCGAAGGCCAACTTTCAAAATTCACACACAATCAGAGTATTATATATGGGGCTAGCATGTGCGGAAGCAATATATACAAATCTGGTTAGTCCATAAGAGTTGTGCATAGATCAAATGAAATGACATACATCGTATTATAGTTTACAACTTGGATACGAATAAAATAAAGTACATGTTACATCTTGATCAAAAGGCTTCTCAAGCTGAAGTATACAAAAGACATGAATTACAACTAAGAAGCATAATCTTCAAGACGATACAAAACGTGAATCAAACACCTGGCACATAACATCTTAGGCGTCACCGCCTTCTTGCTTGCCACCTACATATATATAAGGAGAGGGTGAGCTTGGATACTCAGTGAATGGTACAAGTAATAAAGGGTTAAATGAATGATTCCCGAAATCTTGTCAAAACAATACATATATCATAGTTTGTTCAAAACATATACTTGGCATAACTTGTGTTAAAACATGGGATGAAGCAAGTTCATCAATCAAAACTTTCAAAGCATTCTTGGATGTTAAAACATCAACATATACTTGGGGTGATGACATTCCGGACAAACAATCCACCCGTTCATAGACCGTCGGTGGTCGAGACTTTTCAAACATGGATGCTACATGGGCTTAACGTCCCCTAGCACGAAAGGACGATGCTACTTGGGCTTAACGTCCCCTAGCACGAAAGGAAGATGCTACTTGGGCTTAGAGTCCCCTAGCATGAAAGGACTTTCCAAGAATGTCATCCAAAACAAAGCTAATACTTGATACACAAAATAGGGATAATCATTCATGCTTAACAAATACTTTTCAAAACAAAGCAAAGCAAAGCTTATCAAAACATTATAACATAACTTTATTAAAAATACCACTCACATAGTTCTTGGGACGTCGGGATCAAGGCAAAGGTCCAAGTCCTACAAACACATGGCCAAGTCTACTAAATGCACTCTTAAAAATAAGCTTCACATGAATGCAAATGATCTAGGGAAAACATGCTGGTAAACATCTAGGGAAAACATACTGGAAAACATCTAGGGAAAACATGCTGGTAAACATCTAGGGAAAACATGCTGGTAAACATCTAGGGAAAACATGTTGGGTACCAACCAGGTCCTGGAATGGATGTACAGAGATGATTTAGGCTAAAATGACCTAGCTGGGTGAACTCAGGAGGTCTTGGCCGAGGTCCCACACCTCTTGGCCGAGGTGTGGTTACCTAGGCTTCGGGGTGCAGCTGTCTGCCGAGGTGTTACAACGTGCCGGCAAGGGTGTACCATGTCGGCTTAGGTGTGCAGTGGTTAGCCTAGGTGTGCATGGAAGATAGATTAAGGTTCAAGTGATCATGCAAGGTAGGCCAAGGTGAAATACGATGCTTGGCCTAGGTGTGTGATCTAGGCAAGAGTGGTCTCGGTGATCACACCTAGGGAAAAGAAGTCTGCAAATCTGGGTTTCCTCCTTGAAGAACATGAAGAATATGAACATGAAGAACATGAATGCTAAAATCATAACTTGTTATTAGAAAATCTGAGATTTCATGCTATGAGTTCGAAAACACGGACCTTGGTACCCATACTTGAAGATCATATGAAAACAAACATGAAAACATGCATCTTGATACAAACTTTTGGATCAAAACATGGTTTTTCCTCAAGAACACATGAATATCACTTTCTCTTTCTAAAACCGAACTTTAAATCAATGCATGGCTTACAAATCGTATTCAATCATGCAATGCAATAACATGATCATAAAGAACAACATGAGCAGATCAAGAATCTAACCTTCGAACACGGATCTAACGGTTCGATCTCTAGGGATCAAGCTTGGAAATCTACTGTCCCTCAAGAACTCCTCTTCCTCTCCTAGAGCTTCTCTCTCCTCTTCAAAACATAGACATACAGCAAATGACGCGTTTCTCTCTCTGCTGGCTGACTTAACACTCTGCTCGGACATGTGGCAAGGGCTGGTTGGTTCTCCTCAAAAAGGTGACTGAGTGATAAGACAAGGCTATGACAAAGCGTACTCAACAAGCTAGACGGCAAGGCACTCCGGCAAGTAATGATCTCGGCTAAGGACATAGGCTTCGGCAAGTAAGGTCTCAATGACCTCGGCTAGGAAGGATAACACTTGGCCAAGCTGTGCCACACCTCGGCCTAGATGTGCCACCCCTCGGTCTAGGTCGTTCTAGTCCCAGAACAAGATCACTAGGTGCAAGGATTAAGGATCTAGGATGCCTAGCTGATGACATCTTGGCAAATATGCCTAGGTGATGGTGCAGGTCAACCAAGATGGTCCTAGGCTTAAGATGACCTTGGCTTGGAATGACTTAGGCTTAACATGACCTATGCTTGACATGACCTAGGCTTGGCATGACCTAGGCTTGACATGACCTAGGCTTGGCATGACCTAGGCTTGGCATGACCTAGGCTTGGCATGACCTAGGCTTGGCATGACCTAGGCTTGGCATGACCTAGGCTTGACAAGACCTAGGCTTGGCATGACCTAGGCTTGGCATGACCTAGGCTTGAGATAGCAAGGAAGGAACAAAGCATGCATACAACACTTAGGCAATTCACACAAGCACAAAACAAGACAGGGACCTTTACTTAGGAAGAAACAAGTCAAAGTCTACAAATGCAAGCTCAACAAGACGAAATCATGCAAATGCACATGAACATGACCAAGATATGAATGTGGGTTATTACATCCTTCCCCCCTTAAAGAAGTTTGGTCCCCAAACTTAACTTATCTTGTCCCCAAAACAATTCCGAATGTCAGATTCTCATCCCTTTTTACCATCTCTAGCCTTTACCTTGGGACAATCCTTAATATGATGACCCGTCTCACCGCATTCAAAACATGCTCCAGATGCCCGATGACAAACTCCAAAATGTCGTATCCCGCAACTTGTACATGTTGGCCTAGTGAAACCTTCCTGATTCGCGTTGTTGGAACTCCCCACCTTTGTCTTCCTCCCGGCATCACTCGGACCTGCCTCTTCTTTGCAATTGTCATAGGTGTGCCTCTTCTTTTGATTCTTCCCCGAACTCTGACTTCTGTTCAGGTTGGCTTCTGCCAAGATGGCTTTATCTAGCACTCCGGCATACGTCGGCATGTGGAGTAGATTAACCCGATCTTGTATTGGTCCCCGAAGTCCACTCTCAAACTTCCTAGCTTTTCTGTATTCGTCGTTGACCATGTGCGGTGCATACCTTGCTAACTCGGTGAAAGCACAATCATATTCGGCCACTGTTTTGCTGCCCTGTGTTAACATCTGAAATTCTGTGGTCTTGCGATCTCGGACACTAAGGGGAAAGTGCTTGTCATAAAATAACTCCAGAAATCTGGCCCAAGTCAAGTCTGGATTACCTTCTCGGATCATCATCCACCACCTACGGGCGTCGTCTTCTAATCTGAATGCTGCCAATGACACCTTCTGAACATCAGTGCTGGGAAAAACCTCAAACAGCTTCTCCATCTCAAGAACCCACGCTTCTGCCTTCATCGGCTCTATACCTCCTTGGAACTTCGGTGGGTTCATCTTCTTGAATTCTTTGATCAAGGTCAATGTGCCATCCCCATACAAAGCTGGCTGCGGAGGCACTTGCGGAACTGGAGGAGGTGGAGGTGGAACTACACGTCGGCCCTCTGTCTGCTCGGCTTGAGTAGATGTAGTACTGGTGTGCTGTTGTCTTGCTTGTCTCAACTCGTCGGCCAAACCTTCTACCATCCTTTCTAATCTGTCTAACCTGTCCTCAGATTGATCTCGGCCAACTGGAGGTCTACCTCTTCTCATGACGCTAGGAGTATGGAAAGTGTGACTATTAAAACAAAACGAACAAATAAACATGTATGCAAGTGGAAATGATCGTGCCGAGATGATGCATGAACAAATATGCATGCATGCAAGTGAACATGATTATGCCGAGATAATGCACATCTTATCAAGTAGCAAGCAATTTGATGCAATCCTAATATCAAGTCTAAGGGAGATCCTATGCTCTTTAGGACTCAAAGTGTGTGACCAGCGTACTATAAGGATCTTGTGCTTTGATACCATTCTGTCACGACCCCATTCCACCCGTAGTAGAATGGTGTCGTGATGGCCAGTAATCCGAGATTACCGAAGGCCAACTTTCAAAATTCACACACAATCAGAGTATTATATATGGGGCTAGCATGTGCGGAAGCAATATATACAAATCTGGTTAGTCCATAAGAGCTGTGCATAGATCAAATGAAATGACATACATCTTAATATAGTTTACAACTTGGATACAAATAAAATAAAGTACATGTTACATCTTGATCAAAAGGCTTCTCAAGCCGAAGTATACAAAAGACATGAATTACAACTAAGAAGCATAATCTTCAAGATGATACAAAACGTGAATCAAACACCTGGCACATAACATCGTAGGCGTCACCGCCTTCTTGCTTGCCACCTACATATATATAAGCAGAGGGTGAGCTTGGATACTCAGCGAATCGTACAAGTAATAAAGGGTTAAATGAATGATTCCCGACATCTTGTCAAAACAATACATATATCATAGTTTGTTCAAAACATGTACTTGGCATAACTTGTGTTAAAACATGGGATGAAGCAAGTTCATCAATCAAAACTTTCAAAGCATTCTTGGCTGCTAAAACATCAACATATACTTGGGGTGATGACATTCCGGACAAACAATCCACCCATTCATAGACCGTCGGTGGTCGAGACTTTTCAAACATGGATGCTACATGGGCTTAACGTCCCCTAGCACGAAAGGACGATGCTACTTGGGCTTAACGTCCCCTAGCACGAAAGGACGATGATACTTGGGCTTAGAGTCCCCTAGCATGAAAGGACTTTCCAAGAATGTCATCCAAAACAATGCTAATACTTGATACAATAAATAGGGATAATCATTCATGCTTAACAAATACTTTTCAAAACAAAGCAAAGCAAAGCTTATCAAAACATTATAACATAGCTTTATTAAAAATACCACTCACATAGTTCTTGGGACGTCGGGATCAAGGCAAAGGTCCAAGTCCTACAAACACATGGCAAAGTCTACTAAATGCACTCTTAAAAATAAGCTTCACATGAATGCAAATGATCTAAGGAAAACATGCTGGTAAACATCTAGGGAAAACATGCTGGGTACCAACCAGGTCCTGGAATGGATGTACAGAGATGATTTAGGCTAAAATGACCTAGCTCGGTGAACTCAAGAGGTCTTGGCCGAGGTCCCACACCTCTTGGCCGAGGTGTGGTTACCTAGGCTTCGGGGTGCAGCTATCTGCCGAGGTGTTACAACGTGCCAGCAAGGGTGTACCATGTCGGCTTAGGTGTGTAGTGGTTAGCCTAGGTGTGCATGCAAGATAGATTAAGGTTCAAGTGATCATGCAAGGTAGGCCAAGGTGAGATACGATGCTTGGCCTAGGTGTGTGATCTAGGCAAGAGTGGTCTCGGTGATCACACCTAGGGAAAAGAAGTCTGCAAATCTGGGTTTCCTCCTTGAAGAACGTGAAGAATATGAACATGAAGAACATGAATGCTAAAATCATAACTTGTTATTAGAAAATCTGAGATTTCATGCTATGAGTTCGAAAACACGGACCTTGGTACCCATACTTGAAGATCATAAGAAAACAAACATGAAAACATGCATCTTGATACAAACTTTTGGTTCAAAACATGGTTTTTCCTCAAGAACACATGAATATCACTTTCTCTTTCTAAAACCGAACTTTAAATCAATGCATGGCTTACAAATCGTATTCAATCACGCAATGCAATAACATGATCATAAAGAACAACATGAGCAGATCAAGAATCTAACCTTAGAACACGGATCTAACGGTTCGATCTCTAGGGATCAAGCTTGGAAATCTACTGTCCCTCAAGAACTCCTCTTCTTCTCCTAGAGCTTCTCTCTCCTCTTCAAAACATAAACATACAGCAAATGACGCGTTTCTCTCTCTGATGGCTGACTTAACACTCTGCTCGGACATGTGGCAACGGCTGGTTGGTTCTCCTCAAAAAGGTGATTGAGTGATAAGACAAGGCTATGACACAGCGTACTCAACAAGCTAGACGGCAAGGCACTCCGGCAAGTAATGATCTCGGCTAAGGACATAGGCTTCGGCAAGTAAGGTCTCAATGACCTCGGCTAGGAAGGATAACACTTGGCCAAGCTGTGCCACACCTCGGCCTAGATGTGCCACACCTCGGTCTAGGTCGTTCCAGTCCCAGAACAAGATCACTAGGTGCAAGGATTAAGGATCTAGGATGCCTAGATGATGACATCTCGGCCAATATGCCTAGGTGATGGTGTAGGTCAACCAAGATGGTCCTAGGCTTAAGATGACCTCGGCTTGGAATGGCTTAGGCTTAACATGACCTAGGCTTGACATGACCTAGGCTTGGCATGACCTAGGCTTGACATGACCTAGGCTTGGCATGACCTAGGCTTGACATGACCTAGGCTTGGCATGACCTAGGCTTGGCATGACCTAGGCTTGGCATGACCTAGGCTTGACATGACCTAGGCTTGGCATGACCTAGGCTTGACATGACCTAGGCTTGACATGACCTAGGCTTGGCATGACCTAGGCTTGACATGACGTAGGCTTGGCATGACCTAGGCTTGACATGACCTAGGCTTGGCATGACCTAGGCTTGGCATGACCTAGGCTTGAGATAGCAAGGAAGGAACAAAGCATGCATACAACACTTAGGCAATTCACATAAGCACAAAACAAGACAGGGACCTTTACTTAGGAAGAAACAAGTCAAAGTCTACAAATGCAAGCTTAACAAGACGAAATCATGCAAATGCACATGAAAATGACCAAGATATGAATGTGGGTTATTACAGTATGCGTTATCGTGTATGCTTTATTTACATGTGTTTATGCACCTTCTCGCATTGTTACAGACATTGTATGCGTTGTCGCGTATGCTTTACTTACATGTGTTTATGCACCTTCTCACATTGTTACACACATTGTATGCGTTGTCACGTATGCTTTACTTACATGTGTTCATGCTTTTCTTGTTTTACACATTGCTATACGTTATCGCATATGCTTTAGTTACATGTGTTCAAGCTTTCCTTGCTTCACACATTGCATGCGTCATCGCGTATTGCTTTACTTACATGTGTTTATGTTTCAAATTGCATTGTTATGCACCCCTCGGCTTGCCCTGTCACGCATGCCCTCCTTGCATTTTTATGCACCCCTTCCACCCGCATTGTCATGCACCTCCTCACTTGTGTTGTCACGCACTTTTCACTTGCATTGCTATGCATGTTTCTAACGATGTTGTACCTGTTAAGTTTCTTTCTTTTTCAGGCACGATATTATATGTACGGTTCATTTGAAGGTGGCACGACCAGACGAACCGGACAGGTATTATATTCTCCACGTGAGACGTAGCGAGAATTGTATAATTCTCTTACATCCTTTCTGTATGAGTTGTAGTTCGATTCTTATTCGCTTGCTTAAACTGTTGCATTTATTGTGTATAATTGCTTCGTTACAGCTCTCTTTGCATGATCATAAGTTATGTTTGGCTTTGTGCATGTCATTTGCATCTTGCCCCTGCCTGTGGGCACATATCTTTGCTTCTTGTATGCTTGTATAAGTCTTCGGCCTTGTCAAAAATGGGTCATCTCTGGGCTTTGACATTCACTCCCGTCATTGTTATGACTTTCGAGTTCTGTCAAAGAGGGGCAACTGTAGACACCCCATTTTTGACCGTCCTCAAGACTTGCGCATCATCGTTTGAACATTCGATGATCATCTATGTTTGTGTTCGTTTTGAGTTCCCGGAGGTCTCGGCCGCGCGCCTTTGCCTAAAGATCTCTCAACTTGTCTGTTTTGTGCTTGGTTGTGGACCAAACACTTGTGTTTTTTGCTTTTAAGGGAAGAGGGTGGCTTGTTGGCCATTTCCTTAACCCATCGACCAAGGCTTCAAGCCATCGGCCCCTTTTTCTTGCCATCGGCCAAGAGTGTTGGCCGATCGGCACCTTTTTTGGTCGGTCGGCCACTTTTGTTGGTCAATCGGCCATATTTTCTAGCCGACCCATTTCCATCTGCTTTTTGCAGATATTTTATTCCCCCCTTCATACACGTGTATGGAGGGATTTGAACCAACACTTAGCTTCTCTTGGAAGCTTTGAATTGGACTTCCTATAAGAGGGGAGCCTTTCCTCCCTTTCTAGGGGTTCAGCCAACTGATATAGAAGATATATATCACTCTCTCTCTATATCTCCTCTCTCCATAGTTGTGTGTGTAATAGTGTTCTAAAGGGTGTTTTTGTTCATATTTTTGCACTAAAGCACCTAGTGGTACACTATCCCTTAGTTACTGAGGTGCTAAGGAGTTGATTTCAGAGTTTTTAAGTTAGTTTTGATCAAAAGGAGGTGCTGGAGTTGGTGTTCTTGAAGTGTTCTTCAAGGGTGAGAAACCACTCTTTTATTCCCCATTTTTGCTTAGGCTTTTAGCAATACTTGCATACTATTTTAAGCTTAGTGTCAAACTGAAAAAAAGTTCTATTTTTGTATGCTAAATATGTTTGTCTAAGGTTACTTTTGGGTTGGGGGTCGTCTACCTCCTCTTAGGCCTTGTTTGGCCTTATTTTGTGACCTTCTTTTTGAGCTTTGAAACCTTTTTGTTTTGACCTTCTCACCACTGAAATCCAGAGGATTTTCAGTGGTGGAGAAGTGGTTTTGAAGTCTTGAATAGGGGAGGGACCCCCCCTCCCTTTGTGTCTCATTTGCTTGCATTGTTGGCTCACCATAGTAGCATGTTTGCTTAGCCTGTTTTGCCCCCATTTCAGCAAGTATTTGGTGTTATCTTGGCATGATATACCTCTGTTTTAAGTTGGTTTGTTGGTCTCTTGCATGCACCATGTACTTGCCTTGTAATCCTTTCTATTATCTTAACATGTATCTTGCATTTAGATCATCATGCTTGCATATTTCGGCTCAACTCCAAGGAACTTTTAGTCATGTTTCGCCATGTTTAAGCTCTGTTTGGTGTTTATTTGATCATATATGCATTGCTTTGTATAGCCTTAGTTCATCCTAGCTTGTTAAGCTTTGTGCACCAAGTTCCTAGCATGCATTATTTTGACTATTCTCATGATTTGGCATCATTTGAAATCACATTTCAGTCCATATAGTGTAGCCACACGCTTATGTTTGCCATCTTGTCAATGCTTTGAAGAGTTGTTGTTTTGTGCCTTGAGATTAGGTCATTGTGTATGTCTCCACGATTAGGTCTTTGGGATGCCATCTCATTGGGTTTTGGGGCTTATTTTGACACATTATAACTCTCTTTTTCATTGCATAATTCATGCCATGTTTGGTTGTGATAGGCGTAGTGTAATGCTCCCTTTGTAGCCTTGCATGCCCCTTGTTTGTGCCCATCTCTTTAGCATGTTTTGGCCTCATTCCATGCATGTTCTAGCCTTGTTTTGGCCTGCCCTAGGACTGTTTTAGGTCACTTTGGCCCTTTGGGGCCTGGTTGATATGGCCATGGTGAGAGCCCCTTGACTAGCTTTGGGCATTGAGCCCATTAGCGTGCTATGCTTCACATGTGTATATGATTTGGCATCATTCTTCACATGATTTCAGAGCTCATTGCATTGTCATGTTCTCATGTTTATCCCATTTTGCTCATGGTTGAGGATTGTGCATCGTTGCCTAGCTTACGGATCCATGTATGTGCATGTATGTCTCCCTTTTTGGTACCTTGATTTGGGTGTTTTGGCTACTGGTTTTGGTACGGCTGAGGTCTATCCATCTTTAGTGTAAGTCCATGGATCATGCAATTGTGCATTGTTGTATGCTTATCGCATTGCATGTTGTTGCATCCTTATGGTTGGTGTCATTGTTGCGTGCCTATCACTTTGTGTGTTTCCGTATCTAGGTTGCATTGTAGTATTGCATACGTGTTGCATTGCCATGCTGCTTGCATGTTAGGTTGCACCACATTGCACTTGGCATGCTTATGTTACATCGCCTTAAATTCCCATGTTGCATTGTACTTGGTTGCATGCATTGCATTGTGTGTGGTTTGCGGTGTCAAACCAAACATGAGGGCCGAGGGACGTTTCGTATTTGAAGTAACGAAACGTGCCTCAACCCTCGGTTGCCGACGCTCTTGATCAAGCATGATAGAGTTCTAGGCATTCATATGTTTTGTTGCATTCATTCCACATTGATTTGCACACTTGGCACCTTTGGCCATCATGCATTGAAATGCGTGATTGGTGGTCCGAGGGTCAAGAGCCATACTCCCTTGAGTTTATAGCATAATAGGGAGGGTGGTTGTGCACACATTATCTTGTAAATACCTTACCATGCACTGTCTGTCCTCTACTGTAGCAAAGGCAAAATTCTGCAGGAAGATATGGCCGTTCGGCCATCTTCAGTGCCGGTCGGCCATCTTCAGTGCCGGCCGGCTACCAAAATCTGGCTAAGAGCCTTATAAATGGTCGATAACCATTTTCCAATAGACGGTGGTCCTATCTCTTGGCCGTTGACATCACACAGTGCTTAAGGAGTGGTTCAGAAGCATCCTTGGGACTTGTGTAGTTTTCAGATGAGCAAAACAGTGCAAACAGAGGCAACATGTGGCATGGCAACGAGTTTCCGAGCGAGGTGATCGAGCATGCATCATTCAATCATTCCGAGGTGGAGTTGCGGCGGCCTCCTTTTGTAATTAATTTGTTAATTAATTAAGGGTTTGTAATAATTGATTAGCTAGGATAGTTGATTAATCATTTGGTTTGTATTATTTATTCGGACCCTCCGTCGAGAGGGCGAATTTTGTAATTAGTGTGCGTGCGTGTATGAATGCCTTCCAACCCCACGTCTTTCTCCCTTTTACTTACCTGCTTTCAATGGTTAGTTTTAGGTCATGTTTCAATTAGCATACTTATGTTAGCATGTTTGCATACATTCATTCGTATTGCACACACCGAGCTCGGCGCATCATACTAATTGCATAGTATTTCAATTCCAATTTGAATACGTGTATCGAGTTGTCGCATTTCACATGCCATTCTTAGATTAGCCGAGCCTATTCTAGTTGCATTTTGCATGTATTGCATTAGCCATCATAACATGAACTAAGATCATGCATGATTTCTATCTAGTTTCTTGTTTTAACTCGGAGTACACTGTGAGTGTTTATGCTTTAGCATCTTGCATGTGTGTAAGTGTTAACATGATAGCATGCTTGCCATGAGGCTAATTGCTTATGTGATATAACTGCCTGAATGCCTGTGGGTGAAGGTTAGATTACTTCAAATTGGAACAATTCATTGAAATACGAGTTTTAAGCCCACTTGATTGTGGCAAAATCATGTTTTCTAAGCCCACTTGAGGGTGGCAAATCCACGTCTTCGCCTACTTGCTAGTAGCACCTTCAAACCATTTTCAAACAAACAAACATGAGATGATTTGTTCCAACTTAGGCGATCTAGTCTATACTTGTGTGTTGTGCGCATCATATAGTAATTTTAGGCTAATAACCGGAATAAGAACGCATGTATTTTCAAAAACGAGATATCATGCTTAGTAGTGGCCGATCTTTGATCGAGTGAGCGGGGGTACTCATAGCTAACCTTCCCCAATCGTACCCAAGTTCCCGAGCCGAGGCAACTTTGGTGATGACGGACACGTGGCGTTATGCAATGAGTCAGGGTTTCCTAAATTTCTCCAAAATAAAATATTTAGGTTGCGACTCTGTATCTGGCAAAGTAGTCCATGTTTGGCACTTCTTTCTTAAAAATCAGTTTTCCAAAATGATTTTCCGAATTTGGACTCTTTGGTGATTTATCAGTCTTGCATTGCACTTTGCGAGATCAGATTAAGAACCGTGACATTTGAGTCCGAACTGTAGTAAGCCCAAATGAACAAAACGGGATTTTTCCCAGGACGTTCGGAGATGTCTACACCTAGCTCCTGACAAAATAGGACAGGGAAACCCTACCCCTCCATGGGGGTGTTTTGGCTCTCACTTGCTTGCTGTGTGCTTTTATAGTGTGTCTCTATAGGAATGCACGTATCAGTTTGCAAGACTGGGTATCAGGCCTGCGAGCATCAGTATTTAGGGAATCAATTTTACCTGACGGTATCAGATTTGAGGCAATGATTTGGGGGCAGTGATCAGTGTGGAGAACAATGTATTCAGCTTACAAATGTCAACTGTGTGTTGTCTTAATTTAAGCCGTTATACTATCCATTTTTCTGCTTATTGTTTCCTTATTATGCTTTACTTATCTTTTTGCAAGGTAGTTTAGCACAATTGCTTCCAACTAGGAAGATATTCCCCAAGCACTTTGGATCAAAGGTCGAAAACTTCATCGATCCGAGGATCTGATCGACGGATAACCAGTGTTCCTTTCATTACCCCCAGTTATTAGGCGGAGATCAGTTAGAATCAGTACAGCGGATATCAGATCAGCGGTCATTATCCCCCCTACCAGTGAGTAGTCAGGCTGAGGTTTCCATTTCTACCGCGGATAGAGATATACCTGTTGTTCAGATAGATCAGTACCTTATGGCAACTATGGAGAAGATGATGTGTCAGCTTCAAGAGACTATGCAAGCCATGCAGCGGGATGCTGCCCGCCGGCAGAGGCTGCCACACGTTAGGCCGAGATTGTGGCTCAACAAGCAGAACTGATTGCCAGACTTCAGCAACAACAGCAACTGCAACCGCAACAAGCCGGAGCATCTGCTTCACATCCACCCCCACCCCCACCCCCACCCCCACCTACAATTTCAACACTCGGGGATACTGCAAACGTCCAGGACGATACGGACGCTCCAACAGAGCAAGTCCCGCCACCAGTTCTACCGCAAATTTCAAAAATGCCAGCCTTCTCAACGGATACACCTTTTGAATCTGAAATAGACCCAACAGCCTTGAAGGTCAGTAAGCTCGAAAAGCTATTCAAGAGGGCTCAAGGTGTGAATTCCATTCCGGACATAGAGGATGGATACACTGATTCTGCGGTGACTTTGCCGGACCGGTTTAAGATGCCCCACATAGACCGTTTTGATGGTTCGAGGGACCCCATGGTTCATCTGAGGTTGTTCTCAGATATTTTGCACCCAATGGGCTTGACGAGACTCCATAAATTATCACTCTTCGGATGGACCCTATCGGGTGTTGTTGCCATCTAGTCTGCAAAATTGGAAGATTCTGTCAAGAGAAGCTGGGAGGAGATGGTTGAGGCCTTTGTAGCTCAATACTCCTACAACACGCAGATCGAGATCACAACTCGTGATCTCGAGACAACTAGACAGGAGCCAAAAGAGGGCTTCTCCGACTTTGTAACCCGTTGGAGAGCCAAAGCTTCTATGATAACCACCAAGCCGGTCAACAAAGATCAGATACGAATGATTGTGCGCAATCTCCAACCCAAACTGATGCAAAAGATGATCGTCTTACCCCTTCCCACCTTTGCGGATTTACACGAGATTGGGGTACAGATCAAGGACGCCATGAAGCAGGGTTTGATTGATCACGAGAGAGAGCAGCCCAAGAGGGCATTTTCCCGCAGTACGAATGCAAGCATGAGCCATGCTGTAGCTACCAGAATTTCAGATGTAGGCATGGTCACCACCACCCCTCCAAAAAACATTTACAGCCACACCATTTACCGGTGCATCCGAAAGTAGCTCACAAACAGCTAAATATCCACCCCGAGGCCAGAGAACATTCACCCCACTATACATGCCCCTGTCCAAAGCTCTGGAGGTTCTGATCAGAAAAAGGCATTTGAAGCCCCTAGAGCCGTGGCCATTACCAGACAAACTTCATGCTTCCCATAATCCAGCCAAATACTGTGCCTTTCACCAATAGCATGGTCACGACACCGACCAGTGCTTCATACTGCGTCACGAGATCCAGGATCTCTTTTACAATAGGGTGATTGCACCCCCAGAAAAACCAAACGTCACAACCAACCCTCTCCCACCACATAACCAAGCTCCACCACCTAAACGCATTAACCTGATCCAAACTGGGGTTGTGTCATATGGCCCTAGTATATATATCACCTCCTCCCACCTACCCAAGCCGGAGGTGTTCATTCCAAACAGCACGGATTTGTGCATGTTGAGCATCTCCCAAACCCAACCTGAACCGGTGGTGGTGACTATCGAGGATAGAATTAGGTTAACTTCGGAGGTAGAGGGGAATAATGATTCAGAGCTTGAGGGGTCTACGAGCTTTGCGTACAACCCGAGTGGTTACATCACATCAACGGATCAAGTCAAGCCAAGGGTAGAGTTGCCGGTTGGGGCAGAAATCAATATGGTTCAGGAGGATAGACCTAGTCAGGGGTTAGATGACCTAACAGAGTTGGAAGAGGGCATTGCAGATCTGGAGTTCTTCAACGAGCAGGACTCGGGGGACGTAAACTTCAACTGGTTCTACTTAGATGGGTCAGCAGAAACTACTGGGTGGCTTGATGACCAACCAGATATTGTTCAGCCAGAACAGGGACCGTCAGGAACGGGAACTTCAGCAGTGGCTGGAATAGCCGAGAATCAGAAGGGGTCACCGGAGAGCACCGGTGTTAAGAATTTTGCTCGAGATCCGGGCAGTTTGAATACAGAAGATACCGAATAATAGGCTGTATTAAAGCAGTTTGAACAAGAAAAGATCGAAGATCTAGAGAGGGCTAGAAAGGCCAAAGCCCCTGCGAGGACGGAACGTGCTGTGCGCACTGAATGTGCTGTGAGCACAAGAACAGCTGCAACAGAGCCGGACAGCTGTCTGTCGGTTGCCAACGGTATGTGGTGGGAAGACGACGACTTGCTTCTTGCCCACACCGACGAAGATTGGGGGCAGAACCAACCAGATGATACCTGGTATATGGAGGAGGTTGACCACATGACCAGGAGTGGGCGATATTTCAAGCCCCCACACTTGGATCAACCAAAGGCGTCCGGAAAGGACAAAGAAGCGGAGAGGCAGAAGGAAAAACTACTCGAGGAGAAGGCTGTACTGAAACAGCTTAAGAAAATCCAAGCAAACATCTCCATCTGGGGACTGCTGATGGCCTCAAGAGTTCACAGACAAGATGTCCTTTCTGCAATGGACAAGGCCAAACTTTCAATCGATACCACGCCCGAACAGTTGGTAGGGTTGGTTTTTTCAGGAGGAGCTTCCCCGGCGTTGACCTTCACTAACAAGGAACTGTCGCCTCAGGGCTCAAATCATAACAAGCCACTCTATATCTCTGTCGAGTGTAGAGAGAAATAGGTGCTGGTGGTCCTTGTTGACACAGGATCTGCTATCAATGTGTGTCCGTCGAAAACGGCATATGCTATTGGGTTGAAGCCCGTGGATTTTGTGCCTACTGCCCAAGTGATACGGGCGTATGACAATACCAGCCGAGAGGTGATGGGGACTATACAGATTTGGACTCAGGTTGGTCCGGGGCAGTGGGACATTGAGTTTCACGTCTTGGACGTTCCCGCAACCTTCAATCTACTCCTAAGGCGGCCGTGGCTGCACCATGTGAAAACCGTCTCTTCCACCTTGCACCAAATGCTGAAGTACCCCCACGGGAAAGGGGTGGCCATCGTTTTTAGAAATTCTTCAATCCATCCGCCGCTAGAGGTTTCTATACCAGTTCTGGAGATTGAGCATGGTGTGGAGGATATGTTTTTGTCAGGGTTCACCCTAGTCGAGGCCCGGGTTGTACAGAACATTCTCGCTATTGATGAGGAGCTATACGTCAACGCACAGTTTGTCTACCTTATGAACAAGCTCCAGCATATCCCCGGGATAGGATTAGGGCGCAGTGGTCGGAAAGGCGTTGCAGCATTGGCCGAAGTACCGCATAACCCACATACCTTTGGTTTAGGTTATCTGCCTACCAAGGAAGACTGGGTAAGGAAAGAAAAAGAGATAGCCAGAAGGGCCAGAGCAAAGCAAATCAGGAAGTCTTATAAGTTGATGCACCGACCTATCCAGGGTACCCTGAATGGACGCTTTGTCCGGGAGGGGGAAGACTTCCCGTTCTGCGACTTCCCAAAGCCATGGCTAAATGCAGAAAGACGGCGCTTGCCAGGATTTGAGATTTTCTTTGACTTGCAATTGTCCGGGGATGATGTTGTCGAAGAGTAGACAAACCCACCAGCTGAGACTGAGCAGTGCAAGGAGGAGAATTTTGAGAGCACAGAGATTGAAATAGGGGTAGCACTGGCTTGTCTATTCTCAGATCCTCAGATCGTGCAGGAGTGCTTGGGGGATAACTTCTCAGTGTCCATGATAGGGAATGAAACAGCTGTGAGCCCATCTTTAAACATTCTGGATGCATCTATCGCACCCTCCCTCGTCTGGCAATACAAGGAGGGCTTTTTATTGAGCAGCACCGGGTCAAGTAATGAGCCGGAATCTAATTCCACCAAGTCTGTGGAGTCAGAATCAGGTTCCAGCTCATCTGAGTCTGAGTTCGGTATTCTTGGGGGTGACAACCTGGATGCCATTGTCCTATCCAGGTCGTCTTTTTCTTTGTCCTTTGAGTCTATTGTAACAGAGGAATCAGGCGGACTAGATGTTATTAATGAGAATGGTACGGCTGTGGTTTCCAAGTACTTTTCTGTGCCCTTAATTTATTGCATTAATCAAGACTTTCAAAATTTTGATGAAAACGACGAGGAAGAAATTCCTCCGGTTTTACAATGTTTGATTGATCAAGAGCAGGAGAGGTTTGTTAAACCCTTGGTTGATGAAATCACCACAATTAATGTTGGTACTGAGAAGGACCCGTGGTTGGTCCAGATCGGGTCCACGTTGTTTTCGGAGGAGCGTGAGCGCTTAGTCGCTTTATTAAAAGATTTCAAAGATGTTTTCGCGTGGTCCAACGAAGACATGCCTGGAATCGATCCTGAGATTGTACAGCACCAGATCCCTCTTGACCCAGAGGCCCGACCTGTTAAACAAAAACTCCGAAGGATCTGCCCGGACTGGGCGCTGAAAATCAAAGAACAGGTCACCAAGAAAATTGATGTAGGGTTCCTGCTGGTATCTGAATACATAACTTGGTTGGCCAATATAGTTTCGGTGCCGAAGAAGGATGGCAGAATTCAGGTATGTGTGGACTTCAGGGATTTAAACAAAGCCAGTCCGAAGGACGACTTTCCTCTGCCGCATATCAATGAATTAGTGGACTTCACTACTGGGCATGCGCTGCTCTCGTTCATGGACGGGTTTTCAGGCTACGACCAGATTTTGATGGCACCTGAAGATTGGGAGAAGACTGCTTTTACCACCCTGTGGGGAACCTATTGTTATAGGGTGATGTCGTTTGGGCTGAAGAATACTGGAGCTACATATCAACGGGCTACGACCACAATCTTGTACGACATGATCCATAAAGAGGTTGAGGTGTACATGGACAACATGATTGTCAAGTCCAAGGAAAGAGAACGCCACTACACCGCCTTGCAGAAATTCTTCCAACGGATCAGGGAGTATCGGTTACGGTTGAATCCTTATAAATGTATGTTTGGTGTTATAGGAGGGAAAATGCTGGGGTTCTTGATCACACAGAGAGGTATCGAGATCGATCCTTCCAAAATCAAGGCCATCTTAGAAATGCCACCGCCGAGGACTGAAAAGGAGGTGCAAGGCTTTCTGGGTAAAGTGCAATTCATAAGACGGTTTATTGCAAAATTAACCTTGACTTCTGAACCACTCTTTGGTTTCCTGAAGAAAGGAAAGAAGTTCCAATGGGACGACTGATGCCAAGTTGCTTTCGAGCAAATCAAGCAATATTTACAGAACCCACCCGTGTTGTCACCACCTGAGCTGGGGAAACCGTTGATTCTGTACCTTTCAGTGACTGAAACTACAATGGGCTGTATGCTTGCACAGGAGTCTGAGGACAAAGTGGAGAAGGCTATCAACTACCTGAGCAAGAAAATGCTGGATTACGAGACCCGCTACACTCCGCTGGAGAAGGCTTGTCTGGCCTTGGTATGGGCTACCAGAAAGCTGAGGCACTACCTATTAGCTCACTTTGTAATACTGGTTTTGAGATTAGATCTCATCAAATATCTCTTCGAGAAACCAGCGCTTATAGGTAGGCTAGCTCATTGGTTGCTTCTGCTTTCCGAATTTGATCTGAAGTACATAACGCGCAAGTCAGTGAAAGGGAGAGCAGTAGCGGAGTTCCTAGTCAACCACCCAGTTGAAGGGGATAAAGTAGTTGAGTATCTGTTCCCAGACGAGGCCATTCTGCATTTCAAAGAAGAGACTTAGACGATGTACTTTGACGGAGCGTCAAACCAATACAGGTATGGGATAGTGGTGTTGCTGATAGCACCCGACAATTCCCTTATACCTCTAGCATTCAAACTCCGGTTCAAAGTGTCGAACAATGAAGCAGAGTATGAGGCATGTATTGCCGGATTAGAAGCCGCCCTGGAACTAGGGACAAAACGGTTGGATGTCATCGAAGACTTGAACCTTGTTGTATCTCAAGGTAAAGGAGATTGGAAAGTTAAAGAAGAAAAGATGAGAATTTATCACCAAACCTTGGACATTCTGATTCCTCGATTTGAGAAACTGAATTTTGCTCATCTGTTAAGAGAGAACAACAGGTTCGCTGATTCATTAGCAACTCTATCTTCTATGATACACATTCCTTTCGGAGTCCGAATGCGTCCAATCATCATCAAACAGAAATTTGTGCTGGCCTATGAGCTGATTGCTGCCATAGATGAGGTACAAGATGAGAATCCTTGGTATTACGACGTCTGGAACTTCTTAGAGAAGGAAGCGTATCCACTAGGGGCAAATGCCAAAGATAAGAGGGCAATTAGAAGAATGGCTGCTCAGTTCATCGTCTGCGGGGGTAAATTGTACAAGAAGGGTCATCTCGGGATGCATAAGCTGTGTGTTGATGCTGAAGAGTCCAAGCGCCTGATGGAGGCCATCCATGGAGGAGAGTGTGGAGCGCACATAAGCGGGGTGATGCTAGCCCGAAAGATCCTTAGACAGGGTTATTATTGGTTAGCTATGGAGGAGGATTGCATTGGCTTTGTCTGGCGATGCCATAAATGTCAGATCCATGCAAATCGCATGAATATTCTGCCGTCGAAGCTGTACAACATGACCTCACCATGGCCGTTTTCAGTCTGGGGGATTGATGTGATTAGGGTTGTCACTCCGAAGGGGTCCAACAGGCATGAGTACATTTTGGTAGCGATAGACTACTTCACGAAGTGGGTTGAGGCCCAATCTTACGCAGTGTTGAAGGCTTCGCATGTTGCAAAGTTCATCAGGAACAACATCATCTATCACTACGGTGCCACGAATGAGATTATTTCGGATAATGGTTCCCACTTCAAGAAGGAAGTGATCGACTTGTTGGAAAAGTACAACGTGGCTTTTCATAAGTCATCTATATATCGGCCGCAAACCAATAGAGCAGTTGAGGCCGCTAACAAGAACATCAAGCACATTCTGCAGAAGATGGTGGAAACCTACAGGGACTGGCCAGATAAGCTGCCATTTACTCTTTGGGGCCACCAAACTTCAATTCGAACTTCTACTGGGGCAACTCCGTATTCCTTGGTTTATGGGATGGAGGCTGTTCTGCCTATTGAAGTTGAGGTTCCGTCATTACGGGTACTGGCTGAGTGTTAGATAGCTGAGGCAGATTAGCAGCAAAGCAGGTTTGAAGAACTCATGCTCTTTGCTGAAAGAAGCCTGAAAGCATTCTATCACGTCCAGGGTTATCAACGAAGAATTGCCAAGGCTTTCAACAAGAAGGTTAAGTCCAGGAATTTGAAAGAGGGGGATCTTGTGCTCAAAGACAACCGAGCTCCCATCCACGACCCTAGGGGCAAGTTCAAACCCAATTAGACTGGTCCCTACATCATCAAATCTATCTGGTCGGGTGGAGCTGTCGTTCTGATGGACCTAGATGACCTAGAGTTCTCCCAGCCGATCAACATGCACAAGTTGAAGAAATACTATCCCTGAGTGGCTTGCTAGGCTGAAAACCAGAAAGGACGACCTAGGCAAAAGTTAGAGCATGAAAAATTTGAAATAATAAAAACAGAGCTCGCAAGGTTGAAAACCCAGAAAGGGCAGCATTGGCAAAAGTTAGAGCGCAAAAGGAGAGTGTTAATACACGAGTGAACCTGAACCGAACTACGTAAGGCTTGATTCCCATCTTTGGGATACGTAGGCAACTTCATTCTAAAGTCCAGCCATAAACACTTCCCCGATGAACTTTATCCATGTGATCATGTTTGTCATCTTTGTCTATTCTGCATTCAAGAGCTCGGTTCTGATCCCCAGTGCAGTGCTATTCAGAGTAGGGGCAACTTTCCAGTTGCTGGAATCTAGGGTTGTACATCTCAGTGATAGATCTTGGGCATGTCCAGTTGTGATCCATATCGAAAATGGTTTTGAAAAGTTTTAATAAAAGTTGATTTTGCTCAAATTAATCTTTTTACAACTTAGACCATTTTTCGGCCAAACGAAAAATTTTTAGTACCCACAACCTTCAATTACATTGATTTCAGTATAGAGCGCTCCTACTCTTGAATACAAATCGAAGTTTCTTTTTTATTACATTCATAAAGAAAACTTGAAAGTACTGATAAAGCAATAAATTCAGGGCATAGTCAAGTCAGGTGTTCCTGCGCCCCCTCCCAGAGCTTGTGGAAGCCTTTGATGCCAAACTAGGCCCAACCTGCGCCTCTTCATCAAGCCAAGCTATGTACTCATCAGAAAGGGTACAACCGAAAGTGGGTGCGGGGGCCAGAAGCTCTCTCATCCTCCATGCTGTGGCATACCGAGCTAGTTATGCGCCTCGGACTGGAAATGCAACAGGGTACTCTATCCCCTCCTTTGGGCAAGTCTGAGCATGCCCAAATTGGTGCCGAATTCGAAACAGGAAGTAAAAGACAATGTGTCAGGCCGATCAACTAGACCCCAAGCTGGCGAGACATGCTGTAACTCATCGCCGGTAGATTGAGCCAAGGGCAGCGCTAAGCAATGTTGGCAGCGGACAGACTGCACATCCATTTGCACCACCATCCCTCATCAGGGGCATCGACTAGACGTTGCCAGAAGAAATAGCCGCGAGCTAAATATGCTGGGCATGAGTCCACAACCTTCAATTTATCCATCAACCATATCTGGGGAGGGATGAAAAATGAGAGATTAAAGAATAGAGAGGTGTACGTAGAGAGAAAAGTGAGAAAAGGGTTTTAAGAGAAAAACCGAGCCTGAGGGCTAAGTGATGTGAGAAATATTTGTGAGATAGGGTGGGAAACATTACCTGCAACAGTAGTGGACTCCCTGCGAATCTAGTCATCTCCCGACGATGGAAAGCATCCAAGCCCATCAGTGTCTCAGCTAGTGACATGGCAATGCAACTCTTGCCCTCTTTTAAGCATTGGGCAACCTCAATCAAACGAATGCTAGACCCTCCGGAGCCTGGGGAAGCAAAAAATGAGACAGCATGCACAAACAGAGGGCATGTCGCCGAAAACCCTGCCAATGATGATCGCCGCGGTCACCGGCATCAGAAAACTGACGAATCAAGCTGGGGATGTCCAATTCCCCATCGCGAATCAAAGACCGAGCATCATGCAAAGTGAGCCCGCACATCCATCCTAAGGCTTGGATGTGACCGAAATGGAGTTGGGGCAAGATCTCTTCCTCACGCTCGAATTCCATTAAAGCTTGGAAGTCTTCGAAAGTGGGGCATATCTCTTGTCCGCCAAAGCTAAAAACATGAATTACAGGATTCCAACACCTTGTCGCGGCATGAAGGAACGGAAAATGCAGCGGGTGTGGCTCAACGTGAATAGTGCATTTATGCCAAAGCCCCGGAAGTTCAGCTTTTCCGAGCCATCCAAGTTGGCAATCCAATTTGCGAGGTTTTGGACAAGAAATGCCTCCATTTGGTGCAAAACTGAGTTAGAATGAGGGAACCACGAAGCTGGAACCTTTATGGAGGATAAGGCACTGTTTAGAGGACATGTGGCAACAATGTGGAGGTCCCCAACATAACTGGTCGGCCAGCCAGTTTTTCTGGTCTGCAGACCAAAAAAGTGGTCGGCCAGCCCTTTTGTTGGTCGGCCATGAGCAAAAATGTGGTCTGCAACTCTCTCTTGTCTCCAGAAGAGAGTCCCTAACCTTCCTATGTGCTGAGTGTGCGGAAGGTCTGAGTTTACCTCTGTTTCAGATGCGTTCTGTCGCTTTGTTTATCCAAAATGCATTTGCTTATCGAGTTGTTGCTTTGATTATCGAGTTGTTACTCTTTGCTTATCGAGTTGTTGCTCTTTGCTTATCAAGTTGTTGCTCATTGTTTATCGAGTTGTTGTTTTGGTTAAGTTGTTTAGTTTGTTACGCTGGTTCACTACCTAACTGGGCAATACACGACGTTCAATTTCCATTCACTTTCATTTTTGTGCAAAATGATGCGATGCGATGCTCAGAATACAAATACAACACTTTTGAACAAAAAGTTGTTTCATTCCATCATGCTTTCTTTTTACAACAGGGTACAAGTTTTAAAGAAAATAAAACTGCCTAACGCTGTACAATGTGCTACAACTACTAGTAAAAAGAAAATAAATCAAAAACATCTGCATCCGTGCCATCTAACTCACGATCGAAAGGCTCTCTTCGTCCTCTTCGGCAGAGCAGCCTTTACACCACCACCACCGGCACCACCGTCTGAATCGAAGCTGCCATCCTCAGAATCCTCCTCGGCGCCGCCTCCGCCCTCAGAACCGGCACCAGAGTCATCATCTCTGCCCACGGATGTCTCCGACTGAGGGTGAGCTAACTCCTCCTCCTCGCTGGACTCGTCATCCTGTCTTGCAGGTGCTCTGCATCTCCGTCGGCCACGAGTCAAGACCCCTCTCCCAGCTGCTCGAGAAGGCCTGGATGGCCCGGCCTATAGCGGTGTGACCCGAAAAGGGAGTTTGAATACATCAGCCAGACTATGTATATCAGATGCATATGCAAGTATGGTGCATGGAATGTGTGCATGCAGATATAGTATGTGAATGTGATGTGTTAGATGTGCTCTACACATGTGGTAAATTAGTATAGTGAAATGTTCAGTTTTGGTATGTCATCAGCAGTACAATAAACACAAGGAAATTGAAAAGTACCAGAATGCCGGAGGCGTACAGCAGCGTCTCCCTCCGCAGGACCATGCTCTTGAGTGAGGCCACCACCCCGAGCAACCCCTCAGTATATTCTCTGGGAGGCTGCAAATGCAAGTTCAAGTCATCAGTGAATGAATGAATGTCTAAATATCTGAATGATAAATGAAAACTATGGAGCATACCAGTGGTGAGTCAGGGTCATTGACATATCGATAATCAGGAAATGGAGGCTCTAGTAGAATCTGGTAAGACGTCCCATACTGCCAGCCTGTCAGCTCGGTCAGAAGATCTGGCCATCCGGCACACTACCAAGCAGGGACCATCCCCCTGGTCCTACCCCTCGATGTGCTGGCCCCGCCAGTCGAAGGAATGTCTGCAGCTCGGGCGCGGCTCGAGGAAGGCATATCAGCAGCTCTCCTCATAGGGGTACGAATACCTGTCAGTGGAGGCATCAGGTATGTATGGCAATATGTCGCGTACTCCCCCTCTTCCAGGAAAAGAACTGCGTCAACACCCAACATGAGGTCATCAATCTCCTGGGGAGTGAGGCTCTCTGTAGACCGGATGTCCAGTGGAGGCAGTGAGGGGATCTCCTAAGCCAGATTACCCATCACCTGGCGCATGAAGCGATCCCCGAGAAACCAGGCTCTGCCGACTGGTCCCTCAAACAAAACCCTGTATCGAGAGGTGCCCCATGCCCCAGCAAACTGGAACTGAGAATACCCTGGCATGGCTATCCAAGGCTGCCAGGTGACCTGCGGGTAGCAAATGCATAAATTGATTAGTTGTCACAATATGCAAGATGAATCAAAGCTGAAGGCATGAAGAACTGAGAGTTCTGGATTACCTCGGTCGCCCGCACAGTGTCGAAGAACTACCGGAGATATGGCAATGTCTCTCGGGGCCTGGGCCGGCATCGACCCTCAAATCTGCGTGAATATGGTATATCTAGAGGTGCCTCAACCTCCGGCTCAAGGGCAAGTGTCGAGAAATAGGCGAAAACCCACAGCTGTGAAAGGCAAGACAGTGGCTGTCAGAATATAGAATGTGCAAAAAATGCAGAATGCTGAGTGCAGAATACAGAGTACAGAATGTAATGTGTGCAATGTGTGCAGTGTACAGATAACGAAAAGCAGAAATGTAAACCAAGAGGGAAGAATGTACCTCCTAGGCTCTCCAGTAGCCACCTACTATGTTTCCCCACCCACGGGAGGTCGCACTCATGTAGCAATAAAGGGTAGCAAGGCCAGAGCCACCCCAATCAAAGTGCCGGACCTGTGATAGGTCTACTAGAGCACTCAAAAGATAAAGCCCGACCGTGTTTCCTCTATCGAAGAACAGTGTGGTCCCGAGAAGGAACATCAAAAATCCCCAGGCATATTGCTGTATGGCCTCAACGGTCTCAAGCGTAGTCCTCCTGTACTGCTCGGCGAACCAGGTGTACCTGACCCTGCCTGATGATCTGTCAATCGGCGGATGGGCTCCAAGCAGATAAGTCCAAACCGCCTCCCACTCACCCATATCGATATCGTATGAGATCAGCCGGCCTGCCACGTCGAGGCCCGTCAACATCGAGAAGTCATACGGGGTCTTCGTCAGGTCCCCGGTGGCTGAGAAATGGAAGGAGTTGGTGGTGTCCCACCATCTCTCTACAAGTGCACCCAGAAAGGTCCTGCTCGCCGGATGACGCGATAACCCCATACAAAATGGGCCAAACCCCGCCTCATCTACGATATGTCGAACAGTATCTGGGAGCTCCATATACCACTCCCTCGCAATGATCGATCCATAACCCCATGTGAAACGGGAAGTCACCTACATTCAGAATGAACAGATGTATTCAATTTCAAAATGAAAAGAATATTGTGTTGTGAGCTATGTGCCAAATGAACAGAATGTTGTGTTTTGAGCTGTGTGCCCAATGAGCAGAGTGTTGTGTTATGAGCTGTGTGTTCAGAATCAACAGAATGCTATGTTTTGAGTTGTGTGCCCAATTAAAAGAATGTTGTGTTATGAGCTGTGTGCCAAATGAACAGAATATTGAGTTTTGAGCTGTGTACCCAATGAACAAAATGTTGTGTATGAGCTGCGTGCCAAATGAACAAAATACTGTGTTGGGAGCTGCGTGCCAAATTAAAGAGTGTCGTGTATGAGTTGCATGTCAAATGAATAGAATGTTGTGTTATGAGCTGTGTGCCAAGTGAGCAGAGTATTATGTATGAGCTATGTTCAGAATGAGCAAAATGCTGTGTGCAAGTTGTGTTCAGAATGAGCAAAGTGCTGAGTATGTAAATGTGTTCAGAATGAGTAGGTAAAATACATAGCGAAAGCATGAAATGTGCAAGAAATACAAAATACATTGCAGAAAATGTAAAAGTGAAGTACACACCTCACACCCCTGATGAGATAAGTGGGACTCAGGCTCTCATAGCAACAAGTCTGCGGGTGCTCACCGCGCAAAATCCGTGAAGTCATGGAAGGTGCTGGGAGGTAGTATGTGCTCCTGCGGGTGGTACCTCTCCGGGTTAAATGGCCGAATCCTCGGAGGCAGTGGCATAATGTCGGGTTCATCCTCTACTCGTGGAAAACCTCCGCCATGTGGAATATCATTAGCCATCTGAAAAAAAGTGCAAAAATGAGCAAAATGAGCCAAAATGACAAAAAGTTAACAAAAGTCAACTCTTGGAAAGAAAAAAAGTCAACAAAAGTCAAAGCCCCAGAAAAGGTGCTAAACTTCGAGAGAAACATACCTCAAGTGGTGAAAATGGAGAAAGAAGCTCCGAAAACAAATTCTGATCGGTTCAAAACGAAGAGAATCGAAAGTTTTTCCCGAATCAACTTCGCGGGGCATTGGAAAACACGTATAAAGTGTGGATTTGAGAGGGAAAAGGGTCTAGGAAGGAAGGGGAGTCAATTTTGGCACTAGAGATGTGAATGAAATGTGTTTTGGAGGTGTACACTTATAGAACTGAGGCTAAAAAATCAAACTGCCCCAAAGTTGTGTAAACTAGTCGACCAACCAGTTTTTCTAGTCGGCCGACCACTGAAGTGGTCTTCAACTGGTCAGCCAGCTATGTAGGTGGTCGGCCTCCCTCCTGGATGGTCTCCCGAACCCCATTGCCCTCCCTGTGTGTTTTTGTGATGATTGGAGTCCCTAACTCTAGAGAAAGTACAGGAAAAGTGCACTCTTCGGCTCAAAATTTCCCCACGGGAAGTTCAATTCAAGTCTTTGATGCGTGGCTCATCATCACTCGTCAAGAGCAGGGTGTATCCTTTTTGAGTATGATGTGACCCCTCCGAGAGGTAAATCGGAGGTTGCATTTGAATTGGCCTCGTTAATGCTTGTGTTTCCTTATTTGGCATTTTGTTTCAAACTTGCTTTTGAAGTTGCACATTACCTGCATTGTTATGCACCCTCTTTTAATTTGCGTTGTTATGCACGTTACTTGCATTGTTATGCTCACTTCCCTTGCATTGTTATGCACACTTTACTTGCGTTGTCATGCACATTACCTACATTGTTATGCACCCTCTTTTAATTTGCGTTGTCACGCACGTTACTTGCATTGTTATGCTCACTTCCCTCACATTGTTATGTACACTTTACTTGCGTTGTCACGCACATTACCTGCATTGTTATGCACCCTCTTTTAACTTGCGTTGTCACGCACTTTACTTGCATTGTTATGCTTACTTCCCTCGCATTGTTATTCACACTTTACTTGCGTTGTAATGCACATTACGTGCATTGTTATGCACCCTCTTTTAACTTGCGTTGTCACGCACGTTACTTGCATTGTTAGGCTCACTTCCCTCGCATTGTTATGCACACTTTACTTGCGTTGTCACACACATTACCTGCATTGTTATGCACTCTCTTTTAACTTGCGTTGTCACGCACGTTACTTGCATTGTTATGCTCACTTCCCTCGCATTGTTATGCACACTTTACTTGCGTTGTCACGCATATTACCTGCATTGTTATGCACCCTCTTTTAACTTGCGTTGTCACGCACGTTACTTGCATTGTTATGCTCACTTCCCTCGCATTGTTATGAACACTTTACTTGCGTTGTCACGCACATTACCTGCATTGTTATGCACCCTCTTTTAACTTGCATTGTCACGTACGTTACTTGCATTGTTATGCTCACTTCCCTCGCATTGTTATGCACACTTTACTTGCGTTGTCACGCATATTACCTGCATTGTTATGCATCCTCTTTTAACTTGCATTGTCACGCACGTTACTTGCATTGTTATGCTCACTTCCCTCGCATTGTTATGCACACTTTACTTGCATTGTCACACACATTACCTGCATTGTTATGCACCCTCTCTTAACTTGAGTTGTCACGTACGTTACCTGCATTGTTATGCACCCTCTTTTAACTTGCGCTGTCACGCACGTTCCACTTGCATTATTATGCACCTCTTCACTTGCATTGTCACGCACTTTTGATTTGCATTGTTATGCACCTGTTCACTTGCATTGTTATGCACGTTCGACCTGCATTGTTATGTGCCCATTTTGCTTGCATTGTCATGCAACCATTTCACTTGCATTGTTATGCGCATTCTACCTACATGTGTTTCTACTATATTGTATCTGTCAAAGTTTCTTTCTGTGCAGGCACGACATTATATGTACGGTTCATTTGAAGATGGCACAACCAGACAATGTTGAATGTGTAGTTCAGTTAGAGGAACTCTAGGTGAGATCAGTCCTCTTTGCATGATCATAAGTTATGTTCGGCATTGTGCATGTCTTTTGCATCTTGCCCCTACCTGCGGGCACATCTCTTTGTTATCTTGCCTGTTTTGTCTAAGTCTTTGGCCTTTTCAAAAGTGGGTCGTCTCTGGGCTTTGACATTCACTCCTGTCACTTCTTGACTTTCGAGTTCTGTCAAAGAGGGGCAACTGTAGACACCCCATTTTTGACCGACCTTAAGACTCAGACGTCATCATTTGAGCACGTGGTGATCACGCATGTATGTGCTCGTTTCGAGTTTCCGGAGATTTCGGCTGAGTGCCTTGCCTCCGGGCCTCTGAACTCTTTGTGTTTTGGCTTGTTTTGTGGACCAAGCCTTATTGACCTTCCTTGGAGGGAGAGAGAGATCCGTAGACCACTTTTTGTGGTCGTAGACCACTTTTCCCTTTTTGAGACTAGTTTCTGGTTTCCGGAGCCTTTGGTCGCGCCCCTTGTCTCGAGAGCGCTTACCATTCTCCTTTTGGCCTGGTTTTCAAACCACACCTTGTTGCCTTGGTCCAGAGGGACACAGAGGTCTTGGAGACCACTTTTTGTGGTCGTAGACCACTTTTCCCTCGTAGACCACTTTCGGTGCTCGTAAACTAGTTTTTGAGGCTTCCGGCTGCGCGCCTCGACCCTCGGACTCTTGTCTTACATCCTTTTTGGCTTGTTTTTGGCACAAACCTTGTTTTCCTTGCTTGGAGGGTGGAATAAGGGTGGGAGACTAGTTTCTCTCCCTGAAAACCACTTTTCTTCCCCGTCAACCAGTTTTCTGGTCGGCCAACTGGTCTTAGTGGCCTTTGGACCACCAAAAGTGGTCTCCCACCATGCCACCACTTTGTTTTTTTTTTGTGTAGACCACCCCTCCCCCTGGCCAACCACTTTGTCTCCTTGGAGACCACTTTAGCTGGTCGGCCGACCAGTGTTAGTAGCTGGCCGACCACTTCAAGTGGTCGACAGCTTTCCTGCATTTTCTGCAGAGTTTGTGGATGCCAGCTGTGCTAGCTGGAGAGCACAGATTGCATCCTCCATACACGTCTATGGAGGGATTTAACCAAGCTTCTTGCTTCTCCAAGAAGCTTGAAGCTTAGAGTTCTATAAGAGAGAGGCTCTCTCTCCCTTTTCCAGGCTCAGAAAAACTTCATTAGAGAGATACATATATCTCCCTCTCTATGTTCCTCTCTCTCTCTCTATATTGGTGCCATAAAGTGTGTTGTTTCTTCACTTTTGCACTACAACTCCTAGCCACACACCACCATCTATGAGCTGAGATCCTTGGAGGTGGTATTTGGGTCATAAAAGCTGGTTTTGGGCTGAAGAAGGTGTTGTTGTTGCAGTGCTTCAAGGGTAACCCCTTTTTCCTTTTTTAAGCTTTGTTTTGGTTACTCTTTTAGCCATCTTTGCATGCTTTGTTTGGCTTAGTGTTCAACTATAAAAAGCTTTATTTTCCAATGTTTGGAATACTTGTTTAAGGCCTCTTTGGTGTTGGGGTTGGTCCACCCCCTTTTGTGCCTTATTTTGTATTGTTTTGAGCCATCTCTTTAAGCCTTTGAGATCATCTTATCTTGGCCTTTTAACCACTAAAATCCAATGGATTTTTAGTGGTGGAAATGTGGTTTTGAGGCCTGAAATGAGATGGGGTGGTCCCCTCTCCTCTTGTCTTTTTTGTATGCATAGAGGGCCTATCAAATGAGCATGTTTTTACACTTCTTTGTGGCTTTGTTTAAGCTTGTTTTTATGACTTTTTGGACCAGATATGACTTTATTTTTGGCTGGTTTGGTTGTCTCTTGAGTGCTTCATACACTTGTAGTGTAATTATACATTGCTAGCCTAACATGCTCTATACTTTGGACCATCATTCTAGCCTATTTTGACTACACTCCAGCATGACTTTGTCCATATTTTGCCATGCTTGAGCTCTGTTTTAAGTGGTTTGGGTCATGCATGCCTTGCTTTGTATAGCCTTAGTGCATTTTTGCTCACTAGCTTTGAGTTTCATGGTGTCTAACATGGCTTACTCGAGTTGTTTGCATGCTTTGGCCTCATCTCTAACATGATTTCAGTATGTGTAATGTTGCCATACTCTCACATTTTTCACTCCTTCAATGTGTTTGAAAGTTGGGCCTTCATGCCTTGTTTGTGAGCCAATGTGTATGCATGTTTGCCTAAGCTCTTGAGCTCCATTTCAGCATGTTCTTGACCCTTAACATGGCATGGTTAAGCTCTGTCCAGAGCTGGTTTAGTGGTTTAAGCTTAGTATTGCATGCTCCTTGTGTATTGCTCTTAACTAGCCTTATGCTCTAGGCCTTCTAGCATGCCCCATTTGTGTTGTTGGGGTGATTTGGCATCATTTAACACTTCATTTCAGAGCATGTAGCATTGCCATATTCACATGCATGTCACTCTTTAATTGCGTCTAAGAGTTGTGCCTTTATGCCTTGCTTGTGAGCCATGAGTTGAATGTGCATTCCATGCTCTTTGTGCCTTGTTGAGTTTTGGTCTGTCCATGTTTGGTTTGGCCATTTGTGCATTGTCTTGCATGCTTCATGTTTGATGCACTTCATTTGCCTTGAGGCCTTAGCTTTTAAGTTTGCCATGCATGCATTGTTTGCATGATAGGATCTTGAGCATGCCATTCTAGCACTCATAGAAGAGCATGTTGTTTGCATGTTGTTACATAGCATTGCATGTTGTTACCTTGCATTGTGATTGCATGTTGCATTGCATTGTGTTTGTATGCTCATGTTGCATTAGCATTGTTTGCATGCCATTAGCATTGATAGGTTGAGCCTATTGCATGCATTGCATTGTGTTTGGATCGGGCCTTGATCCAAACACAAGAAACAAGAGACGTTTCATACTTGAAGTGATGAAACATGCCTCAATTCTCGGTCACCGACCCTCTTGATCAAGCATGATAGAGGTTAAGGCTCTTATTTGTAGTTTGTGCATTCATCAACATTGAAATGTGCAAACTTGGCTCCTCAACCATCGTGCATTGCGATGCTTGGTTGGTGGCCCGAGAGTCGAGAACTACACTCCCTTGAGCTCATGAAATGATAGGGAGAGTGGTTGTGCACACATATCTTGCAAATACATTGACTTGCCCCTTCTTGTTCTCTGTTGCAGCAAACTGGAGTGTAGTAGAATTTTCTGGTCGGCAGACCAGAAAAAGTGCCTGGCCGACCACTTTTTATGGTCTGCAACAAGTTTGGTTGGTCGGCAGGTGGTCTACACCACCAAAAAGTGGTCGGCCATGCTCCTAAAGGTCTCCATGGTGGAGTAGAAGCTATCTAGAGGCTCTTGCAGTGTTCTAAAAATAATTGCAAACAGAGGCAAATTGAGGCATCGTGATGGATTTCCGAACGAAGCGACCGAGCATGCATGCACCCCTCGCTCCGAGGACCTCTTCTTAATGCTTTACTTAGCTGTTTTGCTCAGTTAGCTAGTTTAATGGTTTTGTACTTAATTAGGTAATGCGTTTAGCCATTCATTGGTTTTGTAATAATTAGTTAACTAGGATTAGTTAATTAGTTTTGTTTTGTAATAATTAGTTTAATTAGCTTAGATTAGCTAGTTAGCTTATTATTCGGACCCTCCATCGAGAGGGCACAACTGTTGCAATAAGTGTGTGTATGTGTGATGCATGTCTTCCAACCCCTATTTCTTTCTCCCTTTTATTTACCAGCTTTCAATGGTAAGTTTTAGGGCATGTTTCAATTAGCATCCTTATGCTCGCATGTTTGCATCATTCATCTGTCTTGCATGCACCGGGCTCGGCGCATCATACTAACTGCATTGTATTTCAATACCAATTTGAATACATGATTATCTAGTCACATTCACATAACATCTTAGAATAGCCGAGCCTATCTTAGTCGCATTTTTGCATATGTTGCATTAGGCATTCTTAACATAGCTAGGATCATGCATTGATTACTAACTAGTTTTCTTTTTTGGCTCGGAGTACACTGTAAGTGTTTTCGCGTTAGCATATTGCATGAGTGTGATTGCATATTGCCATGATAGCATGCTTGCCATGAGGCTAATTGCTTAACTGCTACAACTAAATGAATGCCTGTGGATGAAGGTTTGATTGCCTGAATTGGAACGACTCAATGATTGTGAGTTTTAAGCCCACTTGGAGTGGCAAATCACCTTTTTTTCTAAGCTCACTTAAGGGTGGAAAAATCCGCGACTTAGCCTACTTGTGAGTAGCATTTTCAAACCACTTTCAAAAACAAACATGAGTTGTTTTGTTCCAATCCGCGTAATTGAGTCTATACTTGTATGATGTGCGCATCATATAGTAAGATAGCTAATAAACTAGAATAAGAACACATGTGTTTTTAAAAACAACATATCATGTTGGTAAAGGCCGATCCTTTGATCTGGTGAACCGGGGTGCTCATTGCATGACCTTCCCCTCTCGTACCCAAGTTCCCGAGCCAAGGCAACTGTGGTGATGACGAACACGTGGCCTTAGGCACGAGTCAGGGTTTCCTAAATTTCCCAAAACAAAAACATTTAGGTGACGATTCATAAATCTGGCAAAGCAGTCCATGTTTGGCGTTTTTTGATTAAAATCAATTTTCCAAAACAATTTGCCAGATTTGGACTCTTTGGTGATTTACCAGTCTTATATTGCACTTTGTGAGATTAGATTTAGAACCGTGACACGAGTCCGAACTGTAGCAGCTAAAAACAACAATTCGCGCCTTCGCACACGGAGCGGAGTTCCGGGCGGTCTACAATATAACCCATAAAAATTGGGTTATATATTATTTCAAAACACCTCCAATGTCTAAACAGAAAAATATAATGTAATTGTAGTAGTACCCGTTTTTTTTTAATTTATTCCACCATAACTTTCCACGACCAACTTATTTTTTGGTCGCCAAAACGTGATCTTCCGCGACTAAATTTGTAGTTGGTCACCAATAGTTAAGTCATTCGCGACCAACTTATTTTTTGGTCGCCAAAAGGTGATCTTCCGCGACCAAATTTGTAGTTGGTTGCCAATAGTTAAGTCATTCGCGACCAACTTATTTTTTGGTCACCAAAAGATGACCTTCTGCGACCAAATTTGTATTTGGTCGCCAAAAATTAGCTATTAGCCACCAAAAAATTGTTGGTCACGAAAGCATAGCTATCAGCGACCAAAAAATTTTAGTCGCAGAAAGTGAACTATTTGCGACCAACTCAAAATAGGTGGTCACCAAAAGTGTTTTTTCTTATAGTGTGGCGAGCCTACGCGCACGGGGAGTAGGACGTTGAGGGTGTGTGAAACTAAGAAAGCCATGCGTGAACTAAGAAAGGTTAAAACTGCCGAGACATAGTTGGCTGGCCAAGCTAATCCGATTGTGGAGGAAAGGGTGACCCAACGGCTTATAAGTCATGCGATTGTCGATCGAGATATGGTAAGCATGTTTGCAATAGAGGTTGCAAAGACCAGGGCTTATGAACAAGGCTTCCATGACAGCCGAAAAGTTGGAATAGAGAAGACTAAGGAAAAGCTTGCCGATGAGGTCTGTCGATGCAAGAACCGTGGATTTAAGCACGGGTGGTGTAACACGTCCGCGAGGGAACTCACGGGTTACAGTTCGGACTCCCCTTTTTTGTTTGTTGCGGTTCTAAATCTGAACCAAAGAGTCCAAATTCGGCAAATCGTTTGAGAAAATAGATTTTTTGAAAAGTAGTGCCAAACATGGACTGCTTTGCCAGATTACAGAGTCGCCACCTAAATATTTAAAATGGGAAATTTAGGAAACCCTGACTCGGTGCCGAAGGCCACGTGTCCGTCATCACCAAAGTGGCCTTGGCTCGGGAGCTCGAGTACGATCGGGGAAGGTCAGCTATGAGCACCCCCTTTCGCCCGGTCCGAAGACCGGCCTCTACTAACCGTGATATCCGACTTTGAAAACATTACATGCTCTTATTCCAATTATTAGCCTAGAATTACTATGTTATGCGCGCAGCAAACAAGTATAGACTAGATTGCCTAATTGGAAATAAACATTGCATATTCGTTCGTTTTGAAAATGCTTTGGACTTTGCTACTCGCAAGTAGGCTAAAATACGGATTTCAATGAGTTTTTCCAACTCAAGCAATCCAACCTCCACCCACAGGCATTCAAACAATTTATCTCACATAAGCATTTAGCCGCATGGTGAGCATACTGTCATGGCAACATTCACACGCATGTGGTATGCTAAAGCGTAAAATACTTACATCGTACTCCGCGCCAAAACAATAAACTAGTTAGCAGACATGCATGCCCTAGTTCATGTTAGAGTGTCTAATGCATCGCATACAACATGTAATCTAGAGTAGGCTCGGCTAACCCTAAAGATGGCATGTGAAATGCACTTTATTCGATGCACGTATTCAATTTGGAATTGACAATACAATGCAGTTTGTATGATGTACCGAGCCCGGTGCATGTCAACAAATGCATGGATGCACGCATGCATTGCATAAGGTATGCTAAAATAGACGTGCCCTAATCTACCATCATAAGCAGGTAAATAAAAGGGAGAAAAAAGTGGGGGTTGGGAGACATACACACACTCACCCACACTTATTACAATTATGCCCTCACTCGGAGGGACCGAAAGAATAATACAAATTAATTAACTACGCAAGCTAATTAAATATTACAAATTCACTAATATTAATTAACAAATTAACTAAGTTAATTAAAGCAGTAAATGCCTCGGGAAGAGGGCAAGATGCATCACACGCCCGGAACTTGCTCGGAATCGCACTGCCATGCATGATTGCCTCTGTTTTCCCAGCTTTCCCCCTCTGAAGACTGCCAAAACTTCAGGAATATTTCCTTGGGCACTGGAGATCACCACCGGCTGGGGTAGAACACCACCGGCTGAAGGATGTGGCCACCGGCACTGAATTCATCCATCGGCTGCCAGTAGACTGCCGGTCGGCACTAAACAGTGCCGGTCGGCACAAAATGCCTGCAGAACGTGCAACTCACAGCAGCAGAGGACGCAACTTGCATGGCAATGTAATTCAAAGCATGTATGCACCAAACACACTCCTTATCATGTTTTTGATTCAAAGGAAGATGTGCCTCGGTTTTCGGACCACCAATCACGCATTTCCATGCATGATGGCCCAAAGAACCAAGAGTGCAACTTCTATTTCAAATGCATGCAATGCAAACAAACACATAAGGGTGCCAAACCTCCATCATGACTTGGTCAAGAGGCTTAGCATGCATGCCAATATGATGCAATCCTAGACATGTCAACTAGTGTGCAAAATGGGCAATGCAAGCAAGCAAAACATGCTAGGTGCACAACCTAAGCAAGGAAGCATATGAACTAAGCAAGGGGGTGGACTCAAACATGGATTAGGCAGCTCCAAATAGGCCTAAAACCATTGGCCAAAATGTTAAATCATGAGGGCCAAACACACATGCACATATGCACAAGTTAAGGCACCAACACTTAAGCATAATAAACAACATTCAAGCACACTCGAAATGAGTTAAACATGGACTACTAGCATGCATATAAAGCTCTAAAAATCATGCAAAACATGATGCCAAATTATGCAACAAAGCAAGCTAAACATGTGACAAATGGCCCAAGTACTTAAGGTTCACCAATGAGGCTTTGAACTACACATAGTACAACCACACATGGCAATACTTAACCAACTAAAAACAGAGTTTTAACACATAAAACTAAAGCCAAAAGACTACTTAGATGGCATCTAAGAGGCTTGAAATCAAAGGCATGCAACATGACCAAAACATGAGGCATACAACACATGCTTTTAAAGCATTGAAGAGGCAACTAAGGCAAGCATACAAGTACGCCAAAGGGACTGAAATAGCATGCTAAATGGTTCCAAACCATCAAAATGATGCAAGCAAGGCATGCTACACTCTCATGCTCTTAAGGCCAACAAGCCAAATACAAAGGAGCTATGTAATGCAAGTCATGGCCGACCAAAACAAGCATGGACAGACCTTATTCATGGTAAAATAAGCATACAAGCTTCATGGATCTAAGCCTAAAACATGCTAGAAATAAAGGCATACAACCTAGGCATGTTAAGGGACTGTTAAGGCATTACAAAGCAACTATGCAAAGCATGCAAGGAGTGCTAAAACCAACACTTAGCAATGTCATATTAGGGCATAATAAACATAAAATGCAGCCAAGACATGCTCAACAAACAATCAAAACTATGCTCCCTTAAGAGGCCAAATCTTGCCATTTTCAAGGACATCAAGGAGAGGGGGTGGCCCTCTCCTTCTTGGGACTTCAAGGCACCATCTTCACCACTGAAATCCCTCAAGATTTCAGTGGTGAAGAGGCCCAAGCACCAAGGTCTCGGATCTCAACAAAATAGCACCAAAAATGGCCTTTTCAAGGCCTAAGGGTGGTCAAACCTACCCAAACCACCAAGCACTCTTAATAAACAATAAAGAGGCTTAAAAAATAAAACTTTTATGTGTTATAGACTAAGCACAAAAACTGTTTTAAACTAGGCAAAAATGGAGTACAAAAATGGGGTAAATAAAGTAAGTTTCTCACCCTTGAAGACCACCTTCACAAATGTTGACTTTGTTGCCTCCTTGAGCTCCAAACCAGTCAAGAACACCAAGAACAACCACTTGGGACCTCAGTAGCCAAGGGAAGGTGAAACACTAGGTGTTGATGTGCAATAGTAAGACACAAACACCTAGTGTACAAAACAAGAGAGAAAAATAGAGATAGAATAGATATAGGATTCAAACCCTAAAACCAGAGCTTCTTCTCACCTTTCTCTCCCTAAAATCTCTAACCCTTTCAACCTTTGAGCCAAGAGAGCAAGAGTTCTCTTATAGGAATGAAAACTTACAAGCTAAGAAAACCAAAGGCTCATCCCTCCATACACGTGTATGGAGGGGAAACAAATACTACAAAGCTGTCTGAAAATATCTCCAAAAACAGCTGTAAAGTGATCGGCAGGGCAAAATGGTCATTTTTCCAAAAAGAGTGCCGACCGGCACAAAATAGTGCCGACTGGCACAATATAGTGCCGATGGCAACACCACCCAGCCGGTGGCCTCTAGCCACTGCCGGTGGTGTGTGGGGATGTCTCAGAAGGCATTCCCTGCCCCTCCAAGGCAAAGCACAAGTGTTTGGTGCAAAACCAGACACAAAACAGTCAAGTTCGGAGGTCCTGAGGCAAGGCGCGTAGCCGAGAACTCCGGGAACTCCAAACAAACACAAACATGGATAATCACCGAGCGTTCAAACGATGACGTCCAAGTCTTGAGGACGGTAAAAAATGGGGTGTCTACAGTTGCCCCTCTTTGACAGAACTCGAAAGTCATAACGATGACGGGAGTGAATGTCAAAGCCCAGAGACGACCCGTTTTTGACAAGGCCGAAGACTTGGACAAACATGCAAGACAAAACAAGGTATGCGCCCGAAGGCAGGGGCAAAATGCAAGACGATGCAAGAAGCCGAGCATAACTTATGATCATGCAAAGAAAGCTCTAATGAAGCACACATGCGACAGTTATAAGCTAGCATATGCCAATCTACACTACAATGCAGAAAGGATGTAAGAGAATTATGCGATTCTCAAAACGTCTCATACGAAGGATACAATACCTGTGCGGCTCGTCCGGTTGCACCGGCCTCAAATGAGCCATACATACAATATCGTGCCTGCAAAGAAAGTAAACTTAACAGGTACAATATTGTTAGCCACATGCATGATAATGCAAAATGAATGCAAGGTGACATGCATTATATACAAAATGATGTATGAACAATGCAAATGATAATGCAATGCAATTGAAACAATGCAAACAAAATGCAAAGCAATTGAATCATGATTCAATCATGAGCGGTTCGAAACCACACATATGTCAAGTAGATTGATGGAAGTAACGAGTTCGTCTACCATAGAACGATGTCTGAACTATGAGTGATGTAGACAGACACAAGAACAAGTATTGGGTGGAATGACATAAGTGGGGTGACGACCCGCTGAGGAAAGAACAATGATCCTAATGCCGGATGCAACAATTATACTACAATGCAATATGCGATTATGGCGCGCGGGCCAAACCGTATCTCACTTAGGAAAGGCATGCACACATACAAACCATGTCTAACACAGAAAAGGTGCCGCAACCTCAAACCAAGTTCATCAAGGAATAGGCGCGATGCACATGAACCATGCTTTGACGTGAAAAGTATGGGCACATACCAGACCAAGCTCAACAAGGAAAGGCGCAAGCCATAGATGGAAGATGATGCAGTGAATGCATGCAACTACAATGCAATAGAAATGGATATTTACAGAAAATGCATGACAAATGCACTATACTACAATGATGATGCATGACGTATGCATGGTTTTGTTTTTGGTTTTGAATTTTTGAAAATGCATGACATATGCAATATTCACAAATGATGCATGACAATGCACGTGTTGTTTTTTTGTATTTTTGAATTTTTGAAATGCATGACATATGCGATAGTATTAATGATGCATGTCAATGCAGTATGATGCAATGGCTGCGATTGCGATTTTCCCTATTCTATCAACAGGGCGATATACTAGGTTGGTTCGGTATCCATAATTGAGGCGTAAACATGCCGCCTCAACCTATGGGGCTTCCATACAGATTTCAAGCCGAGGGTACACCCCCTGGGTATTTAAACCAGACTTTAGTCTCGGAAATCTCGAACCTTTGCGTTCTAGGCATAAGCTGTTCAAACTCTAGTTTTCACCGTCCCCGTTGGTCTCCTAGGAACTCACCGCAAACACAGACAGGTGGCTTTACCAGACCACCGAAAGTCGTTCAGGCACGACAAACACCGAAGGAGTTGCACCTTCAAAGGATTTAAGGTCTCCTAGACCGGGATGCAAAAATGCATGCATGACAATGCATGTTTTCTGAAATGCGCGGCGACGCGCGGTTTTACGAATGCATGACAATGCATGAATTGAGATGCGGTGCGCAAGACAGTGCGATGTGTGGAATTGCGCGATGCGATGCATGCCAAACGCCATGAGGTGTGCACCCTAATGCACCGAAAGTCTTGCACTTCCCAAGGATTTAAGGTCTCCTAGACCGTGCGCATATGGTGAAAGTTTCGCACCCTCCAAGGATTTAAGGTCTCCTAGACCGTGCGTGTTTAAGGTCTCGCCAGACCCGGGGGGGGGGACAACTGATGAGGTGCGCGAAATAGCGCGATGGAATGCATGCCAAATGCAATGAGGTGCACACCTTAATGCACCAAAGGTCTTGCACCTCCCGAGGATTTAAGGTCTCCTAGACCGTGCACATATGGTGAAGGTTTCGCACCCTCCAAGGATTTAAGGTCTCCTAGACCGTGCGTGTTTAAGGTCTCGCCAGACCCGGGGGGGGACAACTGATGAGGTGCGCGAAATAGCGCGATGGAATGCATGCCAAATGCAATGAGGTGCACACCTTAATGCACCAAAGGTCTCGCACCTCCCGAGGATTTAAGGTCTCCTAGACCGTGCACATATGGTGAAGGTTTCGCACCCTCCAAGGATTTAAGGTCTCCTAGACCATACGTGTTTAAGGTCTCGTCAGACCATGGGGGGGACAACCGATGAGGTGCGCGAAATAGCGCGATGGAACGCATGCCAAATGCAATGAGGTGCACACCTTAATGCACCGAAGGTCTCGCACCTCCCGAGGATTTAAGGTCTCCTAGACCGTGCACATATGGTGAAGGTTTCGCACCCTCCAAGGATTTAAGGTCTCCTAGACCGTACGTGTTTAAGGTCTCGTCAGACCATGGGCAACAATGAGGTAACGCACATGGGATGCGTATGCCAATACAAATGAGAAATGGAATGCAGAATGAGGCACACGTACCTCGAGATGCAACGAAGCGCAAAATGAGGCACGCATACCTCATTGAATGAAAAAAGGAATGCAAAACGAGGCACACGTACCTCGAGATGCAATGAAATGCAAAATGAGGCACGCATACCTCACTGAATGAAAAAAGGAATGCAAAACGAGGCACACGTACCTCGAGATGCAATGAAATGCAAAATGAGGCACGCATACCTCATTGAATGAAAAAAGGAATGCAAAATGAGGCACACGTACCTCGAGATGCAATGAAATGCAAAATGAGGCACGCATACCTCATTGAATGAAAAAAGGAATGCAAAACGAGGCACACGTACCTCGAGATGCAATGAAATGCAAAATGAGGCACGCATACCTCACTGAATGAAAAAAAGAATACAAAACGAGGCACACGTACCTCGAGATGCAATGAAATGCAAAATGAGGCACGCATACCTCATTGAATGAAAAAAGGAATGCAAAACGAGGCACACGTACCTCGAGATGCAATGAAATGCAAAATGAGGCACGCATACCTCATTGAATGAAAAAAGGAATGCAAAACGAGGTACACGTACCTCGAGATGCAATGAAATGCAAATGAGGCACGCATACCTCATTGAATGTGAGATGAAATCAGTGTGACACGCATGCCACACTAAACGCAAAACAATGCAGGTGCAAGATGCCTGACAGCGTGATGCCATGTACTGAAGTAGTGCGATGAACGCATGCAGCACACACGGGGCAACTTTTGAATCTTTATAAACGACAAAAGGATACAAAAAGGATACAGTCTTTGCTTGAATTTGAGTGTTACGCACAGTAAACACGGTCCGAAGTCAAAACGAAGGCCGGTTGAACATCGGGGGTGCATTTTCTTGCACTTTCTTGAGCTATGAAGACCAAAAACTCCTCACTTAGCCTAAACAATGCTGTAGGAACATCACCGGCTGGATTAGAAGGCCACTGGCTGCATAAAAGTTCCACCGGCACAATATTGTGCCGACCGGCACAAAATAGTGCCGACCGGCCAAAAATGTCTGATCGGGGGCAGTTTTCCCATTTTGCTTCGGGTCTTTTAAAATAGGGTTTCTAAACCCTATGTCTTCATTCCTTGACCGCCGAAAATCACCCCTCTCTCTCTCTAGAGTGTTCTTTTCTCATTTTTCGCCGTTTTCTTCGCGTTCTAAGCCCATTTCATTGTCGGATTCGCGTAGTTCATCGCGTTTCGGACACTTTCAACCGAACAAAATCTCATTTCGGTGCATCCTTTGCCATTTCCTCCTTTTCGGGACTTGTTCCCCTCGATTTCATCTTCCTTTCCGTGCCTTTTCACCTTCCAGCTTTTCCGGCCATTTCCGGCCCTCTCGGGGTTGACCTTCTCGGTTGACTTTTCATATTCCGGCTTTTCTGGCCATTTTCTCACCACCATTGCCATGGCTGACGACATTCCACATGTCAGGACTCCTCCGGACCACGAGATGGACCCCGGGGTCAAGCTCCTCCCTCTGAGTGAGCGTCCTTTCGACCCGGCGACCTACCGCCCAGCGATTCACGTGCTACCACCCGATGGACTTCGCCAGTTCAGGAGTTTCGACAGGGCACTGGACCCGGAGCTTCTGCTACGCGAGCCTGCCTCTCACCTCTTATTCGGCGCTTCCGAGGTAACCCTTTTCTCTATTTTACCTTCTGCAATGTAGAACTGTAAACTGTCAACTGCCATAGCTGATTACAACCTTTAATTGCTTAGCTCGGATATACTATACTGTAGTTGATCGTAGACAAACTCACAACTGATATCTATTTTAGAACCGACATGTGCACACACACTGCACTAGCCTTAATCACCCATATACACGACACACCGTATTTCACTGCAAACTCACCGATACCCGGTACTTATTTGAATCTGAAAACCTGCACACATGCTAGATTTATACTGAATTGAACCACTCAAACACGCTGACGCATCACATGCTGTAGTTCACTGTAGGCACACCGGCACCTGATATCTGTTAGAATCTGAAAATCTGCACACATGCTAGATTTGTACCAACCTTAACTGTTTCTTAAAAACTGTACATTTTATATTGCTTCGCAATTACTTGTTTGAAAATAGGGAGATTCCCATACCATCCGCGGGTATGGGAATGTTGCTGAGCGAGATTGGTACGCGGAGCTTCCCGAGGCGGTTTGCCAGATCGTGGACCGGGCCGGCTTCGGCGCTTTCTGCAGGGGGCTGTCCCGACTTACTGCCTGCAGACCTCTTCTTCCTGCTCTGGCAGAGAGGTGGTGGGACACCACCGATTCATTTCATCTGTCGGCGACCGGGGACATGACGATGACCCCTTACGACTTCTCGATGCTCACCGGCATCGGGGTGGGGGGTGATCCGATCCCCTTTGACACCGATATGGATGAGTGGATCGCTGCTCAGATTTATCTGCTTGGCGAGGCGCCACCTCTTGCTCGTCCGGGATTTGTTCGCTACTCCTGGTTCGAGGTGCAGTTCAGGGTCCAGCATACCCTCATCGATGCAGCTCCGATGACCCAGGAGGCCGTGGAGCAGTACGCACGCGGCTTCTTGATGTTTTTGCTAGGGACCACCCTATTCGCCGACTGGGCGAACACCGTGCCTCTCTGCCTCCTCAGCGCACTGGTGGACGTCCGACGGATTGTGCAGTATGACTGGGGTGGCGCGGCTCTGGCCACCCTTTATGGCTACATGAGCTCCGTCTCCCGTGGTAGCGGGCAGTTGCTCGGGGGCTACTGGCGAGCTTGGGAGGTATGTCTTCTTCTCTTCTTTACATTTCTGCTCTACATTTTTTGTACTCTGTACTGCACACACTGTAGTCTGTTTCGCGCTGGCTGTATACTGTACACACGGCACACACATACTCTGCTTTACACTGACTATATACTGTACACACGGCACACACACACTCTGCTCAATACACTGCACAACACACGGCTCTGCTATTTCTACTTTATTCTTCATTTTTGCTTTATCTGATGATCACACTGACATCTGTTTTGCAGTTGTGGGTCTATGCCTACTTTCCCAGGCTAGAGCCAGTACCGGAGACGGAGACTCCTCTGGTCATCCCCTTTTCACGCCGCTATGACGGGAGGTGCACACGGCAGCCTCGTGATACCTTCAACTTCTTCCGTCGATTCTTCGACACCATCACCTCTGCCGAGGTATGTTTTACTTACAGTTCATTCAGACTTTGCTTTGCATTTGTGTATTTTGATAACCAGCAAATAACCAACTGTTTCAATTCAGGTCACCTGGCAGTCGTGGGCTGCGGTGTCGGCAGATATTCAGGATCGGTTCGCCAGTGCGGAGGAGACCTCTCGCTACCAGATTTTGCTAGAGGGCCCGATCTGTCGGGCTTGGTACCTAGGTGAGCGTTTCCTACGCCAGACCCTAGGGTTGCCAGAGCAGATAGTCCCGATTCACCCTCCTGAGCACATGAGGGACACCGAGAGGTTTTCTGTGCAGCAGATGGAGGACTACACCCTCGGCTGGGAGGCAGACGGCTTCAGGGGCAAGGGCGACTACTCAGAGTACGTCCGGACCTTCCTTATGCGGCCTCTGAGCGGGGGCTCCCGAGCTGAGCCAGAGAGGCCTGCGGCGCCGGCGGCTAGGGCAGAGGTGGGAGTAGGAGCGGGATCGTCACAGAGAGCTCGAGCTCGTGGCAGGAGGGGAGTGCAGAGGGGACGAGGGACGGGCTGGCCCGCTCTGCCTACCATGCTGACATACAAGGGGCAGAGTGGGGAGACCTACCAGATCCCTTTTGCTCCTCCCCCAGCTGGTCATGAGTTTGTCGGTATCCCCGACTTGCCTCCGGTATATATTACTCCATTTCTGTACAATCACTTCATTTTAGTTTATTTGATATTCCACAGAATATTTGATGCATCCGATATTTTTTTGCAGGCTTCTTCCGAGTACACCCGGCAGTCATTGGAGCTGAATGCCTCCATGGCGGGGATGCTGCAGCGGACCTTCGAGTTCTTAGCCTTTTATGGCCTTCCGGTATGTTCTCTCTGACATAGCTTCAAACCATATACAAACTGCCTCGCATAATCTGATGCATAACACAACACCTGATACCCAGCCCTCACGGCGCTTGATATACTGTATTCATACACTGCACTCTGCACTGATAAACTGCTCACGGCATTCACACTCTGTATTCATATATTGCACTCTGCACTGATAAACTGCTCACGGCATTCACACTTTGTATTCATACACTGCACTCTGCACTGATAAACTGCTTCATGTATACTGATGCATTTGCCCTTTGTACTTTTCAGCCTCCCTTCCCGATTCCTCCCGTGGGTGGCGGCGCTCCATCTGGACCTCCCATTTCTACTCGGGATGGCAGGATATTCCCCCGCACCAGAGGGGGGCGTGGCCATGTGGGGAGCAGCTCGCAGGCTCCAGTTGCAGGGGATGGCGAGTCAGAGGCGGAGGCCTCTGAGGAGGAGGCCGGGGGCAGCTCGGGCTCGGGCTCCGACAGCGACACTTCTGACGATGCTCCTGTGCTTCTGCCCAGGAAGAGGGTGAGGACGGATCCTCCGGCGCGAGGCCATTGATGATGATTACAGACTTCTGCTGTTTTTCTTTCATTTTCTTTTCTTGTACTTTTCTCTTTTTGGTAGATAGAGTACTATGTACTGCCGCAGGCAGATTTTGCTTTCCTTAAAACTTATGTACTTGAAAAGATTATGAAATGGAACAAACTTTTTATCTGAAAAAGAATGTTATATCTGTACATTTCATACTTTGCACCGCATGGCGTCATATTACACCTCAAATGTAAATGATATTGATCTTGTTGTTTGAAAATTGAGCAATTGCACTCTGATAATCGGATAACCAACCAACTGACAGCAAACGACTCGTACAAACCAACTGCTCAATCTGGATATACGGCCCATACTCTACCAGGGATTGATCTGCATATAACCCATAACACAGCATTTGGTTCATTCTGCACACAGCAAGCCCTGAACAAATAGCCCCCAATCTGACGAGACGGATCACAAAGCTGACACGGTTGTAGTTGAAACACACTCGGATGTTCCAAATTTTCCTTTTCCTTCTCTTGCTTTGCACGGATGCAAGGAATGGCACAGCATTCTGAGCACAAGCGATTACTTTTTGGAAGAGGATGGGTTTTCAACCGGGGTATCGAGCCTACCACAGAACACGACGAGACAGACTCAAACGAAGAAACAAAAGGCACATGACCTGACCTAATGAGACATGCTCGAAAAAGACTCAAAGCCGAAATCAAGGTCGACAAATCAAAAGACGCGACGCACAGGCATGTTCACAAAAAGACCTTAGATCTCGAGAAGCCAGTTCCTCCGGGCATTATTTCCCACCCTTTCTGATTTGTGATACTCACATCGCTCGGCCCTCAGGCTCGGTTTTTCTCTCAAAAAACCTTTTCTTCACTTTTCTCTCAACTTGCTCCTCTCTATTCTTTAATCTCTCATTTTTCAATCCCTCCCCAGGGTGATTAATGGATGAATAGGAAATCGCAGATTCACGCCTAACACTGTTAGCTCACGGCTATTTCTTCTGGTAGATAAAGTGCCTTTTGGGCAGGTGCGTTGGCGACGAGGGAGAAAACAGAACACCCGACTCAACTGTGCCCCTAGTTCGTCATTTTGACCGTTTTGTGTTTTCTCAAACAGTTTTGATCAGAAATGAGAGTTGGATTAACACACTTATTCAGTTTTTGATTTGAAAATCATGCGAATCAGGCTGTGAGCACTGAAATTTTTCCTTTTTGGGTCTAATCATGGTCTAGTTTTGAAAATGAAACAGTTTTCGAGAAAATAAGTCAACCTCAGTGAAAATTTTCAAAAACTATTTTTGCAAATAATCAACGCTCAATGAGCGCAGAACTTACCCTCGAGATGCGCAACCTCGGATCGGAGGCAATGGAAAATTGCTCCTGGCTAAAGGGGGGGTAAGGCAACGGAAAATTGCCCCTGGTTTGGACAGCAACTCAGGGCAACTTATGGCAATGCATGGCAACGGAAAGTTGCCCCTTGTTTGGATGATGCCGCGACATTTTTGTGAGTCAGTCCTCGTTGATGACGATCGGACCCTCGGGCGCGGAGGAGGCGAAAACGGTTTGAATCAATATATGGACACAGTCACCTGGAAGGTGTTGGTGATTGGATTTCAAGAGAAAACTGATCACGTAGCCCTAGGTTGCTGCAATCGAGACATTGGATTCAGAGGAGGCACGAGTGATCAAAGCCATAACATGGACTGGGATGCTATGGAAGCGTTGGGGGCTGGACTTCAAGATGAAGTTGCCTACGTATCCCAAACATGGGAATCAAGCCTTACGTAGTTCCGGTTAAGGTACACTCGGGTATTTTAACCTTCACTGTTTAGGCTCTAACTTTTGCCAAGGCGCCCAATGCGGGTTTTCGACCTTGCGAGCTATGTTTTTCTTTTTCATTCTTTTTTTTTTCTCTTTTCTTTTTCTTTTCTTTTTTTGCTATTCTTTTGCATTTTTCTTTTTGTCTCTTTTTCCTTTCTTTTTTTTTTTTGCATTTTGTATTTTTCTTTTGCTCTAACTTTTGCCTGGGTCGCCCTTCCGGGTTTTCGGCCCAGCGAGCCTCTCAAAGGGTAAAAAGTGTAGCACGTCCATGCCAAATGGTTTTTGAAATCGAAGCCTCTCTGTATCTAGGAGAACGGCTATTGTGTTGATTTGCAGAAAGGTCCATCACGGCTACTTCTCGAGCTTTGCTTAGTGGGATCTGATCTTCCTGATCGGACTTTGATGCCTCTTGCTCGAGGGCTGCTTCGAATTAGGCCACACAGGCGTTTCATGATACTGATCGTTTCGAACGGATTCCAGTTTGCAACAGATGAATCAAATCTCGAGACTGGGAGCGATCCTGGGCTGCACCATCTCAAGAGCAGTTCCACACAGGTCTTCGCGAGACTGCGCAAAATATTTTGTTTTTGAAAGTTTTTAAGAAAGCGACAAATCGCTCGTGTGGAACCAGTCTGGATCAGGCCAGGGTCCTTCTCAGTACTCACGCCGACAAGCATGATTTCATTCATTAAAAGCTTAGCAGGCCTCTCTTTCTCTCAAGATGATCAAAATTTTACAAAACCCGAGGAATTACTTCCTCTTCGTTTTCATCACCGCAGTGTTCGAAAAGGGTTTTATGAAAAGCTTAGGTCATTACGACAATGTTCAAGGCACAAGAGAGCAGGTGAAATGTACTGTCATTCCATCCAAATTTTCTGGCACGGTTGGTTCGAACAGTAACAAATACGGAACGTGATAGCCACAACTGTTTCATTCAGATTTGTTGGCATAACTGGCTCCTCAGCAAAAACAAACTCAAACAGCAAAAGCAACTAATTGAAAGACAAAACGGTGTTTGAAGCAACAACCCCGAAATCACCTGGTATACTATACAAAAGGGACTGACTTGTTACAGCAAGGCAGACTCTGTAAGCAAAAGACTGACTCAATACAGAGAGACAGACTCAAAAACAAAACAAAAGACTGACTCGATACCCAAGTCAGGATTTACAAAACTAGCATTGGCAGGTGCTCAAAAATGCGTGCCAGACGCCACATCCAAAAATGTACCAGACACTGCCCGCAGGCGGTCTACCTTCTGATTACATACTTGCAGTATCTGTATCCTCGAAATCCAACAACTGAGTGGTGACGGACTTTGCTGAGGTAGGCGGGAGGATAACCTCGTTGTCAATCAAGTCTTGTACCTCATGACGGAGGCGGAAGCAATTATCAGTAGCATGACCAGTCTGCTGGTGGTACGCACAGTACTGAGTAGGGTCATGAGTGTCAGGGAGGTTCTTCAGGAGAGGCCGAGGCTCCAGGGGTTTAAGGTGTCCCCTCTCGGCAAGGATTTGAAGTGCCTTGGACAATGGCATATAGAGAGCATGGAAGACCCTGCGCCCTCGGGGCAGGTACTTTGGAGTCTGAGCACTCTTGCTAGATGCACTAGCGAACGGATTGGCGGGTGCGGCCTTGAGTTTCTGATCCTTTCTGGATGCAAGGCTGGGAGCGGGAAGAACTGTCCTAGCATGACGGGGCCTATCCCGATTCTCTGATTGACTGGAATTGCCCTCCAGCGGAGTGGGGAAAGCATCATCCACAGCTTTTGACATAACTGCGGATATCTGTTGCTTGTTCATTCCCCCGGCTTTCAAAGCCTCTACTGCCCACAGCAGTTGTTCGATAGGGTCGGCATCTGCCTTCATCTTGCCTTTGTCTCTGGCCTCGGCCTGATCTAGAGTTTGGTTCGGTGCGTCGTTGCCATAGCTAGAGGCCATCTCCGGTTGGCTGAGTTCAATTACAATTCGTCCCAGTAGTGGGGGCTCTTGGGGCATAAAGCCTCCGGCATATGGTGCAGCTGGTGGCGAAACAGACATCCCATAGGCGAGATCCGCCACGGACTTTTGAAGGTCACCTATCATTCCCATTAGTTCAAATGTAGTGGGCTCGCGAGCCTGATATAGTTGAGGGGTCCAAATTGGATGTGCGGCAAGCGACCTGGATGGATGCGGCATGTCAACAGTAATCTCATCCTGTGGGGTAATTCCTTGACTCAACGCGGCCGTCATGACCACAATCTCTTCTGAATTCTGCGTCATGTTCAGTCTTGCCTCAGCAAGGAGAAGACACTAGCTGTTCTGGATCAACTTTCCGAATCTCTGAACTGAAACGAAAAACAAGCAGCATTTCAGCCCCAAACAGATCAAACACGGGTGTAGCCGATCAACTGCACTCTACCCCTGATCACTGTTCCCCAGAATCACTGTTCAAAACTGAACCGACACCCGCAGACACAGCTGATTCTTAACAACACTGATACTGGTGTCCTCAGGCCTGATACCCAATCTTGCAAACTGATATGTGTGTTCCTGTAGAGATACATTCTAAAAGCACATAACAGGTAAAAGAGAGCCAATACACCCCTATGTTGGGGTAGGGTTTCCCTGTCCTATTTTGTCAGGAGCTAGGGTTTCACTATGCACGCAGCGGCTTCAAACAACCTGTATCGGGTAAGCAACCTATCCTAGTTTGGAATGGTCACTATGGATCCGAATATGCACTAGGTCGAATGGTCGAAAAGGGTGCCCCGGTAAAACCGGGGTTTGTGTTCCCATACTGGCAGAGCCCGCAACCGGCCAGCCTTATGGACATGCCTTGACAAGACAAGCCTCCGGCAAACCGCTCAGGAATAGCAGATGGCCAACACGGTGTCCTAGGCGCACCAATGCACATGCAATGCAAAGAGACACATAAATGGAATCAAAACAGGATATCACGAGTTCGAGGCAAGCTCTCTAAACTCCCCAGCAGAGTCGCCAGAAACTGTAACACGTCCGCGAGGGAACTCACGGGTTACAGTTCGGACTCCCCTTTTTTGTTTGTTGCGGTTCTAAATCTGAACCAAAGAGTCCAAATCCGGCAAATCGGTTGAGAAAATAGATTTTTTGAAAAGTAGTGCCAAACATGGACTGCTTTGCCAGATTACAGAGTCGCCACCTAAATATTTAAAATGGGAAATTTAGGAAACCCTGACTCGGTGCCGAAGGCCACGTGTCCGTCATCACCAAAGTGGTCTTGGCTCGGGAGCTCGGGTACGATCGGGGAAGGTCAGCTATGAGCACCCCCTTTCGCCCGGTCCGAAGACTGGCCTCTACTAACCGTGATATCCGACTTTGAAAACATTACATGCTCTTATTCCAATTATTAGCCTAGAATTACTATGTTATGCGCGCAGCAAACAAGTATAGACTAGATTGCCTAATTGGAAATAAACATTGCATATTCGTTCGTTTTGAAAATGCTTTGGACTTTGCTACTCGCAAGTAGGCTAAAATACGGATTTCAATGAGTTTTTCCAACTCAAGCAATCCAACCTCCACCCACAGGCATTCAAACAATTTATCTCACATAAGCATTTAGCCGCATGGTGAGCATACTGTCATGGCAACATTCACACGCATGTGGTATGCTAAAGCGTAAAATACTTACATCGTACTCCGCTCCAAAACAATAAACTAGTTAGCAGACATGCATGCCCTAGTTCATGTTAGAGTGTCTAATGCATCGCATACAACATGTAATCTAGAGTAGGCTCGGCTAACCCTAAAGATGGCATGTGAAATGCACTTTATTCGATGCACGTATTCAATTTGGAATTGACAATACAATGCAGTTTGTATGATGTACCGAGCCCGGTGCATGTCAACAAATGCATGGATGCACGCATGCATTGCATAAGGTATGCTAAAATAGACGTGCCCTAATCTACCATCATAAGCAGGTAAATAAAAGGGAGAAAAAAGTGGGGGTTGGGAGACATACACACACTCACCCACACTTATTACAATTATGCCCTCACTCGGAGGGACCGAAAGAATAATACAAATTAATTAACTACGCAAGCTAATTAAATATTACAAATTCACTAATATTAATTAACAAATTAACTAAGTTAATTAAAGCAGTAAATGCCTCGGGAAGAGGGCAAGATGCATCACACGCCCGGAACTTGCTCGGAATCGCACTGCCATGCATGATTGCCTCTGTTTTCCCAGCTTTCCCCCTCTGAAGACTGCCAAAACTTCAGGAATATTTCCTTGGGCACTGGAGATCACCACCGGCTGGGGTAGAACACCACCGGCTGAAGGATGTGGCCACCGGCACTGAATTCATCCATCGGCTGCCAGTAGACTGCCGGTCGGCACTAAACAGTGCCGGTCGGCACAAAATGCCTGCAGAACGTGCAACTCACAGCAGCAGAGGACGCAACTTGCATGGCAATGTAATTCAAAGCATGTATGCACCAAACACACTCCTTATCATGTTTTTGATTCAAAGGAAGATGTGCCTCGGTTTTCGGACCACCAATCACGCATTTCCATGCATGATGGCCCAAAGAACCAAGAGTGCAACTTCTATTTCAAATGCATGCAATGCAAACAAACACATAAGGGTGCCAAACCTCCATCATGACTTGGTCAAGAGGCTTAGCATGCATGCCAATATGATGCAATCCTAGACATGTCAACTAGTGTGCAAAATGGGCAATGCAAGCAAGCAAAACATGCTAGGTGCACAACCTAAGCAAGGAAGCATATGAACTAAGCAAGGGGGTGGACTCAAACATGGATTAGGCAGCTCCAAATAGGCCTAAAACCATTGGCCAAAATGTTAAATCATGAGGGCCAAACACACATGCACATATGCACAAGTTAAGGCACCAACACTTAAGCATAATAAACAACATTCAAGCACACTCGAAATGAGTTAAACATGGACTACTAGCATGCATATAAAGCTCTAAAAATCATGCAAAACATGATGCCAAATTATGCAACAAAGCAAGCTAAACATGTGACAAATGGCCCAAGTACTTAAGGTTCACCAATGAGGCTTTGAACTACACATAGTACAACCACACATGGCAATACTTAACCAACTAAAAACAGAGTTTTAACACATAAAACTAAAGCCAAAAGACTACTTAGATGGCATCTAAGAGGCTTGAAATCAAAGGCATGCAACATGACCAAAACATGAGGCATACAACACATGCTTTTAAAGCATTGAAGAGGCAACTAAGGCAAGCATACAAGTACGCCAAAGGGACTGAAATAGCATGCTAAATGGTTCCAAACCATCAAAATGATGCAAGCAAGGCATGCTAATGCAAGTCATGGCCGACCAAAACAAGCATGGACAGACCTTATTCATGGTAAAATAAGCATACAAGCTTCATGGATCTAAGCCTAAAACATGCTAGAAATAAAGGCATACAACCTAGGCATGTTAAGGGACTATTAAGGCATTACAAAGCAACTATGCAAAGCATGCAAGGAGTGCTAAAACCAACACTTAGCAATGTCATATTAGGGCATAATAAACATAAAATGCAGCCAAGACATGCTCAACAAACAATCAAAACTATGCTCCCTTAAGAGGCCAAATCTTGCCCTTTTCAAGGACATCAAGGAGAGGGGGTGGCCCTCTCCTTCTTGGGACTTCAAGGCACCATCTTCACCGCTGAAATCCCTCAAGATTTCAGTGGTGAAGAGGCCCAAGCACCAAGGTCTCGGATCTCAACAAAATAGCACCAAAAGTGGCCTTTTCAAGGCCTAAGGGTGGTCAAACCTACCCAAACCACCAAGCACTCTTAATAAACAATAAAGAGGGTTAAAAAATAGAACTTTTATGTGTTATAGACTAAGCACAAAAACTATTTTAAACTAGGCAAAAATGGAGTACAAAAATGGGGTAAATAAAGTAAGTTTCTCACCCTTGAAGACCACCTTCACAAATGTTGACTTTGTTGCCTCCTTGAGCTCCAAACCAGTCAAGAACACCAAGAACAACCACTTGGGACCTCAGTAGCCAAGGGAAGGTGAAACACTAGGTGTTGATGTGCAATAGTAAGACACAAACACCTAGTGTACAAAACAAGAGAGAAAAAGAGAGATAGAATAGATATAGGATTCAAACCCTAAAACCAGAGCTTCTTCTCACCTTTCTCTCCCTAAAATCTCTAACCCTTTCAACCTTTGAGCCAAGAGAGCAAGAGTTCTCTTATAGGAATGAAAACTTACAAGCTAAGCAAACCAAAGGCTCATCCCTCCATACACGTGTATGGAGGGGAAACAAATACTACAAAGCTGTCTAAAAGTATCTCCAAAAACAGCTGTAAAGTGATCGGCAGGGCAAAATGGTCATTTTGCCAAAAAGAGTGCCGACCGGCACAATATAGTGCCGATGGCAACACCAACCAGCCGGTGGCCTCTAGCCACTGCCGGTGGTGTGTGGGGATGTCTCAGAAGGCATTCCCTGCCCCTCCAAGGCAAAGCACAAGTGTTTGGTGCAAAACCAGACACAAAACAGTCAAGTTCGGAGGTCCTGAGGCAAGGCGCGTAGCCGAGAACTCCGGGAACTCCAAACAAACACAAACATGGATAATCACCGAGCGTTCAAGCGGTGACGTCCAAGTCTTGAGGACGGTCAAAAATGGGGTGTCTACAGGTGGGTCAAGGCTCTTCAAGCCACGGAGGCTCTCCGGGCGGCAGGCGTTGATTCAGCGTCGCCATTATACCTAGGAATGGCAACGGGGCGGGGACTACACTCCCCGTCCCCAATCCCCAAAGCTATAAGATTCCCCATTCCCGACCCCGATCCCCGACGGGGAACCCATCATGCCCAACGTCCCCTAACGAGGATCGGGTTTCCCTAACCCCGAATAATCCCTGTACAAAAAACAACAACAACCAGCACAAAAGCAACCATCAGCTAAGAATCAGATCTGAATATATATATAAATTGATCAAGATAAAACCATAACAACAAAATCAGAAAAAATCATAGATCTGTTACAAAAAAATAGATCTGTTAAACCCTAATAGATAAAACCATAACAACAAAATCAGATTCGAATATATATATATATATTGATCAAGACTTTTCAAAAAAAAAAAACATAAATCTATTCAAAAATACCACTGTGGCAGCGGGATCGGTGAGTCACGTCACTGCAATGGTGTACGACGACGGTGGTAGCGGGATCGGTAGTGTACGACGACAGTGGTAGCGAGATGCAGGGATGTGCGGCAATGGTGGTAGCGGGATCAGTGGTGTACGACGACAGTGGTAGTGAGATCGGTGATGTGCAACGACGGTGGTAGCGAGAGAGAGAGAGAGAGACGCTGAGAGAGAGGAGATTGGTGGCGAGTGAAGAAGACCGGCGGTGGAGGAGAGAGTGGTGAGTGTAGAAGATCGGAGGTGGAGGGGAGAGAGAGAGAAGATTGGTAGAGAGAGAGAGAGAGAATAAGTGAGTGGAATGAAGGATTCAACAGTGAGAGGGAGAGAATGAAATGAAATTTAGAAATATATTTTATATATAATATATACGGGGATGTACGGGGTTCATTCGGGGCCAGGGCAGGTCCGGGGCCGGGAAACCTATCCCCATCCCCGGCCCGAAAATCATCAGGGATTTAATTTTTAATACCATCCCCAGCCCTATGGGGATAATTTTTGAGAAATACCTGTTCTATTCGGGGTCGGGTCCCCATCGGGCCGGGTTTAAATTGCCATCCCTAGTTATATCAGGGTCATCATTTTCCCTTCGCAGCTTTCAAAGTTTAGAAAAGCGACGACGAGGGTGATGCCGAATAAAACTGAACATATTGTACCGCTTTAACGTAAATTGGAAGCGAATTTTGTATTATCGATTAATTCAATGAAACATATTATTTTAAATGTTTTCATGTTATTTCAGTCTATGTTTATAAATTCAGTTATGATCATCTTCCATTTTTCGTCAACTGCATTTATGCTTGTCAATCATAATATTCAAGAAAGGAGCGCCGAATTCGGAGGCGTTTTGCCTTGGCCAAACGTGATTTCCGGGAAAGGCGCTCCGAATTCGGAGCCTTATTCGGCCCAAACGTGATTTCCACGAAGGGCGCTCCGAATTCGGAGCCTTATTGGCGAACAACTAACCATCCATGTCTTTGAGCCGATATGCTCATGTCCCTGCGATTGAGTCAATCTGATAGGGGTCGTCCCAGTTGGGACCCAATTTTGCCGTACAAGTTAATGATAAAATTTGCGTAAGTGTGTGGAATTCCACAGACACAGCAAGCTTCTTCCATCCATGTCTTTGAGCCAAAATGATCATGTCCCTGCGATTGAGTCAATTTGATAGGGGTCGTCCCAATTAGGACCCAATTTTCCATCAGCGGGAATCCTAGCAACGGGAAGCACTTTCTTGAGGACCAATTCTCCTGGTGTATAACGACGTAACTGAACACGCTGATTATATGATTTAGTGAGCTGTTGTTGGTACCGTGCCATGGAAGCAAGGGCACGGTCTCAACGTTCTTCAATCAGAGTCAAGTCCAAGGCCAACATCATGTCATTTTGACCCATGTCAAAAACTTTTGATTTCAAGGTTGGAAGGCTGATCTCCAGGGGAATGATTGCCTGGGTTTCAAAGCACAGAGCAAACGACATTTCCCTAGTGGATCACTTTGGAGTAGTGCGATGAGCCCACAACATGCTTGGCAATTCTTCGACCCATCTGCCTTTAGCTTTCTCCAGCCTTTTCTTGAGGCCATCCAGAATAACCTTGTTGGTGGCCTCCGTTTGACCATTGCTTTGAGGGTAAGCTGGCGAGGAAAAGTAGGGCTGTATACCGTAAGTGTTGCATAATTTTCGATATACGCCACAATCAAACTGGGTACCGTTGTCTGAAACAAGTGCTCAAGGTATGTCGAATCTCGTTATGATGTTTCTCTACACAAAACGCTTAATATCGAAATCTCGAATATGTGACTGTGCTTCCGTTTCAACCCATTTTGTGAAATAATCTGTCGCGACAATTAAGAATCGCCTGTTGCCGGGGGCCCGTGGCAACGGTCCAACAATATCGAGCCCCCATTGAGCGAACGGCCACGAACTAGTAATAGAGTTTAACTCCTTGGTAGGAAGATGAGTCAAGGGGGAAAAATTTTGGCATTGCTCGCATTTCTTGACATAAAATTTGGCATCGGTTCGCATAGTCGGCCAATAGTACTCCTGAGTTACAGCTCTGTGGGCCAGAGAATGTTCGCCCGAGTGGGCACCACAACTGCCTTCATGTATTTAGACAAAAGTTCTTCGACTTTATCTGGGTGAACACATTCTAAGTACGGCCCAGAGAGAGATTTTTTGTAGAGCTTCCCCTGTGGATCCAAGTAGTATTGGAGGGCTTTGTTTTGTAGTTTATGTGCTTCTTTCTTATCCATCAGGAGCTACTCTGAAGATAGAAATGCGACGATAGGATCCATCCAACTTGGACCCGGTTCGACAACATTGACATGAACTGATTCTGAAGAGGCAATACTTGGCTCAGGGACAAACCCAACTTCAATTGTCCGCTTAATTTCTGAATTGATGGCAGAGGCTAAAAAAGCCAGGGCGTCTGCATGCGTGTTCTGATCTCTTGTTATTTGGTTCAGCTCGTGGTGATCAAATTTTGCAAACAAGGAGTTCGCCGTTTTCATATAGGCTGCCATGTGATCATTTTTGGCTGCATACTCCCCTTTCAGCTGGTTGATTACTAGCTTTAAGTCACAAAAAATAAACAAACGCTGCGCACCGAGGTGAAGTGCATTTTGAAGGCCGGTTAACAGTGTTTCGTATTCGGCCTCATTGTTCGATGCATCGAAGCCCAATTTGATGCCTTGTTCGATTATTGCCCCTTCGGGGGTCATGATTACTACGCTGGCCCCACTACCACGCTGGTTGGAAGACCCGTCGCAATACATCTTCTAAACATCACCAACATACATTCTCCAATTGGGCTAGGTTTACAATTGCTCAGATTTAAAGTCATCAAGGGATCCTGTGAATTCGGCTACAAAGTCGACTAGCACTTGCCCCTTGATGAAAGTCCTGGGTAAAAACTGGATATCATACTGGCCGAGTTGCAGGGCCCATTTCGAAATGCGCCCCGATGTTTCCGCGCTGCGGAGAGCCGACCGGAGGGGATAATCTGTTAATACCCCAATGGTGTGCCCCTGAAAGTAATGCATCAGTTTTATTGCAACCATGACGAGGGCAAAGATAAGTTTTTCCAATGAAAGGTAACGTGTTTCGGCGTCAGCCATTGCTTTGCTTACATAGTAAACCGGTCGCTGCTCCCCAAGTTCTTCCTTTAACAATACAGCGCTGACTGCCCGGTCGGATACCGCCAGATACAAAATCAAGGAATTGCCTGCCGCAGGTGTTGCCAAGAGTGGTACTGACGGAGATAGGATTTCAAGCCGTCCAAAGCGGCTTGGCACTCGGGTGTCCAGTCAAATGCCCTGCCTTGACGAAGTGTGTGAAAGAATTGTCGGCAACGATCTGTGAAATGGCTAATAAACCTGTTGAGTGCGGCGACCATTCCTATCAGCTTCTGAACCTATTTCACTGAGAGAGGGGAGCCAAGCTCTAGAATTGCCATTATTTGCCGCAGGTTGGCTTCGATTCCACAGTTGTTAACGATGTACCCGAGGAATTTGCCGGATCCGATGTCGATTGCACATTTCAAGGCGTTCAGCTTCATCTTGTACTTTCAAAGGATGTTGAATGTCTCTTCCAAATCAGCTAGATGGGACCGCTTTTCCTTGGATTTGACTACCATATCGTCGATGTATACTTCCATAGTACGGCCAAGTTATTCCTTGAACATTGCGATCACTAGTCTTTGATAAGTTGCCACTGCATTCTTCAGCCCAAAAGGCATGACCTTGTAGCAATAGGTCCCTCTTGAGGTGAGGAAAGCGGTTTTCTCTTGATCCTCCGAATGCATGGCAATTTGATGATAGCCCCTATAGGCATCCAAGAAGCTCATACGTTGATGATTTGCCGTTGCGTCTACAAGTTGGTCTGTTCTGGGCAAGGGAAAACAGTCCTTGGGACAAGCTTTGTTTAAGTCCATGAAATCCACGCAGACACGCCAAGAGCCATTCTTCTTCTTGACGACCACAGTATTGGACAACCATGTAGGATAAGTTACTTCTCGAATTGCCCCGGCATCAAGTAATTGATCTACTTCTTCAACAACGGCCGAAGTATGCTCCGCGGCTGACCGCCGACTTCTCTGAATAATTGGCTTACATTTAGGATCAACGTGTAAGTGGTGTTGGGCCACTGATGGATCCACTCCGGGCATCTCGTAAGAGAACCATGCAAATACATCGATATTGCCAAGAAAGAAGGATACCAACTCTTGCGTTTCAACTGTATCCAAGGAAGCGTCGATTATGAACAACTTCTCAGGACTTTTGTTTATGTCAACCCGATGCAAGGCTTCAGTTGCCTTTTCTCTTGGGATCCTCCCAATGTCTTCGAGGCTCTCCCTGTCCGGTACCTCAATGGAATGCACTTCCACCTCCCTTGGTCTCTTTACGGTCAGAAGGTAGCATGCCTGTGCTGATTTTTGAGAGCCTCGAATTTGTTCGACTCGTATTCAATTGGAAAACGAAGTAGTTGGTGGTAGGTACTTGGCATGGCCTGCATCGTATGCAATCAAGTTCTCTCCATGATGAGATTATACGATGAAGGAAGCTTGACAACCAGAAATTCTACGTCCACTTATCTGGTGCCGGCCCGTACAGGTAGTGTGATTTTTCCCAGAGGGTATTCCGAGTTAGTATTGAAGCCGAATAGCGAGTAATCCGCCGGGGACAAGTCCGAGTCCGTAAAGCGAAGTTTGATGAAAGTTTTGTAATACATTATTTCCAAAGTGCTGCCCTGGTCAATGAGAACATGATCAATGGCGAATTTGTTGACACGTAGCTTGATGACAAGGGGATCAGTGTGGGGGGGGTTATTCTAACTAAATCACTATCATCGAAACTAATACTTCCAATGTCATGGCGCCATTTTGCTGGTGTCATGTGTGCGCTTGATTGAAACTGGATTGTTTGTACCTCGGACAACACTGGAAGGCTGTATATCATGTGAATTACACCCAAAGGGGGTGACTGCAGCCGTAGGGCTACTGTATTTTTTGAATTGTTCTTTCAGAGGTACTGCGTAAGACGACCGTCTTGTACCAACTCTTCCAAGTGATCTTTCAATGAATAACAACTATCAGTGTCTTGACCATGGTCCTTATGATATTCACACCGTTTATCCTATCTTCTTGCATCGGGAGGTCCCGTCATCTTGGGCGGCCACTTGAGGAACGGAAGGTGTTCTACTTTCGACAAAATCTTATCGACTGGCTCTGTTAGGTCCATGTATTTCTTGCCTGAGCGCCTTATACACCTGTTATCCACTTGATATTGTCCATTATCTCGATGTGAACATTGGTCGTTTGATCGGTGCGAGTCGCACATTTTGTCTCGTTTAGGTTGGTTTCGTCGCTCAGGGCTTCTCGGTGGCACAGATCTAATCGGCTGAACAATTTCCAACATGGCCGTCTCAACGGCTTTACGTCCGACTTTGACTCGCAAGGAATCGTTCTCCACTTTGCAGTACTCTTCAACCTTCTTCATTAATGCCCAGACGGTTTTGGGGGGCTGTCTGGTTAATGAACTGTGGAGGGGGCTATCAGGTTGCAATCCCATCTTGAAGGCGGTGATGGCCATGGAGTCATTGCCAGCATCATCTACCAGATTGAAGCACTCCCAATAGCGGGCCGAGTATTCGCAAGGAGTTTCTTCTGGTTTAATTTGCATGGTCCAGAGAGAATTGGCTTGCTTCGGCTGGACCTCATTAGTGATGAATCTCACCTTGAATGACTTTTGGAGTTGGTGGAAGTTCTTAATTGATGTCGGCTCTAGTTTATAGTGCCATCTCACGGCCAGTGGTCTCAGATTGCTTGGAAATATTCGACACATGAGGGTTTCATCGTCAGGATGGAGCGTCATCGCTTGCTTGTAATGACGAATGTGATCAGTGGGGTCCAACTTTCCATCATAAAGGGTGAACGACGGTGCCTTGAACTTTTTGGAAAGCACAGCCCGTGCAATGCAACGCACGAAAGGATCATGTTTATCTTCCTCATCCGAATCATCGCTTCTCCCTCATTTATGCCGTACATGTGGACATCCTTCAGATGAGCTGGATACATCAGCGTGTCCTTTCTTTTTGGGTTCAGGGGATGGTGAGTTTGAATCACTGTCATTATTGCATTTTTGAAGTCGACATCATCGATCATCCCTTTTTCCTAAATGTCGAACTCGGTCTTGGCATGCAGCTTGTTGGGATTTCGCCACCTCCAAGGCCAAATCCTGGTGCAAGCGTTCATTCTCAGCAATCATGTTCTCAAGCCGCTGTTCATTTTGCTTTGCTTGATCCATAATCGCCTGCATTGTCTCTTGCATTGAAGTCGAGGGTGAAGTCTGAGCTACTGAATCAAAGTTCAACGCACGTCGCGCGGCGACATTCTCTGGTCCTAGCATGTTTCTTGGAGTGAGGTCATCTCTTGGTGTAGTTTCGTCAATGACTATTAGAGGATCTTCTGTGACGCTCGCCATGAATATGCTTGAGTATTCCCACAGACGGCGGCAATTGTGGTGGAGGTAGGTTTGGAAATACTCTGGTATCCTGATGGACGTTCTTGATCCTCTGATTGACACCTGAAAAAGGGAATTAACACTCCAATCGGGGATGTCGGAATTAGCACTCCGACGGATAAGTTGGTATATGTCTCTGGTTTGCTTGTAACTTAAGTTTCTAAGGTTTTTTTCACATACCTTTCTTTGGCTAATGTTCTTCAATTTATATTTTTCTTTTGGGCCCTTGGGTCAGGCCCACTCTTGATCCATTGCACGTTTATTTATTCAGCCTTTATTTTACTGGTCGTACGGTCGATTAATATATTCGGCTTTGGGATCGTCCAGGATGGAGCCGAATACAAATTCCGTCTAGACTGTCCTCATACCATTATTCAGCTTTCTTGCACGTATATCAACAATATTCAGCTCCCACAGATACAATAAATTTCTCTTTGAAAACTTTGTTGGAAATTTAACATGTTTGCTTCTTCATCATCCTGAGATGCAAAGATAAGGCTTAATTGATTTCCCATTTGTCATATTTATGGAGAGTTGAAACTAAATGATGCATGTAGTACTGTTTGTGGTTAGGAGTAAGTAATAGAGTCCTTGGCACCAATTAACTTTCAGTAGGTAGGCCAGAAAAAATAGATACCAGCTAGGGAAAAAAGGTTTGTTCTTGTTCATTCTAATTTGTGTTGCTACAATGATATTGTAACTAAAACACTTTTTTCTATATTGAGTATGCATTATAAGTTTGTACTCATAATAAAAAATATACAAGTATGTATATTTTTACCTGTAATATATTTTCTTTTATAATTACTATTAAAAATTTAACAGGAACATTTTGTTGGAAACAAGAGAGATAATGGTTATTTCTTTTCAATTTTGCTTCTAAGTTCCCAATGGATGCATCATGCTCGTATTGGTCTTCATAAGCTTCTCCCTCTGATTTTACCAGGTATATTTTTCCTTTAGTTATTGCAACCAGAATAATGCTGTACATATTCATTTCTCAAGCATTTATTTATTGATGGGTCATGAAGTTGATGGGTTATACAATGAAATTGTGAGCGAGAGTGATTGAGTATCACTTAAGAGTTACAATTACATTATCACAAAATCAGTTTGGATTTATGTCCAGTAGATCAACCATGGAAAAGATATATGTACTCAAAAAATTATTAGAAAAGTACAAAGAGAAGAAGAGGAATCTTCATATAGATTTTATAGATGTACAAAAATATTTCAATATAGTGGTTAAAAATATAACATAGATGCCATTAGAGAAAAATGGAGTGAGAAAAAAGTATAGTAAAGGACATGTATGATGGGACTATGGCTACAATTAGATTCACTGCATGAGAAACTAGTTAATTTCCAATCACTGTAAGATTGTACCACGGGTCACCATTAAGTCCTTACCTGTTTGCCTTAGCTATGGATGAATTAACTGGACACATTGAACTGTGTATCCTACTCTTTCTCATTGAACAAAACACATCCCAACTATATAGATAACAATGCAATCTTCTTCTTTTTGTTTTTTAACTCTTCCAACGGTTCAACCCATCCCATAAATGTAGGCATGATGATAGTTGAATTAATAAGATCAGCTTTTGATTTCTTCAATATCAACAAACTACTGTGCCATCTATGAAAAAAAAAAAAAAAAAAAAAAAAAAAAAAAAAAAAAAAAAAACACCCCATGTCTTTTCATTTCCTAAGCCACCAGCCAAGAAAAGTGTAGGCTTTCCATCTTCCAAGAATAAGCTCTGTGCCAACTAATTTGCATGTCCAATATTCCAATGCCATCAAGCCATATGTAATAATGGACCAACACAGATTAATTCACAAAAAATAAAATAAATTATTTTTTTATTTCATCACATAGATAGAAAATCCTATAACAGATATACTTCATAATTGTTTCAAAAACAGTTGGGTAGTAGGTCCATATGTTCTCTTATTTTCTCCCTGAAATAATATTATATATACTAATTAGTGTACTAACTAGTATATCAATTGATGATATGGCATAATTTAAGAGGTTTTTGGTATTTCCCTTTTGTGTATTTTGGTATGGTATGTGAACTACCTTTATTTCTTAGTGTCTCTGATCATTGAAAATGACCCTCGCTTATATTTCAAATGCCAAATATGTTGTTGGAAGGTATGGACATTTTTTCTTTGAGAACTAGAGTTTTCTAATTCTTTACCTTCCCCTCTCTTTGTCTCCATCTCTTTATTTTTCTTATCCTTTTTTGTTTTTGTTTTTCTTCTTCTGATGTGTTTTGTAATTATGTAGTTTAGGAAAACTTCTCTAAGAGATCACTCCACAGTAATGCAGAGAATTTTGAATTTTAGGCTGAGGTGTCTCGGTTTATGAATATCATTATCAACTCACTTTACAGCAATAAAGATATCTTCCTTGGGGAATATATTTGGCATGGTAGTGAATATATTTGTGTACAGAGGACGTGTTTTGGTATGATTCTCTATTTTGTATGGAATAATATTATTATTTTAGGTTGGAATATACTTAATTTGTATGAAATTTGACATTAAAAGTTATTCTTTTTTGGATGGTTGGAAATGAAATGGATGCAAATTATGGAATGATTGATAATATATGTATTGTTTTATTTATATATATGATACAGGCTACATGGAATACATACATGTAGTTGTGGACAAATTATTTAAAAAATCAAATCAAATCATGTTTTTGGCGACTAAACAATTAGTAGCCAAAAATGAAGTAAATATTTTTAGTGACTAAATAGTTAATAGCTAAAAATAAAAATAAAATGGAAAAAAACTTTTGGCTACTAAATATTTAGTAGCTAAAATAAAAGCAAACTTTAGGTGACTAAGAATTTAGTAGCTACAATAAATAAAATGAAAAAAATAAAAAAATAATATGAAAAAAAAAAAAAACCGTTCGGCGACTAAAACTTTGGTCGTCGTAGATACTTCAAGTTTTGGCGACCAAAGTTTTAGTAGTGGAAAATAAGATTTTTGGCAACTAAAATATTATTTTTGGCGACTAAAAATATTAGTTGCCATTTATAGGACTTTTGGCGACAAAATATTTTTTAGTCACTCATACCTTCCCCGACAACCTTCCCGTGACCAATCTGACGACCAAAATATTTAGTCGGGAAAAATTTTCAGCAACTAAAATCATACTTTTGGCAACTAAAAATTTAGTCGCCAAAAGTGAAATTTCTTGTGATGATAAAGCGCCTAAGTCATGCGGGCAGTCAAAAATGGGGTGTCTACAGTTGCCCCTCTTTGAGTAGGTGTTTCAGTATGTGTATCTGTTATGTTTGTATGGAGCAGATTCAAAGCCGGTTGGCCGAGTGGAAGAGGCAATATCTTTCGAAAAGGTGTAGGTTGACTTTGATCAAGAGTGTGTTGATTAGCATCCCAACGTACTTTATGTCTCTACATGTTATTCTAGTATCGGTGGCACGACGGATGGAGAAGCTTCAAAGGGGTTTTCTGTGGGATAGTGGAGGGATGATTTTAGATACCATTTTGTGGATTGGGGGTAGATCTGTCAACCAAAAGAGGCTGGGGGTTGGGGGTTGGGGGTTCGGAGTTTAGGACTTTCAACAGAGCTTTGTTGGGCAAGTGGTTGTGGCGCTTTGCTTGGGAGCCGGAGCAGCTATGGAGACGGGTGGTGGCTAGTAAGTATGGGCTAGATAGAGCGGTTAGGGGTCAGGGAATGTGACTAGTTCTCATGGTTGTGGTTTATAGAAAGGAATTTGGTTGGGGAGAGTGGAGTTTTGTGAGAGAGTGGGGTTCCAGGTGGGTGATGGGATGAGGGTGCGCTTCTGGAAGGATAGATGGTGTGGTGAGGTTTGGTTTTGCTGGAGGATCATTTTCCTTTGATTTTTGGCATTGCGAGGATCATGAAGCTATGGTGGCATCTTATTTGGGGGGTGGGGATGTGACGGTATGGGATATTCATTTGCGGCGCCTGGTTCAGGATCGGGAGGTTGATCAACTGCTGAGTTATGGGGTTATTTGTATGGGTTGGGTGTGACTGGAGAGGGACTGGATGTCATGGGGTGGAATGTTGTGGGGGCCAAGGGGCATTTTTGTGTTTCATACAACTACAAGAGTTTGGTGGGGGTGGTGAGGGATTTTCCTTGGAGGAGCATTTGGGTGCCGGAAGTTCCTTCAAAGGTGGCCTCATTCATGTGGACGGTGGCCTTAGTTTGGAATCTTACGATTGATAACTTGGTGTGGTGTAGTCATATTCTAATGAATCGGTGCTGTATGTGTTGTGCAGATAGGGAGTCTGTGGATCATTTGTTTTTGCATTGTCCTGTGGCTAGCCATTTGTGGGGTCTAATTTGCTTTCTTTTTGGGATTGTTTGGGTTCAGCCGCGAAAGGTGATGGATATGCTGTGGAGTTGGCATGGAGCTCGGGGTTGGTCACCTCTTTGTTTGATGTGGTTAGTTTGGTTGGAGTGTAATAGGCAAACTTTTCAAGAGGTTCATCATAGCATTTCTTGGCTTGAGAGTCGTCTTCTTATAGTTTTGTATAGTTGGATGGAACAGAAGTTTAATCCGGATTTATTTGTTTTTTTAGAATTTTTTAGATGACATTCTTGGTTAGGAGTTAGTGATTATCCCTTCGGAGTCTGCTACGAGTTTTTCAGTCTCCGCTCGATATTTGAGTGGTTTTGTATTCTTTACATCGTCTTGATGCTTACGAGTTTTTCAGTCTCCGCTCGATATTTGAGTGGTTTTGTATTCTTTACATCGTCCTGATGCTTCTTCAATAAAATTTATTTTATTTATCCAAAAAAAGAAAAAAAGGAGAAACTACCCGTCAATTAGTAAAACATAAATACCAAACAAAAGGACAAAGAAGAAGATCAACCAAACAATGGTATTATTTCATTGCGAAAATTTAACTCAACTGCAAGCTTATTAATTCAAACAGATGGAGCAACAGGTTATAGTTGAAACAGCAGATGACTGGGCTTACTGGCAGGAGATCATGAAGGCAAGTTAGTCCGTGCAATTGCTTCTGTATCCTCCAGATGACTCTTCTTTTGTGTTTGAGGCTTTAGCTATTAGGAGGGCCCCTCGTATTCTCTAATCCAGCCAGACCTCCTTATAGTGTTCAGTATATATAGTGAGATTACCTAAGATTAAACCCTATATATCCACTTCCTTATGTGTAAAGAAGTATAAGTTAATGTGTCAAGTCATTTAAATAGGCCTATGCTAAGTTACATGGATTCAAATACAGGTGTTGGGTGTGGGTATGCATTTGAAGTGTTAGATTCATCTAATTCACATGTACAAGGAGACCAATATGGTAGTATGGTATAATAGTGACAATTTTTTTGGTCCAGTGGGTATCATTGCAATTGTCAGTGTTTACAAATTCTGAAAATAACTTATTTAAAGGCCTTTGAATCAACATCAAATGATTTGTCCAGAGCTTGAGCCCATATGGCATAAATAGTATGGTTAGTGAGAGACATGGAATGTAGTGGACTTTTCAAATAAACATTGAAATTTATGCCAATGTTTCGAACAGTCAAGGGGGATTTTATCCTATTCAAATGCAGAGTGTGCTTAAATGGAGGGAACCGATATAGCGAAGTTACTCCACATATTAGAATGATTGAACAAAATTTTATTTTTGGTATCATATTTATTGATTTTTTTAAAGAATATATTTAGGTGTTAAAGTAGATGAATATTATAGGTTATTACTGACAATTAAGGTTTCATAGAGCTTCCAAAAGGGCCTCAATGTGTAGAGATGATATTGACATTGGGTAGTTGAATATTAGACTTTTGGTCTTTCCCTGTTTCGGTTCTGAATTTGAGCTTTTGTTTGCTGAGGTTGAAGATGGATTCTTCTTCTTTCTTTGACACTACTATATGCTGTTTCTAGGGGTGTCTTTCTTTGTTGAAAAATTCATTATTGTGGGAATTCGTGCTTGATCTTTAGTTCTATCTGCTTTAGCTTACAGTATTTGATTGCATATGCTCAATGGTCTTTCATGACTTTGACGTGGAAATTCTGTTGTTGATACATGCAGCAAACTAATACAGCCGATATGTTAGATGAGGCAGTAGAGTATGTCAAGTTTCTGCAGAGACAGATTCAGGTACATTCTGCATTAAGTTAACTTGAAATTTGCTCACTTTTATGTTAAGAAGATATGAATGTGGGAAATCTTTTTACAATCATTATTCACGCTTCACAATAATGCCTCCAATACTCTACAATTTTAAGCAAGTATTGATGATAAAGGTATTGGTACAAGAGGTGGGATCGATTATGTTGTGACGGGCTGTAATTTCTAAATCTTGGCATTTGCTTGAATTTGAGGCAGCAATTGCAATTTTAAATGTAAGTAACTAAAATTTTGAATTGGCAACACCAAAACAGCTTCATAATATAGATACTTACAAAAAAGAAGGAAAAAAAGAAAAAAAAAAAAAAAAAAATTCATGATGTAGTGAGGTATGGATAAGAGTAGGACAGCTATTTATTCCATTTGTTCAATTGAAGGAAGTCCTCACGAAGTGAAAAACCAAAATGTGGCAGGAACTCACAGAGCATCAAAAGAAATGCAAATGCGTAAATAAAGATTAATTGGGAGAACATACCCGGGAGTGTGTATGCTACAGTGGTCTTTCATGGTTTGTAGGCAATCCCTTTGGAAGATGAAGATCTGCCTTAAAAATATGGTATTTTACATGTTCTATGTTGAATTTCTGCATGTTGTAGATATTGGCTGGGTATAAGAGCGTGCTATTTAGTCAAGAGTATCAGCTTCAACGTGGAAAAAAAATATCTATCTAAAGTTTTATTGATATGGCTGTAGTTGTAGTTGTACTTGTAAAATGTTGTACAGGGTAGTATCTCTTAACATACTCTACTCACTAGCTTCTTTAGGTTAAAATATTCATTTTCCATGTCCACAATTGTGAATTTGGAAATTTGAATGCCATAAAGCTTGCTGTTCTCAAGAAGCTATTCAGTAAATAAAAATATTCCGTACATCAATTTCCTTTCCACACACAGATTCCTTAATTCTTACTCTCTGGCATTTTAGAAATATTTTATTTGTAATTTGTGATGTTTATTTTGAACTTCCTTGCTTCATATCATGGACTGGAATGAAGATTTTGGGTTTTACCGTTGCATTGTTGAATTTCAAAGTTTAAGGGAATATCTGTTATTATGTATATATTGGTGCAGTGGTGATGGACTGCACAATGGTCCCGTAACTCCCCAAACTGGATGAAGCTGATTCAATGCCAGGCTTGTAGTATCACATTGAGAGACTTGCTATTGGATTTTCACTAAGAGTGTGATTGGGTATGAAAATAGGTGTTCAATCTACCTGTCATAAAAAATAAAATAATTAAAACAAAATCATTTGAGATGCTTATTTTCTGCATATGTAGTTACTGATATTTTCTCCATTCATAACTCTGAAGTTAGGTGATCATAATGTCATTACTTCTATCAAGTTTCCTTGTAAGTACTACAGGTTTTGACCTAGGTAAAGGGCAAATTTGAAATGTGGTCTTATAAGTACTTACAGTAATGATGATGATGAAGAAGAATAAGAGGTTGTGGGAGTTGTAGATGTGACAGTGTTGAGACACGAAGCTGTTCTCCAACATCTCCCCACTCCTGCCAATGAATATCTTTACGTCTCTGGTATTGCTGTCTTAAGCAAATTCAGGTATAAAAAAATAAAAATAAAAATGTAAAAAACTCACAATGTTTTGTAAAGTCGTGTTTTAATAATATGAATTTATTATGTTATCTAAACATGACTGGAGCTGCGTTTTGAAAACATTGAAAAAATAAATAAATAAATAAAAACTGTAAAAATAAAATTTAGAATAAATTATACTTTTCACTTCTGTAGTTAAACTTATATTTCACTTTGATCTTTTATTGTTTCAATTTAAATAATTTAGTCTCTACACTTATAAGTCTAATTTTAATTTCGTCCATCCCGTCAAAACTTCCTACCATTACACCTAAAGAGATTGACAATTATTTCAAAATTGTTAATTTTAACCTTAAAAAAAAAACAAATTGAAACTACAAGTATCAAATGAAATTTGAGTCAGACTAGTAAAAGGGTAATTTATCATAAATTTTATAATTAGTTGAGTTTGGTGGGAAAAAAAAATGCAGGCTATGTAATTGTCTCAGGTGATCCCCAATGGATGACTTCTTGGATTGGTAGACGACGTCGTGTTCTCATGATTAAATGCCCTTTATTAATATAAACTTAAATCTGTACTTATATTATATAATTTATACTCGAGTTTATGTAAATTGTCACATTTTTATGATTTTTTTTAAAATGACTTCATGTAATTGTTTGTAACTTCTTGCATCATGTAAATAGTCAGTCAAATTCATATTAAAATTTATAACTTCTTTTAGATGGAGTATTAAACCATTAGCGTGGGTATATGTATAGGGGAATTTTTTGTAAGGTCTTGATATTTAGATTTTATAAAATAAAGGACATACAATATTTTCATAATAGTTGAAGTCCCTTAAGATTTTCATAGAGAAATTGTCTTCATACAGAGAAATTTCCCTAATATGATCAAAAAAAAAATTCGAAATTTCTCTAGTGTGATCACAGAGAAATTTTATCGAGAGACCTTAGCTAATAAAAAAAAAAATATTGAAGACCTCTCCTACTACCCAAAGTTAGAGAGGGATATTTCACTAATTTTCTCATATATATATATATAATTATTTATCCAAATGCACAAATTGTTTTGTCTACTAATCATTGCTTTGGTAAAAATAATTGTTTTAATTCTTAAGAGTTTTGTGTCAATCCTTCAAATTTTAATTTTGTTGGTTCCATCTTTCAAAATTTTAATTTGAATCAATTTTGTCTAATTTTAAATAGATTATTTAAATAATTAACGAAATGATAATAAAATATGTATTTCATGTCACTTTATTCCTAAAGTAAAGCAAAACAAAAGTGACCCTGACATATCTGCAAAAGGAAATTAATATTTGTAATTCTAATTGGTGGATTTTAAAAAGGCAAAGCAAATAAGAAACAAACAATGGAAGGCATGTTTTTATATATCAAGCTTCTCAGATTATGTTTATTTTGTTTCATTTAGCCCCCTTCTGCTTGATCTCAGTGTCTTCAACAATGAGGCTGCCCTCTGAGATGCTGGCCTTCAACCTTGAAAATCATACCACTGCATGTTATCAATTTTTAAGGTCTGAATTCTTTAAGGCCATGTTTATTTGGATGAACATGAGTTTGGAATTCGATTAATAGCCCAATAAAATTATTTATCTAATGTTTGGTTAAACAACTGAAGTATGGACTAACAATCCATCAAGATATAGTATTCACATATGATAGACTATTTAATCCCATAAAGGGGGTGGGATATAAATTGGAGGACTAAGCTAAAGTTTGGACTATTAGTCCTTCCTTATAATCCTACCATAATCCTACCTCAATCCAAACATAGGATAGGATACACAATCCAGAGGGATTCGTAATCCTAGGACTATTAGTGATGAGAATGCTAATTGAATTTAATTCAATCCGCCCAAACAAACATGGCCTAAATTCTCAGCCAGCTTCCTGATGAACCTCTTCATGTCCGGTGGACTCTTTTTGGGAAGAAAATAGTCTCATTGTAACTTAAATTGCCATTCTTTTTAAACATTGTACAAGGTAATTAAGGAGACGATAAGATGTCATATCATATGTTGTGTGGTTACGATGTTTTAATAAGAAGCTGCTCATCAACATATTATCATTTGAAATATTACAGTCGAGTTAAAGTTGATAATTTATAATAATTTAAATTTGATTTGAACACCTCTGTTTTTAAATGGGGGGAAATAAAAAACTTGAACTCACCATGCAGCTTCTGAATTTTTTCTTGAAAAAATTCTTGCAGATTTGAGTTATTGGAGGGGTATGTATGTCACTGGAATGAAACAAACTGTTGCTACGGAATTACAATGACTTAACCAAAATCTACATTCCAACACAAGAAACCTCCAACAACAAAACAGCAAAACAGGAAAAAAATAATATGAGAAAATGGCCTCGATACAGATATTATGTCTTCCAGAAGAATATCTGATGGACGCTCATATCCGAAAACCATGGAGTAATCATCCATCTCTGTCTCCTCATCTGTAAACTTCCAACTCTCTACCACCTCCGAATCATTTCCGTATCTTAGAAGTTCTAATACCTGCATTCAAAAGGACCATATTTATCAAACATAACATCTATGCCAATACTGTGTACATATTCATTGAGACAGTTTTTTTATACCTCACTCATTGATGGACGCCATATTGAGGATCGTCTCACACAATAAGAAGCAGTGAGCACTAATCTATGCATTTGATCCAAGTCATATTTATCTTCCAATTCAGATCAACTAATTCAGTGATGCTTCCTGATTCCATAAGCGGCTTTGCCTACATATTAAAGTCATTCAAGTCCAGTAAAATATTTTTTGAATTCGGAGTTACTAGAAAAATAATATATTCGTTTTAGAAACAATTTCAGTGCATATTGATTTCTACTTAAGCTTTCAGTTTAAGCTTCCCATTAAACTTTTGTTTGCTCACTGTGGATCATGTTCCAATTCGATAATTTGAAAGCAATTCATCCACATTTTTCCATCACTTATTTCTTCCAACATTTGCATTCAAAGAAAACAAATGTCTTAACACTTATTTTTTTTTTTTTTTTGATTGGCGAAAGAGAAGTTTTATTGATGGAAAACATAACAAGTATGATACTACATTAATAAAGAAGAGGGTGCAAAAAGCATCACAGTGATACAAATTGATCCCAACTAGGTTGGCACCAAAATGCACACCAAATCATCTGCTAGCACACACTCAAGGCTCCAAGTTGGAGAGAAACCAACAAATAGAGCGGAACAAAAAACAAAACAAAAAGGCAACAAACACTCCACCCCCCAGAACCTGGAGCACAAGACAGCATAGACACAAACATCAGCCCATAGACCAGCAGCAGACCACTGGGCCATTCTACTGCAAATTACACTGGATGCAAGTTAGACAGAAGGTCATTAATGCAAATTACACTGCAAATTACACTCCACCCCCCAGAACCTTGATCCACATCTTGACAGCCCAAACACCAACCCAAGACAGGTTTGGACTGAAAATTGACTTGTGCTTTGGACTGAAAACTCGGTGCAAAACATGAACCAGACTTTTCACCAAGCAAACTTTTCACCACCAGCAGCCTACAAAGTTTTGAAGCATCTGAAGGCACTCCTAAGGCTTTCAAGCGTTTCTGATTCCCCACCAGGACTGCAGCTGTGGCAAACAGAGTCCACCCCTGAAGCAGATACCAGATGACAGCAGCAAACAGAGTCCACCCCAGACCCAGAACTGCAGCTGTGGCAAATACAGCAGAAATACACCCAGTAGCAGTCCCCCCCAGACCCAAGTCTAAACACTTATTTGTTGTCACATGCACTGGGTTGCATAAAAAATTTATGTGTTGTCTATCGATATTTTTTAATTTTTTTAAAGTGAGTTAGAATACATTTAAGTTGCTATAATTAGATTACAGGGAGGCAGTCTCCTTATCACAAGAGAAGGTTTTCTAATGGCCCCAAAGAAGAACTCCGAATGCAAAAACATCGGTTTTCTCATCTACAATTCCATGCATGAAGTACTCTGGTGCTAAGTAACCGAACGTCCCCACTATCGGAATCACAGCATGGTGAGTCCATTTATTAGGAAGCCATTTTGCGAGTCCAAAGTCTGAAATCTGTACAACAATGAAAATTGAGGTAAATTCTAATACATCGAGTTCTTTTTCATCAAAAAAAAAAAAAAAATTGCAGGATGTTGTCTGTTGTTCACCCATGGTTCGTAATCTGGCCCAAGAAACACGTTAGAGGCCTTTATGTAGCGATGTATGATTCGGTGCTTGCAACATTTATGAAGATAATGCAGACCCCTTCCAATCCCCAGGGCAATTTTATATCTATCTGGCCACTTGAGTAACTTGTCTGCTTTTCCTGAGAAAAACAAAAATTGTGAGTCTTTCGGTATCACATAAGCTTTCAGTATCATGCAGACCCATCTAATTGTTTTTTTTTTTGGTTTTTTTTTTTTTTTGGGGTGGGGGTGGGTGTGGGGGTGGGGGTGGGTTGTTGTTCACTTACCATGCAGATGCTAAAGTTCCATTGGGAGACAAGTTGAAGATGAGATGGAGTCCATTTTCAATGCAGCAGCCAACTAAGATTGCAGTATTGGGATGGTTGACATGTCCTATTATCCCCAACTCTAGAAGGAACTCTTTTTCCTTGTTTTCGTCTGTGTTGTCCTTTGCCAACCTCTTAACTGCTATGGTACATCCATCATCAAGATCTCCACGATACACCTCTGAGTATCCTCCTCTCCCCACCATATTATCTGCAATGATGCAAGCAATCATATGAATTTTTGAAATTTTGTTAATCACCCTCTAAAATTTTTATTATGAACAAAGAAAAAAAGTGATTGGTAATGAAGCATTCTAATGACAAAAGTTGCATAGTATTCATACCCAGGTGGAAATTTTTTGTGGCTTTCGCAATCTCTTTGTAGCTAAAGCACCTTAGCAAAGGTTGCTGCTTTTCGTTGTCAGATAAGACATCATTTCTATTTCTTTTTCTTGCATTGAAATCAAATGATGATCGTAGGAAAGAGGAAATACGCTTAAGAGGCGATGGTGGCTTTGGAAAATTGGATTCCCCTTTTAACTCGAGACAGAGGAGGGGAGTCTGTTATGCTTGAATCCCCAAAACTAGAGCTATCTTCTCCAGTGCTATTTGATTCTCCTTTACATACATCTAGCACTGTTCTTGGTGAAAACATTTTTTCTCTCTTTGTTTTTGTGACTTAGGACTTGTCCATACAAGCATTTTTGTTTGGCCACTTTGAGCTCATTTTGACAATGCTTTGCTACATTAAAACTGATTATTAGAGCACATCCGATTTAAAATAAAAAAAAAATTCATCGAAATTTCAAGTTTTTGAAATGAACTAACCTTCAATGTGCAGAGTATTTAAATCTGAATTTTGTTGTGGTATGACACATTTCCCAACTGAGACCACTGAACAGCCTTCCAGGGCATGCTCAAAACAGTAACTTGTGATTTCGCGTGAAATTCTAATGGCAAAACACAAATAAACTATTTAAAACATATTCTATTAAACCAAAGTATATGAATTGAACTCGATCAAAACCTATACCAGTTCGTTCTGTTCCTTGAGTGACCAACAAGAAGAAAATCTGCATTTACACGTTTCGCTTCCTCAATTAGACCTCTTGCAACACTAGTGTTGAACTCAACTCTAGCCTCCAGATTCACCTGAAATTTTGAGGCCCTTAAGCATGTATATGAAATTGCCAATTTTAGAGCACTTAGTATTTACTTGCACATAAATATCGCAGAAATGATATATAACTTTAACTACTATATAGTCTGAAACTGAAAGAGGATAGATATTATATACCTGCTTAGAGTGACATTGTGGCAAATTCAGCTATCGCAGATATGACGTATGCTTTTGTATGACCAGCATGTGTTTGAAATTTTGCAACTGACTCGCGTTTCTTCCTATGATGTTCTACTGTTCTACCAAATAAACACGTGAGACTGTGTCGGCTAAAGAAACTTGTACTAATAAATTGCAATATCTCAATTCATACAAACTACAATATAGTATTTGTAGTTAGCATTTTACTGTTCACTTACTTATCGTTTGATTTGTTTATGAATAAATGTATTTGCATCGTCAATGTGTGTTTTATATTAGATGTATTTTACGAAATATATACAAGTTGTAAACATATGATGATGCACGTTACAACCTATTAAAAAAATATATTATATTTTTAACATGAGAAGGGATCTTCTTCTTTTTTTAAAGACAAATATCTACTTGTCTAATATTATATATCTTATGCTATTGATTTACATGGGCAAAGTTAAAGGACTTTATTATTTGAGACTGTAAAAGTTATAAATTAAAAATTAAAATATCAATAATGGTGATTTAAAGCATTACAAAAAAATATATTATATTGTGAAGAAAAATTTGATTCAAGAATATGATGATCTACTGAAATGCTACATCTTTGGTTAAACTTATTTTTATCTCTACTTTGCATTTTACATGTATTAAGTATTGATGCAAGTATACCTTGCATTCTAGAACCTTGCTTATGTAATGATTAATTATAGATTGTTTAATTTTTTTATTCTTGCAATATAATTATGGTTTTTATAATTATAGTATTGTTTACCTGTTTTTTTTTTTCCTAAATAAAATTTACGATACACAAAACAATACAATGCAATTGGAGTTGGAATATCAAATAACTCTCACACGAAACATCTATTTCCATAAAAGAGAAAAACAAAATGAGAGAAAGGATATAGTTTGACCCAAAATGGTCTTAATAAATATTGTTAGTATATTATATTGTTAGTGTATTGTATGTTGTTATTAGCTGTAAAGTGTGTCTAAGCTAATCATGATGTCTTTGCTTTCGGTCCAACCTCTGTACACTCTTCTATAAAGAAGAGTAAGCTTCTCCTTATGGAAATATACTGAATAACATACAATCAATATACAGTTATTCACTCTCTCTCTCTCTATCAATTTATCTTACATGGTATCAGAGCTAAGTTAACTACTTAGTAATTCCGCTTCACCGGCGGGCGGCAGCCTCGCATTGGCCGCCCGCCGGACCTCTACACATCCTTCACTCCGCTGCCACAAATTATTCTTCGTGATCTTGATCTTGTTGTTGCTGCTGCTACAGTAATTTCTAACAAATTTCATGACAGAACTTCACCTTCAAGATCAGAGCATCATCACCATCATCCATCTTGAACAACGCCGGGTCGGACCTCGCTAGCGACATCTCCACTCCACCCTCCATCCTACAATAGGAATCCATCGCCACCGTCGCTACATCTCAACTCCATCTCTAGCTACTCCACCGCCGTGCTCTCCAACAGCGCCAAATGGACCATCTTCTTCTGACTGATCTTTATTTGCTGGAAGTGCCTCAATAGCGCCAATCAATTCTCAAGCCATGACCAAATGGGTTTTGAGCAATCATGTCCTATTGGACTCAACCACCTCACCCCATCTCAAATCCTTCAAATCCATGCTCACCAACTCCAAGATACACTCTCTCATCATCGATTTCACTGGTTCTTAAACACCACCATGGTTTCATCATCGTCGATTTCCTCAACTTTCATGTCTGTGAACGATCAACTACCTTTAGATTGCTCTCATGATACACTGGAACATTCCCAGGACTCACACCAACACCAAGATAGCTCATCTCTCTCAACCTTTTGCTTGTTGAACCAATATTCTCCTCCACCCATGCCGATCTACTTTTTCTTTTATTTATTTATTTTATTTTATTTTATTTTTCTTGTCTTTATCCCATGTCCTCTCATGTCTCACCCACTTACAACAATAATAATTTACTATCCCCATTCCCCTCGTCTGATCAACACTCTCTCAACATCCTCCGCCCACAAAATATTCTCTCTTTTATTTATCTATTTTATTATTATTATTATTATTAAACAAAACAAAACAAAACACCACCAAAAACATTCCACATACCATTTTTTTTTATTTCTTTTTATTTCTGTCGGGAATCCAACCCAATCACCATTTTATTTCAAAAAAAAAAAAAAAACCTTTCTACCATTTTTTTTTTTATAACATCTCCACTCTGTGTTGAGCAGTTCCGCTCCACTTCATCCATCCCTTTGTTTCAACCTCCAATAGGCTTCTATCTTCCAACCTATTTGAGTTTGAGGGGAGGTATTCTACATATATCATGGTAAGCATGGTTACACACCATGCGAACCACCCAAGCTGGTGAGCATGGTTATACACCATGGAAACCACCCAAGTCACCCCATAGCGCACTCCCTAAGTCGCCCCCTTGGTGTACCACCAAAGTTTATACCCACTGTCTGACACGACCACACGGTCTGACACGACCACACAGTGTCCTCTACATCGGTCCGGCATGACCCCGTAAACTGTCCCGACATTGATTCCGGTCAGCTTCTACATCGGTCCGACATGACCCCATAAACTGTCCCGACATTGATTCCGGTCAGCCTCTACAACAACGGTTTGACACGACCACACAGTGTCTGCTACAACGGTCCGACATGACCCCATAAACTGTCCTCTTACAACGGTCTGACACGACCGCACAGTGTCTTCTACAACGGTCTGACACGACCATACAGTGTCTCCTATCCAATTTTATTTTATTTTGTCAGTTTATTTTCTTGTTTTGTTACTCTCTCCAAACTCAAGTTGGTTAGTGCGTATCCTCCTTGAGTTTGAGGGGGGCTGTTAGTATATTATATTGTTAGTGTATTATATGTTGTTATTAGCTGTAAAGTGTGTCTAAGCTAATCATGATGTCTTTGCTTTCGGTCCAACCTCTGTACACTCTTCTATAAAGAAGAGTAAGCTTCTCCTTATGGAAATATACTGAATAACATACAATCAATATACAGTTATTCACTCGCTCTCTCTCTCTCTCTCTATCAATTTATCTTACAAATATGATGAATGAAATGACAAATTAAGATAAGGTAGAAGAGAAGATACTAACCAAGAACGTGTAAGGCAACCAGAGTGTCATTTGGATGAGCTACAATCCTGATAGCCCATGCCACTAGCTCTTTGCTATCATCTGGGTTTAAAGATATGCCTATCAGTACTTTAGCAGGAGAAGCTGAAACACTCATTTCTGCTTCTATATGATTCTGCTGGCAGAATCAAGATTAATTAGTAGAATTTGATGAACTAAAACATAAAAAATAAATAAATAAAAAATACACAAAATGGGTTGTTTCCTTATTCTGATCCTACTCAGCAGTGGAAGAATAGAAACTCTAGCTTAAGATCAATATGTATTATACGAGCAACAACATGATTAAAGGTCCAGTGCGGAACTGAGGCCACCTTGGTTCACATCCATATATTCTTGTTTAAGAAGCACAAGCGCTTCTATGCAAATAATGTTAAGAACAATAACAAATTTACCAACAAATATACCAATTAGACAAAAATCATATATGGGTTTCACATCAAATGGTGGAACCCACATACATGTATCGTATCTTAGTTGATATGCTTGTTGGCATATTATGAAAGGGAAAGGAAGGCCTTTCTTGTTGCAAGTGAATTACTGATTAGTTTCTCTCTCTCTCTCTCTCTCTCTCTCTCTCTCTCTCTCTCTTGAGAGTTCTGTGCTTTTGGAAAGCAATTAATGTTATGGTTGGGGTGCTTTGGGGTGTAAGCAAAGGTGGTGAACGTGTATTTGGTTTGTCTTGTAGACTAATCCAAAACAGAGACTCCATTTGTCTGCTTATTATAAAAGGTAATTCATGTTGTTTGGGTTTGGTAGGAGGGGCTATTTGCTGCTTAAAAAGTGTCCCATCCTTTTAATCATTGAATGAAACGTTGAGAGAGAGAGAAGAGTGAGAGAGAATTTCTCCATATAGTAATTGCTTGATCACATAGTCACATTAACCATCCATACAAGCATGGCAAATTTTATCTTATGGACGATGCAAATTACTAATGGGTCATGTGGTCACTACAAGAAATCGCACTTTTACAGACTAAAAATTTAGTCAGCAAAAGCCCATTTTTAGTCGGCAAAAATTATCCGCGACTAAATTTTTTAGTCACCACTTTGGTTGCCAATTGAGGGTTGGGAAAAGTAATTAGCGATTAAAAAATTTTTTAGTCGGGAAAAAGTTATGTTTGCCGACTAAATTTTTGGTCGCTGAATGTTACATTGCCGCAACTAAACCATTTTGTTGCTAAAATACTTTAGTCGCCAAATGTGATGTTTTCCCAACAAAATATGTTAGTCGCCAATTGTCACATTCCCCAACCAAAAGTGTTAGTTGCCAAAAGTAATGTTTGTGTGACTAAAACTTTACTTGGCAATAGACCTCACTACAAGAAAATACACCTTTGGGGACTAAATTTTTAGTCGCCAAAGGTCCTTTTTTAGTCGCCAAAAGGTCGAATTTTCACTTTTCCCGACAAAACTTTTAGTCGCCACTGTTGTCGCGAATTCATGGTCGCCAATGCCTTTGGCGACTAAAAACCTGTTAGTCGCCAATTCACAGGTCTTCAGCGACGAAACAAATTGTCGCCAAATGCAATTCCATTTTTTGAAATTATACATTTAGCGACTAAATTTTTAGTCGCCAATAGTGATTTTTTTTTATTATTTAAACATTTCCCGACTAAACTTTTCGTCACTAAAAGGTATACCTTTCGGCGACCAACGCCTTTAGTCGCCAAAACCATATTTCACAAAAAAAAAAAAAAAAATTGCCTCTGCTGGATGTCCCAAGGTTCGAACCTATGTTCCCAACACTTGCACCCCACTACGCCACTTCCAGATCACATGAATATTATTGCAACAAATATTATTTATACTATATTCACTGGTATTAATACAAAATTGTATATATGAAAATAATTTTTTTTTATTTAATATAATTTATGTAAAAAATAAAATATTTACAAAAAAAAATAGGGTAAGCACTTTTGGCGACTAAATCTGAATTTTAGTCGCCAATACTCCATTTTTTGGCTACTAATTTATTTTCTGTCGCTAAAATAGTTACAACCCGCCTAAGGCTAGCACATTTGGCGACTAAACTCAATTTTGGTCGCCAAAACCTCTACTTTGGGCGACTAAAATGCATTTTAGTCGGCAATTCTTGACCTTTAGCTACTATTTTTTTTTTGTAGCCAAAACACGTCACTTTCAGTGACTAAATTGTTTTTAGTCGGCAAAACTGCTATAATCAACGACTAAACCTGTTTTTTGTCGCCAAAACCATAACTTTTCGCTACTAAATTATTTTAGTCGCCAAAAACCGTGACTTTTGGCTACTAAACAAACTTTAGTCGCTAAAAACCCTATATTCGGCGACTAAACTTCCTTTTAGTCGCTAAAACCCTTATGTTCGGTGACTAATTCCATTTTAGTCGCCATTTCATGCACTTTCAGCGACGAAATTTTTTTTTTTAGTCGCCATTTGTGTTTTTTGTTGTAGTGCCTATTCACGACCAAACACTTTGGTTGCCAAGATTAATAATTTTACCGACTAATTATTAAAACCAAACCAAATTTTGGTCGCCAATTCAATTCTTTTTGTTTATGAATATAGAAATAAAATATAAAAAGAATTCCATTTGACCTGTATGATATATAATAATCCATCTAAACCATTCAATATAACCTGTAATTTGCAAGAATCATATACCATAGAAAAAAGAAAAAAGAAGAAAAAGTTAACCAAAGATAAAAACATATACCCTAGGATCTTCCTTAATTTTGTGAACATGAAATGACAATTTCCTGAAAAATAAAAAAACCATGTTTGCAATACATCGTCTTCTTGAGGGTACAATAATTTTCCCCCATAGGCAATGAAGGTGGAGTTCCGAGAGGAATGCAAGCTGCTCCATTCTCTCCAGCACATATGCACAAAGCCTCTGCATCCCTAAGGATTGAATCGAGGTCAATGTGACCACTCAGCTCATTTATAAAATTCAAGAGATTGTCGAAATCCATCTGCTCCCCCATTATCTTGTTACGATGCAGCTTCAGGATTGCAACACAGACGTATAGATGCAGGTGCTTGGATAAATAATGAGTCCACAATACTTCCCACAACCGCATTGTTGTTTCAAATTCAAACTCCCTAAGAAACACAATGTTGGAAAATTGGTTTTTATAAGGCATATTTTGGGCCGACTTTGAGCCCAAAATAGAGTGGGCCCCAAACGTATTTTGGAGTGGGTCCGAAGAGGTGAAGTGTTCCTTGCCGCGTGGCAAGTCATACGGTGAAGACGGAACGTCAAAACCATTTATGAGTGAATGGGAAGATGACGTTGTTTTCGGGTCTAGCATTAATTTTCTAGATAAAATTCTTTTGAATTTTTTCAATAAAAATTAGTGTGGGAATTTAATTTAATTCTAAATTCAAATTTTGGATTCCTAAGTGGTTTCTTAAAGTTTGTAATTTTAGAATGTAATTTAATTCTAAATTTAAATTTTAGGTTCCTTAAATGTTTCCTAAAGTTTGTACCTCTTTATTTATTTATTTATTTAAACTATTTCATTAGTTTAATATATATATATATATTTTAAATAGTTTAATTAAATAAATAATAGTTCCCAACAGTTCCACGGAACAATTTTTCAATTGTTTGAAAATTTGGTCCAACGGTCAAAAGTTAGTTGATTTATGGAGTGCACCTGTTCGGATTCCTAATAGCACCTATTCGGGTCTATATAAATTGCCTATAAATACATGAGTTTCCTGGCAGTCTTAAGATAGAAATTGGATCCGAAAAAACTGTTTGATTTTTGTCTCTTTGCAGTCTAAATTTTCCTTTTGCATTATTTCTTCATTCTAGATTTAGAATAAATATTTCAGAGAGTTAGAACACAGGTATGATTCGCCGAACAAATTTATTTGAAGTGCTTCTATAAATTTGTGAAGATCATTGTATCCTAGGAGATAGACGCCATTCAACCGTAAGCACCGTAGCGGGGCAAATCTGTCTTAAGGACAGAGTGTCACACACTCGTCTTGGTCTTGTAATTTTTATTTGGTTCAATAAATAAGTCCGGTATGTAATTTATTTATTTTGTTTGATTTTAATTCAAGTTATTTTTTTTACACAGAAGATTGTTCCAACAATCTTAAGACATATTCGAATTATTCTGTTTACAGAATTTTTTGTTTGTTTCCTTTTTTCTTTCTTCGTAAATAATTTCGAAAGAAAATTATTTTCTGTGGATTTACAAAATAATATTCTGGTTGGAAAAACAAATAGTGATTATATGCTATTTGACAGATAGTAGTAATATACTGTCTCTTTTCTTTGACAACAACTAGTAGTACGATACTGGTGTCATTAACAATTCATAATATATTTTTGTGGAATTTTTTCAGAAATTAATTTTGGGTTTTAGAAATTATTTTCTGAGTTTTCATTAATTAAAATTCTGTTTTCAGTATTTTAATTATTGGAGTTTAACAAGAGTTTTAAGTTTCTGTGTAAAATTAATTTGGTTAAATAAATTTTTATTTTTCCAAATTAATTGAAAAATAAAAGTTATATTTTTATTTCTTTTATTTTACAGAATTTAATTTCTTGTGTGGAATTAATTTGATTAAATAAAATTTTATTTTATTTCCAAATTAATTGGATAATAAAAGTTATATTCTTATTTCTTTTATTTTACAAAATTTAATTTTCTGTGTGGAATTATTTTTAAATAAAATTTTATTTTATTTCCAAATTGATTGAAAAATAAAAGTATAGTTTTTATTTCTTTTATTTTCTGTGTGGAATTAATTTGTTTAAATAAAATTTTATTTTATTTTCAAATTAATTGAAAAATAAAAGTTACATTCTTGTTTCTTTTATTTTTACAGAATTTAATTCTGTGCATTTGGTTTAATTTTCTGTGTAGTGTAAATTCTAATTATAATTTTATTTTATAAATTAGAATTGATGGCTACTGAAACAAATGCCCAAACAAGTACTACTGTGGTGGCTGCGATTGCACCAACCCCTTCTCCTGTGATGACAGTATCGGTAAATCACGGTGAAAAGCCAGAGAAGTTCTCAGGAACTGACTTTAAAAGATGGCAACAGAAAATGTTGTTCTATCTTACAACTCTGAACTTGGCTTGTTTCCTCCGTGAAGATGCTCCTATCCTGAAAGAGGATGAAACCGACCGGCAAGTGGTTGCTGCGGTTGATGCTTGGAAACATGCTGATTTCCTTTGCCGGAATTACGTCTTGAACGGACTTGACAACACATTATACAACGTCTACAGTCCAATCAAGACAGCAAAGGAACTTTGGGAATCGTTGGAGAAAAAGTACAAAACGGAAGATACCGGCTCAAAGAAATTTGTGGTTGGCAGATTCTTGAATTTTGTTATGGTTGATTCAAAAACTGTGATCAGCTAAGCTCAAGATTTCCAACTCATTCTGCATGACATTCACACAGAAGGCATGTCTCTCAGTGAATCCTTCCAAGTTGCAGCCTTAATTGAAAAATTACCAAAAGGCTGGAAGGAATTCAAGAACTACCTTAAACACAAGCGCAAAAAAATTTCTATGGACGAGTTAATTGTGCGTTTGAGGATTGAGGAGGACAACCGCAATTCTGAAAAGCGGGCTAGTAAGCTTCCTATGGAGTCTAAGGCAAATGTGGTGGAACATGCTTCAAAAACCAAGAAACGAAAGTCTTCTGGAGAAAGTTCATCACAAGGCTCTAAAGGGGGGGATAATAAAAAGTACAAGTTTAATGGCAAATGTTACATCTGTGACAAAAAGGGACATCGGGCCAAAGATTGCCGTAGCAAAGGGAAAAGCAAAAGAAGAACAAGCAAGAAGCCTGCTCAAGCCCATATGACTGAAGTGGACAAAATTTTCAATGGTGTAGATGACATCAATCTTTCTACTGTAGTTTCCGAGGCAAATCTGGTCGGAAATCCTAAAGAATGGTGGGTGGACACTGGTGCTACTCGCCATATTTGTGCCAACAAAAAGATGTTCACATCTTATTCTATAGTGGACAATGGTGAACAACTCTTTATGGGAAACTCCTCAACTTCCAAAGTTGAAGGACAATGAAAGATTGTACTCAAGATGACATCTGGAAAGGAACTCACTCTCAACAATGTGCTGCATGTATCGGACATTCGCAAGAATTTAGTTTCTGGATCTTTGTTGAGTAAGAATGGGTTTAAGCTAGTTTTTGAAAGTGACAAGTTTGTACTTACCAAAAACGGGATGTATGTAGGAAAAGGTTACATGTCTGATGGCCTTTTCAAGTTAAATGTAATGACTATTGTACCCTCAGTTATTAATAATAATACATCTTCTTCTTACTTGCTTGAGTCTTCAAATTTATGGCATGGTAGACTAGGACATCTTAATTATGGATCTATACGTAGATTAATTAATATGGAATGTTTACCTAAATTTGACATTGATTCAAATCATAAATGTGAAATTTGTGTTGAGGCAAAATTATCTAAAACTCCTTTTCATTCAATTGAAAGAAGTACGGAACCACTTGAATTAATTCATAGTGACATTTGTGATTTTAAATCAATTTAAACTAGAGGTGGGAAAAAGTATTTTATCACTTTTATAGATGACTATACTAGATATAGTTATGTTTATTTAATTCGAACCAAGGATGAAGCTTTGGAAACTTTCATTCAATATAAGAATGAAGTTGAAAATCAACTTGGTAAGAAAATCAAGAAAATAAGAAGTGATAGAGGTGGAGAATATGAATCACTTTTTGGTGAATTTTGTAAAGAACATGGTATAATTCATCAAACCACCGCTCCTTACTCACCTCATCAAAATGGAATTGCTGAAAGGAAAAATAGGACTTTAAAAGAAATGATGAATGCCATGTTAATCAGTTCTGGATTACCTCAAAACTTGTGGGGAAAAGCAATACTTTCTGCTAATTATATTTTAAATAAAGTACCCCGAAAGAAAATAAATCAAACACCTTATGAATTGTGGCATGGAAGAGTACCATCGTACAAATACTTAAAAGTGTGGGGGTGTTTGGCTAAAGTAGCTATTCTTAGTCCTAAAAAGACTAAGATAGGTCCTAAGACCATTGATTGCATTTTCATTGGTTATGCGAAGAATAGTAGTGCATATCGGCTTTTGATTCATAAATCAGAACATTCCGAAATGCATGTAAATACTATTATTGAGTCTCGGAATGCATCTTTCTTTGAACATGTATTTCCAAGGAAGACTGGACAAGAGACTAGTACTAATAAAAGACCTTTTGATGATATTACTAGTCAGGATCAAGAACATGATCAAGAACAAGAGTTAGATCAAAATGAGGAAGAGGAACTTAGGCGTAGTAAACGTGCTAGAACCTCAAAATCTTTTGGTCCAGATTTTCTAACATATTTGTTAGAAAATGAGCCTTTAACTTTTAAAGAGGCTATGTCTAGTCCTGAAGCTCCTTTATGGAAAGAAGCTGTCAACAGTGAAGTTGAATCCATCTTGCAAAATCACACTTGGGAATTTGTGGATTTGCCACCAGGTTGTAAACCTCTTGGGTACAAGTGGATTTTCAAAAGAAAATTGAAAACGGATGGATCAATAGACAAATACAAGGCAAGACTTGTAGTCAAAGGTTTTAGATGGAAAGAAGGTCTAGATTACTTTGACACATACTCACCGGTTACTAGAATAACATCCATTAGAATGCTAATTGCCATAGCATCTCTATACAATCTAGAAATTCATCAAATGGATGTTAAAACCACTTTCTTAAATGGTGAGTTAAATGAAAAAATTTACATGGAACAACCAGAAGGGTTTTCTGTTCCAGGGAAAGAAAAGAAAGTGTGTAAATTGGTTAAAAAGGACAAGTCTTGGCCTCTTGAGGAAGCCTTTGTTGGTGTGTGTGTTGAGCATGTCTAGGCTGCATTTTATGTTTATTATGCCATGATATAACATTGCTAAGAGTTGGTTTTGGTCCCTTATGCATGCTTAGCATAGTTGCCATGTAATGCCTTGTAATCCCTTAACATGTCTTAGGTTGTTAGCCTTTATTTGAGCATGATTTAGGCTTAGACTTATGAATGTTTTGTGCTTTTTTTGCCATGCTTTAGGTCTGTCCATAGTTGTTCGGGTCGATTTTGGCATGTTTAGAATAGCTCCTTTGCATTTGTGGCTTGCCGGGCTTGTATGCCTCGAGTATGTGAGTGTGTAGCATGTGTTGCTTGCATTATTTTGGTGGTTTGGAACCATCCAACATGAAATTTCAGTCCCTTTGGCATGCTCATATGCTTGCCTAAGTCGCCTCGTTATTGCTTTGAAAGCATGTGTTGCATGCCCTTTGTTTTGGCCATTATGCATGCCTTTGAATTTGGGTCATTTAGGTGCCATCTAAGTGGTCTTTTGGGCTTAGTTTTATGTGTTAAAACTCTGTTTTTGGTCGCCTAATGCATGCCATGTATGGTTGTGTTAAGTGTAGTCCGTTACCTCTTTGGTGAGCCTTGAGTACTTGGGCCTTTTTGCATGTTTTACTTGGTTTATTTAGTTGGGTTTGGAACCTACTATAACATGATTTTTAAAGCTTATGATGCATGCTAAGTGTCCATTATATCCCCTTTCAAGAGTGCTTGGGGTTTGCTTACTTAGTGCCTAAGTGTTAAGTCTTAACATATGCATGTGTGCATGCGTGATTAGCCTTCATTTTTGGGCACTTTGGCCACTGATTTTAGGCCTATTTAGAGTTGCCTAAGTCATGTTTAAGACCATCATTTGCTTACTTGCATGCTTACCTCATGTTTGCTTGTATGCTTTGCATAAGTACATGGCATTGTTCATATTGCATGATAGCTAACATGACTAGGTTGCATTGCATCAACATGCATTCCTTGTCCCTTGATTTGGTGATAGGGATTTGGGATTTTGGTTTGTTTGGTTTGCATGCATTTGAGATTGAAAGTGCACATTTGAACCTTTGGGCCATCATGCATGGGAATGCGTGATTGGTGGCCCAAGAATCGAGGCACATGCCCCTTTGAGTCACAAATATGATAAGGAGTATGTTTGGTGCATACATTGCTTGAATGACATTGCCATGCAAGATTTTGCCCTCTGCTGCTGTGAGTTGCAGGTTCTGCAGGAATTCATTGTCGGCCGGCAATGTTTAGTGCCGACCGGCAATCAATTATCAGCCGATGGATGAATTCTGTGCCGATGGCCACATATAGCAGCCGGTGGCTATTCTGTTTAGCCGGTGGTGATCCCCAGCATCCAAGGAAGTAGTTCTGAGACTTTGGCAGTTTTCAGAAAGGCAGAGCAAGGAAAACAGAGGCAGTCTAGGCATGGCAGTGCAATTCCGAGCAAGACCTGAGCATGTGCTGCATTTGGCTCTCCTCCCGAGGCGGTTTACTGTTTTTCTTAGTTTAGTTAGTTTGTCAACTAATTAGGCTACTTGTAATATTTAATTAGCTTGCGTAGTTAATTATTTGTATTATTCTTTCGGTCCCTTCGAGCGAGGGCATATCTGTAATAAGTGTGGGTGAGTGGTGTGTATGTCTTCCAACCCCCACTTCTTTCTCCCTTTTACTTATCTGCTTTTAATGGTTAGTATTAGGGCACGTTTATTTTAGCATACCTTATGCTATGCATGCGTGCATCCATGCATTTGTTGACATGCATCGGGCTCGGTACATCATACAAACTGCATTGTATTTTCAATTCCAGATTGAATACGTGCATCGAATAAAGTGCACTTCACATGCCATCCTTGGGGTTAGCCGAGCCTACTCTAAATTGCATCTTTGCCTGTGTTGCATTAGCCATTTAACATGAACCAGGTCATGCATGTTTGCTAACTAGTTTATTGTTTTGGCACGGAGTACGATGTAAGTATTTATGCTTTAGCATATCGCATGCGTGTGGATGTTAACATAACAGTATGCTTACCATGCGGCTAAGTGCTTATATGAGATAAACTGTTTGAATGCCTGTGGGTGGAGGTTGGATTGCTTGAGTTGGGAAAACCCATTGAAATCCGTGTTTTAGCCTACTTGCGAGTAGCAAATTCTAAAGCATTTTCAAAATGAACGGATATGCAATGTTTGTTTCCAAATTAGGCGATCTAGTCTATACTTGTTTGCCGTGCACATAACATAGTAATTCTAGGCTAACAATTGGAATAAGAGCATGTAATGTTTTCAAAATCGGATATCACGGTTAGTAGAGGTCGGTCTTCGGACCGGGCGAAAGAGGGTGCTCATAGCTGACCTTCCCCGATCGTACCCAAGCTCCCGAGCCAAGACTACTTTGGTGATGACGGACACGTGGCCTTCGGCACCAAGTCAGGGTTTCCTAAATTTCCCATTTTAAAATATTTAGGTGACGACTCTGTAATCTGGCAAAGCAGTCCATGTTTGGCACTACTTTTGAAAAAATATGTTTTTCTTCAAAACGATTTGCCAGAGTTGGACTCTTTGGTTCAGATTTAGAACCGCAACAAACAGGGAGTCCGAGCTGTAACCCGTGAGTTCCCTCGCGGACGTGTTACAGTTTCTGGCGACTCCGCTGGGGAGTTTAGAGAGCTTGACTCGAACTCGTGATATCCTGTTTTGATTTCATTTATGTGTCTCTTTGCATTGCATGTGCATTGGTGCGCCTAGGACACCGTGTTGGCCATCTGCTATTCCTGAGCGGTTTGCTGGAGGCTTGTCTTGTCAAGGCATGACCATAAGGCTGACTGGTTGCGGGCTCTGCCAGTATGGGAACACTGACCCCGATTTTACCGGGGCACCCTTTTGACCATTCGACCTAGTGCATATTTGGATCCATAGTGACCATTCCAAACTAGGACAGGTTGCTTACCCGATATACATTGTTTGAAACCGCTGTGTACGTAGCGAAACCCTAGCTCCTGACAAAATAGGACAGGGAAACCCGACCCCAACATAGGGGTGTATTGGCTCTCTTTTACCTGTTATGTGCTTTTAGAGTGTATCTCTGCAGGGAACGCATATATCAGTTTGCAAGTTTGGGTATCCGGCCTGAGGACACCAGTATCAGTGTTGTTGAGAATCAGTTGTGTCTGCGGGTATCAGTTCAGTTTTGAATAGTGATTCTGGGGAACAATGCTCAGTAGTAAAGTGCAGTTGTTCGACTACACCCGTGTTTGATCTGTTTGGGGCTGAAATACTGCTTGTTTTCCGTTTCAGTTCAGAGATTCAGAGGGTCGATCCAGAACAGCTAGTGTCTTCTCCTTGCTGAGGCAGGACTGAACATGACGCAGAATTCAGAAGAGATCATGGTCATGACGGCTGCGTTAAGTCAAGAAACCACCCCACAGGATGAGACTACTGTTGACATGCCGCATCCACCCAGGTCGCCTGCCGCACATCCAATTTGGACTCCTCAACTATATCAGGCTCGCGAGCCTACTACATTTGAACTAATGGGAATGATAGGTGATCTTCAAAGATCCGTGGCAGATCTCGCCTATGGGATGTCTGTTTCGCCACCAGCTGCACCATATGCCGAAGGCTTTATACCCCAGGAGCCCCCACTACTGGGACGAATTGTAATTGAACTCAACCAACCGGAGATGGCCTCCAGCTATGGCAACGACGCATCAAACCAAGTTCTAGATCAGGCCGAGGCCAGAAACAAAGGCAAGATGAAGGCAGATGCCGACCCTACCGAACAACTGATGTGGGCAGTAGAGGCTTTGAAAGCCGGGGGAATGAACAAGCAACAGATATCCGTAGTTATGTCAAAAGCTGTGGAGGATGCTTTCCCCACTCCACCAGAGGGCAATTCCAGTCAATCAGAGAATTGGGATAGGCCCCGTCATGCCAGAACAGTTCTTCCCCCTCCCAGCCTTGCATCCGGAAAGGATCAGAAACCCAAGGCCGCACCCGCCGATCTGTTTGCTAGTGCATCTAACAAGAGTGCTCAGGCTCCGAAGTACCTGCCCCGAGGGCGCAGGGTCTTCCATGCTCTCTACATGCCATTATCCAAGGCACTTCAAATCCTTGCCGAGAGGGGACACCTTAAACCCCTGGAGCCTCGGCCTCTCCCGAAGAATCTCCCTGATACTCATGACCCTACTCAGTACTGTGCGTACCACTAGCAGACTGGCCATGCTACCGACAATTGTTTTCGCCTCCGGCACGAGGTGCAAGATTTGATTGACAACGAGGTTATCCTCCCCCCCACCTCAGCAAAGTCCGTCACCACCCAGTTGTTGGATTTTGAGGATACAGATACTGCAAGCATGTAATCAGAAGGTGAACCGCCTACGGGCAGTGTCTGGCGCATTTTTGGATGTGGCGTTTGGCACGCATTTTTGAGCATCTGTTAATGTTAATTTTGAAAAATCTGACTTGGGTGTCGAGTCAGTCTTTTGTTTTGTTTTGAGTCTGCCTCTCTGTATTGAGTCAGTCCTTTTGCTTACAGGGTCTGTCTTGTTGTAATGAGTCAGTCCCTCTTGTATAGAACACCAGGTGATTTCGGGGTTGTTGCCTCAAACACCGTTTTGTCTTGTAATTAGTTGCTTTTGCTTTTTGAGCCTGTTTGCTGCCGAGGAGCCGGTTATACCAGCAAATCTGAATGAAACAGCTGCGGCTATCATGTGCCGTATTTGTTGCGGTGATAAAAACTGCGGTGATAAAAACGAAGAGGAAGGAATTCCTCAGGTTTTTGCAAAACTTTGATCATTTTGAGGAAAAGAGGGGCATGCTAAGCTTTTAATGAATGAAATCATGCTCGTCGGCGTGAGTACTGAGAAGGATCCTGGTCCGATCCAGACTGGTTCCACACTATCTTCAACGCGAATGATTTGTCGCTTTCTTAAAAACCTTCAAAAACGAAATGTCTTGTGCAGTCTTGCGAAAACCGGTGTGGAACCGCTCTTGAGATTGTGCAGCACAGGATCGCTCTCGGTCTCAAGCTTCAATTTATCTGTTGCAACCTGGAATCCGTTCAAAACATTCAGTGCCATGAAACGCCTGTGTGGCCCATTTCGAGGCAGCTCTCGAGCAAGAGGCGTCAAAGTTAGATCAAGGAGATCAAATCCCACCAAGCAAAGCTCGAGAAGCAACCGTGATGGACTTTTCCTGCAAATCAATACAATAGTCGCTCTCCTGGATACGGAGAGGCTTCAATCTCAAAACCATTTGGCATGGACAAAGCTACACTTTTACCCTTTGAGAGGCTCGTTGGGCCGAAAACCCGGAAGGGCGGCCCAGGCAAAAGTTAGAGCAAAAAAAAAAAAAAAGAAGAAAAATACAAACAAAAAGAGAAAAGAAAAGAAAGAAATAAAAATGAAAATGCAAAAGAAAAGAAAAGAAAGAAGAACAAAGCTCGCAAGGTCGAAAACCTGCAACAGACGCCTTGGCAAAAGTTAGAGCCTAAACAGTGAAGGTTAAAATACCCGAGTGTACCTTAACCGGAACTACATAAGGCTTGATTCCCATGTTTGGGATACGTAGGCAACTTCATCTTGAAGTCCAGCTCCCAACGCTTTCATAGCGCCCCAGTCCATGTCATGGTTTTGATCACTTTTGCCTCCTCCGAATCCAATGTCTCGATTGCAGCGACCGGAACTACGCGATTAACTTCCTCTCGAAGTCCAAACCATCAACACCTTCCAGGTGACTGTGTCCATATATTGATTCAAACCGTCTTCGACTCCTCCGCGCCCGAGGGTCCGATCGTCATCAACAAGGATTGGCTTACAACATGCCGCGGCATCATCCAAACAAGGGGCAACTTTCCGTTGCCATCCATTGCCATAAGTTGCCCTGGGTTACCGTCCAAACCAGGGGCAACTTTCCGTTGCCTTATCCCCCATTAAGCCAGGGGCAATTTTCCATCGTCCCCGATCCAAGGTTGCGCATCTCGAGGGTAAGTTCCGTGCTCGTTTGAGCATCGACTGTTTGCAAAAATAGTTTTTGAAAATTTTCACTGAGGTTGACTTATTTTCTCGAAAACTGTTTCATTTTCAAAATTGGACCATGTTTGGACCCAAAAAGGAGGATTTTCAGTGCTCACAGCCTGATTCACATGATTTTCAAGTCAAAAATCGAATAAGTGTGTTAATCCAACTCTCGTTTTGATCAAAACTGTTTTAGGAAGAAAACAAAAAAATGGTCAAAGTGACGAACTAGGGGCACAATTGAGTCAGGTCTTCTGTCTTTCCCCCGTTAACATGCTTGCCAACAGGGCACCCTATTCACCAGAAGAAATAGCCGTGAGCTAAGAGTGTTGGGCGTGAATCTGCGATTTCCTATTCATCCATTAATCACCCTGGGGAGGGATTAAAAAAATGAGAGATTAAAGAATAGAGAGGAGCAAGTTGAGCGAAAAGTGAGAAAAGGGTTTTGAGAGAAAAATGAGCCTGAGGGCCGAGTGATGTAAGTATCACAAATCAGAAAGGAGTGGGAATAATACCTGGAGGAATTGGCTCCACGAGATTTGAGATCTTTGTGTAAACATGTCCGTGTGTCGTGTCTTTTGACCTGTCGGTCTCGATTTTAGCTGTGAGTCTTTTCTCGTTCTTTTAGGTTGTGTGCCTTTTGTTTCTTTATTTGAGTCTGTCTCGCTGTGTTCTGTGGTAGGCTCGATACCCCGGTCGTGAAACCCTTTTCCAAAAATTAATCGTTGTGCTTAGAATGCTGTGCCATTCTCTACATCTATGCGAAGCAAGAGAAGGAGAGGAAAATTTGGGACATCCGAGTGTGTTTCAACTGCAACCGTATCAGTTTTGTGATCCGTCTTGTCAGATTGGGGCTATTTGTTCAGGGTTTGCTGTGTGCAGAATGAACCAAATGCTGTGTTATGGGCTATATGCAGGTCAATCCCTAGTAGAGTATGGGCTGTATATCCAGTTTGAGTAGTGGTTTGTATGAGTTGTTTTGCTGATTAATTGGCTGGCTATCTGATTACTACAGTACAATTGCTCAATTTTCAGACAACAGATCAATATCATTTGCATTTGAGGTGTAATGTGATGCAATGTAGTGCAAAGTATGAAATACGTAGATATGTACAGATATAACATTCTTTTCAGACAAAAAGTTTGTTTTATTTCATAATCTTTTTTTTAAGTACATAGTTTTGAAGAAGACAAAAACCTGCTCGCGGCAGTACAAGGTAATCTAACTACCAAGAAAAAAGTACAAGGAAAACAAGAAAAAAAGCAGCGAAAAGTCTGTAGCAGCATCAATGATCTCGCGCCTAAGGATCCGTCCTCGCCCTCTTCCTGGGCAGGAGCCCAGGAGCGTCACCAGGAGCCTCGCCGTCTGAGCCCGAGTTATCCCCGGTCTCCTCCTCTGACGCCCCCGCCTCCGCCTCTGCCTCTGTCTCCTCCTTGGACTCGTCGTCTGGAACTGGAGCCCGCGAGCTGCTCCCAACGTAAGTGCGTCCCCCTCTGGTACGGGGATATATCCTGCCATCTCGGGTAGAAATGGGAGGTCCAGCTGGAACGCCACCCGCCGGAGGAAGTGGGAAGGGAGGCTGAAAAACATGAAAGGCAAATGCATCAGTATGTATGTGTAACACGTCCGCGAGGGAACTCACGCGCTACAGTTCGGACTCGGTTTGTGTCAGTTCTAAATCTGAACCAAAGAGTCCAACTTTGGCAAATCGTTTTGAAGAAAAAACAGATTTTGAAAAAGTAGTGCCAAACATGGACTGCTTTGCCAGATTACAGAGTCGCCACCTAAATATTTTAAAATGGGAAATTTAGGAAACCCTGACTCGGTGCCGAAGGCCACGTGTCCGTCATAACCAAAGTGGTCTTGGCTCGGGAGCTTGGGTACGATCGGGGAAGGTCAGCTATGAGCACCCCCTTTCGCCCGGTTCGAAGACCGGCCTCTACTAACCGTGATATCCGATTTTGAAAACATTACATGCTCTTATTCCAATTATTAGCCTAGAATTACTATGTTATGCGCACAGCAAACAAGTATAGACTAGATTGCTTAATTTGGAAATAAACATTGCATATCCGTTCGTTTTGAAAACAGTTTGAAATTGCTACTCGCAAGTAGGCTAAAACACGGATTTCAACGAGTTTTTACAACTCAAGCAATCCAACCTCCACCCACAGGCATTCAAACAATTCATCTTATATAAGCACTTAGCCGCATGGTAAGCATACTGTCATGGCAACATTCACACGCATGTGGTATGCTAAAGCGTAAAATACTTACATAGTACTCCGTGCCAAAACAATAAACTAGTTCGCAATCATGCATGACCTAGTTCATGTTAGAGTGTCTAATGCATCGCATACAACATGTAATTAGGATAGGCTCGGCTAATCCTAAAAATGACATGTGAAATGCACTTTATTCGATGCACGTATTCAAGTTAGATTTGAAATACAATGCAGTTTGTATGATGTACCGAGCCCGGTGCATGTCAACAACTGCATGGATGCACGCATGCATAGCATAAGGTATGCTAAAGTAAACGTGCCCTAATCTACCATCATAAGCAGGTAAATAAAAGGGAGAAAGAAATGGGGGTTGGAAGACATACACCCACTCACGCACACTTATTACAGATTATGCCCTCACTCAGAGGGACCGAAAGAATATACAAATTAACTAAATTAATTAACAAATTAACTAAGTTAATTAAAGCAGTAAATGCCTCGGGAAGAGGGCAAGATGCATCGCGTGCCCGGGACTCGCTCGGAATCGCACTGCCATGCCTAGATTGCCTCTGTTTTCCCTGCTTTGCTCCTCAGAAGACTGCCAAAGTCCTAGGAATACTTCCTTGGGCACTGGAGATCATCACCGGCTGCACAGAACTTCCACCGGCTGCCATATGTGGTCATCGGCACTGAATTGATCCATCGGCTGCCAATTGATGGCCGGTCGGCACTAAACACTGCCGGCCGGCACAAAATGCCTGCAGAACCTGCAACTCACAGCAGCAGAGGACACAACTTGCATGGCAATGTAATTCAAAGCATGTATGCACCAAACACACTTCTTATCATGTTTTTGACTCAAAGGAAGATGTGCCTCGGTTTTCGGACCACCAATCACGCATTTCCATGCATGATGGCCCAAAGAACCAAGAGTGCAATTTTGATTTCAAATGCATGTAATGCAAACAAACAAACAAGGGTGCGAAACCTCTATCACACTCACTTCAAGAGGCTTAGCATGCATGTCAATGCAATGAAGCCCTAAGCATGTTACCTAGGCATGCGACATGGCAATACAATGCAAAGATGCTAGCATGAAAACACACATACAAAACAAGCATGCAAACTAGTCAATGGGGTGGACTTAAACATGGATTAGGCAGCTCCAAATAGGCCTAAAACCAATAGCCAAGATGCTAAGTCATGAGGGCCAAATACACATACACACATGCACAAGTTAAGGCACCAACACTTAAGCATAACAAACAACCCTTAAGCACACTTAAAGGGGCACAACAATGGGCAACTAGCATGCAATTTAGGCTCTAAGAATCATGCTATGAAATGATGCCAAATCATGTTAAGCAAGATAAACAAATGCATGCAACATAGGTTCAACACTTGAGGCAAATCATGGAAGCATTGAACTACACTTATGCAAAACAAATATAGCATGCATTGAACAACCTAAAACAGGGTTTTAGCATGTTAAAACAAAGCCAAATGGCTACTTAGATGGCATCTAAGAGGCTTAAGCACAAAGGCATGCAACATGACCAATACATGGAGCATTCAACACATGCTTTTAAAGTACTAAAAGAGCAACTGAGGTAAGCATACAAGCACACCAAAGGGACTAAAATAGCATGCTAAATGGTTCCAAACCATCAAAAATAAAGCAAGCAAGGCATGCTACACACTCATGCTCTTAAGGCCAACAAGCCAAATACAAAGGAGCTATGTAATGCAAGTGCAAGAAAGCTGTCTGAAAATATCTCCAAAAACAGCTGTAAAGTGATCGGCAGAGCAAAATGGTCATTTTGCCATAAAGAGTGCCGACCGGCACAAAATAGTGCCGACCGGCACAATATAGTGCCGATGGCAACACTAACCAGCCGGTGGCCTCTAGCCACTGCCGATGGTGTGTGGGGATGCCTCAAAAAGCATTCCCTGCCCCTCCAAGGCAAAACACAAGTGTTTGGTGCAAAACCAGACACAAAACGGTCAAGTTCGGAGGTCCTGAGGCAAGGCGCGTAGCCGAGAACTCCGGGAACTCCAAACAAACACAAACATGGATAATCACCGAGTGTTCAAGCGGTGACGTCCAAGTCTTGAGGACGGTCAAAAATGGGGTGTCTACAGTATGAAACAGTTTATCAGTGCAGAATGCAGTGTATGAGTATAGTCCATGAATGCTGTAAGCAGTTTATCAGTGCAGAATGCAGTCTATGAGTATAGTCTGTGAATGCCGTAAGCAGTGAATCAGTGCAGAATACAGTGTGTGGGTACAGTGTATCAGATGCCGTGAGCAGTTCATCAGATGTGTTATGCATCAGAATATGTAAAGTAGTTTTTGTATGGTTTGAAGCTATGTCAGAGAGAACATACCGGAAGGCCGTAAAAGGCTAGGAAGTCGAAGGTCCGCTGCAGCATCCCCATCATGGAGGCATTCATCTCCAGTAACTGCCGGGTGTATCCAGAAGACGCCTGCAAGGAAATCAAATGCATCAATATTCTGTGGAATATCAAATAAACTGAAATGAAATAACTGTACAGAAATGCAGTAACACATACCGGAGGCAAGTCGGGGACACCGACAAACTCGTGATCAGCCAGCAGAGGGGCGAAGGGGATCTGATAGGTCGCCCCATCCGACCCCCGGAAAGTCAGCGAAGGAGGCAAAGCAGGCCAACTGGCCTCCCGTCCTCTTTGGACTCCGCCCCTACCGCGGACTCAAGCCTTCCTCGGCGCTCCTCCTCCTACTCCTGCTCCGGCCGCTGGCGCCACTGGTCTCTCTCTCTCAGCTCGACGACCACCGCTCAGAGGCCGCATCAGGAAGGTCCGGACGTACTCCGAGTAATCGCCCTCGCCTCTGAAGTCCTCTGCCTCCCAGCCAATGGTGTAGTCCGCCATCTGCTCGGCAGTGAAACGCTCGGTGTCTCTCATATGCTCAAGAGGGTGCACCGGGACTGTCTGCTCAGGTACGCCTAAGGTCTGACGCAAGAAGCGCTCGCCCAAGTACCAAGCCCGACAGACCGGGCCCTCCAGCAGAATCTGGTAACGCGAGGTCTCGACGGCACCGGCAAACCGATCTCGCAGCATCGCTGGCAAAGGAGCCCAAGGCTGCCAGGTGATCTGAAATTGAAATACAGTTTTACCTACTGATATTGCAAATACACAGTGAAAAAGCGAAGCTTGAATAAACTGCAAGTAAAACATACCTCGGCAGGGGTGATGGTGTCGAAGTAGCGGCGGAAGAAGCTGAAAGTCTCCCGCGGCCTCCGGGCGCATCTCCCGTCAAAGCGGCGTGAGAAAGGGACAACCAATGGGGTCTCCGCCTCCGGCACGGGAGCGAGCCTAGGGAAGTAGGCATAAACCCACAACTGCAATGTGAATGCCATAATGTTTATCAGATAAAGCAGAATACAGAATAAAGCAGAAATAACAGAGCAGTGTTGTGCAATGTGTCGTGCAGTGTGTGCCGTGTGTACAGTATACAGTAAGTATAAAGTAGACTACAGTGTGTGCCGTGTGTACAGTATACAGTAAGTGTAAAGCAGACTACAGTGTGTGCAGTGTGCAGAGTACAGAAAGTACAGAACAGAAATGAAAAGCGGAAAAGGAAATGTACCTCCCAAGCACACCAGTAGCCCCCGAGCAACTGTCCGCTGCCGCGGGAGGCTGAGCTCATGTATCCGTAGAGAGTGGCCAAAGCGGCGCCACCCTAGTCAAAATGCAAGATGTCCCGCACATCCACCAATGCGCTGAGAAGGCAGAGGGGCACTGTGTTCGCCCGGTCGGCGAAGATCGTCGTCCCAAACAGGAACATCAGAAAGCCACGTGCATACCTCTCCGCGGCCTCCTGAGTCATCGGAGCTGCGTCAACAAGGAGGGGCTGGACCCGGAACTGCACCTCGAACCAGGAGTACCGGACGAAGCCGGGACGCGCGAGAGGCGGTGCCGCGCCGAGTAAGTAGACCTGAGCTGCGGTCCACTCATCCATAGCAATATCAAAGGGGATCGGATCACCCCCTACCCCGATGCCGGTGAGCATCGAGAAATCGTAAGGGGTCATCGTCATGTCCCCTGCCGCAGAGAAATGAAACGAATCGGTGGTGTCCCACCATCTCTCTGCCAGGGCGGCAAGAAGAGGCCTGCATGTCGCGAGCTGGGAGAGTCCCCTGCAGAATGCGCCAAAGCCCGTCGGGTAGCTCGGTGTACCACTCGCGAGCAACAGTGTTCCCATACCCGCGGATGGTATGGGAGTCTCCCTGTTTTCAAACAAATAATTGCGAAGCAATATAAAATGTACAGTTTTGAAGGAACAGTCAAAAGCAGTGCAAATGTGGCATGCGTGCAAGTTTCTCAGATTCAAACAGATACCGGGTGCCGGTGTGCTTATAGTGAGCTACAACGTGTGATGCGTCAGCGTGTTTGTGTGGCCTAGTGCAAATGTGGCATGCATGCAAGTTTTTCAGATTCAAACAGATACCGGGTGCCGGTGTGTTTACAGTGAACTACAACATATGATGCGTCAGTGTGTTTGAGTGGCTCGGTGCAAATGTGGCATGCGTGCAAGATTTTCAGATTCAAACAGTTATCGGGTGTCAGTGTTTGCAGTAAAATACGGTGTGTGCCGTGTGTCTGGGTGATTAAGGCTAGTGCAGTGTGTGTGCATGTGTCGTTTCTTAAACAGATATCAGTTGCAAGTTTGTTTGTGATCAACTACAATACACAATGCGTCAGAGTATCAGAGCTAAAGCAATTAAAGAATCTAATTGGCTGTGGCAGTTGACAGTTAAAAGGTTCTACAGTGCAGAAAATTAAAGCGGAGAAAAGATGTTACCTCGGAAGCGCCGAAGGAAAGGTGAGAGGTAGGCTCGCGCAGCAGAAGCTCGGGATCCAACGCCATGTCGAAGCTCCTGAATTGGCGTAATCCGTCGGGTGGTAGAACGTGGATCGCCGGCCGGTAGGTCGCCGGGTCAAAAGAGCGCTCGCTCAACAGGAGGAGCTCGACCTCGGGATCCATCTCGTGATCCGAGGGAGTCCCGCCGCGTGGAACGTCGTCGGCCATGTCGAGAATGACGGGAAAATGGTCGAAGAATGAAAATAGGCTCGGAAGACGAAGAGTCAACTCGAAAGTCAACCCCGGGAGGGTGGAAAATGGTCGGAAAGGTCGGGACGAAAAAAAAAGGTATGGAAATGAAGAGGAAATCGAGGGGAACAAGTCCCAAAAAGGGGGAAATGGCAAAGGGAGCGCCGAAATGAAATTTCGATCGGTCGAAAATGTCCGAAACGCGACGAACTTCGCGAATCGAACGACGAAAATGGCGCGAAAACACAAAGAAGTGAGCGAATGAGGGGAGAGAAAGACTCTAGAGAGAGAAGGAGTTGGTTTTCGGCGGAGGAGGGATAAGAAAATAGGGTTTAGAAACCCTATTTTAAAACACCCATGGTGAAAAGTCAAATCTGCCCCGACTCAGCAACTTTTTGCCGGTCGGCAACATTTTGTGCCGGCCGGCAGAATATTGTGCCGATGGAATTTATTTTCAGCCGATGGACAGCCAGTGGCCTCCTATCCCAGCCGGTGATGTTCCCACAGCCTTGTTTAGGCCATATGAGTGGTTTTTGGTCTTCATAGCTCAAGAAAGTGCAAGAAAGTGTATCTCCGATGCTCAACCGGCCTCCGTTTTGACCTCGGACCATGTCTTCTATGTGTGGCACTCAAATTCATACAATGATTGTATCCTTTTGTATCCTTTTGTCTTTTATAAGATTTAAAAGTTGCCCCGTGTGCGTTGCACGCGATCATCGCACTACTTCGGTGCATTACATCGCGCCATCATGCACCTCGCAGTTGCATTGGTATGCATGTACTGCACGCGTTGTAACACGCACCCCTTGCATTGTCATGCACATCTCATATGCATTGTCATTGCATTTTTTATTATACGCATCGTCATGCGTTTCAAATACATACGTTGCCTCATGCATCGTTCGCGTTGTTATACATTCCCTTACCATGCATCGTCGTGTATTCCAAAACACGTACGTTGTTATGCATTTAAGTCCATTTGCGTTGTCTTGCATCTATTGAGGCATGCGTGTCTCATTTGTTACATCTTACACTCCATGTGGCATGCGTGTCACATTAGCCTCATTCGCATAGGCACGTGTGCCTCATTTCCATTGGCACGCGTGTCTCACTTACTTCATGCATTGCCTTTCGGGTCTGGCGAGACCTTAAACACGTACGGTCTAGGAGACCTTAAATCCTTCGAAGGTGCAAAACCTTTGGCGCATGCATTGTCATGTATCATCATCTCAAAAGCCGCGCGTTGTCGCGCATTTTGAAACCATGCATCGCTGGTCTAGGAGACCTTAAATCCTCGGAGGGTGCAAGACCTTCGTTGCTTCGGCACACACAATTCATGCATTGTTATGCATTCGCAAAGCCGCGCGTTGCCGCGCATTTCAAATTCATGCATTGTCACGCATTCAAAAGTTGCGCATTGGCGCGCATTCCAAAAAACATCATGCATCATTCAAAAAAAAAGAAGTAACATCATGCATCATGTGCATTTCAAAAAAAAAAAAAAACATGCGTTGTCATGCATACATTTTGCATCCCGGTCTAGGAGACCTTAAATCCTCTGAAGGTGCAATTCCTTCGGTGTTTGTCGTGCCCGAACGACTTTCGGTGGTCTGGTAAAGCCACCAGCCTGTGTTTGCGGTGAGTTCCTAGAAGACCAATGGGGACGGTGAAAACTAGAGTTTGAATGGCTCATGCCTAGAACGCAAAGGTTCGGGATTCCCGAGACTAAAGTCTGGTTTAAATACCCAGGGGGGTGTACCCTCGGCTTGAAATCTGTATGGAAGCCCCATAGGTTGAGGCGGCGTGTCTACGCCTCAGTTCTGGATACTGAACCAACCTAGTATATCGCCCTGTTGGTAAGATAGGGAAAACTGCAATCGCAGCCATTGCAGCATACTGCATTGTCATGCATCATTGTGAATATTGCATATGTCATGCATTTCAAAAAAAAAAACAAAAAAAAACATGCATATGTCATGCATTTCATTGTAATATAGTGCATATGTCATGCATTTTCTGTAAACATCCGTCTATATTGCATTTTAGTTGTATTCATCTACCGCATCATCTTCCATCTATGGCTTGCACCTTTCCTTGTTGAGCTTGGTCTGGTATGTGCCCTTACTTTTCACGTTGAAGCACAGTTCTGCATGTGTACGTGCCTATTCCTTGATGAACTTGGTTTGAGGGTGGCGGCACCTTTTCTGTGTTAGACATGGCTTGTACGTGTACATGCCTTTCCTAGGCAAAATACGGTTTTGGCTACACGCCATATCCATTTCTATTACATTGTAGTGTAATTATTGCATCCAGCATTAGGATCATTATTCTTTCCTCAGCGGGTTGTCACCCCACTTATGTCATTCCACCCAATACTTGTTCTTGTGTCCGTCTACATCACTCATAGTTCAGACATCGTTCTATGGTAGACGGACTTGTTACTTCCATCAACCTATTTGACATATGTGTGGTTTCGAACCGCTCATGATTGAATCATGATTCAATTACTCTGCATGTAATTTGCATTGTTTCAATTGCATTGCATTATCATTTGCATTGTTTATACTTAGTTTTGTATATATTGCATATCATTTTGCATTTGTCATTGCATTGTCATGCATATTGCTAACGATATTGTACCTGTTAAGTTTACTTTCTTTTCAGGCACGATATTGTATGTACGGTTCATTTGAGGCCGGTACAACCGGACGAGCCGCACAGGTATTGTATCCTCCGCGTGAGACGTTTTAAGAATTGCATAATTCTCTTACATCCTTTCTGCATTGTAGTGTAGATTGGCATATGCTAGCTTACAACTGTTGCATGCGTGCTTCATTACAGCTTTCTTTGCATGATCATAAGTTATGCTCGGCTTCTTGCATTGTCTTGCATTTTGCCCCTGCCTTCGGGCGCATACCTTGTTTGTCTTGCATGTTTGTCCAAGTCTTCGGCCTTGTCAAAAATGGGTCGTCTCTGGGCTTTGACATTCACTCCCGTCATTGTTATGACTTCCGAGTTCTGTCAAAGAGGGGCAACTGTAGACACCCCATTTTTGACCGTCCTCAAGACTTGGACGTCACCACTCGAACACTTGGTGATTATCCATGTTTGTGTTTGTTTGGAGTTCCCGGAGTTCTCGGCTACGCGCCTTGCCTCAGGATTTTCGAACTCGACTGTTTTGTGTCTGGTTTTACACCAAACACTTGTGTTTTGCCTTGGAGGGGCAGGGAATGCCTTGTGAGGCACCCCCACACACCACCGGCACTAGCTAGAGGCTACCGGCTGGTTTTTCTTGCCATCGGCAATATATATTGCCGGTCGGCACTATTTGTTGCCAGCCGGCACTAAATTTTGTCAAAATGACATTCTTTGCCGGCCGGTTACTGTGCAGTTGCTTTTTGAGATATTTTAAGGCAACTGTCTTGCATCTTCTTTCCCTCCATACACGTGTATGGAGGGATGAGCTTCTTGGTGGCTTAACTTGTAAGTTTGGTTGCCTATAAGAGAACCCTTCCTCCTCTTGGCTCAAGGGTTGGAGAGTTAGACATTTTGGAGAGAAAAGACCTCAGAGAAGCTCTGGTTTTAGGGTTTGAGTTCTATATCTATCCTATCTCTCTTTTTCTCTCTTGTTTGTACACTAGGTGCTTTAGTCCACATTATTGCACACAAGCACCTAGTGTTTCACCTTCCCTTGGCTACTGAGGTTCCAAGAGGTTGTTCTTGGTGTTCTTGGCTGGATTTGAGCCCAAGGAAGCAACAACATCAACACTTGTGAAGAAGGTCAACAAGGGTGAGAAACTTGCTTTATATACCCCATTCTTGCACTCCATTTTTACCTATCTTTGAACTATTTTTGTGCTTGGTGTTTAATACAAAAAAGTTCTTTTTTTTAGTCCTCTTGATAGTTTATTAAGGGTGCTTTGTGCTTTGGGGAAGTTTGGCCCCTCTTAGGCCTTGAAAGGCCTCATTTTTGTGTTATTTTGTTGAGCTCCGGGATTTTGGTGTTCGGGTCTCTTCACCACTGAAATCTTGAGGGATTTCAGTGGTGTAGATGATGCCTTGAAGTCCCAACCCCTCTCCTTGTTGTCCTTAAAAAGGACAAGTTTTGGCCTCTTGAGGAAGCCTTTGTTGGTGTGTGTGTTGAGCATGTCTAGGCTGCATTTTATGTTTATTATGCCATGATATAACATTGCTAAGAGTTGGTTTTGGTCCCTTATGCATGCTTAGCATAGTTGCCATGTAATGCCTTGTAATCCCTTAACATGTCTTAGGTTGTTAGCCTTTATTTGAGCATGATTTAGCCTTAGACTTATGAATGTTTTGTGCTTGTTTTGCCATGCTTTAGGTCTGTCCATAGTTGTTCGGGTCGATTTTGGCATGTTTAGCATAGCTCCTTTGCATTTGTGGCTTGCCGGGCTTGTATGCCTCGAGTATGTGAGTGTGTAGCATGTGTTGCTTGCATTATTTTGGTGGTTTGGAACCATCCAACATGAAATTTCAGTCCCTTTGGCATGCTCATATGCTTGCCTAAGTCGCCTCGTTATTGCTTTGAAAGCATGTGTTGCATGCCCTTTGTTTTGGCCATTATGCATGCCTTTGAATTTGGGTCATTTAGGTGCCATCTAAGTGGTCTTTTGGGCTTAGTTTTATGTGTTAAAACTCTGTTTTTGGTCGCCTAATGCATGCCATGTATGGTTGTGTTAAGTGTAGTCCGTTACCTCTTTGGTGAGCCTTGAGTACTTGGGCCTTTTTGCATGTTTTACTTGGTTTATTTAGTTGGGTTTGGAACCTACTATAACATGATTTTTAAAGCTTATGATGCATGCTAAGTGTCCATTATATCCCCTTTCAAGAGTGCTTGGGGTTTGCTTACTTAGTGCCTAAGTGTTAAGTCTTAACATATGCATGTGTGCATGCGTGATTAGCCTTCATTTTTGGGCACTTTGGCCACTGATTTTAGGCCTATTTAGAGTTGCCTAAGTCATGTTTAAGACCATCATTTGCTTGCTTGCATGCTTACCTCATGTTTGCTTGTATGCTTTGCATAAGTACATGGCATTGTTCATATTGCATGATAGCTAACATGACTAGGTTGCATTGCATCAACATGCATTCCTTGTCCCTTGATTTGGTGATAGGGATTTGGGATTTTGGTTTGTTTGGTTTGCATGCATTTGAGATTGAAAGTGCACATTTGATCCTTTGGGCCATCATGCATGGGAATGCGTGATTGGTGGCTCGAGAATCGAGGCACATGCCCCTTTGAGTCACAAATATGATAAGGAGTATGTTTGGTGCATACATTGCTTGAATGACATTGCCATGCAAGATTTTGCCCTCTGCTGCTGTGAGTTGCAGGTTCTGCAGGAATTCATTGCCGGCCGGCAATGTTTAGTGCCGACCGGCAATCAATTATCAGCCGATGGATGAATTCTGTGCCGATGGCCACATATAGCAGCCGGTGGCTATTCTGTTTAGCCGGTGGTGATCCCCAGCATCCAAGGAAGTAGTTCTGAGACTTTGGCAGTTTTCAGAAAGGCAGAGCAAGGAAAACAGAGGCAGTCTAGGCATGGCAGTGCAATTCCGAGCAAGACCTGAGCATGTGCTGCATTTGGCTCTCCTCCCGAGGCGGTTTACTATTTTTCTTAGTTTAGTTAGTTTGTCAACTAATTAGGCTACTTGTAATATTTAATTAGCTTGCGTAGTTAATTATTTGTATTATTCTTTCGGTCCCTTCGAGCGAGGGCATATCTGTAATAAGTGTGGGTGAGTGGTGTGTATGTCTTCCAACCCCCACTTCTTTCTCCCTTTTACTTATCTGCTTTTAATGGTTAGTATTAGGGCACGTTTATTTTAGCATACCTTATGCTATGCATGCGTGCATCCATGCATTTGTTGACATGCATCGGGCTCAGTACATCATACAAACTGCATTGTATTTTCAATTCCAGATTGAATACGTGCATCGAATAAAGTGCACTTCACATGCCATCCTTAGGGTTAGCCGAGCCTACTCTAAATTGCATCTTTGCCTGTGTTGCATTAGCCATTTAACATGAACCAGGTCATGCATGTTTGCTAACTAGTTTATTGTTTTGGCACGGAGTACGATGTAAGTATTTATGCTTTAGCATATCGCATGCGTGTGGATGTTAACATAACAGTATGCTTACCATGCGGCTAAGTGCTTATATGAGATAAACTGTTTGAATGCCTGTGGGTGGAGGTTGGATTGCTTGAGTTGGGAAAACCCATTGAAATCCGTGTTTTAGCCTACTTGTGAGTAGCAAATTCTAAAGCATTTTCAAAATGAACGGGTATGCAATGTTTGTTTCCAAATTAGGCGATCTAGTCTATACTTGTTTGCCGTGCGCATAACATAGTAATTCTAGGCTAACAATTGGAATAAGAGCATGTAATGTTTTCAAAATCGGATATCACGGTTAGTGGAGGCCGGTCTTCGGACCGGGCGAAAGGGGTGGCTCATAGCTGACCTTCCCCGATCGTACCCAAGCTCCCGAGCCAAGACTACTTTGGTGATGACGGACACGTGGCCTCCGGCACCGAGTCAGGGTTTCCTGAATTTCCCATTTTAAAATATTTAGGTGGCGACTCTGTAATCTGGCAAAGCAGTCCATGTTTGGCACTACTTTTCAAAAAATCTGTTTTTCTTCAAAACGATTTGCCAGAGTTGGACTCTTTGGTTCAGATTTAGAACCGCAACAAACAGGGAGTCCGAGCTGTAACCCGTGAGTTCCCTCGCGGACGTGTTACAAATGGCTTCACCACTTCCTTGAAGATATTCCAATATGGCCAAAACCGGTGCCTGCTATATGCATACATTGCGATAGTCAATCAGCTATAGGTAGAACACAGAGTCATATGTATAACGGTAAGTCACGACACATTCGTCGTCGACATAACACCGTAAGACAACTACTCTCTAATGGAATTATTTCCATAGAATATGTTAAGTCTAAAGACAACATAGCGGATCCACTAACCAAAGGGTTAGCAAGAGAGTTAGTTGAGAATTCATCGAGGGGAATGGGACTTAAGCCTATTAAATAAGAGTTACCACAACGGCAACCCAACCTAGTTGACTGGAGATCCCAAGATCTAGGTTCAAAGAGACAACCGAGTTGTGATTGACTCAGAAGGATCACTGGGGAGTCCAACTCCTACCCATTTCTAGGATGAAATAAGTGATGTCTGCAGCGCTTTAGGTTAAGTAATACTTTTAATGATTCTTATATCTAGGTATACCTAGTGGAGTACGGCAGGATACTCTTCATAAGAATCACCTATGTGAGTGTGAACTGGGCCGGTTCTGTGAGATTTGTGAAGGGCTATAATTCTCTAGAGCACTCATGAAGACCAGGTTGTTCAGGGCCAAAATGAACACAATAGTGAGAATTAAACTGTGTCTGGTGATAATCTGTGTGAGTTCTATTGTCTTGGTTTACACAAACGGCTGAACAGTTCAAGACATCATGTTCACTGGTTAGCTAGTAAATCCGATAGTGTCTCACAAGGGAAGGTTCAAAGCCAAAAGCTACCTATCCTTTGCAGAATATTTCCAATTTCTAAACTCTCTGATTAGATCATGTTGTTGCATTTTCTCTCCGTCAAATTCCATTCATGTGGGGGATTGTTGGAAAATTGGTTTTTATAAGGCATATTTTGGGCCGACTTTGAGCCCAAAATAGAATGGGCCCCAAACGTATTTTGGGGTGAGTCCGAAGAGGTGAAGTGTTCCTTGTCGCGTGGCAAGTCATACGGTGAAGACGGAACGTCAAAACCATTTATGAGTGAATGGGAAGATGACGTTGTTTTCGTGTCTAGCATTAATTTTCTAGATAAAATTCTTTTGAATTTTTTTAATAAAAATTAGTGTGGGAATTTAATTTAATTCTAAATTCTAATTTTGGATTCCTAAGTGGTTTCTTAAAGTTTGTAATTTTAGAATGTAATTTAATTCTAAATTTAAATTTTAGGTTCCTTAAATGTTTCCTAAAGTTTGTACCTCTTTATTTATTTATTTATTTATTTAAACTATTTCATTAGTTTAATATATATATATATATTTTTTTTAAATAGTTTAATTAAATAAATAATAGTTCCCAACAGTTCCACGGAACAATTTTTCAATTGTTTCAAAATTTGGTCCAACGTTCAAAAGTTGGTTAATTTATGGAGTGCACCTGTTCGGATTCCTAATAGCACCTATTCGGGTCTATATAAATTGCCTATAAATACATGAGTTTCCTGGCAGTCTTAAGATAGAAATTGGATCCGAAAAAACTATTTGATTTTTGTCTCTTTGCAGTCTAAATTTTCCTTTTGCATTATTTCTTCATTCTAGATTTAGAATAAATATTTCAGAGAGTTAGAACACAGGTTTGATTCGCCGAACAAATTTATTTGAAGTGCTTCTATAAATTTGTGAAGATCATTGTATCCTGGGAGATAGACGCCATTCAACCGTAAGCACCATAGCGGGGCGAATCTGTCTTAAGGACAGAGTGTCACACACTCGACTTGGTCTTGTAATTTTTATTTGGTTCAATAAATAAATCCGGTATGTAATTTATTTATTTTGTTTGATTTTAATTCAAGTTATTTTTTTTACACAGAAGATTGTTCCAACACACAAAGCCAAATCAGATAAAGCTCTAGTTAAAAATGGAAGCACACAAAGGGAAAATGATACTTGCACATAAACAAATTACAAAATGGATCACTCACAAGGGCCCACTGTGGGACCTAGACCATTGCGAGTGTTCAGTGATCCAAATTGTGATTTTTTTTCTATGCATATAGGACTACTAAGCACACAAGACAAAATTACAAGATTTTATTAATTTTTAGCACATGTCAAAGAGAACAGAAATTGAGAAGAGAAATATTTGAAAACTCAAATCATCATGGTTAAATTCTTCAAATTCTGGTGAGCGTGATCATCAGGTGGCAATCTTGGTCCAGAACATTGGTTAAAAATATTGGAATGTTTACGAGTAAATTTTGATACAATATTTGCATAGTTACTTGACAAAATATTTTTGAGGAGATTTCCACAAAAAATGCCATCCATGTTCCTTCTGCCCTTTTGTCTTTATTAGCTTTGTTTGGAGAAAAGTAGCACTAACAGACATTTTAAATGTAGGTTGTCTTTCTCTGGATATAAAATAATTTCCCAAGATGCTCAAGACAATAACCAGTACAACATGTTCTTACATTGATACGAGGAAACAGAGGTTCAATAAAATAAAAAGAACATAATGCAAAAGGTACCGTGTCACTTGCCTTTTAAATTTTATAAGAACCCATTGGAAGCAAAAGAAATAATTCAAGCGATCATTCTGCATAAAATAATTGTGTAATGGACTATCTAACAACTCGACCAGCTGCCACAGAAACAATGAAATACATTAGAAACATGAAACTACAATAAAATATAGCAGATGCCTAGAAAAACTATTTTAGTTGAGCTAAAGATGACAGATCCAACTTCTCAACACACTTCAGAAAGAACAAAAAGAAATTAACAGTAGACAACTACAAACTAGCTTGAAAATTATGATTAGAAATGCATATCTACCACCACTGCTTGTTTACTGACAAAACAACGGTTAAGAGCCATATGTATGGTAATCAATCAAGAAATAAATCCCACAATAATACAGATAAAAAAGCATCTCAAAAAATAATAGCAAGTATGTGCAGTACAACATGAAATATCTTGTGACTATGCCATACTTGTTTGATTTTGAGTTGTCTATTCACAAACAGATTATGCTTCCTCATAAAAGGTAACCAAATTTCAAAGTTATAACAAAGGAATATAAAATGGCTATACTCCACACAAGAATGTATTATCTCGAACCATCCCCAGATTGATAAAACAAATAACAAAGAGAAATGTGTAGAAATATCGGGGTTTCAGCAAAAAAAAAATCATGAACATTGCTCCAAATAAAAGGTGTCACAACTTCTTATTGCAAGGCTGAACTCTGCCCTTTTATAAATATTATCACTTGTATTTTTTTTCCTATCTCAATTACTAGAATCTAGCATTTCTTATGAACTGCCTTCACCAACTAACCATTAAACCTTTTCTGATGAGTTTCTAGTATTAATTGACCTTTATTAAAACTTAGAGAAAATCTAGCAATATTGTGCTACCATCATTTAACAAACCCCATGAAAAAACAATGATTTGTCAAAAACCCAAGTGAAAAAATAAAGGTCAAATGATAATATAAAAGTTAGAGAAAAACAGGGCCATTAATGTTTCATAAAAGCAATACCAATTCCTTGCCAAGCAATACCAATTAAGTGGGATCACAAGTGACAAAATAGGTATCTAGCAAGGAGGGTGGGGGGACAGAATAGGTGAAATACACTAGTGTATGACGATGCAACTTCCTATTTAAGAACAATCTTAGAATCTTAGCGTGCATTACTTCTCTGAATTTGATCTTTTTAGCACATAATATCACTACCTCCTAAACATTACAATTAGCCAAGATAGGGCTATGCTTGTATTGAAAGAGCTAATTCAACAAGCACAAGCTTAATCATATGTTCAATCATCAAAATTAACTAAAAAATTGATATAACAAAATGCAAACACACAGAAAAATGTAAATAACATAATACAAAATGACACAACAACAATCTAACATAGCAGCTTCAAAAGGACAACATATTCAGTACTTCCAAAGGTAAGCACAAACAAAACAAAAGGATACCCTGAAATCCTTTTATGAGACCTTGCCACAAACACCTCCACTACATAATTGGAAACTTGTAGCCTTAAGAGCCAAAACTGTAGCAAAACAAAAACCATGATTCGTGGATCATGAAGCAAACAGATGGAGATAGGATTATATTCGAAGACGAAGATTCCATTGAAATGAATGGAAGTTATTGATGAAAACAAAACAAGAGAATTGAAAACGAAATTGAAATAAATCTAAATCTAAACCTAAATCTAAATCTAATTCGAAATTAGCTACTTGGAAATTGAAAACAAAGAGAAAAGGAACAATATCAGCAGATAGAAAACAACATCAACAATCTTGAATTGATCATATTACCTAAAATTAGAAACTTTAAGAACAAAATGAATGAAATTAATTAATAGTTTAAAGATGAATACAAAAATTAACCACACCATACATATAAAAATGAAATTAACCCTATTGAAAAATGTACGGGGGTGGGAGGTATCACCTTCTCTGAAACTACTCTTGAATCTACGAGGGATGTTGCGGAGGTACCTCATACGACCTGTCCCAGTTGTCTTCCTTCGGATCGCCTTCACACTCCAGTGATCTGAAAATATGCCCACATCAGATAATACAACCAACGAGTATATATATATAGAGAGAGAGGGCTTACATGTCCTCTTACGGGCAGTAGGGAAAGCACAAGCAGAGCATCGACTCTTCTGGAGATGAAAGTTGCGCGGCCACACCTCACACAGAGGGTGTGGGTCGTGTTCCTTCTCTTACCAAAACTCCATGTTCCCTTCCCCTGTTTCCATTCATCCACTTCTATAAGCCCTTACACGTATATTTGTATGTATAGAGATATATATATACAGAGAGAGAGAGAGGTTACCATTGTTGAGCAGCTGCAAGAAACCCTAGACCTGTGAGAGCTGTTTTGGAGAAGAAGATAAATATATATGGTGAATGAGGTGAATGTGTGTGAGTTGAGAGCTTTAGGGTTGGCAAAGTTGAATCTTGCTGAGCGTCCAGACAGGCTTCAGCCCAGTTTCACTGAAAATGTGGTGAAGGGAAATGGGGAAACAGAGAAACAGATAACGAGAGGGACAAAGATAAAGAAAAGAAGAGAAATGGAGAGAGGAATGGGAAAACCTCAATGTTGAAGCAAAGCGATAAGAGCGGCAGTGGCGATGGAATGATGCGCGACGGTGGAAGATCGAGGGTGAGTGATGGTGGAAGACCGACGGTGACTGTGAACGGCGAATCAACGATGGTGAGTGTGGGAGAGAGAGAGAGAACTGATAGAAAAATATGAAAACAATAAAATAAAATAAATCATAATTACTAATTGGGCGGTAACGTGAGAGCATTCCCCTCCCCCCCCCCCCCAAAAAAAACAACTAATTTGTCATAAATTAAAAAAGTCAATAGTTACTATTTAAGTCACATTATTTTATTTAAGTTACATCACCTCTCTATCACATGAGTTCAAACTCAACCCATATCCAACTAAAATTTTATAAAAAAGTCAAAAAGTACACTTATTTAGAACATTCCAAACAATCCCGGTGTGTTTTGAAATTGTTTAATTTTATCACCAACTAACTGTTTTTTGGTCACTAAAAACAAGTATTTGTCAATCACATTTTTGGTTGGCAAAGATCAAAAGTAAAAAAAAAAAATTATTAATATTTGGTGACTAAAATTTTTTAGTAGGCAAAAATTGGTATACAAGAATTTATTAATTCATAGGAAAATTTATTAATTTATACAACTAAACTATTTGGTAACTAAATCTTAAGTAACAGTGACTAAAATGTTAGTTGTCAAAAGTATCAATTTGGTGACTAAATTTTTTTTTTTTTTTTTTTTGTTGGCAAAATGAGTATATGATGACTATTTTTTTTTTTTTTTTTTTTTATCTGCGACCAAAATAGTTCAATAACAATTAAAACAGCATAGTTTTATTATCTGTGACAAAAATATTTTAGTCTCATAAATTTTTTTCATTCCCACTTTTTTTTTTTGGTCATCCCTCATTGACTTTTGCCGACCAAATTTCAATTTTGATCGCAAAAAATTATATTTTGACAACTAAAAAATATTAGTCGGAAAAACTCCAAACCTTTGGCTACCAAATTCTTATTTATTTGCCAAATAAAAACTTTTTGCGACCAAATAAAAGTTAGTCGGCAAAATTGGTCGGAAAAAATGTAAATTCCTGTACTGGTGTCACTTATATCCTATTAGGGATTTTAGGATTTTTTTTTTTTTTTTTTGTCTGAAAAAAAAAAAATTTATTACAAAAAAAAATAGGAGATCAATTATAGTTGTCCCATAAAGTCCATAATAATAAGTGTACAAAAATAAATAAATAAATAAATGATAACAACAGAAAAGTTTTAAAGATTTACTTTTCAGGAAGAAAATTTTCGTTTAAAAAAGCATAATAATTCAATACTAAATGTCTAATTTCATTGCTAAAAACATAAAAATTACACTTTTGATAATTAAGATATTTCGTACATAAAAAGTGATTGTTCTTAAATTTTTGTCAATAAACCATAATTTGTTAAGTTTAGCTGCAAAGATTAACCCATTACTCACATATATGAGAAATTATTTACAAGCATGAATGTAACGCCCTCAAAATAATAACATTAAACCCATCAGTTTAGACATGTATTGATATAAGAGACAAACATCATTCTATTCCACAGAGTAATTCTTTACAAGAAGCATTACATGTTAACAACAGAATCAAATGCCCTATGGGCTTACAGCTTTCCAAGCTAACACTTGGTTACAAAGAGGAGAGTACTAACTCAAATACACATTAAGCCCTTGGCTTGAGATTACATGTAATACAACAAAAGATAACCAAAACCACAAATGTCTGCCTGCCTCTAGCCTTCCAAGCGATGTCCTTGGAGGTGGCATGCTTCATGTACCTGAAAATGGTGTCCCATATAGGGTGAGTCACGACCCAGTAGAGATACACTAAACCAACTATGAACAATGACTAAAAGATTAGCAGTTAATAGATGGTCAACACTTATACATTCATTTACATCTTATTACAATTCCATAACAATCAAGTCTATGTTACAATTCACTTTCCATTTCTTATTCAACATTGAGTTTGAAAACAAGGCTCAGTACTCTGGCCAAAACCTTTGATGAGATTATAGTTCATCACTAGAACACTTTCGAAATCCAAGGTGGATACACATTTTGGTGTTGTATCAATAACACGCAAACTACTTCCATACTTCATAAATGATATACATTTTAGTGCTATATCAAATCAAACAAATATCTCAATAGATAAGCATATGAGCTATATCACTACTACCACAGATAAGCATATGAGCTATATCAACACTTCAATAGATAAACATATGAGCTGTATCATCACTCCAATGGGAGAGCATATGAGCTGCATCCCTGGGTCCATCCCCCATCTTCCCTTAGCCATTAACCGGTTTAGAGGTACATCCCCCATCTTTCCCTAAACCGTGGAGTACATCCCCCATCTCCTCCCATACACAAGCATTGCATATAAACACAGAATCATATACGCAATCAATCAATACATAAAGTTAATGTATTCTATCAACCGTCTACAACAATCAATACTACCCTCCACCGGTAGTCCAAAGCAATTATTTCTAAACAGGAAATAAATGCACAATGGATAATATATCAACATTTCAACTAGGTGAGCAATAAATGATTCAACTACACCCTTTAGTCTCATACATTCCCAATTTCAACATTCTCAATTCAATTCCTCATTTTCTTTAATTAATTATATACATTAATTAATTAATAGGGCAACTTACCATAATTCACAAAATAACCCTAAGGTTCCATTTCCATCAATGTTCTAACATTAATTTCATTTTTCTATGGCTAACTTGCATATAGGTTTATATAATTAAAACCCCAACTTGTAAAATTACACAAAGGCCCAAACCTTCTCAAAATTTACCCAACAACCCCCAACATATCAAAATGCTAAAATTCAAAGACAAAGCTCATAAGATGGAGTAGGTTATCCCTACCTCGAAGTTTGAGCTCCAACGGAGATGATGACCCCAAGACCAACGTGCTCCAAACCCAAAGATTTTCAGATTAAAACGAAGCTCTCAACACCCTCTATCTTTTTAACAAAGGACTTAGGGTAGATTCACACTAGAGAGAGATGAAATCCTAGAGAGAAGATAAGTTTAGAGAGAGAGAGAGAGTCGGCTGCTAGGGTTTCAAAAAGAAAGAGATAAAAAAAAGATGTTTAAAATCGCTGCTGCCTGCTGATATAAAACAGGCTCGCTCGAGCGAAGACTTAGTCGCTCGAGCGACCAGACACAGAAAACCTCGCTCGAGCCAATAAGGTCTCGCTCGAGCCAACAACCCAGAACCTCGCTCGAGCGACAAACTGCTCGCTCGAGCCAACAACACAAACCTTCAGGTCTGCAACCAGACGCACGCTCGAGCGACGGAACGCTCGCTTGAGCGAAGAACAAACCAGATCGCTCGAGTGGAGAAAATCTCGCTCGAGCCAAGAAATGCAACTCTCAGGTCCAGAACCAGACGCAATCGCTCGCTCGAGCGAAGCCACTCTGGCTCGACCCACCAGACACAGAAACTCAACTCTCGCTCGAGCGACCAAACCCTGGCTCGAGCGAAGGACCAAAAATAGAAGCTCGCTCGAGCGACAAACTTCTCGCTCGAGCGAAGGTCAAAAAATCTGGGCAGCAACACTTGGTTCCAAACACAACCAACCTGTAACAAACCTGCCCAACACATCCTATAACTCAAATACAAAGTAGGAAAGAATGTAAACAAGATAATAATCAACTACTAACATCCACGGACACACGTCCGGATCACTGTACAACAAGGGGTAAGCTCGGGATCGCTATAATGAAAAATATTATATCAAAACAATCCTGGTTCAACATTATAAAAGTCTAACAACCAACTGAACAAATTGCGTTCACAATGAGAATGAAATAAAGAACACAACAGATAGCTCAACAACTAATGTTATGTTTCGTTAGGGGATTTGAGGAGAGATTTGGAAAGAGAAATGGAAAAAGTAGGTGAAATGAGAATAAAATATGCCTAAATTTCACATAGTTTCACACACTTTTTCCCTTTCCCTTTCTAAATCCCTCCCAAAATCCTCCAACCAAGCATAACTAAAAAAGTCAAAAAGTCTAACAACCAACTGAACAAATTGTCATAACTTTAAAAATTTAAAAAGTTAAAAAGTCACTATTTTATTTAAGTCACATCATTTTATTTAAGTTATATTACCTGTCTACCATATCACTTTAAACACAATCCATACCCAACCCAAATTTCATAAAAAATTTAAAAATACACTTATTTAGGTCATTCCAAAACACTCCTCAATGACATAGGCAGTGTAATTTGGTTGAGCTCAACAATCATAGGCCAATTCATAGAATGACCAATAATTGAGCTCCACAGTCAGTGTGTAGTGTACATTATTCATGTAGTATTCCCAATTACGGACATATTAATAAAGACAAAATATGTTAAAATAGTTAATAAAATAAAATGTTACATTTAATCTATAATCATTTCACTTTTTTTTTCTCTAAATCATTAAATTAATTACAAAAAAAAAAAAAAAAAAAAAAAACTATATTTCCAAATACAACTATTTTAGTCAGACTAAAATAGTCAATAAGTTAAATTGCCAAGTAAATAACAAACTTCCCAAATAAGGCCATAGTAAAATTTGGATAAATTATAAATACTTATTTTGAGATTTGTTTTAAGTTTATACCGCCCATTTAAGTTTTTAATTGCACATCAAATTACTTATTTCACTAATAAATTATCAAGTTAATTAATGTTAGAAATTTTTTTCAATTAATAATTTAAGTAATTTTATCATTGTATAGGGAAGAGTTAGGAATTTCAATTTTTCAGTTAATTTTGTTAAATAAAAAAATATGACAATGAGGTATTTGTAATTTCCCAAATCACAATAACAAATGTGTATTTTAAGCAAATTTCAAAGAGTGTAATTATAATTTACTCCACCACAATCTAATAAGTTTTTGTTATGAAGAGGAAATTCTAATGTACACGCCTCTTGAAAGGGTTGTATCATAAGCAATCTTAGTTATGTCATTTTTTTAGTTATGACATTATTCTAATTATGACTTATGAGATCTTTAATTATATCCCATATTATATTTGATTATAACATTTTTTTTATTATGATTTAAAAAGTATGAATTATATTATTATTTTTTTAATTTAAGTGTACTATAATATTTTCTGTTATGAAAGACTAGCCCAAATATAAAAATGACTTTTTGCCTTTTTTTTTTTTTTTTGGGTGTCGGCCACTAATTAATGCATATAATATATATATTTTTTTTTTTGGTGGGACAACCAGTATGTTTCTTTATATTCTTCCCTCACCGTTACTTTTTTTTTACTAATTTTTAGTTTCGTTTCATTAAATCTATTTTGATATATATTTAATTTGTTTATCTATCACGTCAATTAGAATCTGGTATAATTGAATTTGCAGTTAGTTTTGAAATATATGTTACATTAATTTTGTTGAGTTAATGGCTTTAACCTCATAGCACTTGATTTCCCATTGCATTAGTTTTCAATATGTCAGAAGGTACGAGCGAAGTGACAGGCCTCTTTAGAGATCAATCATGTTGCACGCATCAATTGATATACCAAATTAATTAGTGTACTAACATATGTAATTGCATTGCAACCTCAAAACTATAGACTCTACCTATTATGCAAATTATAAAGATTCAAAGCCAATAGAACTATGTTACATTATCAATTAGTACACTAATTGACGTATCAATTGGTATGCATAGCTTTATTCTTTAGAGATAAGGGGGTAGCTTTTAAGAAATTGAATTTAGAAAATTTGAACCAAACAATTCCAGAATTAAAAATTTTGTGTTTTTGACCAATTAACAAATAAATTAATTTCCATAAGGTAATTATGGTCTTAAGAATATTGACTCACGGAAAAGTCAAAATAAAAAAAAGTACTGAGAACTTGGGAAACAAAACAAAAAAGTGAATTAATAAAGTGCCTTATTAACTAGTGTGTTAAAGATGTAAATTAGTAAAATGTAAAATGATATTCCAATGCATATTTTTATGAACAATATACAATCGTTTCAAACTTTTAAATCCAATAACAAATGAAAGGATGTACATTAGAAATAATTCACAAGTGCAATGCAATTGATGGATTGGTAGTTAGAGCTGCTAGACACGTTGGACATTTTAAAACAGAGTACTAGCAAGATTTATGAAGCATTATCGCAGATAGTTACATATCCACAAACACAATTGGAAACATATATAGTTGTGGCCTTTGAGTCTTGACAAATATTCATTGCTTCTCTTACTTTTTTCTTGTTTCTTTTTCATTGTCTTTATTGTTGATCTCAATAAACTAAATCTTAAAATTTTCATACAACATTTAATGAAAAAATCCACATAAAAAGTTAAAACAAGCAAAAAAAAATGAAACCATGTATGGTGTTGTTTCTTCACACCTTCATTTCTATGAGGGAAAATTAAAAAAACAGAAGTAACAATTCCCTCAAACCCTTGATTTTCCCACTGTTGGGGGAATATTTTGTGCTTTTTCATATCATCATCACACATCAAGAGCACAACAAACTCTCTCTTCCTCTCACCCATGTTTGGCAATTCTTCTGTCTCCATATCGGTTATAAGGGTCTTGCATCTTTTGCACATCCATGGCACCAAAAACCCCAGCACTACTTTCATCATAAGGAGAAGCACCACCATTTTCATCATCACTAGCCTGGTCTTTTGCCATTAAGCCTTCCTCATATCTGATACTTTCAATTCTCAGTTGCATTTCCTCGCTTCTCGGATCATACCCTTTCAAACGTCCAACCACTTCTTTCATGGTAGGCCTCTTCTCAGCCTCACTTTGCACGCATAGCGCAGCCACATGGATCCCTTGTTTCAGTCGGTTTTCATCAAAATTTCCTCGAAGCTTCGGATCAACAAGTTCATTAAACCTCCCTTTAAGTATCAGTGGCTCGGCCCATTCGGTTATTGTCCTCTTAACACCACCAGGGAGCTTTTCTGTGGGCTTCCTTCCTATGAGAATCTCCAATTGAAGAATTCCAAAACTATAAACATCACAACTCTCTGAAACCTTCCCCCACATAGCATATTCTGGTGCTAGATATCCTGAGGTGCCCTTAACGCGGGTAGTCATGTGGCTAACACCCTCTGGAATTAGCTTTGCAAACCCAAAATCTGCAACAAGTGGTTCAAAATTTGATTCCAATAGCACATTACTAGCCTTTATGTCTCTGTGAATGATGTGAGGTGTCACTTCATGGTGCAAGTACCTAACATATCAGATCAGATAGAAAACATTATGTTAAATTTTAAAAATATTTCAGATTTCTACAGCTGCTTGCACACCGTGATAAAAACAAATATTTGGCACTAGTTAATAAGCTAAAAAAAGGATTATGTCATATGGCGTGCTCATTTCTAGCTAAAAAGTCTACTTTAGCCACTCTAAATAGCTAATAGAAAAGCTAAAAAAATTATGAATATACCAAACGAACTAACTAATTTATTCTAACACTAACTTTTTTATTAGTTCATTTTTAACACATTTCCAAAGGAAGAAATATATATACGTATGTATTATTTATTATTTATTTTCATTTCAATTTACAGTTGCTAAGATCTTGAAAAAGCTTCATGTAAACTATGGGCTCAGGGGAGAAAAACAAATCAATTGTATTTTAACAAAATGCCACGAACTATTTTAAGTTATTTGCAAACTATATTATATATATATGCAGTAGACCTGTCTAAAATTAACCGAAAATAAAATTATCATGCATGTGACTTTTATTACCAGAGGAAAAAAGTTTCTTCTTCTTCTTCTTCTTCTTCTTCTTCTTCTTCTTGTGTATCCAAAATATTTATGATTGTTGTTTGTCTATGAACATCAATTATTATATGAGGAAATGGCCTTACAGAAGGCCTTGTGCAGAGCCAATAACGATATTCATTCTTCTTTTCCAATCTAAGTGGACTTGGCCAGCAAATTGGCCATGGAGATGAGAAAGCAAGCTGAGATTTGGCATGTAATCATACACAATGAGGCGTTGTTCAGCACCACCTGTACAATAACCCCTCAGCCCCAACAGGATCTTGTACCTTGCCCTTCCTAGAACTTCAACTTCCACTGCAAATTCTAGGGCTGTGCAGCGGATCCACCGACCTGCCCGACCCGACCCGACCCGAACACAAACGGATGGATGCGTGGTAAGTGACGGACGGATGCGGGCCAGAAATCTGTCTTATTTCGGGTTCGGGTCGGGTGGCGGGTCACCCGCCATTTTACCCAGCTAACCCGACCCGACCGTGCCACGCTTTTTTTTTTTTTTTTTTTTAACGCCAGCAACAACAACAGCCCCTTTTGTTTCTAATTTGTCTCATTTTGCCCTAATTTCTCCGCTGGAAAACACACCACACAGAGATGGACACTCTCTCTCTCTCTCTCTCTCTCTCTCCCCTACCCATCGTCGCCGTCCGACGATCTACACCGAACGCCGATCGATCTATACTAAACGCCGATCGATCTACACTAAATGGCAATATACACTGAGGTATCTCTCTCTCTCTCCATCTTCTTCTTCCCTTTTCTTTTCTTCTCTTCTCTTCTTCTCCCCATTTTCTGGGTTTTTGATTTTTTCACCTTTCCCCTGCCGATTGTTCTTATGATGGTTCTTAAATTTGGGTTTTCTAGATTACAACACAGCCGATTCGGAGAGCTTGAAAGTTAAATTTGGGTTTTCTTGCCAGGTTAGTTTTGTAGATTACCTAATTATTCATGCTTCTCTATTTAGGAACTCTGTTTGTTTGTTGTTTTCTTTATTGTAAGGGACAACTATATCTATGTAGCACCAATGTCTGATTATATATATATTTAGGAACTCTGATTTTACTTCGATCCAGTGTCTGATTATATATATATATATTGTGATTATTGAATAAAGAAATGCCTTTTTTAAATTCTTTGTATCATCTCTTAGGTTATCAAACATAGTGTGAAGTACAGAAATTTTTTTGTATCATCATTCTTAAAGTTAAATTTTTTGTTGATTAAACTTTGCCAAAGGGGTGTGTGTTATGTGGGTCATACATTTTCTGACCAGTGTGTTTTTTAATATGAAACTAGTATTGATGTATTGCTCCTTTCGGGTAAGTAGTTTTGTGAAACCCCAAATGAGAGCTGAATCTTTGGTTCATTGTTATGTTTATTGCTTCTATAAAATAAAATTTTGCAGAACCTTTTCAATGCACACCCATGTTGTACTTTGAGCTCTTCTTTTAAAAAATGTTACTCGTTAAAAAAATGAAAATGAGAAAAGGTGTTTTTTCAATTGTATTCCTCGATAAATGTAGAACAATCCAATTAGAACAGTTTAATTTTAGAAGAGTATACATTACACAAGATTTAAGTTAAATAAAACAAGTACTTTAAACTAAAATAACGAACATTGAAATTTCTGTTAATTTTCATCCATCAATTTTAATGCTTGTTGAAAAATACTACATTGAATTTTTTTTTTTTTTTGGAACAAATAATACATTGAAATTGATTTGTTCAATCTCGATGATTGAATATGAATAGAGTTTGTGAAAGGAAAGCTATGGTGAAATTGGTAGTCTATAATTAAAAAAGTTACTTTAGTGCTTCATGTTTTAGATAATGGGATAGGGACTGTGAGTGGGGAGGTTATTTGTTGGAACAGCTGAGAAGATACCACCCTCAGAACTTGTTAACACAACAGGTGCTGGAGATGCTTTTATTGGTGCAGTTCTTTATGGTAAGTGAAATGAATGAAATAAACATTCATTTTTTATTACTTTTGTTTAAAAACTACATAGGCAATCACCTAATCAATCCCCTTGCAGAGGTATCCCAGATGATTTGCAGCACCATATTGCAAATAAAACTGCATCATCAGTAGTATGTCTGGTCTTTTGTGCAGTGTCTCGTGATAATTAGATTTGTTTTAACTTTCAACCCTGTTGTCCAATATTTAATCAATCATTTCAAAACATTGGTGCTACTTTTTATTTTTATTTTTTTCTTTTTTACATATATGAAGCTGGGGCCAGTGATGGAACTGAGAAATTTTTTTTCCCCTGTATTTAATCTGCAGCTGTTTGTGCCAGCATGCCACCAGAAAAAATGTTGCCATTTGCTGCTCAAGTGGTTAGTAAGCTTGTTTATTCAATTTTTAAGTATTGGATCTAGCTCTATATCACCTGTTTCTCCATTCCTTTGTTTTAATTCATTTATCATAGCCGTTTAATTATGTCTTGAGATTATCTTGTTTCGATATTTTCACATAATTAACAACAATTAGTGATCCCAAAAAAAAAAAACTATGATTATAAATGAAGTTAGACATGAAATTTTTAATATGAGTAATGATATAGGAATAGCAATAGTGAGAGCATTTCTAAGATGACAGCACAGAAAAACTTGAAGATGGAAAACAGACCACAAAAGCATTAATAATAGTAGTAGTAGTAGCATGCACACCAACCTAGTTTATGGCATTTTTCGGGTTCGGGTGGGGTGGCGTTTTTTTTTTTTTTTTTTTTGTTGAAAATTTGTAAAATTTCAAACCGCCAAACCGATTCGTATCCACCCGCCAATCCGCCAATCCGCCAAATCCGCATCCGCCGGATTGGCGGACGGATGCGGATTGATTTTCTCCAATCCGCCAATCTGGCGGACGGATGGCGGATTGGAGGTTTCGTGGCCGCAACCGATCCGCGCCCACCCCTAGCAAATTCCATCTCTGCTTTTGAATTCATTGATTTCAACTTCTTTACTGCTATCTGCATCATGTTCATAATAAAACAAAAAACAACCAGCCAATAATGATCAATAAAAGAAAATTTTATTGGCCAGGTGCGAGTTCTATTAGGTAAAATCAATGGCCAGGTGATCAAGAAAATGTCTAGGAATACATAAATCAATCACAAAACACAACTCTTTCGCATGAAGTGGGTCCCACCTTTTTTGGGTCCCATATCTACATGAGGGAAAATTATTAGGTAGTTCAGGAGTATCATGGAGTGTTGCTACGTGGTGCTCCTCACAAATGTGAGACCACACCTAGTACTTACTAAGTGAGTCATCTTTTGTCTTCTAAGTTCCAACTATCTAAAAACAGTGAGTCACCATGTCCTACCCTGTAAGATTTCATGCTATGTCATTGATTTTGACCACCACGAGGGCAATGCACCATATGGTACTCTGAGAGTATCTAATAATTACACCTATGATAGAGGATTGTATCTAATTTTGTGATTGGTTTTTGTGCAAGTAAAAGAACATAATGAGAAATGCATGGATGAATAAATATGTGAAAATCCTAAGTGATTCATAATTAGATTAAGATTTAATTACTCCAATTCCCAATCATTCAAAACACACAATCTAAATCATCAATCACTTACGAAAGTGATTTAGATTGTTGTTTTCGAAAAACAATAAATCGACTCAAACGATTTTTACATGGAAAAACCACAATTGAAGCACCTTCAATTGTGATAAAAAAATCACAGGCGAAACACCACTAATCAATCCACTACTGAAAAAAGAAAGATTACAAAGATAACAAACAAATTACCCAAACGCTTCCAATTTGTCTTCAAATCTTCTGTATATATATCTTTCACCATAACTTTCGTCTCGGAATTGATTAGACTGAAATTGAATCCACAACTTTTATTGTCGAATCAACGACTACTCAGAGTATCAAACTCCTTTGAAACACCACGCTTGAATCTCCGGATTCCACTGAAGACAAACACTCTTAAATATAACCAATCAACCTCCTTGATATATGTGCTTATCAAAACAGAAGTTTAATACTCACTCAAATCATCAAGAAAAACTCACAAAAAACTCTCAAAGAAAACCTCAGAAGAAACCCTAAGACCCTTAAAGAAGATCTAGGAAAAGTAACCCTAGAGTTGGACCAACACGCAAATATATAGAAACAGAGATCGCGCGGTCCGCTCGAGCGTGGAAATGGACACTCGAGTGAGGACTCTATATCGCGTGTTCCAAACCAGAGTTCACGCTCAAGCAGAAGATCCCACGCTCGAGCGTACAAACACATCACCCAGTATTTTTGCAGACAGACCAAATGCTGTGAGAGTGAAAACTCCGCTTGAGCGTCACTTTCCACGCTCGAGCGGGAAGACTAAAACTGGAAAATTACAACTCGATTACAAACTTAGTTTTTCCATGGATTTTGTCACGCCCCAAGCTCCGTGACAACGCCGCACACTCATATAAGTGAGCATGCAAGGCTAAGAATCCAATCGCATAACCCACAATGTAAAATACTCAAATTAAATCCTTAATTGTCATAATGCCAAAATCCATAAAAATAAATAGTTCTTATATGAAAATGTCCACCAAGTCCACTAATTTAATACACTAACAAAACAATAATCCAAGTACTTAAATCATGGTCCTACTCTCGGCACTCCCACATGTAAAAAAAAATTCTGCACAGCTCTACTCTTCAGAATCTGAAAAAAAAAAATAAGGGTAAGCTAGATAGCCCAGTAAATAACCAACCATCACTGTTAGCTGGATCAAGTATACAAAAATAAATAAATAAATCGATAACCAAAAATATAATTTTCCTACAGTTCAATAAATGAAATAATTATTTGTAAGATGGTTTCATAGCTAAAAATAAACGATGTACAATACATTTTAAATGAAAAGCCAATGTGATAATTCAAAGTAATTCATTGTTCAAATTGATGGTTCGATATTCAGATAGTTCAATGATTCGATTCACAAAACCCAAGTCTTAATGACTACGGTCACTTAACCCGTGACAAGGCCCAGAACCACACATAGGCCGGTGGTAAAGCCCCAAAAGAAACTAGTTTCTGTGCCAATAAATAACCCCTATTGGCTAGGGTCCAAATCATAGTCAGACTAGAGTGATGTTCAAAATTCAAACAATACACAACTTTTAAATAAAACATTCGATATTTTCAGAATAAACGTTTAGTACAATTTTCAGAATAGTTTCACCAAATATTCAAATAATTTTCATAATAATATTCGATGTTGTTTTATACTTTACCCATATTTTATTTTAAGAGAACATGAAGGCTATAAATAAATATTTATGATTTTAGACGATTCGATAGAAATAAAAATGAACCAACAGTGATAGAGGGTTACTTACCTCAAACAGCTAAAATAATATTCCAACACCAACTCCAAACACCCAGCTCCACCACTTCAATCACACAAACCTAATAAATAAAACCTCAAATAAATTAATATATATTTTTTTTACATGTTACATACACCCACAAAAGCCCCACTATATTAGATTGATGTATTACTTTAATATCCAAGAGATCAAACCATTCAACCCAACTTTAAAGCCAAACACACCCTTACCCATGATACAAAACTCCATTGTTTCTATTACCCACCCAAAGCTACACTTACACATTGCACCCAACTCTCAAAACCTAAGTAGGTACCTATAGATCTTCCAAATCCCCTTAATGCATTGATTGTTAAATTCCTTAACATAAACTTAATAATTAACAGTAAGGACAGATTTTACCTTAACCAATGGGTGTCCCAAAATCACCAACGTGCTGCCTCCAATCCCTATTGTAGCCTCACTTGAACCTCTCTTCTCTTTTTCTTTTCTTTTTTCTTTTACCTTCTCAAACCCTAGCCGCCTATGGAACAATTCATAGCCTCTGTTTTGTTTGTTTTCCAAGACTTAAAGACCTAATTTCTCAAAGTTACAAAATTACCCATCTAAGTAATAGGAAATATAATGTCATCTCATAACTAATTCTTTGATATTAATAAATGACCCACATAAATTAATTTAATTACTAATCTATGCAATAAAATAATCTTACATACAACTTGGGTTTTACATTCTTCCCCTCTTAAAAGAAATTTCGTCCTCGAAATTTGACATACCTGTAGTCTCAAAAAGTTGTGGATACTTTTGTCTCATTTCATCCTCGAGTTCCCAAGTTGCTTCTCTTTCTGAGTGATTACTCCATTGAACCTTAACATAGTGGATGACTCGACGCCTCAAAACCTGTTCCTTCCTATCAACAATTCGTATAGAGTGTTCCTCATATGTCAAATCCTCCTTAAACTGCAACGGTGCATGATCAATCACATGACTAGGATCCGGTATATACTTCCTTAACATTGAGACATGAAAAACATTATGAACTCCAATTAGTGAAGGTGGTAGGGCAAGTCTGTAAGCTACCTCACCAATTCGATCTAAAACCTCAAATGGCCCAACAAATCTAGGACTCAATTTACCATGAACACCAAACCTCATTACTCCTTTCATAGGAGACACCTTAAGGAACACATGGTCTCCAACCCCAAACACCAAATCACGTCTCTTGTTATCTGCATAACTTTTCTGTCTACTTTGTGCCGTGCGAAGTCGCTCTCTAATAAGATTGATCTTGTCCACTGTTTGTTGCACAATCTCAGGCCCTAACAACTTCATTTCACCCACATCATCCCAATAAATAGGTGATCTACACTTTCGTCCATATAAAGCCTCATATGGTGCCATCTGAATGCTCGCATGATAACTGTTATTATAAGAGAATTCCACTAAGGCCAAATGCTCATCCCAAGAACCTCCAAGATCGATAACACAAGCCCTCAACATGTCTTCCAAGGTTTGAATAGTTCTCTCTGACTGTTTATCAGTTTGAGGATGAAAGGCAGTGCTAAGATTCAAACTAGTGCCCAAAGCTATATGCAAACTCCTCCAAAACATAAATACAAATCTGCTATCTCTATCAGACACTATGGTCACCGGAATACCATGCAATTTCACAATCTCCTTGATATACAATTTTGCAAACTTCTCTAAGGAGAACCCTACCTTAAAAGCTAGAAAGTGAGCGGATTTGGTCAATCGATCAACGATAACCCAAATAGCATTGTTACCACCTTGGGTCCTAGGCAACCCTGCTACAAAATCCATGGTAATATGTTCCCACTTCCACTCGGGAATAGGAAGAGGTTGTAACTTACCTGCAAGTCTCTGATGTTCAACTTTTACTTGTTGACATACCAAACATTGAGCAACATACTGAGCAATTTCCCTCTTTATATTATTCCACCCAAAGTTCCTCTTCAAGTCTTTATACATTTTAGTGCTCCCTGGATGTATAGTATATCCTAAACTGTGAGCTTCTCGATTTCTCTCTTGAGCTCTAAATCATTAGGCACACACAACCTCTCTCCAAATCTCAAGGTTCCATCTTTATGCATACAAAATTCCATCTGTACCCTTATTTCCATTTCAACCTTAAGTTTTTGCAACTGAGGATCTTTTCCCTGAGCATCTTTAATTCTATCAATCAATGTGGGTTGAACTCTAAGGTTTGCCAACTGCACTCCATGGTTATGCCATCTAATCTCGATATTCAACCTTCGCAAGTCCTCCAAGATATTCTTTTGGTCAGTGATCAAGGTAGCCAAATTACTCGGGGTCTTTCTACTCAAGGCATCAGCCACTGCATTGGCTTTTCCTGGATGATAATTGATAGTCAAATCATAGTCCTTTAATAGCTCCAACCATCGCCTTTGCCTCGTATTCAATTCTTTTTGAGTGAACATATACTTCAGACTTTTATGATCAATGAATATCTCACATTTCACCCCATACAGTTAGTGCCTCTAGATTTTCAATGCAAACACCATTGTAGCCAACTCCAAATCATGCGTAGGATAATCTGCTCATATGGGTTCAACTGTCTAGGTGCATATGCCACTACCTTATCGTTCTGCATCAGGACACAACCCAAGCCCATCTTCGATGCATCACTATAGATGGTAAAACCTTCATCTCCGGACGGAACTATAAGTACGGGAGCACACACTAATCGACTCTTTAGATCCTAGAAACTCTTCTCGCAATCATCAGACCATTCAAATTTAACCCCTTTTTGTGTTAAACAAGTCAAAGGCATAGAAATTCGGGAAAATCCCTTAACAAACCTTCTATAATATCCTGCTAAACCCAAGAAACTACGAATTTCAGTGACACTAGTAGGCCTATTCCACTCTACCACCACCTCACTTTCTTGGGGTCAACAGACACCCCGTCTTCAAATATCACATGACTCAAAAATGATACACTCCCCAGCCAAAATTCACACTTCTTTAATTTAGCAAATAATTTTTTCTCCCTTAATAACTGTAACACTATTCTCAGATGTTCTTCGTGTTGCTCTTTACTCTTTGAGTACACAAGAATGTCATCAATAAAAACTACCACAAACTGATCTAAGAAGGGTTTAAATACTTTGTTCATTAAATCCATAAAAGCTGCAGGCGTATTGGTCAACCCAAACGACATCACTAAAAATTCATAATGCCCATACCTAGGTCGGAAGGCTATCTTAGGTATATCTTCCGCTTTAACCTTCAACTGATGATATCTAGAACGAAGGTCAATCTTATAAAAGACTTGTGCTCCTTGCAATTGATCAAATAGGTCATCTATCCTAGGCAAAGGATATTTATTTCGAATTGTCACCTTGTTCAACTCTCGATAATCAACGCAAAGGCGAAAACTACCATCCTTCTTTTTCACAAATAAAATAGGCACACCCCAAGGAGAAATACTAGGCCGAATAAAGCTCTTATCTAGTAACTCTTGTAATTGTTCATTCAACTCTTTCAACTCTGCTAGGGCCATCTGATATGGAGCCTTGGAGATAGGACCCGTACCGGGTATCAATTCAATGGCAAACTCAATCTCTCTATCTAGTGGTAACCCCGTTAACTCTTCAGGAAAAGCATCGGGAAATTCCTTCACAACTAGAATATCCTCTAACTTCAATTCAGTCTCACGGGTATCTCTCACAGAAGCTAAATAGCCTTCGCAACCATTCCTTAACAACCGTCTAGCTTGCAAAGCTGAGATTACCAGAAGAGGAGTGTTAACTCCACTGCCCACAAAACAAAATTCTGGTTGATTAGGAATCTGAAATACTGCCCTTTTGCCTCGGCAATCAACATAAGCATAATTGGTTGCCAACCAATCCATTCCAAGAATTATGTCAAAGTCTCGCATATCTAAAACAGTCAAGTCCACAAGCAATCTCCTACCATCTATACTAACCACACGAGATTTTCCAATGTCTCCTCATGTTCCATTGCAACCTATATGCATCAATAATAAAACCTCATCTTATTCTATTCTCAAGTCCCTATAACACGTAAATAAAATTAACATTTTACCAAATTATAAACGTTCCCAATCCTACATCTGCCCAATCTCACCACTATTCTATACCAACTTTTAAAATTACAACCTAGCTCTGATACCATAAAATTGTCATGCCCCAAGCTCCGTGACAACGCCGCACACTCATATAAGTGAGCATGCAAGGCTAAGAATCCAATCGCATAACCCACAATGTAAAATACTCAAATTAAATCCTTAATTGTCATAATGCCAAAATCCATAAAAATAAATAGTTCTTATATGAAAATGTCCACCAAGTCCACTAATTTAATACACTAACAAAACAATAATCCAAGTACTTAAATCATGGTCCTACTCTCGGCACTCCCACATGTAAAAAAAAATTCTGCACAGCTCTACTCTTCAGAATCTGAAAAAAAAAAATAAGGGTAAGCTAGATAGCCCAGTAAATAACCAACCATCACTGTTAGCTGGATCAAGTATACAAAAATAAATAAATAAATCGATAACCAAAAATATAATTTTCCTACAGTTCAATAAATGAAATAATTATTTGTAAGATGGTTTCATAGCTAAAAATAAACGATGTACAATACATTTTAAATGAAAAGCCAATGTGATAATTCAAAGTAATTCATTGTTCAAATTGATGGTTCGATATTCAGATAGTTCAATGATTCGATTCACAAAACCCAAGTCTTAATGACTACGGTCACTTAACCCGTGACAAGGCCCAGAACCACACATAGGCCGGTGGTAAAGCCCCAAAAGAAACTAGTTTCTGTGCCAATAAATAACCCCTATTGGCTAGGGTCCAAATCATAGTCAGACTAGAGTGATGTTCAAAATTCAAACAATACACAACTTTTAAATAAAACATTCGATATTTTCAGAATAAACGTTTAGTACAATTTTCAGAATAGTTTCACCAAATATTCAAATAATTTTCATAATAATATTCGATGTTGTTTTATACTTTACCCATATTTTATTTTAAGAGAACATGAAGGCTATAAATAAATATTTATGATTTTAAACGATTCGATAGAAATAAAAATGAACCAACAGTGATAGAGGGTTACTTACCTCAAACAGCTAAAATAATATTCCAACACCAACTCCAAACACCCAGCTCCACCACTTCAATCACACAAACCTAATAAATAAAACCTCAAATAAATTAATATATATTTTTTTTACATGTTACATACACCCACAAAAGCCCCACTATATTAGATTGATCTATTACTTTAATATCCAAGAGATCAAACCATTCAACCCAACTTTAAAGCCAAACACACCCTTACCCATGATACAAAACTCCATTATTTCTATTACCCACCCAAAGCTACACTTATACATTGCACCCAACTCTCAAAACCTAAGTAGGTACCTATAGATCTTCCAAATCCCCTTAATGCATTGATTGTTAAATTCCTCAACATAAACTTAATAATTAACAGTAAGGACAGATTTTACCTTAACCAATGGGTGTCCCAAAATCACCAACGTGCTACCTCCAATCCCTATTGTAGCCTCACTTGAACCTCTCTTCTCTTTTTCTTTTCTTTTTTCTTTTACCTTCTCAAACCCTAGCCGCCTATGGAACAATTCATAGCCTCTGTTTTGTTTGTTTTCCAAGACTTAAAGACCTAATTTCTCAAAGTTACAAAATTACCCATCTAAGTAATAGGAAATATAATGTCATCTCATAACTAATTCTTTGATATTAATAAATGACCCACATAAATTAATTTAATTACTAATCTATGCAATAAAATAATCTTACATACAACTTGGGTTTTACAGATTTAGACGAACAAAGGTCCTAACAATCTCCCCCTTTGTCAAATACTGAACAAAACCATTCTAAACAATTTTCCTAACAAAACCACCACAAAAAAAATAAAAAGAAACAACCACCAAAGACCATGCAATTCTTGAACAATTTCTTTGAACAGTCCACCTGAAAAAACAACCACACAAACCAACCAAAACTATGGAATTGTATAAATAAACAAATATAAATAGAAGATATCTGAAAAACATAATACCCATCCATCAATAATAATGCATGCAACAAGTATACCATCCAAAATCCTAAAATATTCCCAAAACATTCCTAAATCCACAAATAATATCCAATATGCATGCAACAAGTATAAAAGCCAAACTTATCCAAAAAAAAGTATAAAAGCCAAAATTCTAACAATAATTCTAACAATATACTTATATCCACTCCCCCTTTTTGTCCGGGAGAGAACAAAAAACAAGATAAACAGTAATCCAATAAAAAAGATCTGTGGAAGAAAAGAACTAGCTAAAAGCATGTCTGGGCATCAATGATCACTGAGTGAGTGGCTGAGACTGTGACGAGGACTGCATCTGAAGAAAAGACAGGATTTGAGACAAATGAGTAGAAAACTGTGCAATGAACTCCTCAATGCGCCTGGAAGAGGCCTCCAACGCAGTGAGCCAAGCATCGACAGTAGTCTCCAGATCCGTGAGCCTAGCCTCGAAAATATCCATCTAGCCCTCAAGTCGATCAAAACGAGAAACAACAGACTGCTCAAAATGGTGGAGCTGGCCACAAATAATACGGACTGGAGGTGGCTACTCCCCCTCACCAACAGCCTCACCAGCAGCAGCGGCATCAAACTCAGCCTCCTCTGCCATAGCAGCATCACCTGTACCTAGAACGTAACGACCCACCCCAGTAGAAACCCCTCGAACATGAGACTGACTCTGGATGACAGTCTTTTTGGTAAAAGGCCGGGAAGGTGATGGAAACTCATCCTCATCAAATGAGAGAACCTCAAACTTGGCGAGAAGCCGGTTAATAAGGCACTCGCAAGGTAGACCAAGGTTGTTACGCTCATACGCAGCAACCATCTTTTGGATGATCAAAGTGGCAAGATCAATGGAGCGATGTTGAGCAATGCACTAAAGAACAAACCCTTGTTCTTGGTTGATTTTTGAGCTATGGGTGGTCACGATAATGTTGGCACACACAATGAGGTTAAGTAACCAAAACTGGGGTAGGAGCTCATTTTACTTAATTAACAAACCAGAAAGCCAAGGACGAGATGTACCACATAAAGCAGTGGCCACCTGTAGACACCCCATTTTTGACCGACCTTAAGACTCAGACGTCACCAATTGAGCGCTCGGTGATGTTGCATATTGTGCTCGTTCAGAAGTCTCAGAGTCGCGGCCGTGTGCCCTGCCTCCGGACTTCCGAACCCTCTTCTGTGCCTTGCCTCGGTTTGCGAACCAGACTCGGTTTTCTCTATTTTCTTTCCTGAGGGGAGGGAGAGGTCCCGTAGACCATCTCTCAATGGCCGTGGGCTACATTTCGTGGCCATAGGCCATTTTGCCCATTTCGGAGCCCGGTTCCCGATTTTCGGAGCCGTCAGGCCGTGTGCCTCGGTTCGGGACCACCCAACCATCTCCGATTCCTCCGGTTTCTGGCATGCATCTCATTTAATCCCTTTCGAGGGACACTGGGGTCTTCGATACCCACTTCGTAGCCAAACACCACTTTCGGTGCTTAACGGCCGGTTTTCGGGACCCCGAACTGCGTGTTTTGGCCCCCGAGCATTCGTTTTGCATCGGTTTTTGTTCATTTTTGGCAGGTACCTCTGTTTTATCATAAGGAAGGTCACTGGAGGGTAGGAGGCCAGCAATTGTCCCAGCAACCAGTTATGCTCCTCCGGCGCCCCCCGGGGCCCTTTTTCTCACTTCCAGGCTAATGTTGAACACCCTAGGGCCATTTTCTTCGAGCCAAAACCACATATTTGTGTTGTACACACATGGGAGGACCCTAAAAAATAGAGCTCGGCTAGTAATTCTTCTTTTCATTTTTGACCCTCTCCTAAGGGTGGCTTGTTGTTTCTCCTGTTTCAGAGTTGCCAATTTCCAACCATAGGGTCTTGTTGTACACACATGGGAGGACCCTAAAAAATAGAGCTCGGCCAGAAATTCCCACTTTCCATTTTTGCCCTTGGCCGGCCGGCCATGTGGGGTGGCCGGCCGGCCACCTCCAGCAAAAGTGCCTGGCCGGCCATGCTCCTTGAAATCTGTGCCATACAGCCATACAGTTGTTTCCCCCAGAAAAGATCTGTATCCGGGGGATATTTTGGAGGGGAACACTTGGGTGCATTTCCCTCCACCTTTGCCCTCCTCTTTTGGTCCTTATAAGGAGCCTCCCAACTCTTAGGCTAAGGTTAGAAAAACTCTCTTAAGAGCTTAGATACATATCCATCTCTATCTCTTTGATTCTTCTCAAGTTTGGTGCCATTTCGTCATTACCATCAAGCACCACCACCACCACTCCATTTCCAGCAACAAGGAGAGGTTCTCAGAGGCTTAGAAGCAACATTTCTCAAGCCAAGAGGTAGAAAAGAAGAGGTCTTCAAGGGTAAGTCTCCATTTCCCTCTTTTGTAGCATTTTCTTGCTTCATTTCTTAAACCTATTTGCTCACTATTTTGGGCTCCGACCCTAACTGAAACTAGGTCTATTTTGAGCTATTCTTCATATTTGTTCAAGGGCTCAACCCTGTTTGAGCCCTCCATCTTGCACTTGTTTCAATATCCTCTTATATGCCATTATTTTGCATTGAATATTTGGCCTATGTGTGATCTGTTTCCGAGCATAATGTAAACTGTAAGAGGGCCTATTTTGAGCCCCTCTTCAACATTGAAGAAGGGCTCAACCCTGTTTGGCCTCTCTATCATGCACTTGCTTCATAATCTCTCATATTTACCGTAAATTTGCATGATTTGTTTGACCTGCATGTAGTCTGTTTTGGAGCATGTCATGAACTTTGAGTAAGCTTATTTTGTGTCCCTCTACAACATTGTAGAAGGGATCAACCTTGTTGGGGGTCTCCATGTTGTGCTTGTCTTTATATCCCTCTTTGGCCCCCATTTTTGCATGCTTTGTTAGGCCTATCTAGCTTCTGTTTTCGGCCATCATCAGTACTGAAAATATCCATATTTTGGCCTTCTTGTCATGTTTTGTTAAGGGTCCAAGGTTGTTTGATGAATGTAAGGCATACTTCATGTTCTAGCCTTTGTTGGCTTCATTCTGGCATGACATTTTTAGCAAGTTTTCATACTGATTTGAGGGTTGTCATAAACTGTAAATGTGCATATTTTTGGTCCCTCATCAGTGTTGTAGAAGGAAATTTTTCAGTTTGAGCATCGCATACATCACTTGCTTCAATACCCCTCTCTTGGTCCCCATTTTTGCATGACATTGTTGTCCTATCTATGCTCACTATTTTGTATTGTAAAAAATGCTATTTTGGGGCTGCCTTGCTACTGTTTTGCATGTCATGTACCAATTATGCATATTTAGTATGGCTGTAGGCCATTTCGGGTGCTTAATATCGCATTTCGGGACCGTTCCGTGCATTTGGTGTCATTTCCCCACCTTTCGGGACTGTTTTGCATCATTTGTGAGTGCTGAAATTCCATTTGCATGTTTGCATATCATTTTCCATGTCATTTCGTGCCTTAGGGCCATTGCCTCGGTTTGCGTGCCCATGTGCGCGCACTTCGAGGCACTTCATTTTTCATCTGCCGGCCTCTTATGTGAGTGTGGCTGAGGCCCTCTCATATTAGTATAAGTCCAATCTGCATTTGGAATGCCATTTCATACTTTAGTACCATTGCCTCGGTTTGCGTGCCCGTGCGTACGCATTTCGAGGCACTTCATTTTCATCCATTGGCCTCTTGTATGAGTGTGGCTGAGGCCCTCTCATGTTAGTGTAAGCCCAACTTGCATTATGTATGCCATTTCATTCCATATGTCATTGCCTCGATTTGCGTGCCCGTGTGCACGCATTTCGAGGCACTTCATTTTCACCCATTGGCCTCTTGTATGAGTGTGGCTGAGGCTCTCTCATGTTGGTGTAAGCCCATATTGCATCACACATATCATTTTAGCATCATCACATTCCGTGTGCCATTTTCTCGGTTTGCGTGCCCGTGTGCACGCATTTCGAGACATCTCATTTTAGTATCATCACATTCCGTGTGCCACTTTCTCAGTTTACGTGCCCGTGTGCACGCATTTCGAGACATCTCATTTTAGCATCATTGCATTGTGTATGCCATTGCCTCGGTTTGCGTGCCCGTGTGCACGCATTTCGAGACACTTCATTTTATCCGCCGGCCTCTTATGTGAGTGTGGCTGAGGCTCTCTCATGTTAGTGTAAGTCCAATTGCATTGCGTATGCCATTTTATGCCTTAGGATCACTTCCTCAGTTTGCGTGCCTGTGTGCACGCATCCCGAGACATCTCATTTTCATAGCATTGTGTATGTTAGGATTGTATCTTAGTTGCATTTCATGCATATCATGCATATTGCATTGCGTTCGGGATAGGAGTTAGCCCGGGCACGGAAAACGAGGCACGTTCCGTACTCCGAGCGACGGAACGGGTCTCAATCCCTAAGTCACCGACACTCCGGATCACCCATGATGGAGTTAGGTTTTGTTGTAGAATTCATCTGCATTCATCCTATATTGAGTTGTGCAATTCGGCTCCTCGGCCATCATGCATCGAGATGCGTGATTGGTGGCACGAGGATCGAGGCATGCATATATTTGTGAAATACATTGCTATGCCCCTTTCATGCTCTCTGTTGCAGCAAAATAAAGAATCAGCAACTTTTCGGGACTTGGCACGCATTTCGAGAAACATTACAAACAGAGGCTAATTGGGGCATCCCAGTGGATCTCCGCACAAAGCAGCCCAGACATGCATCATATCATTATCCGGAGCGGAGTCAAGGCAGCCCCCTGGCTTGCATGCCAGTTTACAATTTTTTTTCTTAGTTAATTTGATAATTAATTAGGAATTTGTATATTATCTCGGACTGTATTATTCTTTCATTTGGGACTGTATTATTTATTCGGACCCTCTGCGCGAGGGCAAAATTGTAATAAGTGTGGGTGAGTGTGATGTATGTCTTCCAACCTCACGTCTTTCTTCCCTTTTATTTACCTGCTTACGATGGTTAGATATAGGGCATATTTCAATTAGCATACAGTATGACAGCATGTTTGCATCATTCATCTGTTTCGCACGCACCGGGCTCGGCGCATCATACAAACTGCATTTGTATTTCAATTCCAAATTGAATACGTGTTAATTGTAGCATTCCACATGCCATGTTTAGAATAGCCGAGCCTGCTATAATTGCATTTTTGCATGTGTTGCATTGGGCATTGCTGTATACTTAGGACCATGCATGATTTCTAACATAGCTTCTATTTTGGCTTGGAGTACTCGGTAGTTTTATGCTTTAGCATCCTTGCATGCATGTGAGTGTTGCCATGATAGCATGCTTACCATGAGGCTAAATGCTTATGTGATATAACTGCCTTGAATGCCTGTGGGTGGAGGTTGAGTTACTTGGATTGGACAATTCATCAAATGCTTGTTTTAAGCCCACTAGATAGTGGCAAAATCATGTTTTCTAAGCCCACCCGAGGGTGGCAAATCCACGTCTTAGCCTACTTGCGGGTAGCATCATCAAACCATTTTCAAACAAACAAACATGAAATATTTTGTTCCAATTCAAGCAATTCAGTCTATACTTGTATGCTGTGCGCATCACATAGTAACCTAGGCTAATAACCGGAATAAGAACATGCAAGGTTTTCAAAAACAGATATCATGGTTAGTAGAGGCCGGTCTTTGACCGGGCGAGCGGGGGTGCTCACGATGTGACCTTTCCCAATCGTACCCAAGTTCCCAAGCCGAGGCAACTTTGGTGATGACGGACACGTAACCTTTGGCACCGAGTCAGGGTTTCCTAAATTTCCCATTTTAAAATATTTAGGTGGCGACTCTGTATCTGGCGAAGCAGTCCATGTTTGGCACTTCTTTCAAAACATCTGTTTTCAAAATGATTTGCCGGATTTGGACTCTTCGGTTCAAGATTGAGAACCGTGACATTTGAGTCCTTTGAACTGTAGTGACCCAATATCGAACCAGAACGAGGGGGATTCGCACTCCCTTCCCCCGGGATGCGTTCGGGGACGTCTACACCACCTCATTGAAATCGCAAGTGGGTTTCACATGAAAAGGATAGAAGATAGGGAAGACTTTAGTAATCCCTAAAAGCTCTCTAATAAGATCAGTGGTGACTGTGATTGACTTGGACCGGACCCCAGTCTTGAATGACGGACCAATGTCATCAAGACTCTCCATGTTACAGTAAAATTCTCGAACCCAACTAAGATTTTGAGGACCCAAGAAAGAGAGTACCAAATCCCCACCCAAGGGATCAAAAAAGGGACGGATATGGATAGACTCAAAGGTGGTAGGTTGAACATTTTGTTCGAGATGAACGGTTCGGGACGGATAGGACTCTTGAAACAATTTAGCTTTCTCAGCCGAGGGAAACTGGTCGGAGTGAAAGGAAGGTCGAGAGGCAGTGGACTTCCTTCTCTTGAAAGTAGACATGACTAAACCAAGTAAAAGCCAAAAGAATAAACACACAACCCCCAATCCAAGATAAAAAATAAACCAAAAGAGGAAAACAAAACATTAGTAGCACAGTCAAATCTATCAACATGAGTCAGGCAAAAAATGCTATAAAGCAATATGGTCAATGTATAGTAATCCAAAAAAAATGCATCAGAGATGAGTCACGGTGAACAAGGCAGGCATAGCCAAAGAAACAAATAGGCTCAATGGAAATCAGTGAAACATCCGACAGTAATAGATCTGACTCCATCTCAGTATGCCAAAGACTCAATAAAACAGGACAAGATACACACTTCCAAAGAGACCCAACCAGTACGAACATGAGTAAAGGAGGAAACAAGAGTGAAAGAGAAAAAAAAATACAAAAATAGACAGAAAAACAGAGGCAAAATCGAAGAGAGACATACCTTAGGTGGGCAAAGACACAAAAATCACCAAAGATTACACCAAGGAAGAGCAATGTACTGAATCGCCAAGAAGCCCTAGGAGAGAGGATGACTTTTGGGAAAAAAATGAACTGAAGAGACGAGGGAAGGAGTTTTAAACCAAACCAGTCCGCTCGAGCGGGAGTTTGAACGCTCAAGCAGGATCCAAAGCACGCGTGGATACGCTCGAGCTCAAAAAAGGATGCTCGAGCGTCAAAAACACCTTCGCAGAACTGCAAAACCCTGTACCAAATGCTAAAAGACAGAAATTCACGCTCGAGCGTGATAGATTCCGCTTGAGCGGGACAAAACACCACCAAATCCCAAACAAAAACATGAAGCCTGTAAATAGTGAGGAGCATAACTGGAAGACTATAACACTGAGATGAGATTATCCATCAACCATGAAGCCTGTAAACTTGTACAGTTAAAAAAAATATATATATATATATGAACCACAAGATCATGAACAAGTCATATAAAATTTAATCAATGATCATAAGTAACAAGAGAATGCATAACACAAAAACAAATATGAGAGCTCACAAAAAAAAATGTGAGTGTGTGCAATCCTTAGGACGCCACAAAGCTAGAGTTAATCCTCGTAGTGATCAGATGGATGGACCTCCGGCAAGTGTAACTGAACATCACAGAGAAAAGTCAAACCACTTGGAATAACGGGGTATTTGTTAAGTAAAAGCGGAGACTCCCCCTCAATCAATGTGTCCCCTTTTTTTTATCATTTTTTTTTAAACTTTTCTTTCTTGTGAGCACTCACTGGTGTCATGCACACTCAAGAGTATGGAGACCAAACCAGAGAAGAATGAAATCAAAAAGGATGGCCTGGTTGGTGCCTCTGAGGTAGCCTTTTCCTAATGCTCGGACTTCAATGAACTAAGGAAGAAACCGTGGAAGTGAAAAATGATGGTAGATGGTTAAGAGACTTAACATCACCCATGATATACCAGTGTAGGTCAATTCCTCCAATAATGAAACAGATACATTGTTAGTGGTCCATAGAGAACTTTGATCACTTGTGTGGAAACCCCTGCAACAGTTTATCTCAAGAATGTGTACAGAATGAGATCATGAAGTTAATGAGTATGGGCATTCAGAATGAGCTATGAACAAAGAAGAATGAGATCTTGTAAGCAGCATGAGCAGTGTTCATATAAATTTAGATGCACAAATGACAGAAATCAATGATAATGAAATTATAGCATCCAAGCACTCACACCCACTCAAAGAACAGGTAATACCCTAGTGACTAAGTACTGCACCCAAGGTCTTTCTAAGGAACTCAAACCAAAGAAGATTAAGGGGTTTTGTAAAAATGTCAGCTTCTTGATGCTCAGTGGGTACATGTTCAAGAACAACAAGGCCCTCTTCTACTAACTCTTGAATAAAATGATGACGAATGTCAATGTGTTTGGTGTGAGAGTGTTGGACATGATTTTTTGAAATGTTTATGGCACTTGTGTTATCACAGAAAAGAGTGAGAGTGTTCTGATCTGTCCCATAATCATGAAGCATTTACTTCATCCATAGTATTTGTGCACAACAACTCCCTGCAGTAATGTACTCAGCCTCAGCAGTCAAAAGGGAGATGGCATTTTGCTTTTTGTTATGCTAGGCAACCAAATTATTTCCAAGGTAAAAACAACCTCCGGATGTACTATTCCTATCATCAGCACACCCTGCCCAGTCGGCATCAGAAAAACCAGTAATTTCAGTTGTAGTATTAGTAGAAAACCAAACCCCATACTCCAATGTCCCATTAATATATTTAATGATGCGTTTGACCGCAAGAAGATGAGACTCTTTAAAACTGGCTTGGTAATGGGCACAAACACTTACACTGAAAGCAATATTAGGACGACTGGCTGTGAGGTAAAGAAGACTCCCTATCGTACTCCTATAAAGGGTAGGATCAACATTAGTACCAGATGAATCTTTGGAAAGGTGAAGACTGGTGCTCATGGGAGTGCGTGCATGTTTGGCAGACCCAAGACCGAACTTTGACACAAGATTTTTAGCATACTTGGTCTATGAAACAAACATACCAGAAGGAGACTGTTTAATTTGAAAACCCAAGAAATAAGACAACTCTCCCATCATGCTCATCTCAAACTCATGTGTCATGCAATCTGAAAAATATTTCACAAGATGATCAGCAGTGGATCCAAACACAATATCATCAACATAAATCTGAGCAACAAGAATATGAGACTTAGTATGTTTCACAAATAAAGTCTTATCCACACTACCCCTTTGAAATTCATTATCAAGAAGAAAGGTAGTAAGTCTATCATACAAAGCCCGAGGGGCTTGTTTCAACCCATACAAAGCCTTGTCTAACTTGTAGACATGGTTTGGACATTTAGGGTCCTCAAACCCTTTTGGTTGCTTAACATAAGCCTCTTCTTTCAAGTACCCATTTAGAAAGGCACTTTTTACATCCATTTGAAACAATTTGAAACCAAGAAAACATGCAACACTAAGTAAAATACGAATGGATTCGAGACGTGCAACTGGGGCAAACGTCTCATCATAGCCAACACCCTCTACTTGTGTGTAGCCTTGAGCAACTAACCTAGCTTTATTTCTAACCACAGTATCATTCTCATCAGATTTATTTTTAAAGATCCACTTGGTACCTATCACATTCATGTCTCTAGGTCTGGGAATTAGAGTCCAAACATTGTTACATTCAAATTGACATAATTCTTTATGCATAGCATTGACCCAACTATCATCTAGTAAGGCCTCTTCAATATTCTTAGGTTTAATGAATGAAACATAACACATATGAGATATCTCATCCCAAATTTGTCTTCGGGTTTTCATTTGGTCTGATACACTTCCAATCACCTGTTGAGATAGATGATTCAGTTTTACCCTTGCTGATGGTTTGAACTCAGGACTTGTGGTGACAGAAGCATCAGAAGTGGTATCTCTCTGTGCACTCTTTGGACTCTGACTTTCCTGAGAAGATGGTGTTGTCTCAACTTCTTGTGCTTGAACCTCAGCTTCTCTCTGACTTTGTGGTTCAATATTCAGGATTGGAGACTCACCATTTTCATCCTCATTTATTGCTGGAGTAGGGGAACCTGTGTCATCTATAACCACATTGATCGATTCCATTAAAGAAGAAGTTCACAGGTTATAGACTCGAAAAGCCCTACTAGTGGTTGAATACCCTAGAAAAATACCTCAATCACTTCGGGAGTCAAATTTTCCCAAAGGCTCTCTATCTTTGAAAATGTAACACTTACTCCCAAAAGTTTTGAAGTATTTTACATTAGGTTTCAATCCCTTCCACAATTCATATGGAGTTTGTAAAGTGCCGGGCCTTAAATACACGCGATTTATGACATAAACAGTAGTATTTAGGGCTTTAGCCCAAAACTTTGGAGGAAGTTTCTTACTAAGAAACATGACCCGAGCCATCTCTTGAACAACCTTGTTCTTCCTCTCAACCACTCCATTTTGTTGTGGAGTAATAGGTTTGTTGTGGAGTACTAGGTGCAGAAAATTCATGCCTAATTCCATGCATATCACAAAAATCTGAAAACGAACTATTTTCAAACTCACGACCATGATTAGTTCAGATTCTTATGATACGCCCAATGGAAACACCCTGTTCATTTTGGATTTTAAGGACTAAGGCCTGGAAAAGGATCAAACGTATCAGATTTTTTCCTTAAAAAATTTACCTACGAAAATCGAGTAAAATCATCAACTATTAAAAAAATGTATCTTTTACCTCCAATACTTTCAATGTGAGTAGGTCCCATAAGATCCATATGAACCAATTCAAGAGGACGTTTGGTTGTAAAGCTGTTCACCTTTTTATGAGAGGCACAGGTTTGCTTCCCAAGTTGACATGGTCCACACACATGATTCAGATTCTTTCCCAGTTTAGGTACTCCTCTTACAAGCTCTTTGTTGGCTATCTTAGTTAGGTCTTTGACATTCATGTGACCTAATCTTTGATGCCACAAATCAATGTTACTTATGATGGCTGAGTGGCAAGTGAGATCATTAGTAGTAACAATCCCATAGCAGTTATCAGATATGCGAACCCTATGTAAGACATTATTTCCCTTTTTATCCAAAATTTCACATTTATTTTTTGAAAACAATACTTCATGGTGGGAATCACACATTTGACTGATGCTCAAAAGATTTGCTTTAAGACCATCAACAAGTAAAGCATTTTGAAGCTTGGGAAGACTAGCTACACTTATAGAGCCCTTACCAATGACTCTAGAAGTGCCACTATCTCCAAAGGTAACAATTCCACCTTTATATTTTTCAAGGGAGGTGAAGTAGGATTTGTCACCTGACATGTGACGAGAGCACCCACTATCAAGATACCATATGTGTGAGTCACGTGCTTTTAGAGCAGTGTGAACAACTAAACAAGTCAAATCATCTTTTCTTATCCAAATCTTTTTAGTTTTAACAAAATCAGGTTTGGCGGTCTTGGTAAATGTCGTGGCGTTGTGAACACCCTTATGTATCTTGGTGTTCCGCCTAGACATGTAAGGTTGTCTCGTAACCCAAAAAGTATTTGAATTTCTACCCTTTTGAGACACCTTACCAAACAATTCAAAGCAATAAGAACGAATGTGGCCATACCTACCACAATGATGACAAATAAAAATAGGTTTTACCTCCCTTTTGTTGATCTTACCCCCTTTAGGTAGATGAAGAGAGGGATCGCCCTAGTGTACCTTCAGCTTTCCCTTTGCTTGAGTCTTCAGGTCATGTGATGTAGAGGCCTATCCCTTGTGAGCTGTCGCATTACCATAGCCTAGCCCGCTTTTGTCACAACCCATTTGTTGAGACTCGATGATGTATTCTAATGATTTGGAACCTTTGTTCCACATGGCAATTGTGGCTATAGCAACTCGGAGTTCTTCATCTTTATGACAAACCAACTCTTCCAATGTAGCTTGTGAGATCTCAAGACTTTCAATCTTCTCTTCATATGTGGAATACACTTTCAGGAGTTTATTCCTTTCAGTTTCACAAGATAGAAGTTTCCCACATAAGTCTTGCTTGTCACTAGAGATCGTGATGACATTCTACTTTGCTGTTTCAAGTTCTCCTTTTAGCTTGACATTCTCGCTTTCACATGCTTTGAGCTTAAGAGTGAGTTTGTCATTGATCTTGGACAAATTCAGAGATTCATCGTAAAGCTTTTCGTAAGCTTGTTGTAGGTCATCTCCATTAATCTCATCATTGTCTTCTGATGTTTCATCATCTTCTTTTTGCTCCTCATTCTCCTTGACCTCATCCAGTCGAGCAACTAAGGCAGGAAAGGTGATAGATGGTGGTGAAGATGAATCTCCTCTTTCATGAAATTGGCTCAGAATGTCCCATGCATCTTTAGCCTTTGTGCAGTGAGCAATCCTTTGTTATTCTTCATCAAAAATTGCTTCACGAATAGTAATCAGAACTCTCTGATTGCTCGGATTATTAGCACTTTCAATATCCTCTTCAATGGCTTGCCAACCTTCCGGGTCGAAAGCTCTCAGAAACACCCTTATTCTGACCTTCCAATACAAGTAGTTACTCCCATCAAAGGTGGGAGCACGATGCAGATTCTGACCATGAGCAAATTCCACTGGCTTCGGAAGAGGTTGAGTAAACGTGAACCAAAATGCCATGAAAGCACTATCCCCGTCTTTACCGGATTCAATTTCTTTGGGTTCTTGCTCCGACCCGCTTTCATCATCCCAAGTCACTATATATACTTTCTTTCAATTCTTTTTCGATGGACATTCAAGAGCTATATGTCCAAACCCTTGACATTCATAATACTTGACCCCTTGCCCCTTAATAATCTTCTTTTCAGTCTTTGGAGCAAGTTTTGGTGGAAAAGTTTTGGGTTTATCATTACTCTTATCCTTTGAAATAGGGTCTTTGAAATTAGGCTTCTTTTTCTTTAAAAATTTCTTGAACTATTTAGTAAACAAAGCCGTCATCTCGGACTCTAGATCAAACTCAGTTTCAGGAGTTTTTGCAGTCTCATGAGCACTAGGGAAAGCCACACTATCTTTTTGTTTTTTCTTGGAAATCTGGTGGGCTTCATAAGTCTGCAAGTTTCCAACCAACTGATCAAGCTTGACGATAACAACATCCTAAGCCTCCTTAATAACTGTCACTTTTGATTGGAACCTCTCTGGTAAAGACCTCAAATTTTTCCAACAACCTTAGCTTCAGGGATTTTTTTACTAAGACGTTGAAGTTTTGACCTTTTAACAGAAGTAGTACCGTTGTGAATTGTTTCAAGAATGTCCCAAGCCTCTTTTGCTACCTCACACGTGCAGATTCGACGAAACTCTTCAGGTGTGACGAAGCAAAAGAGGGAATTGAGAGCCTTACTATTCCAACTCAAGTTTTGATAATCGAATGCGTCCCATTTATCAAGGGGTTTGGAAATATCGACACCATCAATGGCAACAATAGGTTCACTCCACCCATAGATCACACAGTGCCAAACTTCCTCATCGATAGATTTTAAAAATGCTCTCATACAAGCTTTCCAATAAGAATAGTTTGTACCATCAAGTAACGGAGGTCTATGGGTCGAGTTACCTTCACGAATTGAATCCATATTACCAATCACTCAAAATCATACTCCTATAGTTTTGATAAAAATAACGAGTGACCTGCTCTGATACCAATTGAAAATCCTAAGTGATTCGTGATTAGATCAAGATTTAATTACTCCAATTCCCAATCATTCAAAACACACAATCTAAATCATCAAGCACTTATGAAAGTGATTTAAATTGTTGTTTTCGAAAAACAATAAATTGACTCAAACGATTTTTACGTGAAAAAATCACAATTGAAGCACCTTCAATTGTGATAAAAAAAATCACGGGTGAAACGCCACTAATCAATCCACTACTGAAGAAAGAAAGATTACAAAGATAACAAACAAATTATCCAAACGCTTCCAATTTGTCTTCAAATCTTCTATATATCTTTCATCGCAACCTTCATCTCGGTATTGATTAGACTGAAGTTGAATCCACAACTTCTATTGTCAAATCAACGACTACGCAGAATATCAAACTCCTTTGAAACACCACGCTTGAATCTCCAGATTCCACCGGAGACAAACACTTTTGAATATAACCAATCAACCTCCTTAATATGTGCTTATCAAAATAGAAGTTTAATACTCGCTCAAATCATCAAGGAAAACTCACAAAAAACTCTCAAAGAAAACCTCAGAAGAAACCCTAAGACCCTTAAAGAAGATCTAGGAAAAGTAACCCTAGAGTTGGACCAACACGCGAATATATAGAAACAGAGATCGCGTGGTCCGCTCAAGTGTGGGAATGGACGCTCGAGCGGGGACTCTACATCGTGTGTTCCAAACCAGGGTTCATGCTCGAGTGGAAGATCCCACGCTCGAGCATACAAACACATCACTCAGTATTTTTGCAAACAGACCAAATACTGTGATACTAAAAACTTCGCTCGAGCGTCACTTTTCACGCTCGAGCGGAAAGACTAAAACTGGAAAATTACAACTCAATTACAAACTTAGTTTTTCCATGGATTTAGACAAACAAAGGTCCTAACAATATAGAAACAGGATACGCAGATAAGATGAGCAGAGTAGAGAGAGCACTAACCCAAAGGCCATCCGAAGTTGTACCCCAATAGACACTTCCAAAACCTCCTTCACCGGGTTTGTTATCCTCGCTAAATCCATTGGTAGCTACTTGCAACTCCTTGTATGTAAATATCCTCCATGTATTACTACTGTTTCCTCCTGCACCAATTGTCATCCTATACACCAAAGATTTCCTCTTAAATTTTTAGCATGATTTAGATACATAGATAAACATAATTAAACTCAAAAATAAATATACAGAAACAAGCAGTAGTTTTAGTATTCATTAGATTTACATACCCTTCATCGACCTTCTCAGAACCACAGCAGCTGGAGGATGATCCCATAAATCCCACACCACACCACACCACACCACCCCACCCACCCTATGGGATTCCAATATTCAATTTTGGCTTTTGCTTATGGGATTCCCACTTTTTAAACATGAGATCAATGTTTGCCTCTTATTTTGGTCCATTAAAATTTCACATTCATTTTAATCACAGCCGACCTTGGCCAACTTTTCTCTCTATATATATAAATTTATTAAATAGGCAAAATTAAGGGGGACGCAGTCATTAATTAATTAAAGTGAAAATAATAGTAATATTAGAAGAAGGTAACAATGATTGGTTGCCTCTTGACTGCCAACCTAGTTGTGAATCATTGGGTTAACAATGATGCACTAGTTTTCTCTGCCTTGCTTTGCTTACTATGTTCTTTTTTTTCTTTTTTTTTTTCTTTTTTTTTATAAATAAAATTTCTTCTTTGCTGATATATATATATATCAAAGATTATTTGATTATTTGTTAAGTCCGTCGTAAAAGACCATACAATCCCACAACGGTAACTTTTCCATGGCCAGTCTCTCAAGTCTCAAATTCAATGTGAAATGTATTAATATAATGTGTGTATATATACATATATTTTAGAGATTGGTAATACCTAAATTATATTTGAGAATTTTTCTAGATGAGTATGTGGAATTATAATAGACTATGTCCCACAAAAAATTACTTAACCCATTTTAAGTCATGCTTTTGTTTTAGGTCTTCTTATTCATGTAATTTCGTTGTACAACTTATACTATTCTTTTTAGCAATAAATCTTTTATTTTTCCATTTTAAAAACAAAAATCTATAAAGTTCTATGAATCAGCCTATTTAGCCGTAATACTCTTATTTTATTAAAATGTGTGATTTGTGCATAACAACCAAATTAATGTGCAAAGTAATTATTTTGACAGTTTTTTAGGGTGAGATTGAGGAAAGGGTCGTAACAAAGGAAACAATAATTTTGATGAAATATGTGCTATGATAGTGATGAAAAGAAGAAGGGATACCTGCTCCGCAATTATAGGAGGGTAATGTTCCCAGTAAGGAAAGAAGTTGGGCCACGCCGACGGATTCTTTTCCTCGACGGCCGGTCGTTTGAGTTTGAGGAGGCGTCGGAGGGAGTGGATGGGAAGTGTCTGTTATCGATTGTTGAGAGGGGGAAGGGGTTATAACGGGCAGTGGTGCTGAATGGCTTGGAAGCTCGTTGGATGGGGGCTAGAATGAGGTTAGCCTCTATGGAACCCAGTAGCCTAAAGTTTTGGAGCCGTCCCAGTGGGGCTAATCGGACTATAGCGGTCTGGGTACGAGGTGAGGAAAGAGAGGGGACATAATTTCAAGTAGTGGTCACCACAGGGAAGCAACGAAAACAAGTTTACATACATGTGTCTGCATTTGGTGATGGCTAGAAAGGGGTGGCATTGGTTGTCAATGGCTTTGGGCTGAGCGATGCGAAGGTCTCCCGACCCATTGGATTCAAGAAGGTACTGTCCACTTCTAGGACCATGTTTTCTGCCACCGAATGTGATTCTGTAGGGGCTGTTAGCTCTAAGGTGGAGGTAGATTGGTTTCAGATCTTGGATAGGTCGCTAGTGGACAAGATGGGGGGGTTTGGGAGGTAAAGGCTTGAGTTTCGTGATTATCTCTGCCTGGGTTAGACAGTGGTGGAAGCATTCAGGGAAGGTGGAGGTACGACCATTGGAAGATAAAGCTTTCTTGTTCGTTTTGTCAACCAAAAGTAAGGCAGAAGAATTGCTGCGACGGTGGTGGACAGTGGAGGGGTGTGATTTACTGTTGGAGTGGTGGTCACCACTGGCTCTCTGTACTTCAGAAAAGACATCGCGGCCTGGGAAGAGTATGTCGATTCGAGTGATAGGTCTGCCTATTCATCTCCGTGGGGAGGCAATGTTTCATTTTATCAGCAATCAGTATAGTGGCTTTATCGAGGCAGATGAGTCGTCGGTGGATCTAGGTTCTATTCGGATTCGTGTGCGATGCTCAGAGGTTACGCCTTCGCGACTCTCCTTCCGGTGGGGGATGTGGCAGTTTTCGTTGCTAGTATGGGTAAAGGCCAATCCGGTGATGGAATTGTGGGCGCCGGTGATCGAGAAAGATGGGGTTTCTGGGCCGTATATGGCAATGAAGGATTTTGGGCAAGTAAGGCAGGGTTTTCAACCGAGAATGGGGGTGAATGAATATTTGCACAGATTTAGAAAAGAAACGAGATCCATGGGTTTTTGGGCCAATATTACCCAGCCTGTGGGGGCAGCGGTGGGCCATTTAAGGGGGACTAAGGGAGGGCAGTTGGGCTGGAGACAAGCCCAAGTACCTTGCAATGGAGAAGTGGGCCAACGTAGGTGGGATGTGGTCAAGAATAAGAGGACTCAATTGGGGGCCCAAGAAGTTAAGGAGGCAGGGTCTGTAGCCTACCAATCAAGCCCACAAAGGGTGGTAGTTATTCAAGCCCAACTAGGGGTGGTGATTTGGGCCTTTCTAGGTAGCCCAAAAGTCTTGCAGATCTTTTTGTGGGTTGGTTCGAGGGTGGGGTGGGGTGGGTTGTAGGGCTTCATGCGACCTATATCCAGGCGAGCCGAGTCGGGTGGCTTCGATAAGGGCAGGTGTCCACCGACAAGGATCTGAGTTGCCCACTGACTGGTAGTGGCATCGAAGAGTGGTACTTCACAGTCGGTGGCCTCGGAGTCAGATGAGCGACATTTCCAGCTGGAGATAAAGATGCCTCGCGATGCGCCTTGGGATGACTGAGGTGAGAAGGGGCACGATAGTGATGGAAAGTCACAGGCCTTGGAGCTGCAACCCTTAGCAGTGCTGGATAGTGACTTGGTCTCTTGTCTGAAACAAAAATAGAGGGCGTTTGAGGATACTGGAGGATTACAGGGGGAGGAAATCCTTTCGGCTAAGGCTGTGTCCCAGTGGGTGTTGGACCGAATTAGTGAAGTTAGTCGTTGTTTGGGCCTGTCATTTGAAGGCCACGAAGATGAGGCAATGCGACTTTTTGCGGCAGTAGAGGCTTCATGGCGGCAAGGGACTCCTAGTCCAAGGGTGTCTCGGTCATTGGTTACCCCTTCTAAAGGTAATCGGGAGCTCAAAATTTTGGAATGTACTGTGAATTATGATCATGGTGTGAGAAATGTAGGATATGGTGAAAGGAGAGACCAGAGGGGCCCATTGTTGTCGAAATGAAATTAAAAATTGTATCGTGGAATGTAATGATAAGGACAAAAAGGTGGCGGTGACGGCAGTGTTACGGAGTGCTAAAGCGGACATTGTATGTTTACAAGAGACGAAGATAGAAGTGGTGGGGGTGGAGCTGATTCGCGAAGTATGGGGGGGGAAGTTTATGGAGTGGACCTTTTTGCCCTCTTTAGCCACGGCATGTGGGGTTCTTCTCTGTTGGGATAAGAGGGTAGTGGTGAGGGAGGAGGAGGAGGTAGGAGGATTTTCTGTATCATGTTTGTTCCGTTGTGTGGAGGATAATTTCCGGTGGGGTTTTACTGGGGTATATGGGCCTGTGCAGAATTCAGAGCGAGGTCTGTTCTTAGAGGAGATAGAGAACATAGCCTTTCGCTGGGATGTCCCCTGGTGTGTAGAGGGTGATTTTAATGTTGTTCGTTGGCCATCGAAGAAGGCGAGGAATGCGAGGAGCTCGGGGGCAATGCAGGCTTTCTATTTTTTCATCGATGATTTACAATTGGTTGATTTACCTATCCAGGAGGGAGCTTTACATGGTCAAATGGCCGGAGTTTGTCTCGAATTGATCGGTTCTTGGTTACTGTGGGCTGGGAGGAGCACTTTTCTGAGGTGGTTCAGATTCGTTTACCTCGACCTATGTCTGATCATTGGCCCATTTTGCTGGACAGTGAGGGGATCTGACGTGGTCTTACGCCATTTCATTTTGAGAATATACGGTTGCAACAAGAGGGTTTTCTAGAGTTGGTTCGTAGATGGTGGAATAGCTATGTGGTTCGTGGTTCTCCTAGTTGTGTGTTGGCTCAAAAATTGAAGATGTTGAAAATGGCCTTAAAAACTTGGAATAAGGAGCTGTTTGGTCGGCTAGAGGGCCAAAAAGCTACGGTGGTGTCTTTACTTCAATCCTTGGATGAGCTAGAGGTGCAAGATGGGCTGCCTACTTGTAGACCGCCCGAACTCGCTCCGCGCGCCCCCCTTTCGGAGAAGGCGCGAATTGGGTTCTAGCTACTACAGTTCTGACTCCTGTCACGGTTCTGAATCTAATCTCACAAAGTGCAATGTAAGACTGATAAATCACCAAAGAGTTCAAATCCGGCAATTGGTTTTGAAAAAATCAATTTTGAATCAAAAGCGCCAAACATGGACTGTTTTGCCAGATTTCAGAGTCATCACCTAAATGTTTTATTTTGGGAAATTTAGGAAACCCTGACTCATGCCTAAGGTCACGTGTTCGTCATCACCAAAGTTACCTCGGCTCGAGAACTTGGGTACGAGGGGGGAAGGTCCTGAAATGAGCACCCCCGCTCACCCGATCAAAGGATCGGCCTCTACTAAGCGTGATATGTTGTTATGTAAACACATGTGTTCTTATTCCGGTTATTAATATAACATTACTATGTGATGCGCACAACATACAAATATAGACTAAATCACTCAATTTGGAACAAAACATCTCATGTTTGTTTTTCGAAAATGATTTGAATTTGCTACCCTAAAGTAAGCTAAAGCGCGGATTTGCCACCCTCAAGTAGGCTTAAAACATGATGATTTGCCACTTCCAAAGTGGGTTTAAAACTCACATTTTGATGAATTGTTCCAATTCAAGCAATAAAGCCTCCATCCACAGGCATTCATGCAGTTAATCACTTAAGCAAATAGCCTCATGGCAAGCATGCTATGATGGCAATCACTTACACACATGCAAGCATGCTAAAACGTAAATACTTACAGTGTACTCCGAGCCAAAACAAAAGCTAGTTAGAAAACAATGTATGCTCCTAGCTATGTTAAGATGCCTAATGCAACACATGCAAAAATGCAACTAAGTAGGCTCGACTATCTAATCATGACATATGAATGCGACAATTTCATACATGTATTCAAAGAAGTATTGAAATACGATGCAGTTTGAATGATGCGCCGAGCCCGGTGCATGCAATACAAATGAATGATGCAAACATGCAAGCATAAGGTATGCTAATTGAAAATGATCCCTAATCTAACCATTGAAAGCAGATAAATAAAAGGGAGAAAGACGTGGGGTTGGAAGACATACACACACACACACGCACCCTTATTACAACATGTGCCCTCTCGAAGGAGGGTCCGAATAAATAAGCTAAGCTAATCTAAGCTAAGCTACTTATTACAAACCGATATTTAACTAACTATTCTAGCTAATTAAATATTACAAACCAAATTGAATAACTCGCTAATCTAAGCTAATTAAAATATTACAAAGTGAATTAAACTAATTAATTACATCACGTGTATTAAATTAACTACAACTAGCTAGCAAAGCAATAAAGTGGCCTCGCAGGCGAGGGAGACATGCATGCTCGGTTGCGTCCTCCCGGAAATTCGTCACTTTGCCACCGGTTGCCTCTGTTTGCATTCACCTTGATTCCTGAACACCAAACTAATCTCCAAGCTGTTTCTGCTCCAGAACCAGAATAACTTCAGACCACCTCTGAGCCTGAGAACTGTCGGCCACTTAAGGAGGCTGTAGGCCACTTAAAGTGGCCGGTAGGCCACTTTCACTGGCGGTTGGCCACTTGTTCCTGCACACTCCAATTTTGCTGCAAGCAGAGTACAACAGAGGCAAAGCAAGGTATTTGCAGAGTATGTGTGTACAACCACCCTCCTTATCATTTCTTAAGCTCAAAGGAGTGTGGTACTCGACTCTCAGGCCATCAACCAAGAATCGCAATGTATGATGGCCGAGAAGCCAAGTGTGTACACGTTAATGAATGCACAAGTAAGACTCGATGACCCTTCACCCTATCATGCACAATCAAGGGTGTCGGTGACTAAGAAATGAGGCACGTTTCATCACTTCAAGTATGAAATGCCTCTCGTTTCTCGTGTTTGGATTAACATTCGATCCAAACACATGCAATGCAACACAAACATGTTATCTTGGCATGTTTTACTTTGATTCATTTTGTTTTACTCGTTTTAGATTACCGATTAATCCTTTAACCGGTTAAGTCCAATGGTGAGAAGTCCTCTAATGGGAAAGATGGACCAAGCCACAAGCGTCTTGAGCATGAAAGAAGCATCATGCCGTTGGTTAGTAGAAACCCTCAAGAGAAGGCTAAAACCATTAGGCATGAACGCCTCAATTTCGTGCTCAAACCAACAAGGGGCTTAAGACCTCTTTCAAAGTGGTATAACAAACAAAGAATGAGATGCAATGGCCCATATTCTAGTACTGAAATAGGATGCTAAATGACATCAAAGCGTGAAAATGATGCATGCAAGACATGCTTGGAGTTGAAAGCATTGAAGCAAGCAAAGAACATAATACTATAGGCATGCAATACCAAGCACAAATGACCAAACCAACCCCGGACAAAGGTTAAACATGCCAAAACAGTGGCCTAATCATGTTGAAACTTAGGCTCAAGAAGTAAGAGAAGCATGCTCATATGTTGGCCTATAAACAAGGCGTAATACACAACCCTCAAAAGCTATGAAGAAATGAAGTACATGAGAGTGTGACTACACCATATGCACTGAAATTACATGCCAAATGGTATCATATCATACAAACATTACATGCACAACATGTTAAAGGCCCCAAAACTCAAAGCTAGTCAAGGCCTTTTACACTACAACCATACTAAGAAATGCTCAAATGACCTTTACCATTCAAAACAGACCTAAGGCAAGTTGAAATAGTAACAAAAACATGCTAGACTCATAGCATAGATGATAAGAAAAATATGCTCAAGTATTGGCTCACAAACAAGGCATGATGCTCAACTTCTCAAAAGCATTGAAAGAGCGATACATATGAGAGTATGACAGTGAAACATGCTCTGAAATCATATATCAAATGATGCCATATCATACAAACAACTCAAGCAAAGCATGCTAGTGGACTCAAAACACAAGACTATGAAAGCCTATCATGCTATAGCCATACAAGACAAGCCACACATGACCAAGACCGCTTGGAATAGAGTTTAAGCATGCTAAATCATGGCCAAAAGCATGCTGAAATATAGCTAAAACAAGCTAGAACAATAGGCCAAAACACTAAGCATGCAAGGCTAATGAGTGAGATTGCACTACAAGTGCAAAGAGCAAGCAACCAATGATCAAACAAGCCAAAAACAGAGTTATGGCAGGTCTAAAATTCACAAAAATATGCTTGAACAAAGCCACAAAGAAGTAGAAACACATGCTCATTTGGTAGGCCATCAACACATGCAAACGAGGTACAAAGGAGGGGACCACCCCAACCTATTTTGGGTCCCAAAACACACTTTCCACCACTGAAATTCCTCTGGAATTCAGTGGTGAAAAGGCCAAACAAAGGTGATCTCAAAGGCTTTAAAAGATAGCACAAAGCAAAGCAAAATAAACCACAAAAGGGAGTAGACCACCCCTAACTCAAACAAGGCCTTAGACAACCATTTTTAACACTTAAAAACAAAAGTTTTTGTAGTCGCAAGTTAGGCCTAAAACAGCATGCAAGGATGGCCAAATAAGCAATGAAAATAAAGCTTTAAAGAGGATATGGGACTCACCCTTGAAGTACAGCAATAACAGCAACGTCTTTGAGCCAAAACCAACTTTTAGAACTCAAATAAGGCTTCCAAGTACCTCAGCAACAAGGTAGTCCAATTTGGATAAGAGGTTGTGTGCAAAAATGTGAAGAAAACTCACTTCCAAGCACCATAGAGCATAATATAGAGAGAGAGTGAGAGAATTCTAGAGAGAGAGTCAAAATTTTCTTCTCTAAATTTTGAACCCCCAAGAAGGGGGAGGCAACTCCCCTTTTATAGAAATGCAAGCAAGAGCTTGCTCAAATCCCTCTCTACACGTGTAGGGAGGATGCATTCAGTGACCAACAGCTGGCACAGCTGGTACCAAAAATATCTGCAAAAACAGAAAAATGGCCGTCGACCACTTTTACTAGCCTACCGGCCACTTCAAGTGGTCTACAAGAGGAGAAAGTGGCCTACAACTACCAAAAGTGGCCGACAGGTCCTCCCCTCCCTCCAGGCAAGGGGGAACAAGGTATGGTCCAAAAACAAACCAAAAAGAAGAGAGCTAAGAGGCCCCAAGACAAGGCACTCAGCCGAAAGCTCCTGAAACTAGCCTATCGGCCACTGCAAGTGGCCTACAAGAGGGAAAAGTATAGCCTACAGCTACAAAAAGTGGCCTACAAGAGGGAAAAGTAGCCTACAGCTACAAAAAGTGGCCTATAGGCCTCTCTCTCCCTCCAGGCAAAGGCACCAAGGCATGGTCCAAAAACAAACCAAGAAGAAGATAGTTAAGAGGTCCTGAGACAAGGCGCTTAGCCGAAAGCTCCGGAAACTCATAACGAGCACAAACATACGCAATCACCGAGTACACAAACGATGACATCAAAGTCTTGAGGTCGGTCAAAAATGGGGTGTCTACACTACTGAGGCCGGTATTTGTAAGGAGGCGGCTAGACAGGATTTTGTTCGTATATCCCGTCTGGAGGAGGTTTGTTTTCGTCAAAAGTTTAGATGTTTGTGGTTAAAGGATGGGGATCGAAATACAAAATTCTTTCGTCGTATGGCCAATGCTCATTGGAGGGTTAATCAGATCAGCAGGTTGTGGGTGGATGGCTGAGAGCTGCACATAGATGAAGATATTATGGAAGGGCTAGTGGGCTTCTACCAGAATTTATTCTGGCCACAAGAGGGGGTATGGCAGCCGGGCCTGGAAGGTGTTCAGTTTGATACGATTTTGGGAGAGGATCGGGAGAGGTTGGAGTGAGCTTTTACAGAGGATGAGGTGTTCGGGGCTTTGCGGGCTATGAATGGGGATAAAAGCCCCAAGTCCGGATGGTTTCACTATGGCTTTCTTCCAGCATTGTTGGAGCGTGGTTAAGGGTGAGGTCCTGGCAACTATGGAGGATTTCCTAGTGTCTGGGCAATTTGAGAAGAGTTTCAATGCAACTTTTTTGGCTTTGATTCCTAAGAAAGGAGGGGCTAACGATATTCGGGATTTTAGGCCTATTAGTTTGCTGGGGAGGATGTATAAGTTATTGGCTAAAGTGTTGGCAAATCGTCTGCGAGAATTTTTATCGACTGTGGTGTCCGAATCTCAGAATGCATTTATTGGGGGGAGGCAAATCCTAGATGCAGTATTGGTTACTAATGAATGTGTGGATTCTCGGATTCGTCGGGGCGCCCTGGTTTGATTTGCAAATTGGGTATTGAGAAGGTGTATGACAATGTTAATTCGGAGTTCCTATTGCATGTACTGGATCGTATGGGTTTTGGGGCAACTTGGTGTCAGTGGATCAAGTTCTGTATCTCGACTGTGCGGATGTCGGTTTTGATTAATGGGACTCTAGCAGGTTTCTTTTAGATACATCGAGGTCTTTGGCAGGGGGACCCTTTGTCTCCCTTACTATTTCTCTTAGTGATAGAGGCGTTGAGTAGATTGTTGGATAAAGCTGTGCGCGAAGGTCTATTGGAAGGTTTTGTTGTTGGTTTATTGGTGGGGACTCTTTTGGAGGTTTTGCATTTGTCATATGCGGATGATGCTTTGATTTTCTGTGGTGCGGAAGCAGCCCATGTTGGCTATCTGCGATGTGTTTTGCTTTGTTTTAAGGTGGTTTCGAGCCTTTGGGTTAACTTACAGAAGTCGAAGCTTATTCCAGTTGGGGCAGTGGCTAGGTTACCTATTATGGCAGCAGTGTTGGGGTGTAAGGTCTCGATTTTGCCAGTGTCCTATTTGGGTTTGCCGTTAGGGGCTTCTTTTAAGGCAAAGGGGGTGTGGGACGGAGTTGTGGAACGGGTCCAACGTCGATTGGCAGGTTGGAAGTGCCAATATCTTTCGAAAGGCGGCCGGTTGACTTTGTTTAAGAGTATGTTGAGTAGTATCTCCACTTATTTCATGTCGGTCCATGTTATTCCAGTGTTAGTGGCGCATCAGTTGGAGAAGCTTCAGAGGGACTTCTTGTGGGGAAGTGGTGGTGATAATTTTCAGTATCATTTGGTTGATTGGGGATAGGTTTGTCAACGCAAGCAAGCTGGAGGGCTGGGGGTGCGGCGGTTGGTGACTTTTCACTACAAGAATTTTCACTTTTGGCGACTAAATTTTTAGTCGCCAAAAGTCATATTTTAGTCGCCTATAGTCTTTAGCGACTAAAATTTTTGGTCGGAAAATTAGTAGCCAAAGAGTAATCAGGAAATATAATTGCCAACTAAACCGAATTTAGTCGCCAATAGGTTTGACAATTAATTAAATAAATACACTTTTGCCGACTAATTTTTTTATCGCCAAAAGCCAATTATTTAATGGCCGAAAAACTTTTAGCTACTAAATTTTTTAGTCACCAAAAGTAAATACTAGTGTTTTTGCTACTAAAATTTTAGTCGCCTAAAGTCAATATTTTTTTGCTACTAAAATTTTAGTCGCCAAATACTATTTCTTTTGGCTACTATAAATTTAGTCGCCTAAACTTCAACATTTTTTGCTACTAAAAATTTAGTCACCTAAACTACGATATTTTTGGCTACTAAATTTTTAATCGCCAAAAGTCATATTTATTCTGAAACTTTGGTTTTTAGTTACAAAATATTTTAGTCGCCAAATGTTTGATTTTCTTTTGGCTACAAAACTTTTAGTAGCCAAAGGTTTGATTTTCTTTTAACTACAAAACATTTAATAGCCAAATGATTGTTTTTCTTTTGCCTACCAAAAATTTAGTAGCCAAATGGTTGAGTTTCTTTTAGCTACAAAACTTTTAGTCGCCAAATGTCTACTTTTTTTTTTCTTTTCCCTTTTCATTGGCTACAAAACGTTTAGTCGGCAAAAACATTATATTATGTTTTATTGCTAATAATATAATGTGTCCATAACCTGTTTGTATTCCATTCAACCTGTAATACGTACATAAATAAAATAATACATAAATTATCAATCATTCCACAATCTGCATCCATATACAAAAAATAAATTACTATAACTGTCCAAGTACATACAAACGAACTATTATCCAAACTCAAATAATAATTTTATACAACATATACAATCATACAAAAAGTAAAGCCCTCCAGATACAAAAATTACATTTACCATACCATGTGAAATGACCATTTGGCATGGTACAAATTACCATCGTAATCTGTACCACGACAAAAGGTGATGCATGTACAAATAAGCCAAAAATATATCTATGTTCCACAACAAAAAATCAATTTAGTGGACGGCGTCAAAAGGTGATCTATCTACCATGCCAATAATTATCTGTTCGCTGCCAATAATTATCTGTTCGCTGCCAATAGTTTTCTGTATCAGGAATAGTTAACTGCACAAAAGCTGGAGACGGTAAAAGTATTATATTACTTCTATACAAAAGTACAATTTCTTCTCCATACACCAATCTGCAAGTCCACGCAACGAAGTCATCTACAAAAAATAAAATAAAAAAAATATTAGAATTGGACCCAAAAATGCCCAACTTCATGAATGAATTTGGGAACAAGTGACAAATAAAAATAAGTGAGAAGCAACCTTCCATGATGAATCAATTATCAGTCATTGTACAGTATTTCTAAAGTCTTTTTTAGACGGAACATTGTTAAATGCAAAACAATCATTACTAAATCTTTCATTAGTAACATACAGCTAATGTATGGGGAAGCTGTAGGTCATATTTGGCAAGTCATATTTGGCATGGGGAAGCTGCCCATGTTGGCCAAACGGAGGTTCGGGGGCTGTTTTGAATTTTCGCCCCCGAAACGCCCTTTTCGACTAAGTTTTGGACATATTCGTCTGTAAATCGTAACCTGTAGGTCCGAATAACATTCCGTCAGTTGTGACAAGTCATATTTGGCATGTGAAAGCTGCCCGTGTCGGCCAAACGGAGGTTCGGGGGCTGTTTTGAATTTTCGCCCCCGAAACGCCCTTTTCGACTAAGTTTTGGACATATTCGTCTGTAAATCGTAACCTGTAGGTCCGAATAACATTCCGTCAGTTGTGACAAGTCATATTTGGCATGTGAAAGCTGCCCGTGTCGGCCAAACGGAGGTTCGGGGGCTGTTTTGAATTTTCGCCCCCGAAACGCCTTTTTTCCACTAAGTTTTGGGTGTATTCGTCTCTAAATCCCAACCTGTAGGTCCGAATAACATTCCGTCAGTTGTGACAAGTCATATTTGGCATGGGGAAGCTGCCCGTGTCGGCCAAACGGAAGTTCGGGGGCTGTTTTGAATTTTCACCCCCGAAACGTCCTTTTTCGACTAAGTTTTGGACATATTCGTCTCTAAATCCTAACCTATAGGTCTAAATAACATTCCGTCAAATGTCACAAGTCATATTTGGCATGGGGAAGCTGCCCGTGTCGGCCACACGGAGGTTTGGGGGCTGTTTTGAATTTTCGCCCCTGAAACGCCCTTTTTCGGCTAAGTTTTGGGTATATTCATCTCTAAATCCCAACCTGTAGGTCCGAATAACATTCCGTCAGTTGTGACAAGTCATATTTGGCATGGGGAAGCTGCCCGTGTCGGCCAAACGGAGGTTCGGGGGCTGTTTTGAATTTTCACCCCCGAAACGTCCTTTTTCGACTAAGTTTTGGGTGTATTCGTCTCTAAATCCCAACCTATAGGTCCGAATAACATTCCGTCAATTGTCAAAAGTCATATTTGGCATGGGGAAACAGTTCGTTTCGGCCACACGGAGGTTCGGGGGCTGTTTTGAATTTTCGTCCCTGAAACGCCCATTTCCGACTAAGTTTTTGGTGTATTCGTCTCTAAATCCGAACCTGTAGGTCCAAATAACATTTCGTCAGTTGTGACAAGTCATATTTGACATGGGGAAGCTGCCCGTGTCGGCCAAACGGAGGTTCGGAGGCTGTTTTGCATTTTCGCCCCCGAAACGTCCTTTTTCGACTAAGTTTTGGACGTATTCGTCTCTAAATCCTAACCTATAGGTCCAAATAACATTCCGTCAAATGTCACAAGTCATATTTGGCATGGGAAAGCTGCCCGTGTCGGCCAAACGGAGGTTCGGGGGCTGTTTTGAATTTTCGCCCCCGAAACGTCCTTTTTCGACTAACTTTTGGACGTATTCGTCTCTAAATCCTAACCTATAGGTCCGAATAACATTCCGTCAGTTGTCACAAGTCCTATTTGTCAAGGGAAAGCTGCCCGTGAGAGCCACACAGTGGTTCGGGGGCTGTTTTGAATTTTCACCCTCGGAACGCGCTTTTTCGACTAAGTTTAGCGCGTATTCGACTCTAACTCCCAACCTATGGGTCCGAATTACATTTAATTTAGAATATAGAGAGAAACATTAACTCCGATGTGTATAACAGCTTGGAAGAATCCAGCTCCAAACATGGAGGTCCTAAGTTTAAAGCTTCCAGTTCCAGTTTCCCCTTTGGGTCAACAACCTAAGTGGAGAAATCCAGTTGTTTACCAGATGCATATCAGCAGGTGCCTCTCATGTGTCCACCAGCCCCAAAAAGACAAAGAAAAAGTAGGGAAGCAATCTATATTGATAACCCTAACCCCACCCCCACCCCCACCCCCACCCCCACCCCCAAATAAATTTGAAAAGAGAATAGAAAAGAAAGAAAAATGTGTTCTTATGTTCATGCCTATCACATAATCACACATTTTGCTACTTCTAGTGTGTTATTATTACATCCATTTCTGGCACATAAAATAAAATAAAATAATTTTTTCGCCATATCCCTACAGTGTCCTGATTTTTTTTTTTAAATCACCATGTCCTCCATGTCTGTATCCGTGCTTCAAAGCTTTTAAGTTCCAAAAGTTGAAATTTCACTGATGCTCACTTAAACTAACTTGCAAGTGCCATCAAGAAAATGTCATGAGGCATTGCCCCTGTCAAAAATTAATTTTCTCATAAAATTCTTCAAATCTTAAGCAACATTTTGAATAAACATATATTCGAAATTGTGCACATAATACTTCAAAAGAAGTATGAGATTAAGGGTTGGTTTGGGATGTTCTAAAAAAGTACACTTTTTGACTTATTGGCTTATATGGGTTGGGTTTGTGTTGGGTTTGATGTGATGTGTTAGAGAGGTGATGTGATTTAAATAAGATGATGTGACTTAAATAGGATAGTGACTTTTTGACTTTTTGTATTATTTAGTAGATGCCAAACTTGGCCTAAATGCAAGATAAACAATGATACTACTTAACAATTCCTTCCCCCTCAAATTTCATATTAACTTAATAACTGGACAAACATATTAACTTAATAACTAGACAACAACCAGAACAGCTCATACCAAGATAGTGACAGCCTCCTTGACAACTCCTGCTATTGTCACAGTTACTGCACTAGTTACTGAAACAAGAATGTATTATGTCAATACCTGCAAAAAAAGAAAAGAAAAGAAAAATAAAACAAATAAGAGGAGAAGGGAATAGGTTAAATCTTGTGTGAGAAGAACACTCTTTATTTATTTATTTACATGTATAAATATCTCTATATATTTTTCTTTTTTTGTGAGCAGACACTCAAATGGAACTATGACTAAATCTAATGATCATAAGATGGCAACATGAAAGGACTGTAAAGTTTGAAATCCAAATGAAAAATACTTTGTGATCAAAAAGAATCCCCAGCACAGCAACAGCATGCAGGGAAAATTTTAAGATTGGAAAGGAAAAAAGAAAAAGATAAAAACTAATAGAATACTTCAGGATAAAGGCTTTAAGATTTCTACCATAAAAAAGGTGAGAGTTCCACCAAGAAACATGAGAAGGCAACTCCGAGTGATATGCCATAAACTATTGAAGTAATTGCTTGTTCTGAATTCATCCCAAGGATCCGTTATCAGAGAGAGCATAGCAGTTGCCACTGCCATCACTGGAGTTACATAGCTCATCAGGGTAAGTGGATTTTTCAGACCTGAAAATAACCGCATCAAACGCATTTTATGAATAATTATGTGAACTTCGTAAAGATATTGCCGAATATTACAGAGAATTAAATAACTTCTTCATCAAAACATTTGAATTTAGACCAAGCCTCAAAAATCAGTTAGCTTCACTGTCACCTAACTTGATCATCTTCACGAGAGGAAAAATTTATCCAATCCCTGCCCCTTTATTCCTTTTTTCAAGGTAAGTGAGGCTGATCAAAAGTAAAAATCTGACACTATGACTCACAATGATATATAAATAAAAAATAAATAAATAAATAAAAAGGTCATCAATCCATTGAACAGCAACATTATTTAAATTGAACTGATGGATGAAATCCATTGAAAACTCAATTCTTTCAGTTTTTTTGGCAAAGCTGCTTCCATGGCAGCTACCATCACAGCAAACCTATTCTATCTCTGGCCTCCCACTCTCTCTCAACACACAGATAACCATTCAATTCATGATCTCATTTTCTTCTTTTTTCATAGAATGGACCAAAATGAAATTTGATAGGGTTTCCTACAAAAGAAGTTTATCACTTCACAAATTAAAAAAAAAAAAAAATTTAATCCATTTTGCATCATAGTGAAATCAATTTTCATCACATAACTTCAGTAGAAGTTTTACCAAGAGCAAGTGCCAGGGGACTTCAGTAAAATTTATATTTGTAATGCCACCGCTGTCAAATTTCACCAAAACCAATATAAAATGGGATAGATAAAAAACACTCTGAACTTTCAAAGAGCAATATGTGCTTTCTGTATTGATGTTTGATTCTAATGAGAAATCTCATATCAATCATGTATAATAACAAAGACAGAGGATTCATGATTTAACCAAGTTCGTTTTCTCTTCACCTCTCTATCTTTCCTCTTTCACCTTCCTAATTCAAGGCCATGCAGCCAATTCCATCTAAAAAAAATCACAAATTCTTATCTGATATTTATGTCAGGTTCAGCTAGATTTCAATACTCCTTCAGTTTGTTAACACTTACATACTTATACATAAAAAATAAAAAATAAAATAAAATAAAATAAAATAAATAAATAGCTAAAAATAAAATTAGTAGATTACCATTTTCTTTTTACACAAGTCTTAACTTGAACAACATAAAGTGGCATCGACATTTTTCTTGCCAAAATACTTTTGGTAGCAAATGTTGCATGGCAAACATCTTTTCCTTGTGTCTCTTTCTTCTTTCTCTTGGAACAAAATTACCATCAGCCTTTGCAATTATATCTGACTTTGTCTTTTGTATCCTCTGAGATAATAACTTACTATAATTACATGTCTATATCATAATAAACCATAAGAAGCAAACACTGCATTTTCTTGTAGAATTAAAATATATACCAAGGCTTAGAATTCTTGAAACATAATGACAGAAGTTGTATTAACTCTGAGTTGCAACTATTCAATTCATTGTACTTGCTTGAACAATAAACATATACATACATTGCATAAAACTGCATAATAAGCCCACTAGCATACAGAATTGTCCAAAGACACAGACATTTAAAATCAACATCTACTGCAGGAATATGCATGTAAAGCATATATGTAGCTTACTAAGAGCCAACATCTGGAATTAATTAAGCTTGACACAAATGCAATAGACTTTTCCTTTACAATTTACAATTTGAATTCTTACACTGAAATGAATAATTGCTAAATAATTTACAATTTGAATTCTTACACTCATTTTCCCATCTGGGTACACCTGCAACAATTTGTAAAGGTAAAAGGCAATAAAATTTCAAAATAGTTGCATATCTATAGAGCAAAGAGCAGAAGGAGAAGCAACAGTGGAGGGGAATTTGAGAAAAGAAGGGAAGGAAAGAAAAGGAGAAGGAGAAGCAACAGTGGGGGGAATTTGAGAAAAGAAGGGAAGGAGAGAAGAAAAGAGAGTCAGGAAAATCACAAAATAAAATTGAGGGGAGGAAACAAAGAGAGATAACTCCACATCTAACAAAAGAGAATTCTCACTTAGAAAACCCTGAATTCTCAAGTCAAAGAAAAAAGAGGGGAAAATAAAATGTGTGTATAAATGTTTATGCTAGGCAATCTAACCAACAGGCATATTCTAACAAACTAAATGATGAATATGTCCAACTCCTTAATTTCTAACAAACTTGAATACATTTCTTTCTAAGTGAATAGTTCTAGACTCGTAGAAATCCCAAAACAATTTGGCCTTATCTTTTGACCGGAATTTATCAGAGTTATAGGACAAGCGGGAGGCAGTAGCATTTTTCCTTTTGGAGGATTCGGCCATAACTTAAGACTGTGTGTCAGAAACAACACTCCAACATAGATGACAAACCAACCCGACACATTTAGACATCCCAACAAGAGGGTAGAAAACACCCACCAAAGTCACGATCATAACCCCCAAACAAGATCCAACAATCAACAATCCCACCAATCCCAATATCATCCATCAAATAGCAACCACAATTAGTAACAACATTATTACCAACAGAAAAATAAATAAATACAAGTAATAAACTATGTAGACAATGTTAGCAACCAACACAACTAATTTAAAAAAACAAACTAAAAGTAAAAATAAATCCTAAATCTAGTAGGAATAAATAAAACAAAGTAAGCACTCAAGAGGAGAACAACTTCACGAACTCAGATGAAAAAAATAAACCGAACATGGCTATATAGGGTTCAATCGCACAAAACAAAAAACGAAAGCCTAAAACCCTAAGTGAAATAAAGCAAAGGAATGAGACAGACTTACCAATGAAGGATGAAAATCGCGTGTTTAGGCAGAGAATCACTCGAAATCCAGAAGAGCAAGTGGTCGAAACAAGGCAATAGAGGCAGTAAGCCCAAGGAAAGAGAGAGAGAGAGAGAGAGAGAACAGAACCAATTTTGTGATTGTATATCTCCTGAATCGCATGTTCCAAGATCTTCCAAGTCTTCTCTGCGTATTTCGGATCCACCACGACCCGATGTTTAAAAGCTTCTATCTGAAAATTCCTCTTCTTCTGAGCACTCATCGTCTCTCCAATTCCCCAAACCAAACTGATTGAATTTCGAAGATCGAATCTGCGTTGATTAGGGTTTGAAAATTCACGATTGTCAGTGACTTAGTTTATTGATGATATGGATAACGAAAGTAGTGAATTAGGATTTGGGGTCACTGCTGTGGCGCTAGCACAGCAGTGACTGTTGTGCTCCATTTTGTAGTGTATTATGAATTTATTTTTATAATCTGAACCGTTCATATTGTAGGGTTTGTTGAGTACTACATGCCCACCAAAAATCATATTAATCGGATATCAATAACTATATGATCGAATTGCATATTGTTATACTATTTTTCAAAAGAAAAACTTCTTGTTTATTTTTTTGGTTATCAATCATATAGTTACTGATATCCGATTAATATGATTTTTGGTGGGCATGTGGTACTCAACAAACCCTACAATATGAACGGTTCAGATTATAAAAATAAATTCATAATATATTACAAAATGGAGCACAACAGTCACTGCTGTGCTAGCGCCACAGCAGTGACCCCAAATCCTAGTGAATTAGGGTTTGGAATGAAGAGAGTTGATGCAGGAATGTGGGAATTGATAGATGAAATGTGAAAGCAGCAAGAGATTGAACCGAATAAGAAGAAAATGGGGAAAGGCCCTTCGAAGTTCGAAAGGCTTTGAGTATCGATAATCTCCATTACTCAAACAAACCCTACAAATTCTGTGTGACAGAGAGAGACAGAGGGACAGCAAGAGAGAAAGAACCGCGTGTGAAGAAGTAACTGATTGGGCAAAAATTTAGGCGCCAATTTGAAATAATTCCTAGAAAATTTTTGAACAGATCCGCGACTAAATTTTAAGACTTGGTTTGAGATGTTCTAAAAAAGTATATTTTTTGATTTATTAGTTTATATAGATTAGATTTGGGTTGGGTTTGATGTGATGTGTTAGAGAGGTGATGTGATTTAAATAAGATGATGTGACTTAAATAGGATAGTGACTTTTTGACTTTTTGTATTATTTAGGTCTCGTTTGGGAACAGGCTAATTTAGTAATTTTTTGGCTATTTGGCTAAAAAGGTAGGTAAAAAAAACTTGTATGTTTGGGATGATTTTTTGGCTAATTACGAAAAAATGCGCAAAAAGTAGAGAGAAAAGAGAATCTTTGACTTTTTGGTATGGGTTGTTGGCTTTTTGACTAATTTAGTAACTTTTTAACTTTTTGGCTAAAAAAGTAAGTTCCCAAACGGGGCCTATGTCAAACTTGGCCTTAGTCGCTGAATAGGTTACCAAAGATAATAAAAAAAAATAATGATTTGGCGACTAAAATAATTTTTTGTCGCTAAAAGTAAGTTTTTGGCGACTAAAACTTTAGTCGCTAAAGAAAAATAATAATTTTTTTATTTTTCATTCAGCGACTAAATATTTTAGTAGGTAAAAATCAATATACAGCGACTATATTTCTTTTTGTCGCTAAAAGTAAGTTTTTGGCGACTAAAACTTTAGTCGCCAAAGAGGAAAAATAATTTTTTTATTTTCCATTCAGCTACTAAAAATTTTAGTAGCGAAAAGTCAATATTCGGCGACTAAAATTTTTTTTTGTGGCTCAAAGGACATTTTTGGCGACCAAAGTTTAGTCGCCAAAGAGAAAAAAATCATTTTTTTTATTTTCCATTCGGCTACTAAATATTTTAGTAGCCAAAAGTCGATAATTGGCGGCTAAACTGATTTTTAGTCGCCAAAAAGTTTTATTTTTGGCTACTAATGTTGTTTTAGTCACCAAAATGTATACTTTCAGCGACTAAAAATTTTTTTAGTCGCCAATTTGGTCGCCGTAGGTGCATTTTCTTGTAGTGTTTAATCGAGCCTTGTTAGGGAAGTGGCTCTGGCATTTTTCTTTGGAGCCTCACAGATTGTGGCGGCAGGTGGTGGCATCTAAATATGGGCTGGGCAGAGGGGGTTAGGTTTCTGGGTCTGTGTCCTGTACTTATGGGTGTGGGTTATGGAAAGGGATTTGGTTGGAGAGAGTGAAGTTTTGGAAGTGGATAGGGTTTAAGGTGGAGGAGGGGAGCAGGGTGCGGTTTTGGAAAGATAAGTGGTGTGGGGAGTTTTTGTTGGAGACCCGTTTCCTTTTGATTTTTAATATTGCGACAGATCAAGATGCATTGGTGGCTTCCTATTTGGATGGTGGGGGTGTGGTGGTTTGGGATATTCAATTACGGTGGGAGGTTCATGATTGGGAAGTCGTTTAGTTGGTAGAGTTGTGGGGCTTTTATATGGTTTGGGGACGGTCAGGGTGGGCCCAGATGTCTTGGTGTGGACTGAGCTGTGGGCAAATGGTCAATTCACAGTAGCATCATTTTATCGGGGGTTGATGGGGATGATGGTCGGGTCTTTCCTTGGACAAGTGTTTGGGTTCCAAGGGTTCCGACTAAGGTTGTCTTTTTGATGTGGACGGTAGCATTAGGTCAGAATCTTACTTTGGATAATTTGATGCAGCGGGAGCACGTCCTAGTGAATTGGTGTTATATGTGTTGCAAGGATGCAGAGACAGTGAATCATTTGTTTCTCCATTGCTCGGTGGCTTCGTGTTTGTGGGGCTTCGTTTGTTCACTTTTTGGGCTTGCTTGGGTTCAACCGCAGGGGGTGTTGGATTTCCTTTGGGTTTGGTGGGGCGTTCGTCTTGGCCGACAGTGGCGACGAGCTTGGTTATTGGCTCCATTCTGTTTGATGTGGTTGCTTTGGTTGGAGCGGAGTAGACGTACCTTCTTAGAGGTTTCTCATAGTGTTTCTTGGTTACAAAGTCGTCTTCTTCTAGTTTTATATAGTTTGTTGGAGGGTAGGGTAGATCTAGATTTATTTGTGTTTTTAGATTTTTTGGATGAGTTGATTGGTTAGTCCTTGTTTTATTGGTTCCCCTTTCTGGGTTGGTTTTCTTGTATTGGTTGCATCATCTTGATGCTTTCTTAATAATATTTGCTTACTTATCAAAAAAAAAAAAAGTGTAAAGTAATTATTTTATTTTTTTATTGTTTCAAAACTTCAAAATTTTATTACTTTTGTTTTAGACATCTGATTTTCATAAAAATTATGTTTACAAAATGTATCTGAAGAGATCTATAAAACAAAATCTATATTCAATATCAAATTTAATTTCCCTCTCTTAGGGTTAGATTGATATCTCTCTCTCCCTCTAAGATGACTTGACTTATTAGAATTGTTCATGTATGTGAAATTTGAGTAAGAAGAAATGCCAAATTAGTATTCAAATTATCCGACTATATGCAATGGACAACTAGTCAAAACTTACCGATCAGTTATTATTAATTTGTTTACTTAAAAAAGCAATGATAATTGAACCCCTAAACTTACTTAAGCTCTCTTCTTCTCAGATGCCATTTCAATACCTCCATGTGCATATAGTTATATATATTACCCATTTTATTACCAACTTGTTTAACATAGTGTCGATTATGATGCCACGTGGATCAGTTGCAAGCATTGACTAATATGTGATATTGATTTTTGATCCAAATAGCAAAAAGACATTGCAAGTGTGAGATAACACTTCTCTATGTGAACCTCTTCCTAGTTTGTTTAGGAGGGCCTTTTGTTTGAATGCTATAGTTGACTTCATTTTTAATCAAACTAAATTAAAATTTGTGTTCAAATCAAGTGAAATGGGTTATATGAATATCTTTTTGTCATTCTGCTTTGCTAAAGTTATATATGTTCAGTTAAATTAAATATATATATTTGGTACCTACCACCTAATCTTTAACGTGACTTCTAAAATTTTAAATGAACCCCCCCTCCCTTTTTTTTTTCTCTCTCCGGAGAGGGTCCAACATTTCACCCTGACTGCTCTCTTAAGTATCTGTAGTCTTGCCATCTTGTCTCACATATGTTTAATAATTATCGAGTTTAAGTCTTAAGAAAGACCTCAAGAGAGAGTGAGAAATAATTTCTTTCTTTCTTTTATTTATTTATTTACATGACTTCCTATATTTAAAATGAATAACTGCACCAATTTTCACATCTCTGTGTGGTATTGCCCTTTGAATCTTGAGTGTCTTTGATTTTGAAAAAAATATATAGTTAATATCATTACAGTTCAGCTGCTTAAAGCCAAAAGAAAATTTTGGGAGGAGAGAACAACTAGTGTTGTACTCTCCACAGATGGCACAACATGATTGTTTATATAATAAGTCCAGAGATGCAATAAATAATAGCCTATCGAATGAATATAAATCCCCTTCAAGTAAAGTCTGGTTGTACCAAGTTATTATATACTATAATAAGAAACCAAAGAATATGGGGAAAAAAATGTTTCCTCCATTTGGCAATTTTAAGAATTGTTTAAAGGAATGTAGGGATATTAGAATTTGGAGTAATTTTGTTTGTTTCATGAAGCGGAACCGAGTTTCTCCATTGACCAAGATTCTCTGCATCTTTTTATATATTTTTACTTTTGTGTGGATTTTTCTCCTTATATTCATTTGGAGTTTTTGCTGATTTGTTATATTTTTGTCACTATTTATTAATTTTTTTTATAGTTAAATATTTTGATGTATTTCTTATGATAATTGTATAATTTATCTCTCATTGATTGACAAAAATTAAAAATTAAAAAAAAAAAAAAGAATCTATCCCCGTCATAGAAAGGGAGATATTGGCCATTAACTAATTCCTAACTTCAACGATCCACTTCGTAATTTTTTAGATGACTGGTAGGGGGAGTTGGGGTGGCTGTTGTGTGCCATGCACATCAGCCACTGTTGTGTGGCAAATGATGTTCATTTTGGATTCCACTTTGATGATCCAAACTATTTATTTATTAGGGTACGTCAATTAGCACATATCAAGTTAATTAAATATCATTAGCTCCTTTATCAAATAAATTTAAAATTTTTAAAAAAATTGTTCACTTATTTATTTTTATTTTTTTTGCAATTTTAATCACTTTCATCCTAACCAAACTCAAACCTTAGTAGACCTGATTGAAATGATAGAAATCTATCCTCTCTCATTCCTGTATTACTGATATGGTGACCTCAAAAGATTTGAAGTTATCTGTTACCTGTATTGCTGCTGCTTCTTGCTTTTCTTTTAACTATTACCAACATTTTGTGCTTGATACCATCATCAAATTCTGATTCTATTTTCTTTATGGTCTCTAAATTTCAAACCTCAAATTTGCTAGAACGAGCCATACGTGTTCAAAATCAGTCCACTACATCTCACCAATACACATTGGGCTTGTTTGATTGGGCAAACTATAGCATAAGATTAAGACTATTAACCCGTGGGACTCATTCCATTGTTTGGTTGTAAATTTTATTATTTGAATTATATTCTAATGGCCATTCTATCCAACAAAATTTATGGATTTTTTAATCCTACAACTAGTAGCACAAAGAATACACATAATTGAGATTATATATTTCCATATATATTGCAAAACAAATGTAGACATGAGGGAATTACGTATCTCACTAATCCAGTTGAATAACTAACCTTACATTAATCTCATAGATTATTAATCTCTTCACTAATAATCATGCCAATCAAACAAGTCCATAATGCACTATTTCAAGTAGCATTATTTGCCCCAAAAGTGCCAAGAATGCCTAGGCCAATCCAATGACACAGTTCATTCCTAGCCAAATATACATGTGTATAAAAACCTTATGAGTTGTAATTTTCAAACCCTATATTGAAATGAATAATTGCAACTCTTAGCTACAATATGCACCTCTATCATTACATATACTTGGAATGTTATGATATGACACCAAGCTAATAATGCAAGTCACAATCATCAACCCCTCATCTTCTTCATTTCCACTATTTTTTTTCACCCGGAGCAAGATGAAGTAATCTTCAACCACAGAAAGTGAATGTGGGATTTCCCAGAGATAACAATTCAACACAAGTAGGATCAGTTGCCGATCAAAAAAAAAAAAAAAACACAAGTAGGATTAGTTTTCGTCATCAAAATTAGGGTTTTGATTTTAAAGAGGTCCATGAGATCTAGGAGTCTCTGATCAATTCTCAGTAAGGAATTGTAGCTCTCAAAGTCTGAAAGGAATGTTTGATGCTAACCCCAGTGGATGTTGCTGTAGTGGCACTCCTCTGGCTATTCATGTGTAATCAGATTGATTTGTTGCATAAGAGTGACTCTTCTTCAATGATAAGGTGGCCACACATTCAGTATCTGATAAATATAAAGTCAAAAAAAATGTTGTCGTCATATATAGTGTATAAGACTCTTTCTTACACAAGTCATAAAGTTTAAAATTTGTCGGGGGATATGTGCGTATGGATGTATATGTCTGTCAATTTTCCTCGAATTTGCCAGAGAATGTATAGAGGAGAAGAAAACAAAGAGTAATATGAACAAAAGAAAAGGTGACCTCATATTAAGCTCTATCATGCACACAAATCAAGACATGTGTCCTACTTGTGGATGAGATCATGTATGATCATTGTGTGGTCGAAATTTACCTTAAAATTTTATCAAATTTGATCAAACAGCTGGTCAATGATCAATATGCTATTTCATTTGATCCATTTGGTGTTCATGTTTAAGCAATTTACCATAAAATTTTATCAAATTAGATCAAACAGCACGGTCAATGATCAATATGCTATTTCATTTGACCCATTTGGTTCTTCTTTGATCTAGGTCATTCGATCAGAGAGTGTGGGTCTATTCATGTTTAAGCTCAGTAAAAGAAGTAACATTTTATAAAAGATAATAGAACGTTACAAGAAGGGGAAAATACCTGGCAAAGAATGTACTAGACACACAAGTCTTAAACACAGGAAAACAAAGGCAACGAAACCTCTAATCAGAGCACCCTCAGTAGAACAAACAACCACCCTAGTTTGTGTCCAATTCTTAGTATTTTCTTTTGATTATGTTTTTCCTGGTCGAAGTAGAACATCCTAGGTGTATTGGGTTCTACCCTTATTTTGTCTTTTTCTTGTGCCTAGAACATTTCTTAACAAGGCCCAAGTTTTAAATATTAACCACGCAGTTGACTTTTTTCGCCTTTTATTGAGTGTTCATGTGAAATGTCACTACAAGAAAACTGGGTATATGAGACGGAATTATTTACGACGGCACACTTGCCGTCTCAAAAAGTCACTTTTTCGCAAATACTTTCATTTTTTGAGACGGCAAATAGTGCCATCGCAAATACTCTGCTTTTTTGAGACGGCATTTTCTGCCGTCACAAAAAGTGGCTTTCGTGTTTTTTTTTTAGTGAATATTTTTAAAATTTTAAATATTTTTTTTAGATGTACCTTACTTAGATGTATCTAAAAAATAAAAAATTTATGAAAAAATATTTTTAAAAATTAATAAATACATAAAAATACAAAAAAAAATGTATTGAATTATTGTATTTTTTTTTATATTTTTGGTATTTAGTGAATTTTTAAAAGATTTTTTTTACAATTTTTTTAATTTTTAGGTGTATTTATGTTAGGTGTGTCTAAAAATTTAAAAAAAATACTTAAAATATTAAAAAAAATCAGTAAAAACAATATAACACGAAAAACAAGAAAGTATAATTTTCTCAAAAGAGTTTTTGGAAAACTCTAACTTAGCATAGTGTAGACAGCCCATTTTTGACCGTCCTCAAGACTTGGACGTCACCGCTTGAACACTCGGTGATTATCCATGTTTGTGTTTGTTTGGAGTTCCCGGAGTTCTTGGCTACGCGCCTTGCCTCAGGACCTCCGAACTTGACCGTTTTGTGTCTGGTTTTGCACCAAACACTTGTGTTTTGCCTTGGAGGGGCAGGGAATGCTTTGTGAGGCATCCCCACACACCACCGGCAGTGGCTAGAGGCCACCGGCTGGTTGATGTTGCCATCGGCACTATATAGTGCCGGTCGGCACTATTTTGTGCCGGTCGGCACTCTTTTTGGCAAAATGACCATTGTGCCCTGCCGACCACTTTACAGCTGTTTTTGGAGATATTTTCAGACAGCTGTATAGTTTTGGTTCCCCTCCATACACGTGTATGGAGGGATGACCCTCTTAGTTAGCTTAGCTTGTAAGCTTTGCAAGCTTTGCTTGCCTATAAGAGGACCACTCCTCTTCTTGGCTTAGGGTTACAAAATTTTAGACATTTTAGACAGGCCAAGCTCTGGTTTTTAGGGTTAGGATAGATACACATCCTATCTCTCTTCTTCTCTCTTGTTTTGTACACTAGGTGTTTGTGTCATACTTTTGCTCACCAACACCTAGTGTTTCACCTTCCTTGGGTTCTTGAAGGTCCAGAGGTTTGTTTTGAAGCTTTGGAGCTGGTTTGGTGCTCAAGGAAACCAACACATCCCCATTGTTGAAGAGGTCTACAAGGGTGAGCCAACTAGTCTTTTTTTTCCCATTCTTGCACTCCATTTCTACTTGCTTTAGAACTATTTTTGTGCTTAGTGATTAACACATAAAAGTTCTGTTTTTTAAGCCTCTTTATTGTTTATTAAGAGTGTTTTGTGGTTTGAGCAAGTTTGACCACCCTTAGGCCTTGAAAAGGCCCTTCTTTGTGCCATTTTGTGAGAGATCCGAGACTTTGGTGTTAGGATCTCTTCACCACTGAAATCTTGAGGGATTTCAGTGGTGAAGATGATGCCTTAGAGTCTCAAGAAGGAGAGGACCACCCCCTCTCCTTGATGTCCTTGAAAAGGACAAGATTTGGCTTCTTGAGGGAGCTTGTGCTTAAGTGTGTGTTGAGCATGTTGGGTTTGTTTTTCATGCTTATATTTCCATGATATAACATGTTTCTAAGTTGGTTTAGGTCCCTTATGCATGCTTAGCATAGTTGCCTTGTAATGCCTTTTGATCCTCTAACATGTCTAGGTTGTATGCCTTAGCTTCTAGCATGTTTTAGGCTTGCATTTATGAAGTTTTTGTGCTCATATTTCCATGTTTTAGGTCTGTCTCATGTTGTTTGAGCCAACCATAGCATGTTTAATATAGCCTCTTTGCATTGGGCTTGTTGGCCTTAAGAGCATGAGTGTGTAGCATGCCTTGCTTGCTTCATTTTTGACGGTTTGGAACCATTTTGCATGCTATTTCAGTCCTTCATACATGTTTGTTTGATTGCTTAGCATGCCTCTTTAATGCTTTAAGAGTATGTGTTAAATGCTCCATGTTTTGGCTTTAATGCATGCCTTTGGATTCATGTCATCTAGATGCCATCTAGGTGGTCCTTTAGGCTTAGTTTTATGTGTTAAAACTCTGTTTTTAAGTGTTTAAGTATTGCCATGTGTGGTTGTGCTAAGTGTGGTTCAAAGCCTCATTGATTTGCTTTGAACCTTAGACCATTTGCATGCTTTGTTTGGCTTGTTTTGTTGCATGATTTGGCATCATGTTTTGCATGATTTTCAGAGCTTTACAATGTGTGTTTATTGTCCTTGTTTGGTATCTCCAAGTGTGCTTGGGGGTTGCCATGTTTATGCCTTGGGTTTGGACCATAACACTCGCATGTGTGTGTGTGTGTTTAGTCTCCATTTATAGGCACTTTGGCCACTGATTTTAGGCCAATTAGGAGTAGTTTGATTCATGTTCTAGTCCACTCCATTGCTTGGTTTATATGCCTCTTTGCTTAGGTTGTATGCCTAACATGTTTAGCTTGCTCGCATTGTTCATGTTGCATGCTAGATAACATGCTTAGAGTTGCATTGCATAAGCATGTATGCTTGGCCTCTTGAGATGAAAATGATAGAGGTTTGGCACCCTTTCATGTTTACTTGGTTTGCATGCATTTGAAAGTGAAGTTGCATCCTTGGTTCCTTGGGCCATCATGCATGGAAATGCGCGATTGGTGGTCCGAGAATCGAGGCACATGCCCCTTTGAGTCACTAACATGATAAGGGATGTGTTTAGTGCATAAATACCTTGAATCACATTGCCATGCATGTTGTTGTCCTCTGCTGCTGTGGGTTGCAGGTTCTGCAGGCATTTTGTGCCGACCGGCAGTCAATTGGCAGCCGATTGATGAGTCTAGTGCCGGTGGCCTCCTCCTTCAGCCGGTGGTGTCCTACCCCAGCCGGTGGTGATCCCCAGTGCCCTGAAAGGCACTCCTGGGACTTTGGCAATTTTCAGAGGAGGATAGCAGGGGAAACAGAGGCAATCCGTGCATGGCAGTGCAGTTCCGAGCCAGTTCCGAGCGCGCGCTGCATTTGGCCCTCATCCCGAGGCGGTTTACTGTTTAATTAGATTAATTAATTTATTTGGTTAATTTAGTTAATTTGTAATATTTTAATTAGCTTGCGTAGTTAATTAATTTGTATATTCTTTCGGTCCCTCCGAGCGAGGGCAAAGTTGTAATAAGTGTGTGTGAGTGGGTGTATGTCTTCCAATCCCCATTTCTTTCTCCCTTTTATTTACCCGCTTATGTTGGTAGATTAGGGCACATTCAAATTAGCATACCTTATGCAATGCATGTGTGCATTCATGCATTTGTTTACATGCATCGGGCTCGGCACATCACACAAACTGCATTGCAATTTTCAATTCCAAATTGAATACGTGCTACTCACGCATTTCACATGCCATGTTTAGGGTTAGCCGAGCCTACTCTAGATTGCATCTATGCCTGTGTTGCATTAGCCACTTAACATGAACTAGGTCATGCATGTTTGCTAACCGGGTTATTGTTTTTGGCACGGAGTACGATGTAAGTTTTTACGCTTTAGCATATCGCATGCGTGTGAATGTTTGCCATGACAGTATGATCGCCATGCGGCTAAGTGCTTACATGAGATAAACTGTTTGAATGCCTGTGGGTGGAGGTTGGATTGCCTGAGTTGGAACAACTCATTGAAATCCGTATTTTAGCCTACTTGCGAGTAGCAAATTCCAAAGCATTTTCAAAACGAACGGATATGCAATGTGTACTTCCAAATTAGGCAATCTAGTCTATACTTGTTTGCTGCGCGCATAACATAGTAATTCTAGGTTAACAATTGGAATAAGAATACATAACGTCTTCAAAATCGGATATCACGGTTAGTAGAGGCCGGTCTTCGGACCGGGCGAAAGGGGGTGCTCATAGCTGACCTTCCCCGATCGTACCCAAGCTCCCGAGCCAAGACCACTTTGGTGATGACGGACACGTGGCCTTCGGCACCGAGTCAGGGTTTCCTAAATTTCCCATTTTAAAAATATTTAGGTGGCGACTCTGTAATCTGGCAAAGCAGTCCATGTTTGGCACTACTTTTCAAAAATCTGTTTTTCTTCAAAACGATTTGCCGGATTTGGACTCTTTGGTTCAGATTTAGAACCGACACAAATTGAGTCCGAACTGTAACCCGTGCGAGGTCCCCCCTGTGGACGTGTTACACATAGTGATTGTGGTTTTGAGATAGCTTCATATATATACAGTCACAAAATTGTTTGAATAAATTCAACGGTATTTTTCTGTTACAAAAAAAATTAAAAAAAACAATGTCGTCTTACTCTTTTGATATAACATTTCTCTTTTCATTCATTTTTTCATCTTCCTGTCTCACTGTCTCTATCTCTCTCCTTCTCTTTATCTCTTTTCATTCATTTCTCTCTATCTCTATCTCTCTCTCTTTCTATGTCTGCCTGTTTCTCTCTCTCTCTCATTTTCTCTCTGTGTCTCTCGCCTATCTATCTTCTCTCTATCTCTCTCATCTGTTTTCTCTCTCTGTCTCTCTCGCTCATCTCTCTTATCTCTATCTCTCTCATTTCTCTTTTTTTTTCTCTCTCTCTCTTATCTTTCTATCTCTCTCGCTCATTTCTCTTCTCTTTCTGTCTCTCTCTTTTTCTGTGTCTCTCTCTCTCGCTCATCTCTTTTCGCTCTATTTCTCTCTTTTTTTTGTCTATCTCTCGCTCATCTCTTGTTTCTCTCTCTTTTTCTATCTTTCCATCTCTCCCTCTCTCTTTCTCTCTCTATCTCTTTTTCTGTCTATCTCTCTCTCCCTGTCTCTCTCTCACTAATCACTCTTCTCTCTCTCTCTCTCTCTGTGTCTACTTGTCTATTTATCTATTTCTCCCTCACTATGTTCGCCTTGCTCACTCTCTTACTCTCATCTTTTCTATTTATCGAGCTCCTTCTCGATTTATCGATCCACTATAAGAAAATACACTTTTAGCAACCACTTTGTCTATCTCTCTCTCTCGCTCATCACTCTATCTTTGTCTCTCTTCTTTATCTGTCTCTCACAAAATTAAAATATTTTTAAAATATTTAAAATATTTAAAAAATTGATTTGAATTAAGTTTTGAACAGAGTTTTGAATTATCTGTCTTCTTTATTTATTGAGCTCCCTATCGATTTATCGATCCACTACAAGAAAATGCACTTTTAGCGACCACTTTGTCTCTTTCTCGCTCATCACTCTGTCTCTCTATCTCTTTTCTCTATTCGTCTTTCACTCATCTTTCTCTCTCACCACCCATCTTTTCTACTACATTTACCACTACTGCAAATGCCATTCAACTTCCACCACTATTCTCTTTCTCTCTTTCACTCATCACTCTTCTTTCTCTGTCTGTTTGTCTATCTATCTGTTTGTCTGTCTGTCTGTCTGTCTGTCTTTCGTTTATCTTTCTTCTCTCTATCTCTCTCATTTGTCTTCTCTCTATGTCTCTCTCGCTCATCTCTCTTCTCTCTATCTCTCTCATCTCTTTTCTCTCTCTCTCTGTCTCTCTCGCTCATCTCTCTTCTCTCTATCTCTCTATTTTTCTATTATCTCTATCGTTCATCTCTTTTCGCTCTCTTTCTATATGTCTCTGTCATCTCTTGTTTATCTCTATTTTTCTATATGTTTCTCTCTATCTATTTCTCTCTCTCTCTCTCTCTCTCTCTTTATCTCTCTCGCTCATCTCTCTTCTCTCTATCTTTCTTTCTGTCTCTCTCATTCATCTCTCTTCTCTTTATGTCTCTCTTGCTCATCTCTCTTCTCTCTATCTCTCTCTGTCTCTCTCGTCCAGCTCTCTTCTTTCTATGTCTCTTTTCTGTCTATCACTCTCTCTCACCACCCATCTCCTCTACCACCTTCACCACTACTGCAAACACCATTCCACCACCACTATTACTTCTATTGTCGCCACTTCACCTCTACGACTACCATTACTACTACTATCGCCACCACTCCACTACCACCACTACTACTACTGCCACTACTATTACCATTACCTCTCTTTCACCCCTGCACTCCATTTACACTACCACTATCAAAACTTCACCACTAATCTCTTTCGCCATCACCATCACCACCACCACCACCACCGCCGCCGTCATCTCTTATCCACCACATTTACTACTGTTGCCGCTTCTTTTCCTCTACCACAAAAAATTAGTTCATGATTTTTAGTAATAAAAAAAAATAGGCCGCAGAAAAATATTTTTCATTGATTACAGAAAATTAACTTTTTATTTTAGTAGAAAATATTTTTCATTAAAATATATATTACCCCTACTTCTACAAAATAAAAAATAATAATATTTATTTTCATTAAAATAAAAATGAAACAAATAAATTTTCAATCTTAATAACTAAAAAAAAAAAATTTTTAAAAAAATTCATTAACTACAAAAAAAAAAATATTTTTTACAAAAACTAAATTTATTTAATTATTTTTATTTTTATTTTTCATTCCCGCCCCTTTATTTTTTTCCATTCCCGCTCCCTCATTTTTTTCCCAAATTTTCCTTACGCCTCTTGCCCCTTTTCTTTAGATCTTGCCCTAATTTTTTGACAGACCCAACAAACAAACAAACCCAACACACACGCAGAGACTCTCTCTCTCTCTCTCTCTCTCTCTCTACCCTACCCACCCATCATCCGACGATCTACACGGTGAACCTCTGACCAACGATCTACACTGAACGACCGACGATCTACACTTCCGAACGGCGATCGATTTGCATTGAGCGACGATCGATCTACACTGAGGTACCTCTCTCTCTGTATAAATAGATGTACTCTTGAACTCAATCTTAGGGTTTTGGAATCAGATTTTGTTGCTTTTACTCGATCCAAGAACATCAAGATTCAAGAAACAGAGCTGGGTTGTTCGATTTAGATGGGTTTGAAGGTGTTGTACCTGTACTGATGTACTCTTGAACTCTAGATAGAAGATATATTTATATATTTTCTGTATAAAGGCACACTAAGGGTGTTGCTAGTGCTACTTCATGATTTCCCCGAGTTCCTCTGCGATTATCATTTCAGCTTCTGTGATGTCATTCCTCCAAGCTGTATACAGATGCGAAACATAATCCTTAGTGCATTTCCTCGTAATATGAGGCTACCAGACCCATCTACTCCAAATCTGAAGGTGTCTCATTGAGCATAATTGACTACCTTTTAAATCGTTTAATAGATTTCAACTCATCCCAAACCAACTCTTCTATTTCATTTGTACAGATTGATCTGTTAGCTGAGATCAGTCAGTCTCCGCGTATTCTCTCTGAAGTTGATGCAGCTCTTAAAGCGAAGATGATTAAGGGTGATGTAGACGAGTATCTGAAGGTATCTGAATTTTAGCCGACTAACATTTCATATCAAGTACTCAAAAACATGAAGATGGAGTTCTTGTGTTTCTTTTTCGTTCAAATTCTTTGTAATCAATTCTACAATGTCTAGTTGCTTTTTTGTTGCCTTTTCTTTCCCTTATGTGATTGGTCTTTTCATTTCAAAATTATGTGCAGACAAGGCAACAGGGGTCTTCGTTTTTAACTGAATTGAAACAGAAACTGTTGCTTCCACCAAGTGATGCTGCCCAGGCTGGGACACAGTATAATGTACCATTAATCAACTCCTTTGTGCTTTATGTTGGAATGCAGGTGTGTCCATGCATATCTTTTTATTTTTATTTTTATTTTTAATCTTTAATTTTTAATCTTTCTTTTTCAGTATGCAATAATGCTAATCTAACTAATTCACCCATTCCGGCCACCAAATTATGAATTTTAGTATGAATTAAATAGATTTGAGGTCAATCCATGGATTCATAAATTCAGTTCGCAAATTTAGTCCAATGAATTCACAAATGCACCTTGAACCTTTATTGGACCAGTGATTGATGAGCACAAAGCAACCATATTTATGGTGTGTTGCACACATCATATTTTGCTCTGTGTATGGACTGATTAATAAAACAAATATTGAATGTACTCAAATTATATTTGTTTCAATGTCAGGAAAATCCCGACTTTAGAATAATATGAGGTTTTATCTGAATTAATCTTTTTCCAACAATCTCATATTATTCTTGGGTTATTTTCTTTATATTCCCTCTCTCCCTCTCTTACCCTTCTTGCACTTGGATTTTTGAACTCATTTTTGGTCAATCATACTGTAGGCTATTCAGCAGCTGCAAGCAAGAACTCCTCCTCATGCACAGTCAATGGCCAGTAGCGTTCCATTAGCTGTATTCTTAGTTGGTGCTGCCTTGGACATCTTCCAGACATTAATAATGGATCTAGATACTGAAGGGCGCTACCTCTTTTTAAATGCAATTGCTAACCAACTACGTTATCCAAACAACCATACACATTATTTCTCGTTCATCCTCCTTTACCTACCTAGTAAAGTTGCAATAGTAATTATATGCCTTGTTAAAGGTTGCTCTCATATGAAAACAAAACACTATTGTCACACATCACTGTGATATTAATTGACATGATGAAATTAGTGTTTGCTATTTGTCAATTTTTAGGCAGCATCCACTATTACCCTTTCCATTGTTTTCCCTTGTACTCTTCATGTCTAGTATTCTATTAGTGTTGAGCTAAAAGCTTACTTTGCTTTTGGACATCTAATTTTTATTGAACTAATTTTGTCATAGGTTAATGAAGCTTCTTTGTTTGAAGACTTGAATGAGTCATGGGAGGTGCTTGCAGAGCCAATACAGACTGTATGATGAAAATCTTCTAACTGAATGCCATCAATATCTCATATCAATATTGCGACTTTCATGTTTGTTGTTCTCTATATCTAGGTGATGCGAAGATATGGCATCCCAGAGCCTTATGAGAAGCTAAAAGAGCTAACCAGAGGAAGAGCAGTTACCAGGGAAAACATAAGGGAGTTCATTGAAGGTTTGGAATTGCCCACTGAAGCAAAGGCCAACCTGTTGGAGTTAACCCCTCGTACCTACGTTGGAGCAGTAGTTGAATTGGCTAGAGCAGTTGATATGGCTGTGAATTCAGTGAACAGACTAAGATATTGGACTGATACTAAGAACAATTGCAAGTAATTTACCAGTAATATGGATTTGTTCACATTCAAAGATTTACCCTGCATTTGTGCAACTCTATAATTGAGGAAAATGATAATTGAACACAATCAACCCTGATTTTGGAGGAAAACTGAGGGTTGAATATTTTGTAACCAATTTTCATAGTACAGATTTGTATTGTGGTGATGAAACATTCGACCCTCCTTCAAGCTTGCATGTGAATTGAATATGTGAGATTGTGTTTATTTTTTTCATTTCTTTTATATTTTTAAATTTTATTGGAGGATAATTATGGAACATTATGTAGTGGGATAATTTTGTTGATGTGTAATTATGAATGGAATAATATTTTATTATGTAGAAATTGTTATTTTTATACAGGAATTTTTATATTATTATGTAATTATTATAGAGAAATTTTAATATTTTTAATAATTTTATCGGAGGATTTTTTTTTCTTTTTTGTGACGGCACTGCAGTCCCAAAAAACAGAAAATTTTGTTATTTTTATTGATTTTGTTACAGGTTTTATTTTTTGCGACGACATTAAATTGTCGCAAAAAATAGAAATTTTATTATTTTTTTTAATATTTTTTGCGACGGTATTACACTGTCGCAAAAAATAAGAATTTTCATATTTTTAATACTTTTTGCGACGGCACCACACCGTCGCAAAAACAGTACTTTTGCCGTTGCAAAAGAAAGACTATTAGCGACGGTATTTTTTTCCATCTCAAATAATATTTTTAGCGACGGTAAAATAGGGCCGTCGTAAAAAAGTCAAGAAATTTCAAACGTTATTAGCGATTGCACGGTGCCGTCGCAAAAAAGGCAAAAATGCCGTCGCAAAACATTAGCGACGGCACTTGCCGTCGCAAAAACTCTTTTGCAACCCCTGCAGTTGCAACCCCCCTGTTGCCGTCGCAAACAGTATTAGCAACGATATTAGGAGTATTAGCGACGGTATTTTACCGTCGCAAAAAGTCAATTTTTTTGTAGTGTGTTTTGATTTTTTCTTCTCCTTGATATCTAAAGACAAAACTCTTTTTTTTTTTAAAAAAAAAAAAAAAAAAAAATTGGGTCATCATTAGTGAATCCAAGGGTGATAATGAGAATCTTGAATTTTAAACCAATCTAGTGTTGAAAGAATGAGATTTTAATATACATATATGTTTGTTTTGAGAAGATGATTAAAAATTAATTTTTAAATTTTTTTTTAAAAATATATAAAATACATAAAAAATAATATGATCTAAAACGAGTTAAAAATTAAAAGATTTTTAGCCATTTTTTTCAAAATAGTCCAGTTGTCATTATATATATACCTAGTAATGAGAGGGTGCATTGGAATTGGATCCTGCCTAATAGTACAACAAAAAGAACCGAAATTTAAAAACATAAGAAAAAGTTAATAACAACAAAAAGCGAGCTATATAGATGATAACCAAAACATCCACTTGGCAATGCACACTCCAATTTAGAAAATAAGTGAGAGTACTAATTAGTATTATCATTAATGATATGATAGTGGGTCTCACCCATTGTCACAATATTGTTGTGTCTATTTTTTTTTTTTTTTAAAATAAATATCATATCATTAATGATTATTTTAGAACATCACTTTTAATGGTCTCTAGCATTGCCCCATCAGTTTTGCTATCCTAAAAAGTAAACGAATTAATTTGCTCATTCTTTTCTTTCAAACTTATTCATTAATAGTCGTACAAGGTTTCACTATTTAAATCAAAAGCTCCTACTGTGTAGGACCATTCTCTGCCTACCGTATCCTCTCTCTCTCTCTCTCTCTCTCTCTCTCTCTCTATATATATATATATACATTGTGAGGTTCTCCTCTCCACTCATCCTGTGGTGCCATGAGAGTTTGTTCCACTATTTTTTTTTTGGGTCTTCTTTAGATTGGATAAACTGAAATTTTTGAGCAGCAAAAAAAGGGAATTTTATGACACCATGTTTAATGAAGTCATAAACATTGCCTCGTAGCAAGTTTCTTGAGCACTTTGTTGTTTTCTCTCCTGTTGAATTATGTTCTAATTCTGCAGTATAAATTCCAATCTTCACCAACTTTGAATTAGTGCATCATACAGAATCTATCCAAATAAAAATTACAAGTGGCACATTAATATAAGGCTTAGCCTTGAGATTGGTGGTGTACTGTTTCAAAGTTTTAAGTTCGAAATCTCGTACGTACAAATAATTTTTTGAAATCTTGGTGGTCAAGACTTGAGATTTGAGTGTGTGCTCTCTTCAGTATCTTAAGTTCGAAACATCATAGGTATAAATAATTTCTTGAGACTAATCTATATAATATTTTGCCATGGCTTTAAATGGTTCTCTTTCAGTGAATAGTGGATTGATCTGCCAAATTAGTTAGTTAAATAGGCCGAATAGCTAGTTACAAAAAAAAAAAAAATTTAATAACACCACCGTATGTTTTGAAATGAATCTGGCTGAGTCATACATTTATTTATTTATTTTTTTGGGTATGTATTTTACTATGCACGGAATTTGTGTCGGTAGCATTGTTGTTACATCATCTCCAAGGCATCCAATATTGGATAAAGATAGAACCTCAATTTCTATATACAGATACTGAAAATTTCAAGGCATTACCCAATTATAATTCTTTTTTATTTTTTTATTTTAATAAGGGTGTTTCAATAGTAGAAAGATCATGAATCGCTTTTCACAATGATTGTTGTTGTTTATCAATATTGATTATTATTATTATTTAATAAACTCCACTAAATGGAGTTCCTAATGGCCTACCACAAACCAGTGCCCAAAAAAATAGTGTGCCACTTAATATGACAATGCTTGCTGTTGTGTACCACTCCCAAAAGCAATATTTGCGTCCAAAACAAGAGTCTACTTGGTATCAATTTGCCTTACAATTTTCTACAATGAAAACAGCTAATGAATGGCATGTATATATGTATATGACTCATGCAATAATATATATTCCATTTTAGGCCCATATCATATGTATGTTATGATTTATATTAATTGATGTTATTTTTGAATTATTGTGGTGTTAATTATGGATCATTTTGATTTATTGTAGTTATGAGAACAATAAATTATTAAATCAAAGTTAATTATACACTACAACATTTTCTTAGTTTAGTGACATTTGAAAGTGCCACAAAACTATTCTTCTAATGACATTTTTTGGTCTTGTGGCATTTTGAACAAGTGCCACTTCTATCGGTGCCACGGTAGATACAAGTGGCACGGTAGATACTTGCAAGTGCCACTGCACCATTATGGTTAAAAACTTTCAATGACATTTTAATGTCATGGTAGATATTATTTGTGGTACTATCAAGCGCCATTAAAAAAAGAGTTAGTGACACTTATAAGTGTCATTACACCATCAAGACTAAAACCTTTCAGTGACACTTTAATGTCATGGTAGGCACTATTCGTGACGCTATTTAGTGCCATTCGTGACAATAATTCGTTGTAGAACAATTTGATCTGCTCTTGCAGAGACTCGAACCGCCAACCTCCCGCACCATAAACCTTATACACCACACTCTTCCCACTACATCTCTATAGCACCATATGATTATATATGCAACATATATTTTTTATATAGTACATACATCTATATTAATATAAAAGTATATGTATAAACATAATTATTTTATTGAACATAATTTATGTAAAATAAACTATTTACTAGTAAAATAAAAAAAGACCACTTTTGGCGACTAAAAATATTTTTTGGTCGCCAATTCTATACTTTGGGCTACTAATTGTTTTTTAGTTGCTAAAAAATTTAACTTTTGTCGACCAAAATCGGATTTGGTCACCGAAGATGCACTTTCAGCTATCAAAATTTTGGTCGCCAAAAAATTTAATTCCCGCCTTAGGATTTTAGTTCTCCCGCGCTAAAAATAACCACTTTTGGCGACTAAACTTATTTTTTAGTCGCCAATTATTGACTTTTGGCTACTAAAATTTTTTTAGTCACCAAAAAACTTTACTTTGGGCTACTAAATTTTTTTTTTGTCACTAAAACCCATATAATCAGCGACCAAACTTAGTTTTGGTCGCCAATTGTAGACTTTTGGCTACTAAAATTGTTTAGTTGCCAAAAAACTTTACTTTTGGTTACTAATGCTGTTTTGGTTGCTGAAAGCTATACTCTCAGCGACCAAATTTTTTTTGGTCAGGAAATTTAGTCGCCGAATATGTTTTTTCCTGTAGTGTATATTGAGTTTAATTTATTTATTTTTAATCATTTACTGCATTGTAAAAATCTTAAAAATATATTGGCATTTTTTATTTTTTCAAAAATGCCATTATAAGCTTGGAAAGTTTTTGACTTAGTGGCATTTCTCAAAATGTTATAAAATATTTGTTTATGAAACTTTTCACCTAAGTGCCATAAAAAGTAATTTGCACCTACCTAGTGTCCTGACATTTTTTAAAAAATGCCATTGTTACTAAAGTTTAGTGGCATCTGTTGGTAAATGTCACGAACATAATTTTTTGTGTCATTATTTTATAAAATGCCATAAAATTAATGTGACATTTCTTTATTGAAATGCCACTAGAGTCTTATATGTTTGTGGCTTTGTGGCATTTATCTAATGTGTCACCAAATATTATTTTTATGGTATTTTCTAAAAACATGTCACTAGTATAGTGTCACTAAAGTGTGTTTTTGTTATAGTTTTGTGACACTTGTTCATTAAAATGTCACTAGAGCCTTTTATGTTTGTCGTTTTGTGACATTTTTAAAAAAACGTGCCACTAAATATCATTTTTGTTTCATTTTTTAAAAATATGCCACTAGTGTAGTGCCACTAAAGTATGTTTTTGTTGTAGTTTTGTGACACTTATTCATTGAAATGTCACTAGAGCCTTTTATGTTTGTCGTTTTGTGACATTTTTAAAAAACGTACCACTAAATACTATTTTTTGTGGCATTTTTTAAAAATATGCCACTAGTGTAGTGCCACTAAAGCATGTTTTTGTTGTAGTGATAACTCACAGTAGTGTTTGATTAAGTACTAAAATAATATTGATTAGGATCCATGGTTGTAGGTTGGGTTGTTAATAAACTAATCTTCCCCTATGCCCGAATGGTTTTACTAAAGTAAACTTAAATTTAAATGACTTAAAGTGAAAGTGCATTCGGTTATACCCTTGTTTTTTATTTATTTTATTTTATTTTATTATTATTTTTTTTTGTGCGTGGAGGAGGAGGGGTGGTAAATTATGTCAAATTAACTCACACACATCCAACAAAAAAAAAAAAACTGAGACGTCATTTAGGAAGAGATTTTTTTAGTAGTTTCTTAATTTTTTTAAGAGGTGAAAAAAGTTATGTTTGAAAATTATTTTTATTTATTTATTTTTTGCTGCTTTTGTAGTTGTATAAAAAAAACGTGAAAAGTTGATGTGATTTTTTAACTTTTTATCTGAAATTTTCATTTTACCTTTATTTTAGTCTTATTTTCAATTCTTTGTTGCTCCACCAACCTCTTTGGATTCATTAATTGATTTGAATTTTGAAAATACCACTCACGTAAATTAATTTAGATTTCAAAATTAGATACTGTGTTTAGAGTATTGATTAATAATTATTAAGTGAATTACTTTAACGGTCCCTATATTTTGAGATTTGGGGTCTATGATTTTTTAATTATGACATATTTGACTCTGAATTTTAAATTTTGTTTCAAATAAGGACAATTGAAAATAACATTGTTTAATTTCAAGGGCAAAATCATCAATTTGATAAAATATAAACTAATTTGATAAAAATAAATGTCAAAACAATATTTTTGAATTTTTTAAAAATTATTTCTACCCACTAAAGAAAAAATAATGTAAAATTGATAAATCTTTTAGACATTTATTTATTTATTTATTTTACCAAATTAATTTTTATTATGTGTTTGAATGATGATCATGTAATGTGTAATTGTTTTTATTTTTATTAAATTAGTTTATATTTTTTTTAAAGTCAAATATGATGACAATTTTGATATCATTGTTAAGTCAATCAATTAAATCAAACAATCCAAAACTAAAAACATTTTATATATTAAATATATCGATTATACGTTAAAATCCTAACAATCACTCATTACATGATCATCATCTAAACACATAATAAAGATTAATTTGATAATAAATAAATAAATAAATGTCTTAAAGATTTATTAAGTTTATATAATTTTATTTTTGATTGGTAGAAATAATTTTAAAAAATTCAAAAATATTTTTTTGACATTTATTTTTATCAAATTAATTTATATTTTATTAAATTGATGATTTTGTCCTTGAAATTAAGCAATGGTATCTTCAATTATTCTTATTTGGAACAAGATTCAAATTCAGGGTCAAATTTGTTACAATTGAAAAGTCAAGGACCAAACTGACACGAGACTCAAACTATAAGGACTATTCATCTTGCTTGTTTCCAGTTTTCAAAAAACACTTTTCAAAAAATTCTATTTTCTTATTTTTCGTATTTTTTTTGTTTTTATTGAATTTTTTTAATATTTTAAGCAATTTTTTTACTTTTTAGACACACCGAACATAAATGTACCTAAAAAGTAAAAGAATTATAATTTTTTTTAAAAAAATTCACTAAATATCAAAAATACAAAAAAAAGACAAGAATTCAGTATATTTTTTGTATTTTTATGTATTTATTAATTTTTTAAAATATTTTTTCACAAATTTTTTATTTCTTAGATACATCTAAGTAAGGTGCATCTAAAAAAGTAAAAAAAAAATATTTAAAATTTTAAAAATATTCACTAAAAACAAAAAAATACGAAAATCAAAAAAGTCAATTTTCAAAAAACTTAATCCAGAAAACTCCAACCAAACACACTGATTAATATAATTCACCCATAATTATTTATAGAAATACATGTAAAAATATACAGTTAAATATACAATTAAAACCCATAAAATATATATATACACAACTAATCACTGAGTCAGTCATCAAGTTAAAAAACTTGATATGGAGTATTTTTTTTCTTCATTATTTAAAAAAAAAATCACAATTTATTTCCAAAACTTATTTGAACCATTTATGAAAGAATGCAAGATATAAGAATCTTAGAGACTAAGGCCAAGTTTGGCAGGTCTCAAAAAAAATTAAAAATTAAAAAAATACTCAAAAAGTTAAAAAGTTATCACTATTCATCAAACAAAATATTAAAAAATTAATTTTACACACAAAAATACAACTCATCAATCACAATAAGTCAGATCTGTGCTGTGGTTCAAAAGGAAAATTACATAGTTAGGGTGCAATTTTAACATACTATTGTTCGGCCCGTGGGGGCCCATCACAGGTCCCGTTTTAATAATCTGAACCGTTAATGTGTAAAACTCGTCGACTACTATATGGCTGTAAAAAATCACGTTGATCGGATATCGATAACTACATGATCAAATCAGTTTTGTATTAAAAAAAAAAGATTGTGTTATAGTTAACGGTTGAAAAAAATAATTCTGATTAGATACCTATCGATATCTGATCAACATGATATTTTGTAGGCATATAATACTCGACGAGTGCTACACATTGAACGGTTCAGATTATCAAAACAAGACCCGTGATGGCCCCCACCAGTTGAAAAGCACCGTCCAGTGAAATGCCTAAAAAGTAGACAATTACTCTTACCATCTATTCAACTTGCGCATGAAGGACAGCCATACAACCCAAAAAACAAATCTTCTCTTACACACTAATTTATACAATTTTTTAATACATAATTTTTCATAAAAAGTCAAAAAGTTAACCCACACAATTATATTTTTTTTCTCAACTTTTTAGTCTAAAAAGTCAAAAAATACACTTATTTAGGACACTCCAAATAACCTCTAAATGTTTAAAATTGTAAAACATTCTTATCATTGAATGTCACAGAGAATTAACACGCGAGTAGCAGATATGTAAACGAAAAATGACATGAATAATAGAATAGTTCCATAATACTAACAACATACCTAGGCTAGGTATCATTGCGTTGCTACCTCAGCTTTTGCAAATTCTCTAGTTTCCTCATATGATATTCAACATAGCCAAACAAACAAAAATGCTTTGGAGCACTAGAGCAAGAGCTCTAGAGCAAGCACTAATGACGTGACGCCCATTGCGCCCACTGTTGCTAACTTGCCATTTTCTCTCTCTTTCTCTCTCTATTCGCTCCTTCCTTCTCTTTTCCATTTCTCTCTCTATTTAATGAAGATCGACTCTCTCTCTGCCGATCAACAATTGATCTCTCTATTCATGATTCTCTCTGTCTTCGACCTTTCACTCCGCGATGAGAGGCCAGAGCTGATTCAAACCCCTAACTGTCTCTAACCAAGATCGGCGCCGACACATCACAACTGAGAGAGGGAGAGAGCTTTGTTAAAAAGAAATAGGTACACACACACACACAGAGTTGTGTTTAGAAACAGAGCTGAAAACATTGATTAACATGAAGGGTTTTGCTTGAAAACTTCCAAAGCAGCACCAAAAATGTCCCATTTGAAGGTATCGATCAAAATTTCTAAATGAAAAAAGACCAATGAACCAATTTACAAACTGATTTACATGATTTCAAGAGAAACCCACATCAAATCCAATAGATAAAAAGTTTGAAAAACACATTTCAAACAAAATCCATGAGACAAAATAACATTTGTCAACAACCCAAGTGAAGAAAGGTCCCAAAGAAAGAACACCATGAAACCCCCATGAAAGAAACAGAGGCATTAATGGTATAAAAGAAATAATATACCAATTCTTTGCCAAGCTCAATATCAACATCTTGGTAGCTATTTTTTTTCCCCTAGTTACTCCCCCAGAAGACACAAACCCTCTTGAACTTGGATTGCTTCATTTCACTCTCTTTGTCCATTCTTCTTCTTCTTCTTCTTCTTCTTCTTCTTCTCTCTCTATTTCTCTCTCTCTCTCTCTCTCTCTCTCTCTCTCTCTCTCTCTCTCTTTCTATATATATATATATATATTTGTCTGTATCTTCTGTACGTTTTGTTGGTTAGAAGAAATTACAATTGGCTTACAAAAAGAAAGAATTTGCCTCTCTCTCTCTCTCTCTCTCTCTATATTGCTCTTGGTACAAATCTGCAAATGCTTTCAAATAGAGAGAAGAAGACGGTGACAGAGGCGTGGTTTTACATTTGCCCTTTTTTTTTTTTTTTTTTTTTTTTTTTTTTCAATTCAATGCATGAAGCATACGCATTATAAATATGAAGGTGTGGTTTTACATCTCTTTTTGGCTGCTACGTAAGTAGAGCTGCGTTTAGAGCTCGTTCATTAGCGGTTTGAATTGCAACTGGCCAAACAAAACCCTATGTAAGAATGCCTCATACTTGTCATTTCCATCTCTCACTCATCACTTAGGTGGTGTTTGGCAAGTGGTTTTGGGGCTAAAATAACCACAAAAAATAAAATAGGCTATTTTAGCCACAACAAATAAAATATCACATTCAACCCATAATCATTACACTATTCTCTCACAAAAAAAGTCAAAAAAACCAAAAAGTCAAAAAACCCTTCCCAAACCAAGTTTTTTAGCTAAGGCTAAAATAGCTAAAAAAGCAAAAAAGTCAAAAAACCAACCCACTTCCCAAACGAAGGCTTAGGCTTGTTTTGGGAAGTTGGCTTTTAGTCATTTTTTTGGTTTGTAGTAAAAGTTAAAAGTTGACTTTTTTAAAAAAAAAATTCATTTGGAAAGGTGGTTTTTAGCCAATGGTGAAATTATAATTTTACCCCTCATGAGTCAAAATATGCTACATGGATGAAGTTGTAATATTTTAAACTAAATAAGGGTAGTTTGGTCATTTGATTATGATTTGACATCATAAACAAATATTAATCAAAAAAGTCAAAAGTCACTTTTTACTAACTTTCCAAATTATTTGTCTAAAAAAACCAAAAACTTAGTTAAAAGTTAAAAAATCACTTTTTACAATCTTTCCAAAACAATCCTTAGTGACCATTTGGATTGTATTACCAATCATTGAATACACTGTTCATGTTTGGTTCATTTATTATTTTTTCACGGAGTGCTGATTTATACCCCCAGTGGGGGTCGCGCCCCCAGTGAGGTGGCACGCCCCCACTGGCCGCCCACCCAAAAAAAAAAAAAAAAAAAAAAACTGTTTTTTGGCCAACCCCGGGGTGACACCTCACTGGGGGTCACCCCCAGCTGGAGGTACAAGGCATTTGCCTTTTTTCACGTGATTGGAAAATTTTATTTTAAAAAAGGATGTTTGTTTGGTTTTTAAAAAAAAAATATTATTGTAAATTTAAGTTTTTCTTCAATTTAAGGAAAGACAATTGAAAAAAAAAATTTGTCACATCAAAAAAATATTTCCATATTAATTTTTAAAAAACTTTGTCCGGTTTTAAAAATAACCAAACAAAAATTCTAAATTAAAAAAAAAAAAAGAGTTTAGAAAATAGAAACTAAACATAATGAATCATCATTATTATTATTTTTGAAAATATTAAAATAATAATGATAGTATATCAACTAATTAATTTGTTTGGCATGTTAGATGTAAGCATATTTAAAAAAAAAAAATTGGATACTCATTATCTTTTTATTTTTTTATATATATTTTCATAAAAATTTAAAAAATATACTTGTTTATATCATTCTAAATAATTTCTAAATTTGAGTACTCCTATTAGATTATGTCCCAAAATTATTCTGGAAATCTTAGTTAAAAACAGCTCAACTCATCCATTTCATTCATTCATTCGTTGATCCTCCACTCCAAAAGTATTTACATTTCCGGAATTTAGAAGGAAACAAAAAGAGAGGGGGGGGGGGGGTGGTTTGTCTACTACGCAGCCCACATGAATCTTTCATGCGAAACCCCCGTGAAGTCCCCCAACCAAAAGAAACAGTAAATACTAGTTTGGATCACTCCCTCGTGAAGTGAAGAAACAATCAAAAAAGGAAGAAACAAATAAAATAAAATCAAGGGAAGTGATGTGAGGTCTCATGAGTCTCCACGGCGTTCTCTGTCTGATCTTCTTGACTCTGATTGTCTTTGGGGTTGTCGGTCCGATCACCACCGTCCCATTTATTATCGGGCATTTGAGAAGCAGAACTGTTGCTTCCGAAAGAGGAAGCTCTGCTGGAGATGGGTGTGGCCAAGAACGTTGGCTTGGCTTGTCCGGCCATTATCACCAGATATTTCTCTTCAAAGAGCGGCGCCAATTTAGGTTTCTCCCCGGAATCGGCATCGGCGCCGAGCTCGACGTCTCTGTCGGCGGAGTTGGCGTCGTCGTTATCGCGGTCGAGGTAGCCTGAGAGCTTCCAGTAGGAGCAAGCGAGGATGAGAAGGGCGAAGGCAATGAGACCCAGCATCGCCGCCAGCCCCCCGAACAGGTACGGCACCGGTGAGTGCCACGGCGACCGCTGTACTGCCGACACCATTGGTGCCTCAGAAACCATCTCTGTACTCATCATTTTCCCTTGCTTTTTAGATTCAAAAAATGTGGCTCAAGAGAGAGAGAATGACGTATACGGAAGAAAGAGAGGTGGGAAGTGGATTGATTGAGAATGCAAAGATGGGTTTTCAGGTGTTATTTATAGAGAGAACGGTTTTGGTTTTTTAGAGAGAGAGAGAGAGAGATTTATTTTTTTTTGGTGATTAATGTCGTCATAAGTGGGTCCTAGTTAATATATTAAAATAAGCATACAGTAAAATCCACTTACGAGCAAGGTGGGCTTGGTCCTATGGAATCATGATTTCAGACTTGAGACAGTTAGAATCATGGTGTTTGCTGCCAAACAAGACCTTATCATCAGTCATCACATTTTCTTTTCATATTTTTTGGAGGGCAATATTTTGTAGGGGCGTAAGGCTCGTTTGGTTACTTATTTTTTTGGTTAAAATAAATTTAAAAGAAGTTAAATATCACGTTATATATATATTAATTAATTATTTTTTTAAATTATTTATTTAATTAAAAAACATTAATTTTTATCATCTTGTAAAAAAGTTAATTAAAAAACATTAATTTTTATCATCTTATAAAAAAGTTAATTTGTCAAATAGGCATTGATGATAGTTGTCACCAAGAAAAAAATAAATGATTTATTTTTTAAAAATACACTTATTGATTAATAAAATAAAAATATTTCAGTTATCAATTAAATTATAATTTTTTTTATAAATAATACAAATATAAGATTTTACAAAAATAAATTATTTGAATTATTAAAATGAGACTTATAATAGATGAGTAATGTCAGAGATTTTAAAAATTCTACTAAAATTTTTATTAAATGTCTTATATGGATGTAGAATTCACACAATGTAAGTTCTATGTGGGTTTCACATTTATGCGAGACATTTAGTAGAATTTTTGATAGAATTTTTAATATATATATTTTTTATAATAGATTCAATGCACCAAACAACACTTTCCATCCAAAATTTTAACTAAAGAGATAATCCTAAGGTGGTTTGGGATGATCTAAATAAGTATGTTTTTTAACTTTTTATGAAATGTGGGTTGAGTTTGAAGTGATGTGGTAGAGAGGTGATATGACTTAAATAAGATAATTGTGGTGTTTGGAAAGTTTGGGACTTGGGTTTTTTTTTGATTTTTTTCACAAAAGACGTACTTTTCGCAAAATAAAAAAAATACATCCAAACAAAATATTACATCCAACCTTATAATCATTTCACTTTTTCTCTCACAAATATCACATCCAACCATAAAAAAACCTAATTATCTTTCCGAACACAAAAAAAATTTTCTTCAATAATATCCTACAACTAAAAAAACCTACATAAAAACTCACTTTCCAAACACCCACAATGTGACTTAAATAAGATAATAATTTTTTAACTTTTTAATTTTTTTAAGTTATGACAAAGAAGGCTTAAATCTTCAATATAATTTATGAAAAATGATTTTTCCCCCGAAAAATCATTCCCCAAATCCCCCGTTTTTTTTTTGTTCTCTCGTTTACATCTGAAGAGGGGGAAGGCAAGAGAGAGAGAGAGGGAAAAAGAGAGAGGAGAGGAGAGAGGGAAACAGAGAGAGAGAGGGAGAGAAAAAGAGAGGAGAAGAGAAAGAGGAGGGGGAAGAGGGAATGAAGGGGGAATGGAGAGAGAGAGAGGCCCCTCCGCCTCTGTCGATAGCCCGGCCGATTGTCGCAGTTCGTCTGATCGTCGCAACTCATTGCAGATCGCCCCGCCTCCGCCTCGCCTTCACCTCTGCCTCCGTCGCCGATCGTCGCACCTCCGCCCTAGCCAGATTTTTTTTTTTTTTTTTTTTTTTTTTCTGGATCTGAAATGGTTGATGATGAAGATGAATGGTTGATGGCTCCTCCAGTTCTTTTTCTTCCTTCTCTTCTTCTTCTTCTTCTTCTTCTTCTTCTTTCTTCTTTTTTGATTTTCTTCTTCTAAAAAAAAAAAAAAAAAAAAATCAAAATGGCAAAGACGACGTCGTTTTGATTTCAAGGGAATTTGAGAGCTTCTTTTTCGAGCTACCAATCACTTCTGATAATTTATTTGCGTATTTGTTTGGTAAAATATTTTTTTTGATGGGAATAAAGTCATTGCATCAATGGTACAGTTGGTTCTGTACCCACCGTACAACAGTGGTGCAGCATGCATGCAATCGTGGTCTGCCAACCCAAGAGACCAATTGGGTCCCACGGAAAGTTAAAAACACCTCCTAAATGTTTTTTTTTTTTTTTTTTTTAACGTTATTTTAACCTCTAAAGAGTGGTTTTACGCAAAGAAGATGGGTTATGGTAATGCTATCTGATCAGAATTGGGCCAATTGGGGGGCATCGGTGGATGATTATACATATGTCATGACTAGGTTTCCATCTCCAAATAAAGGTAGGTCCCTTGCCAGGTTCAGTGTGTCATCCTCGTCTGTGCTAATTCAATGACGAGGCACTTTCAAACTTTTTCATTCTACCATTAGACTCTCAAGTAAATTTGAGGCACTAGTTGGTTCATTCATTTTTATGATTAGTTAGATTAAAAAAATAATATTCACCCAAAAAAAAAAAAGATTAAAAAATAATGACAAATGTATTATAAATGAAATTATTTTTTATCATTTTAAAATAATGATAATTTCATAAAAATAATCTAAGGAATCATTATTTTATTCTATCTCATTCTAATAAATCAAATAGAACACTAAAGTTTTATATCATACACACATCCACTTTAATAATTCAGCATTTGTTGAAAACTTATAATTTAAGGACACCTTTTATCTTTTATGGTGAATTGTATTAATTTTTATTGAGATTTAATACAAATAGAGTAAAGACACAATGATAGATAAATAAGATAAAATTTATATTTTAATATAAAAGAGATAATAATCCTTTATTTTTATTGATTTATTTATTTTTATCAATATGGCTAATGCATTGTAGATGAACAAGAGACAGTATCTTGTAAATTAAAATCTTAAAAGTGTCTAAAATAATTATGATAAATTCATAAGAATGGAAATATTTGCCCTAACTTTTAATATTTAACATTTTCCAATTTGGGAATTTGAGAAGTGTTTGCATATGATTAGTCTGTCTTTTTGTGCCAATTTAGTTGGAATGAGGAGATGTCACTACTATAAATTTTTCATTTTTCCATTATTTATGTAATCTTTAGTTGTTTTTTTTTTTTTTTTTTTGGGGGGGGGGGGGGGGGGTTGATAAAAAAAAATTCTCTTCCCTTTTGATAATAGGATTTTCATTCCTTTTGATAATTTAATCTTGTGATACAAATATTGGAGTCTTGAGTAGGGAAAAAAGAAAAAAAAAAGAAACTACAATAATATTGAGACATGTAACTGATAGCACAAAAATCCAAAATAATAAAGACAAAAATGTGTAACCGATGATGAGAAAGTTGTTGAAAGAAAGAACAGTAAACGGTTTCAAAGCATTATGTTTTTGGACTCCACGCTATCAGCATTTGCGGAGAGCTCTCTCTCTCTCTCTCTGTGTCCCACGCCTCTAATGCTCTCTTTAGCTCTCGGCCTTTTCTCAAGTTCAGTCCACTTGGGTAACGCTTTCCAAAAAGAGCAATGATACATATGAGCTCTAGTAACGTTGTAAAATAAAAAAATAAAAAAATGTTATATGTATTAATTAGTGTGATAATTAATATTTTAATTGATGATGTAATACAATTGGTGTATGTAATACCACCGATAAAAAAAAACAAATAAACAAAAATACAAGTTGAAACATCACATCACATGATAAAATTTATTATTAGAGCTCTCTGTAAAACTCTTTTTCTGGAACTCCTAATCATTTTTCTTTCAAAAACTGTATCCAATTTTAAAATTAAGAAAGACAAAACTCTTAATTAAAAAAATAAACTACTTAAATTGTTGAAGTAAAACCTATTATAAGTACGAGTTGACATTGATAAATATATATGAAATCATTGTGTTTAGCATTTAACTGTAAAAAAAAGAAAAAAAGAAAAAAAAAGAGAGTAAAGAATCCTTCTATATGTAGCATTTTCCAAAACTATACACAATAGTAACACTATGAAAGAATCAAATAAGTATGTAGTTATCAAAACTCATTTAAAACCTATTTAATAGTACTTTTTTTCAAATTAATAGTTGATAATTTTAAAATAAAAATAAAAAGAATATCTCTTTTATTTTTCACGTAATCAGGTTGTTTTAATTTATTTAAGTTATTTATGTCACACGAATTATAATAACAAAAGTTGCTATTATAATTGTAAACAACACCAAAAAGTAATAATAAGAAAAAGTTGTAAACAATACCAATAAATAATCACTGAGAATTATCATCAGTTTCACTTGAATAATTATATATAAATACCTACAAGATAAATTGTTCAAGTTATCATACCAGGACCATTATGGACCCGTAAGCAAAAATGTACAATCCCAAACTTTTAATTAAGTATATTATTATTTCAAGTAGTTGATCAAGAAAAGGGAAAATATATTTGAGTAATATAATATACAAAAGACTGTGTAATCCAATTATTTACGAACCCTAAAATGAAATATCTAGGGCTCAAACTCAAGTGGATTTAGCCTTGGCAAATTGGCGTATCATAAAATACAAGGAAAGCATTCGGACCCACAAAGCTTTACGACCCCCACCATCACTAGTAGATGTCTTTGCCTGCCATGCAACTCTCTCTCTCAACTACACGTTACGCATACATGCTTGGATGATGCCCCTTCCAAAACCAAACTCTTAATTTCCCTTTTCTATTTCCATCTCTCTTTTATTTTCTTTTCTTTTTTTCATGTCTCTCCACGTCTATACTATGCCATATTCTAATGTAAATGCGTCAGTTATTATTATTAGGGTGAATTACACTAATAATCCATGTAGTTTGGGACTTGTGTCACTTTGGTCCCTGACTTTTCAATTGTGACACATTTGACCATGAATTTTGAATTTTATTTCAAATAAGGACAATTGAAAATATCATTAGATTTTTCAAGGGTAAAATTGTCAATTTGATAAAATATAAATTAATTTGACAAAAATAAATGTCAAACATATATTTTTAAATTTTTAAAAATTATTTATACTCACTAAAAATAAAATTATATAAAAATTAATAAATCTTTTAGATATTTATTTATTTTTTTTACCAAATTAATTTTTATTATGTGTTTGGATAATGATCATGTAAAATCAATTTTTAAAAATTAATCATGTAATTTTTATTAATTTTTATCAATTTTACATAATTTTATCATTGGTAGATAAAAATATTTTTTTTAAAATTAAAAATATTTTTTTGACATTTATTTTTTTTAAATTAGTTTATATTTTATTAAATTGACAATTTTGCCCTTGAAATTAAACAATAATATCTTCAATTGTCCTTATTTGGAACAAGATTTAAAATTCAGGGTCAAATGTGTCACAATTGAAAAATCAGGGACCAAAGTGACACGAATCCCAAACTATAGAGACTGTTAGTGTAATTTGCCCTTATTATTATTATTATTTTTCTTTTGTAGCTTGAGTAATAGGAGAAAATTAGACACATGAGTAACATTGAGACGTATCACGTGTGCCAACAATGACTAATATATGAATTTGTATATAACAAATTAAAATTCATAACTCATAAAATAAATAATTTAAATTATTAAAAAAAACATTTGATGAATACTAAATTTTTTTAACATAAGGTAATGAAGATGATGTTATATATGTGTATGTACATTAATATATGAATTTGACCATGCCATGCGTCACCTTCCACCACCCGACGTACACGCCAAGAATATTTGGACATTCCACCTCGGAAAATATTTTTGAGACTCCAATTTTTTTTTGACAATTCTACTTACAATGATATGTCCGGATAAGTATTAACTTTTTATTCATTACGCATATAATTGTTGAGAGTCCAATTCTCCTAAGTAAATTTATGAATAAAAAATGTAAATCTCTAGCATTACTCATTCCATCTTCATACTATGCCTTCGAACACTCCAAACATTATGTATTTATAATTTTATATTTAAATTTTTGTATGTTTGGATGAATAGGGGTTAAATTTGAAAACTATTTACCATTATTTATTAGATGCAGAGTTTTAAACTAATCTAATTATAGTTTTTGAAAAAAAGAAAAGAAAGGTTGTGTGAGCACTACAAGAAAAAGCACTTTCGGCGACTAAAGTTTTAGTCGCCAAAAGCCCTTTTTTAGTCGCCAATACTCATTTTTTCACTTTCCCCGACTAAAATCTTTAGTCGCCGCTGTGGTCGCCGAAAAACTGTCGCGAAAAGCTTTGGCGACTAAACATTTGTTAGTCGGCAATACATATGTCTTCGGCGACTAAATAATTAGTCGCCAATACTCCATTCCATTTTGGGAAATTATACTTTTAGCGACTAAACCTTTAGTCGCCAATACTATTTTTATTTTATTTTTTATTTATCTTTCGGCGACCAAAATGCATTAGTCGCCAATAGTAGTTTTTCAAAAAAAAAAAAAAAAGCCCCTGCTGGAGCTCCCAAGGCTCGAACCTACAACGTTGAAGCCAAACACGCCCCTGAACCTTAAGCAACACCTGGTCCCACTACGCCACTCACACATCTCATGATTATTAATGCAACATTTATTATTTATATACTATATTTACTGGTATATATAAAAATTGTATATATAAAAATAAATTATTTTATTTAATATATTTCATGTAAAAAAATAAAATATTTACAAAAAAAATTGGGTAGCACTTTTGGCGACTAAATCTCAATTTTAGTCGCCAATTCTCCAATTTTTGGCTACTAATTTGTGTTTCTGTCGCTAAAACAAATGAGTCCCGCCTAAGGATTACACATTTGGCGACTAAACAGAACTTTTGTCGCCAAAACCTCAACTTTGGGCGACTAAAATGCATTTTAGTCGGCAAAACACTTGTAATGGGCGACTAAACTCTTTTTTAGTCGCCAAAACCATCACTTTTGGCTACTAAATGATTTTAGTCGCCAAAAACCATGCCTTTTAGCTACAAAATTGTTTTCAGTCGCTAAAAGTGCTATATTCGGCGACTAAAATGACCTTTAGTCGGTAAAAGCCCTATTTTCGGCGACCAAACTGCTTTAGTCGGCAAAATTGCTGACGTTTGGCGACAAAACTGATTTTAGTCGCCATTTGTACGACTTTTAGCGACGAAAATGATTATTTTAGTCGCCAATGCTGCATTTTCTTGTAGTGGAGGAAGCTTCATAAAACATTCATACTGAATGGATTAGACACTTTATATAATTAATCATTAGAAGTATATACACAATAACGTGTGAGGTAGTAAAAAGGAGTTGTGTGTAGTACATAACAATTATTGGTTAGGATTCTCATTTGAAAATTGCTTTGGACCCCACTGGGGGTCGACCCCCAGTGAGGTGGCAGCCCATGATTGGGCCAAATTTTTTTTTTTTTTTTTTTTTTTTGAAGTTTCAGTAGTGGGGGCGCGCCACGTCACTGGGGGCGCGACCCCCACTGGGGGTCTGCAGCGGGATTGTTCTCATTTTGAAAATAGTATAGTTAACTAATCGAATAAAAATCAATTATCCTAATTGTTAATGTGTATATGGTATATATTCTTACATATATTAGGTATTAATTTTCTAAATATATTAGGTATTGTCATAGTTAGGTTTTTTATAAGATATTCTTTCTCATAGTTAGATTTCTAATATGATACTCTTTCTTAGTATATATATACATGCTTTCTATTGTATAGGAAAAATTCATTTAATACAATACATATTATTTTCCCTTTCTCTACTATTCTAACATGGTATCAGAGCTATATGTTAAGCTCTTGATGTTCTTTGCTTTATCGGCAAGCGGCAGCCTTGCCTTAGCCGTCCGCCGGACCTCAACCTATTTTATTGTCATATTTTCTTGTCAGTATCACTTTGTGGTGATCTTTTTCTTTGTCCGCTGGTTTATTTTTACCCCAAATATTTCTATTAATTTTTTTTTTAAACTCACAATCCTTTTTTTTTTTTTTAGTATGTATAGTATTGAACGAATTTCATTGAATAAATTAGTAAACAAAGGAAGGGATCACTACGAAAAAAAAATAAATATCAAACCTATGTCATGGTGAATATGGTTACTGTTGGCTTATTTTTCCTACGAAGGAAAATATCATAAATGCGAGCGTGCCAGCAAGGATTGAAAAATCCTTACAGATTAAATTCAAGCCAATTATCAAGCGATTGTGTTGACGGTTCTTTTGCCTCAACGAAGAGGACTTCAAAATTGCCAAGTGTAGCGAAAAGAAAAATTAAAAGAAGAAAGGGAGATGGAGAAAGACGATTGAGTGAACAATCAAGGTGATAATTACTTACCTCTACTCCTATGCTTCGAAAAGGAAGTACATGAAAGTAAATGCTTCGAAATATAAATCTATGTTAAACTACTCCTAAGATAAGGAAAATGACAAGAAATATTGAAATCAACTGTCTTTGATTTTAAGTTCTGGATCCTTTACAATGTAGCCATGAATGGCTATTTATAGAAGAAAAAATACAGCAATAACTACTTAGTAACTACCCATTACAGCAATAACTACTTAGTAACTACCCATTTCTCCATCTTCATTCCCACAATGCCACATATTCCTCCATGTCTTCGTAACTTCCTTTAACCTCCAATTAATGCTCCATGTTCTCCACTTTATTCTCCAACATCTTTTTCATATTTCATAACTTCTCATAACCTCCAAATGAGTAGGAGGATGCCACATGTCCTGCAATTATATAAATAATAAAAATTGCAGATTTATGGTGCTAACATTACCCCCCGCGGCCCTTAAAAATGATGTTTACTTGAATTTTTGAAGGGCCGAACCAAGCACATGACTAATCTAAGCAATAAAATGCTTCGAATAATATCAACAAAGTGCTTCGAATGATATAATAGCACCAATGAAGTGTTTCGAACGAGTATGAAATTATGACTAGATGTCTTGAATGCTAGCTATTACGGACTAGTAACAAGCTTCGAAGGTGGTACAAAGGACCAAAATCATCTTTCGAAGGTTGAAAGTGCCGACAAAGGACAAATTACATCCTTGGAAATATTCGGCAAAGCTTCGAAGGTGGTACAAAGGACCAAAATCATCTTTCGAAGGTTGAAAGTGCTGACAAATGACAAATTACATCCTTGGAAATATTCGGCAAAGTTTCGAAGGTTCAGAACCACCATTATTGTTTCTTCGAAGCTGTTAATGCAAGATGGAGTGCTTCGAAGCTTACAAAATTATGGCAAAAGGGCTTTCGAAGCAACTTTTGGCCAACATTGTGGTTATTCAAATTTTGTATGTTCTGGTTCATACATAATTAATGAAAATATTAATTTTGTACTTCGAACCAATTATCAATTCTTCGAAGACACCAAAAACTGTTGTTCTTCGAACCAACTTATCATGCCAAAAACAGGCATTATTCGACAACTAATTAATTGTCATTTTACATATATTTGAAGAGATGTACACATTTCGAAAGTTTTCAAAGCTTTATACAGTTTCGAAAGTGAAGTAATCAACCTTCGAAACAACTCTTGATGTTTCGAATGTATCTTCAAAGCTTTATACAGTTTCGAAGGTGAAGTAATCAACCTTCGAAACAACTCTTGATGCTTCGAATGTATCTTCGATGCTTTGATTGTGTACATACAAACAATTGGACATCAATTTGAAAAGATTAGCCATTTTCAACCATTTATTTAAATGCACAGGCTTTTTCTAGCCAAGTTCATGCATTTTAAATGGTTATCCCTTGTTCTTAGTGCTTCGAACTCATAAGAACAATTTGTTAATTTTATTAGCCACATCATCAAAATTATATTTTGATGTGAACCACAAATCTAAAAAGGATTTTGAACACCAAAAATCATGGTATAGTGTAACCATGAAAATTCATACTTTTTGACATTTTGAAAAATGTCAAAAATTTTGAATTCATGAACAGTGGCTTGTTCATTATTCTTGACCATGTTTGGTTTAAAAACATGACTTTCGCCGAATTGATTTTCATAATTCTTTGGCAAAGTGGGTTGTTTTTCCATGTTAGCCATTAATGGCTTATGAAAATCACCCATAAATATGTTATTTTCATGACTCGACTCTCTAAGATTTGGTTTTTGGACCCCCCGAGTCATACATGGAACATCATTTTTAGCCAAATTTGGCTTAAGAACATGCTCTTTCGTTGTGTTAATTTCATAATTTGGCTCTTCTAAAACGGACTCTTGAACCCCCCGAGCCATTGATGAAATCAACTCTTTGCTTTTGCTATTTTCAACCATGGAAAAATTCTGAAAAAATTCACTAATTCCGGCCATTAAAGCCTCAGTTAATGACTTGGTAGTGAGAGTTGATAACTCATCATTCCATTGGCGAATTTCCATATCAAGTTGATGAATTTCTCCAATTAAATGGTGTCTTTTTTCTTCCACCAAATAATATTGTAATGGATGAAAATTTATTTCATCAAGAAAATGGATCTCTTCTTGAAGATCCAAAATTTTTCTTTCACGCCAATATATTTCAAACTGACAAGTTCGAATGGCGAAATCCAAATCGTTTGTCATTTCTTACACTTGGCTGTCCCACTGGGCGTGCCAAAATTGTTGGTTTATTTTTCCTACGAAGGAAAATATCATAAATGCGAGCGTGCCAGCAAGGATTGAAAAATCCTTACAGATTAAATTCAAGCCAATTATCAAGCGATTGTGTTGACGGTTCTTTTGCCTCAACGAAGAGGACTTCAAAATTGCCAAGTGTAGCGAAAAGAAAAATTAAAAGAAGAAAGGGAGATGGAGAAAGACGATTGAGTGAACAATCAAGGTGATAATTACTTACCTCTACTCCTATGCTTCGAAAAGGAAGTACATGAAAATAAATGCTTCGAAATATAAATCTATGTTAAACTACTCCTAAGATAAGGAAAATGACAAGAAATATTGAAATCAACTGTCTTTGATTTTAAGTTTTGGATCCTTTACAATGTAGTCATGAATGGCTATTTATAGAAGAAAAAATACAGCAATAACTACTTAGTAACTACCCATTACAGCAATAACTACTTAGTAACTACCCATTTCTCCATCTTCATTCCCACAATGCCACATATTCCTCCATGTCTTCGTAACTTCCTTTAACCTCCAATTAATGCTCCATGTTCTCCACTTTATTCTCCAACATCTTTTTCATATTTCATAACTTCTCATAACCTCCAAATGAGTAGGAGGATGCCACATGTCCTGCAATTATATAAATAATAAAAATTGCAGATTTATGGTGCTAACAGTTACACACCATGCAAACCACCAAAGTCGCCTCCTTTGGCGCACTTTCTAAGCTGTCTCATTGGCACATTACCTAAGCCGCCTCCTTTTAATGCACTCTTTAAGCTGTCTCATTGGAGCACCACCTAAGTCGCCTTCTTGGCGCACTCCCCATGCAAATAGATTTGAAGATAGAAACCTATTTGAGGTTGAAGCAGAGGGAAAGACAGAGTGGAGTAGAAGCGCAAAAAAAAAAAAAAAAAAGGATTGGGGAGGGGGTATTATACCTATATCATAGTGAATATGGTTATACACCATGCAAACCACCAAAGCCGCCTTCTTTGGCACACTTTCTAAGTTGTCTCATTGGCACATTACCTAAGCTGCTTCCTTTTAGCGCACTCTCTAAGTTGTCTCATTGGCGTACTACCTGAGCTGCCTCTTTGGCGCACTCCCTAAGTTGCCTTCTTTGACGCACTCTCTAAGTCGTCTCCTTGGCGCACCAACAAAGTTGCTCCCTAGCACACCATCCAAGCCACTCCCTGGCACACTCAGTCATTTGTTGCCATTATAGTTCAGTACCACGTTATAAGTTATTTGTGTGTCATGCTTGTTGGTTCAACGTCCAGTCTCTGCAACGGTCTGACATGACCCCTTAAATTGTTCCGACATTGATTCCGGTTAGTTCCTACAACGGTCTGGCATGGCTCCATAAACTGTCTTGACATTGATTCCGATTAGCTCCTACAACGGTTTAGCATGACCCCTGTAAACTGTCTTGACATTGATTCTGGTTAGATCCTACAACGGTCTTGCATGACCACAAACTATCTCTTGACATTAGCTCGGCACGACCTTAAACTGTCCCGGCTTTAGTTTCAGTTAGTTCCTACAATGGTCCGATACGACCATAAACTGCCTCGTGGCATTAATTTCGGCCTCTGATCTATTTCAAACGCCCTTGCGCTCTCATTATAATTTTGCAATCTATTTGCCTTTTATTTTATTTAGTTTTATTTCATGTTTTAGTTTCTCTCTCCAAACTCAAGATGTTTATCCTTTTTGAGTTTGAGGGGGGATGTTAATGTATATATAGTATATATTCCTACATAAATTAAGTATTGATTTCCTAGATATATTAGGTATTGCCATAGTTAGGTTTCTTATAGGATACTCTTTTTCATAGTTAGATTTCTAGTAGGATACTCTTGCTTAGCCTATATATATAGGCCTTCTATTGTATAGAAAAAATTCATTCAATACAATTCATTGAATACAACACATATTATTTCTTCTCTCTCTACTATTCTAAGACTAACCATGGCCAAGTTAAAATGTAGTTTGATTCTAAATCCGCCAATCTTCAATGAATTTTCCAGTTACAAGGAATAATTAACATGTACGTTTGTACAACGTTTATCCCCATTTCGTATTGCATCTTCTAATCGTTCACGCTAACAAGATTGTAAAATATTGAGTTTAAAATGACTACAACATTTTTTAGTTGAATCAATTTAAGATGTTCTAAATAAGTATACTTTTTGACTTTTTATAAAAAAAAATGTGTAGGAAAGTAAAGAAAGTGGATAAAAAAATAAAGAGGAGATGTTGATAGATGTGACCTAAATCAGTATATGTATGCAAAAAAAAATACACTTTTTTATTACATATCAAACACCTACTTAAAGAATGACTTCATTTGAGCAAGTATTTAAAAATTAACATGACAGTTCCACTTGTATATGATAAACGCAACTTCAATAAGAACTAAATAATAATTGCTTTGCCATGTGGGATTAGCACCACCTTGATTATTATTATTATTATTATTACATTTGTGGCTAATTAACTAATTGGTTATGAAGTGGATTGCCACCACAACATGATTGCCTCAAACAATTTTTGTTTGTTGTTAATTGTAGTCATTAAAATAATACTAAGACAATTATATACTATATCTTTAAAGGAGAGAGAATAGGATCGCGATCTCAATATGAATAGTTACTTTAATCAATGGTGGATAGAGCACTTGATCGGAATGGTTTTGAGGTGGTAGGATTAGATCACTTTCAATTAACTTCACTTTAATCAAAGGTTATTATATGTAATAGTAATCTAAGGAAAAGAGTAGGAGCCACACCAATTAATTATAATGGGCACGATAATGTTGGAATCTGTTGGCACAACGCATGCATAATGTTAAACAAAGAAAGAAAAAAAATAAGATGGAGATTGGAAAAAGAATAAGTGCGTGTTCCCCTCCTTTGATAGATAGAATACGTGTGGCTTTTCGTTATTGTATGCTTTACAACAATACTATTCATTTCTTGTTGCAGTAAAAAGTGCTTGTGAATATAAAATTTGATGTAAGAAGCCAAAGATGATAATGGATTTGTATATATAATAGCACGTGATTTAGTGATTAATTAAGTTCATAGAAATGATCATAAAAGATTTATAAATTGTAGGCCTAGGTGCATAAGACTAATATATATATATCTATCTTGTGTGTATGAATACATAATGCAAAACAGCATTTGCTTCAAGTTTACGATTGTATGAAAAAGATTATTCTTATGGCATTTGTAGTTTTGCTAAGCACATCAAGATGATTATTTATTCTCATATGCATCATCCAAAGGTCTATGAACTCGAAGGCTACTCATAATAACCCAAGAAGGCACATAAAATGACATGCATGCATATATGTGCTCCTTTAAAGTGAATATATGTGCTCCTCACTAAGTATCAACAAATCATTGGCTAGTTTCCATCAATACATATAAGTTGAGTGTAGGTACATTTTGAAATAAGCTTTTCATGAAGAAATTGATGCACGGTATTTTTTTTTTTATTTTTTTTTGATCAGCAAAGAAAATCTTTTATTGATGAAGAAAACATACATTACATATGAAATTACATCAACAAGGAAGAGAAAGAAAAAAGGATAAGAAAGGAAACCAAGCATAGTGTTGGTCAGACCACTAACTAGCTAACAGAGCTTATAACAAGACCACTAACACTTGATGCCAAAAACTATAAACTAGCTAACAAAGTTTATAACCCACTGGAAACTCCAGGTAAGCTTACTTGTTGTCATCCTTCAACCTTTTGAGACCAAACCCTCCTATTTGGATCTCTCTTTGTCCTTTAGCTCTAGCTCAATAATCTTGTTTAGCACATCATCTTCTTTCCTATTGAAATTGATGCCAAGAGATTTACCTAATTGTATAGTGGCTTTAGCTTCATTGAGGAGAAGATTGTTTGGACTAGTAACACCCTCAGACAAATCTGAACGTGCTATCACAGCTGCTGCTGGTCTGAAAATGATATACCTAGAAGTGTGCTTGCTGACTGCTGCAGCTTTCTGCCCATGAAGTCTAGCAAAGCTGGTGAACCCCTCTAACTGAACCTTCTTCTTTCTTTTCCTCTTCTCATTCCGTAGGAGTTTTGGGACAGAAGCAGGTTGCCTAACTAAGCCTGAATGATTAAGGCTCAGAAGACCTTTCCTATTTAGATTCTTACTAAGAGCTTGTGCCAAATCCACTTCAAGATTGATACCAAACCCAATTCCATCACGAGATCCACTGAAGCTTTTGATAAAACCAGGTGTAGATACTTGCTCAACAATAAAATTTGGGCTGTGCACTGACTCCTCCAATATGGTCTCCTCGATAACTTTGTCTACCTCCTTGGTACATACTTCCTCTTCTTTATTGAAACCTTCATCCCACTTTGACTCCTCAACAACTGTGTTTACCTTTATCACATGTTCTGCCTCATTCTCCCTAAAACACTCCTCTGGACTTGTTCTTTCCACAACACTGTCATAGATTTCATTGGAGCTACACTCTTCCAAGCCATTGCGCTTCAAGCTACTAAATTCTGCTGAATGATCTTTACACACAAGAATGGGGTGTAATTTACCCTTGCATTCCAAAGATATAGTTTTGTTAATAAACTCCATACAAGATGTAGCCACTCTGATTCTGATGTGAGAGAAGGACTTAGGTTGACAAATATCACCATCCAAGCTAAGGACAGCACCCCACATGCTTCTAATGTTGTTGAGTGTGCTTCTATTCCAGAGATTTAAGGGTATGCCATAACACCTCAACCACACACATCTTTCTTGTTCAAGATCAAAACCTGGCTTCCATTCCACCACAAACTGACTTCGTTCCTTAAACCATTCTTTGATATTGCAAATATTTGATTTTAGCTCCTCTTGAGATTTGAATGTTAGAACTATATCTCGACCACCCCCTTTTCTGACCATTACATGATCCAAACCTTTCTCCTTCAAGACATTTCCAATGTTAATAGTAGAGATTTTAGAATTAAATTTGATTATCACACTGCCATAGAGCCAACAAAGATCATCTTCATTGGCTTTTATGGACAAGCTTTCTTTCCCAGCCACAGTTGGTGTGACCCCTTTTAATACTTTAGCAAATGATCTTTGGCCTGGATAAGGAACTTCAGCCCTGTAACTAATAGTTTTAGGAGGTCTGCTGATGGCATGGGGTTCTCTCCTGCTTTGCTCAAATCTGATGCATCTGTCCTTGGTTGCTTTTTTAACTTCTAGCACCCTTTCATCTACCAGCAGACCATTCCCTTTTTTGATGGCAATGTTTGCTGCAACAGGGAAATTAAATCTCACAAATCCAAATCTTGATTATGTCACAGTCCTTCTTTTGAACGAAATAAAGAGATCCTTTACAATGCCAAACTGTGTGAAAAGTTTGAACAACGTTTTGGCATCCATAGCTGAAGGTAAATTATCCACAAATACGGTGAACAGTCCATACTTAACATCCTTGCCTTGATCTCCCACTCCTTCCCTCCGCCTCTCTATCGAAATCCAACCTCCATTTCCTTTTTTTTCCATTACATTTTCACTCTGGCATATTAACAAATAGGTGGAGTGCGAAAACTTATTACAGCGAAGAATAGGCCCAGCTCCTACTCTACGTTTCCCTCAAATCACAAAACCTAGATGAAAAAAGAAAGATTAGAATGTAAAGTAACAGCCTTACACGAATGAGGAAGGATGGTATAGATGAAGGAGTGATCAATAGCCACTAACTATGGTAGCCAAAAAACAGAGGTGTGCCTGGGGGAACACTAATGCCCGATGCTTACAGATCTTGGATGGTTCAGTCGATCGAGTAGATGTAGCAGCCCATAGAGGGAAGGCAATCGCCCATGGTTCAGTCGCCCGTTAGTTGTTGAACTTCAACCACCAGAGCTATTGATGCATGGTATTTGATATTCACTAAGATCACATAGAAAAAAAAAAGAAAAAAGAAGGTTCACATGGAAAGCTCTCTCCCCCCTCCCCATATAGAAAACAATAAATACAGAAAAAAAAAATTATATTTTAAATTGGCAATTGGCACGAAATCAATTGACATCGAATACAAATTAGTCAATGACATGAACCCACTAATCAATGGAGTTAGTTCGATTGGACAGAACTCCTGCACCTCACTAAGAGGTCAGTAGTTCGAATCTCTCCACCTGCATGTAGAACTTATTTCCTATATATTAATTGAGACTCTCTCTCCCATTTTTGAGAGTTTTTGTGTGTGTGTGTGTGTGTGTGTAAAAATTTGTATTATATTTGATTTTCATTACTATGATATGATTGTAATTCATTGAATTTCATTGTAATATCTTATATAAATTAAATCTATAAAAAAAAAAAAATGACATGAACCCACTCTAATCTAATTCATCAATACTCAGCACGTAAATCATTTTCAAGCCAATTGTCGACTTCTATAGCACTACTCAAAATTAAATACTAGTGCAATTTTATGCAAGGTAATCGTAAATAAACAATGGATAAATTTACTTATTATTTCAATTCAAGCCAACAACTTCTGTCTAAAGCTTTGCTCCAGTTAGTCTCTCCGTTCCACATATACTAGATAATTATCGGACTAAAATTTCAAGAGTAGCCTCAATGACAAAAGATGAAATATTTGACTATTGGTCCATTTTTTAATTTAATTAGCACAAATGGAAGATGACATGAAAAAAATGGAGAGCAACTGGTGAATAGTCTCTCATTTTTGGAGATGAACATAATAAATTGAACAAATTGTGATTATTAGATCGACTAAATATTTTGTGTGAATAATATACACGAATGGTATTAGAAAATGAATAATTTAGATTATCAAAATGTTACCCACGATGGGCCCCACAAACTCATACAACTCCCTCCAATATAGATCTTGGACTAGAGGAAACCCATCTCTACAAGAATATTACATAACATTTATCATAAGAATTTATAACAAGTACTAAAAAAATACATAATAAAATGGTCCACATTTCTTAAATGATATGTACCAAAAGTATTGCCAAGATAAATACATCCATGTGAAGTTAAAGGTATTACGTAGTAAATTTTTTATTTTTTTATTTTATTTTATTTTATTATTTATTTATTTATTTATTTTTTGAGCAGTAAGTAAAATTTATTAAAAGAAAGAAAGGTTACAAAATGATTTGGAGAAAAGTTGCTTCATTGTTAAAACTAAGCATCCCAATTATGTTGGCAGCCAAAGCACGACTAATCATTTGTATCTCCAAACCCCCCAAATAGAGTTAGAGAGATTCCAACTCATATCTCTAGACACTACAAAAACATACACGACACTTCACACCCTTTCACCTATACACTTTCTAATCTATGAAATATTGAACAGAAAATCATTTATAGAATAGTGGAAATCCTTGAATGAAGCTTTAAGCCAAATAGCTAGTTTGATGATGATTGATTCTTGTAGCTCCCCCAGTTTTGGTTGAACACCATTGAACAAGCATTCATTTCTTAAGTCGCAGTTAACAGCTAAAGATGACATCAACCCCACCTGTGGAACTCCTATCATATAGAATTTTTAGGATTTTGATTGTTTTTATTGATTTGACAATAAGTAGAATTCGTATTACAAAGAAATATGAATTAATACACACCTTTACAAAAATGTGTTTATTGTATGTAGGTTCATAATTATATCACAATCATTCGCAAGCAACATTGCAAAACAAAAGATTTTAATAAATGACACTACACATTCCCAATATTCATAACAAGATGACAAAATGTCATAATTAAACCTTATGGTACATGCATATAATGTGTATTGAGTTAGCCTATTTGTTTAGTTCTAAGTTAAAAACTCAAGATTTTTATGGTTTCAAAATCGGTAATTTTATAAAGAAGATTAAAAGAGCAGTAATGTTAGGAACACAGAAACCAAATATAGAATGAGATACAATCTTTTTGTTATGTCTCATTCTATATTTGGTTTCTGTACACATACTCTTAAAAGAATATGTAGAGAGAGAGAATGCTAAGAAATTTAATAATGCTATAATGATGATTACATTTTTCAATCATATTTTGTATATCAGATAAGAATATCATTCATCACTGTATCGCAAACTACAAATTTAACATACTACTCTTTGATATGAAATTTTAAATGAAAATTTAGAATACAAAGTATAAAATTAACATTATAAGAGACCGTAAATAATCAATGTGATTAATCAGGAACACATAATAGTGAAAATTTCGGTTATTACTCACATTATTGAACCGACCAATAAATGCTAAAATTATCAAATCAATGTGGTTAGTATGCTTACCTGCCAAATGGAATCAGTTAACTACAAGAGTGACCATTCATGAGAGAGACAGAGAGTGTTATAAGCTGAAAACTAGCTTTGTTTCTACATCTGAACAAGAGCTGATCCACCGGGTTCAGGTATGATATTGATGTGCATGTGCCTTGAGCTCAGCCTACCCCAAGCAGACCCCCAAAGGGAGCAACTTACTGAAAATAATGTACTAACCCCAACCCCAACAAGATTTCCCACTACACCCTGTTTGATTGTCTGGAAAATCCAGCATGAATCTTTGGTTTTTTTAACTTGAAGCTCAAAAGAACCAAATAGTACTTCTCTCCTATCAGTGTCCCATATTGCAGACACTAAAGTCAATATATGACACACAAGAAGTGGTATGTGGGGTGGCTTTGTTTGTCTATTTCTAGCATTTTCTGAAAAAGAACATGTTTAGTGGTTAGTACAATAAGCCAATAAGAACACGTTTTAGCGTAATCTTAGTAAGACCACTTATTGGTTTCCCACTACTCATAAAATCTTTTGAGGATCATATTAAGCATATTGTGTCGTAGACGAAAAGGGTTTTCATTCACTAAGATACAGGACACGCTATGTCTGTGTGCGCCGAAACTTGGCCCAATCAGAAGCTTCACTTCGCCATCTACTAACACACGTTTACTTCAGAGGATCCGACTCCGTCGGGAGAGACAGTAAGACGGTAACCTAACGGTCGAAAATTCAAAATATCGTCCATAAATACCTCCCTAAATTCGATCGTCTTCTTCACTCTCTTCTCCCCTTCTCTCTCTCTCCTCTCTCTCTGTAAGATCCCTACTCTCCCTCTACTTCTCTTGGCAGCCAGAGAGAGAGAGTACCATCTTCATCTCTCTCAATTCTCACCACAAAATAAAAAAAAATAAAAAAAAAAGTTTCAAAGATGTTGCAGGACATGTGGAATGCTCCCCCTGGTTTCAGACCAAAAAAATCTGCACCTTCGTCTCCAGCCAAGCCTCTCGCGGTCTCCAGAACTCCGTCTGGCTCCTTCCATATCACCCACAAAATCCCAGTCGGTGACACACCTTATGCCAGAGCCAAAAATGTTCAGGTAAAGCTTCTGGGTCTCAAATTGCACTCAAATACTGTTCTTGATTAATGGGTTTTTGATCATTTTTTGGGTTTGTTTCAACCAGTTGGTAGATAAGGATCCGGAAAAGGCAATACCACTGTTCGGGGCAGCGATTAATGCCGGAGATAGAGTGGATAGTGCTCTGAAAGATATGGCTATTGTAATGAAGCAACAGAACAGGGCTGAAGAAGCTGTTGAAGCCATTAAATCACTGAGAAATCGGTGTTCGGAGCAAGCCCAAAAGTCTCTTGATAACATCCTTCTTGATCTCTACAACGTCTGCTGAAATTTCTGCTACTTGGTTTCTCTCTCTCTCAATTTGATTATTGATTTGCGTATGGATTGCATCATCGTGATCTATGGTTTTAAATTTAATGGCACTCCAAGTGTTTGTTTTGTGTGTATCGTGTAATCCAAATTCCAATAATAGTATTTGCATATCTGTAATTACAGAGACGTGGGTGGGAGATTGGATGACCAAATTGGGTTGTTGAGGCACAAATTGAATTTTAAATTTTTTTCCTCACTCAATTTTTTTACACACAGAGTAGCAAGCAATTTTTGGTTCAATTATTTTTTCCAAGATGGACTTGAGATAATTCCAAACATATGACGCATAGGTAGAGGTACAAATACTCGCACTGGTACAATACGAGTATGTGGATATAATAAAATCCTAAAAAAAGTAAATTAGGATATGGGTACAACTTGGTACATTTGTAAAAAAATATTTATTTTTAATTGGGAGTAATACAAAAATTAATTAAATAATTTAATTTGTTAAGATCCAATATATAATTAATATTTAATGCCAAAAGTATAGATATAAGATAAACTAAAATTAAATGTAATTATATTAAATAACTTAATTTATGTCATAACTTAATTTAAATAATGTATGTCATTATATTTAATGTCATAACTTAATTTTAAAATCATGTTGAGTGTAAAATAAAAAATAAAAAAGATAAACTACCAATAGGTCCTAATAGGTGGATTTAATTCCCATCAAGTCCTACTGTTGGCTTATTTTTCCTACAAAGGAAAATATTATAAATGCGAGCGTGCCAGCAAGGATTGAAAATCTTTACAGATTAAATTCAAGCCAATTATCAAGCGATTGTGTTGACGGTTCTTTTGCCTCAACAAAGAGGACTTCAAAATTGCCAAAGTGTAGAGAAAAGAAAAATTAAAAGAAGAAAGGGAGATGGAGAAAGACGATTGAGTGAACAATCAAAATAATAATTACTTACCTCTACTCCTATGCTTCGAAATGAAAGTGTTGAAAATAAATGCTTCAAAATATAAATCTATGTTAAACTACTCCTAAGATAAGGAAAATGACAAGAAATATTGAAATCAATTGTCTTTGATTTAAGTTCTGGATCTTTTACAATGTAGCCATTAATGGCTATTTATAGAGGCAAAAATACAGCAATAACTACTTAGTAACTACCTATTTCTTCCATCTTCATTCTTGTCTTGCCATGTGTCCTTCCACTCATCAACTTTGTTCGTCATATTCTCCATCATCTCTATAACTTCTTTTAACTTTCAAATGAATAAGAGGATGCCACGTGTCCTGCAATTATATAAATAAAAAAAATTGCAGATTTGTGGTGCTAACACCTACTATAATCGTCGCTAAAAATAATTTTTTATGATGATTTTTTACATGTCGCTAAAAATTAACAATTAGTGACTTTTTTTTATCACGATTTTTATAAATTATCGCTAAAACTTACAATTAGTGACATTTTATTGTGATGAATTTTTTAAACTGTTGTTGAAAATTGAAGATTAGTGACTTTTTTGTGACTTTCTTTAAATTGTGGCTAAAACTTATAATTAGTGACATTTTTGTGATAAAATTTTCAAACTGCCACTAAAGATTAACAATTAGTGATTTTTTTTTTTTTTTAATAATGTATGATGAAAAATGCCATTAATTATTATAGGACCTATTAGACAATAAGTCTATTTAGTAGAACTACACATAAGTCCTGCTAATAAAAAAAGGACTAATGCCCCGTAGCTCGAGTTTTTTAGGCTTGAGTGGCTCGAGAATTTTTTTTTCTCTCCTCTATCTGTTTTCTTTCCTCTCCTCTCTATCTCTATTCTTTAAACATTCAAACACTCCTGAAGAGAATGAGGGTGATGAAGATGAGGAGAGCACAGATGGTTGAAGAAGAAGAGAAGAGTTCGGTCTACTTCTTGTTGATATCAATTGTATGAGGAAACCCATACCCCAACCTTCACTGCTGCCCTTGGCCTTTGTTGTGAACAACCTCATGCCCCTCTTTCTCTCTCGCTCTCTCTCTCTCTAAGGAGGCTCTTCCCCTCCACTTTTCTCTGTATTGATGAATGTTGTCACTTTCTATTTAAGTATCTTTCTTTCTCTATGTAGCCCTTTGTCTAATTAAGGGCTTTTTCTCTCTCAAGATAAAAACATTTCTCTCTCTCTCTCTAGCTGTGTCTCCATCACAAAATGTGTGTGATTTGCTTAGGCTTGATTTGTGGGTTTGATTTGTTTGATTAGTTTTGATTTTTTATTTTTGGTTTTGATTCATGGGTTTGATTTTTGGGTTTAATTTGACTTTTGATTTTTGGGTCAGAATCTCTCTACTTTATCCCTTTCATCTCCTCTCATCTTCAGTTCTTCTTCTTTTTTCTTTCTTTATGCAACCTGCGAGTTATGAAAAGAAAAAAAAAAAAGAAGTAGAAGAAGACCAAAACGATGGCGTTTTGTATTTTGGGCCACTTGAGCCTCTGATTTTGTCGAGCTATCTAGCGGGGTCGTAAAAAAAGACATCTAGTAAAGGAATTTTATCTCTGTAGTAGAAGAAAATATTGTTGCGACTGAAGTATGACACGACTTGAATATATACTAGGTACGTCTGGGTATGCCAAAAATTAAGAAGAAAATATTTCAATATGTGTTTCATGTACCCGGTACATATGTGGAAGTACTATACGAAATACCATACGTCGGTAAATATTCAATACAGATACGACATGTTTGTCGAAGTATCCATACTTCATGGTTTGAGACTTTAAAATATAATTCTAAATGAGAATTTATTATTTATTATTTATTATTTTTTTTACAAAGTATATTATTTTTAAATTTAATTTTTTCATTATTGAGATAAAAAAATTATTTATTAAATATTTAAATATAATTTTTTTATGTTTGGGGGGCTAATTAATTTTTAAGGTATAATTTGGGGGGTAAAATGAAATTCCAAATAAAGTTTGGTGCCACGTCAGTAAATTCCGTTTGATTGTAAATGGAAACAAATGGCGGAGGATAAATTAATCAAATTTTAAAAAAATTTAAAGGTCAAATTAAAATAATATGAAGTTTGGGTGTCAAATTAATTTTTACATAATAACTTGAGGAACAAAATGATATTTCTTCTTAAACATAAAAAAAAAAAAAAAAAATCAATGAGTGTGTTTGGTTTGAGTTTTTTGGATTAATTTTTTGAAAATTGAGTTTTTTGGTTTTCATTTTTTTTTTTTGTTTTTAGTGAATATTTTTTAAATTTTAAACATTTTTTTTTTACTTTTTGAGATGCACATTACTTAGGTGTATCTTAAAAGTAAAAAATTTGTGAAAAAATATTTTAAAAAATTAATAAATACATAAAAATACAAAAAATTTACTAAATTCTCGTTTTTTTTTTTTTTTTTTTTTTTGTATTTTTGGTATTTAGTGAATTTTTGAAAGATTTTTTTCACAATTTTTTTACTTTTTAGGTATAGGTTAGATTTTTCAAAAAATACTTTTCAGAAAATTCTACTTTCTTATTTTCTGTGTTTTTTTTGTTTTTACTGAATTTTTTTTAATATTTTAAGCAATTTTTTTTAATACTTTTTAGACATATCTAACATAAATATATCTAAAAAGTAAAAAAATTATGAAAAAAATCTTTTAAAAATTCACTAAATACAAAAAATATAAAAAAAATACTAGAATTCAGTAAATTTTTTTTATATTTTTATGTATTTATTAATTTTTTAAAATATTTTTTTACAAATTTTTTATTTTTTAGATACATCTAAGTAAGGTACATTTAAAAAAATATAAAAAATATTTAAAATTTTAAAAATATTTACTAAAAATAAAAAAACACGCAAAATTAAAAAACTTAATATAAAAAACTCAAACCAAATAGAATCGCCCAATATGTTGATGTGAGCAGCTATAATTGGAACCGTGTGAAGTTGGTTAAGAACTGTTCATGGTGGTGAAACAAGTTACCCATTCGAGGAATTAGTAGTAATTCTCATTTTATTGGTATTGGAAAATATAAGACTTGGTACTGAAAAATATAAAATATAATGACAAATTCAAGTACTATTTATCTATCTATATCTGAAAATTCTACGTGATTTGTGATTAGATCAAGATTAACTTATTCCAAATCCCAAAAATCCAAAACACTCAACCTAAAATCATCAAGCATTTACGAGAGTGATTTTAGCTTGTTTCTTTTTAGGAATAAACAATAAATCGACACAAACGATTTTTTACGTGGAAAAACAACAATTGAAGAACCTTCAATTGTAATCAAAAATCACGGGCGAACCGCCACTGATCAATCCACTACTGAAGAACTAAAAGATTACAAAGATAATACACAAATTACCCAACACAGTCAATTTGTCCTCGAATCTTCTGTAACTCTTTCTCCACGCCTTCGTCACGGAACTGATCAATCCTGAAGTTGATTCCACAACTTCACTTGTCGAATTAATGACTACGTAAAGAATCAAACGCCTTTTGAAACTCTACGTGTTAACCTTCGGATTCCACCGAAGAGAACTCTCTTGAATATGTAGTATCAAACTCTTTGATGTATGAATCTCAACTCATAAGTTTAGAACTCTCTTAAGAACATCAAAGAAAACTCACAAAATGTCAGAAGAAAACTTCAAACAAAACCCTAGAACTCTTAGATCAGATCTAGGAAAAGTAAATCTAGAAAAAGACCCAACCAGCGAATTTATAGAATCTGATCTTGCGCGGTTCGCTCGAGCGTGGGTCTTCTCGCTCGAGCGTAGACTTCATAATTTGTGATTCATATAGGCTTCCCGCTCGAGCGTCCATTTTCCCGCTCGAGCGGGGAATCACACCATCCAGTACTTTGTCAGGCTATGCAGAGATGCTGTGGACTTGCAATCCCCGCTCGAGCGTTACTTTCCCCGCTCGAGCGGAGAAGCCAATCTTGGAAAACCTGGAAAGCTCTACCAAATTACAACCTTGGTTTTGATTCACGGATTTTGACAACAATCACGGATTTTGACAACAAAGGGTCCTAACAATCTCCCCATTTGTCAAATCCCGGACAAAACCATTCTAAGACAGTTTTCCTAAGCAAAATCACAAAAAAAACTAAAACAAGATTCCAAACTAGTCTAAAAACAATTTGCCAATTACGAACAAACTAGTCTAAAACCATGTGCCAACTGATGAACCAATATGCAACAACCACAACTAAACATGCGCTAGTACAATGAGCCTGAAAAAGAACAACCAAACACAAGCCAACCAAAAATATGTGGAAAAGGATTAAATAGCAAAAGAAAAATCCATCATAATCAAAACATGATCCATCCACAAACATATATCCAAAAATAGTATCCAACCAAAACATATAAAAATCCAACTGTACCAAGGAAGGATAACAAGAGAACATATATCCAAAACTGTACCAACCAAACTCCAAAATCTGCAATGTACCAAATCCAACTGTATGTCTACCCAAAATCACTCCCCCTTTTTGGCCGGGAGATAAAAAAAAATGGGGCAGAAAACAAAGTAACAAAAGCATCATGGAGTCAGAGGCGAAGGCTGCATCTGAAGCAAGGTCAAGATCTGAGCCAGCTGAGATGAAGATTGTGCCACAGAATCCTCAATCCGCTGAGAAGAGGCCTCCAAAGCACGGAAACGAGAATCGGCAGTGGTCTCAAGATCAGTGAGTCTCGCCTCAAAGATATCCATCCTGGCCTCAAGATGATCAAATCTGGAACCAACAGAACGCTCTAGCGACTGAAGCTGACCACGGATGGTACGAACTGGAGGGTGCTGCTCCTCCTCACCAAGATCTCCGCCAGCCGCAGCATCATACTCGGCCTCATCTTCCATGGCCTCATCTGCACTAGGACCTGCACTGGAACAACTAGAACTAGAAGGGACCCCCCTAATGTGAGACTGACTCTGGGAGATAGTCTTCTTGGTAAATGGACGTGTAGGGGAAGCAAACTCGTCCTCATCATATGTAGGAACCTCAAATTTGGCTAATAGTCGGTTGATGAGGCAGCCATATGGTAAACCAAGATTGGTGCGCTCAAAAGTTGCAACCATCTTCTGAATGATGAGGGTGGCAAGGTCGATGGGCCGGTTGTGGGCAATACACTCGAGAATAAAACCTTGATCTTGCTTAATCTCAAAACTGTGGGTTGTAACAATGATATTGGCACACATGATTAGGTTGAGTAACCTAAAATGAGGAAGAAGTTCATGCTGTTTGATCAAAGAACCGGAAGGCCAAGAGCGAGGAGAACCACATAAAGTCTTAGCAACCTTATCAAAATTACACGTGGGGCGTGATGGGACTGGAAAAGGATAATAGATAGGAGATCTCGCACAAATCCCTAATAGCTCATGGATAAGATCAGTTGTGACTGTGATTTCTTTGGATCTAACCCAGGTCTTAAAAGAGGGGCCAATATCATCAAGACCATTCATATTACAATAAAATTCCCGGATCCCAGTAAGATTTTGTTGCCCAGAGAACAAAAGAACCTTATCACCTCCCAGGTGATCAAAGAAAGATCGGATAGAAAGTGACTCAAAGGTAGATGGATGAACATTACGTTCAAGGTGTATGGAATGGGAATGGTAAGACTCACGGTATAACTTGGCTTTTTCGGATGACGGGAAACGCTCAGTGTTATAAGGAGGGCGAGATGCGGTCGACTTATGGCGTTTGTGGGTAGACATGTCTAAACAAGATAAACAAACCCTCAACCCAAAACCAAATAACAAAACCACTGAAGCCAAGAAATACAAAACAAACATTAGTAACACAGGCTAATATTGCAACAAAGTGATAAGTGAGAATGAAAATGAGGATGCAATAAACCTATTAAAAATCCAAAATCAACCACACATGAATTCAAATATGAAAATAGCATCTGAAAATAGCATGATTAAGGAACATGAGAAACAATGCTATGAACATATCTGATGAAGCACACAGGACAACAACAGGGAAGACATCCAATGTAACAAAAACCAAAGAAAAAAAGACAAAAAAAAAAAACATAGTACACAAAAAATAAAATCCCCAAATCGAGCCAGAAACCCAAACTAGAAAAACCAAAAAAAAAAAAACAAAATCGAAGAGGGATAGACTAAAGGGAAACTAGCAAAGAAAAACCATGAGCAACATAGATTAAAACATGAGCAATGTAGATTAGAACAACTCACTGACCCAAAGAAAAAAAACAACTCAAGCAAACCTAACAATCACATAAAAAAAAAACACAATAGGGACAAAAAAACTGACTCAGGGACAGATAAGAAAGAGAGATGAGATATACCTGAGGTGCAGAAAAGACGAAACCAACCCAATGTGAAGAGAACCCAACCCAAGGTGAAAAGGAGGCAAGGAATCGCCGAAAAACCCTAGAAGAGGAGGGGTTGAGAGGCAAAAATGAGTCCAAGGGTCGAAGGGAGGGAATTTATACAAAACCAGTCCGCTCGAGCGTATGGTTTGACGCTCGAGCAGGAGACAAACCTCGCGAATGCGCGCTCGAGCGCGAACAATGAAGATTGAGCGGAAAAACGCCCCTCCCAGTACTGCAAAAACAACTGCAAGCCTCAAAACCACGCTCGAGCGTGGAAAAGTCCGCTCGAGCGGAGAATTTTTTTTTTTTTTAAATAAAACACCTAGGATGTCCTGTAACAAGCAAGATGACCAGGTGTCAGACTATACCACAAGAACAAAAGAATCCATCAATCATGAGTCCTGAAAATTTGAGAAAAGAGTTGAAACACCAAATCATGAATAAAACAGATAGTATTAAATCAAAGCCACAAGCATCATGAGAATGCATAACTCAAAAACACACATGAGAGCTCACATAAATGATGTGTGTGTGTGCAATCCTTGAGAGCCACAAAGCTAGAGTTAATCCTAGTAGTGATCTAATGGCTGGACCTCCAACATGAGTAACTGACCATCACAGAAAAAAGTCAAACCACTAGGAATCACGGGATATTTGTTGAGTAAAAACGGAAGCTCCCCCTCAGACAATGATCCTTTTTTTTTTTTTCTTTTTCTTGTGGGCACTCACTGGTGGCATATACGCTCAAGAGTATGGAGACCAAACCAAAGAAGAATGAAATCAAAATGATGGCCTGGTTGGTGCCTCTGAGGTAGCCTTTTCCTAATGCCCGGAAATCATGTACTGAGGGAGAAACCATGGAAGTAAAATAAGATGGTAGATGGTTAAGAGACTTAACATCACCTATGATATACCAGCATAGGTCAATTTCTCTGAAAGAGTACAAGAAACACTGTTAGTGGTCCATAGAGAACTTTGATCACTTGTGCGGAAACCCCTGCAATAGTTTATCTCAAGGATGTGTACAAAATAAGATCATGAAGTAAATGAGTATGAGCATTCAGAATGAGCTATGAACAAAGATGAATAAGATCTTGTAAGCAACATGAGCAGTGTTCATATAAAATTTGATGCATAGATATCAGGACTCAATAACAATGAGATTATTACATCCAAGAACAGTAAGCCAACCACTCACACTCACCTCACATAAAAAACACAGGAAACAACCTAGTTACTGAGCATTACACCCAAGATCTTTCTAAGAAACTCAAAACGAAGAAGATCAAGGGGTTTTGTAAAAATATCAGCTTTTTGATGCTCAGTAGGAACATGTTCCAAAACAACAAGGCCTTCATCCACTAACTCTCGAATAAAATGATGACAGATGTCAATATGTTTGGTGCGAGAGTGTTGGACTGGATTTTTTGAAATGTTTATGGCACTTTTGTTATCACAAAAAAGAGTGAGAGTGTTCTGTTCTATACCATAGTCATGAAGCATTTGCTTCATCCACAACATTTGTGCACAACAACTTCCTGCAGCAATGTACTCAGCCTCAGCAGTGGAAAGAGAGATGGCATTTTGCTTTTTACTATGCCAAGAAACCAGATTATTCCCAAGGTAAAAACACCCCCCGGATGTACTTTTCCTATCATCAGCACACCCTGCCCAGTCGGCATCAGAAAAACCAGTAATTTCGTCTGTAGTATCAGTGGAAAACCAAAACCCATACCCCAAGGTCCCATTTACATACTTGATGATGCGTTTTACCGCAAGAAGGTGAGACTCTTTAGGACTGGCTTGGTAACGAGCACAAACACCGACACTGAAGGAAATATCAGGACGACTGGCTGTGAGATACAAAAGACTCCCTATCATACTCCTATAAAGGGTAGGATCAACATCAATACCAGAGGAATCTTTGGAAAGGTGAAGACTGGTGCTCATGGGAGTACGTGCATGCTTGGAAGACTCAAGACCAAACTTTGACACAAGATTTTTAGCATACTTAGACTGAGAAACAAATATGCCCGAAGGAGATTGTTTAATTTGGAGACCCAAAAAATAAGACAACTCTCCCATCATGCTCATCTCAAACTCATATGTCATGCAATCCGAAAAATATGTCACAAGATGATCAGCAGTGAAACCAAACACAATATCATCAACATATATCTGAGCAACAAGAATATGAGACTTAGTATGTTTCACAAATAAAGTCTTATCCACACTACCCCTTTGAAAATCATTATCAAGAAGAAAGGTAGTAAGTCTATCATACCAAGCCCGAGGGGCTTGTTTCAACCCATACAAAGCCTTGTCTAACTTGTAGACATGATTAGGACATTTAGGATCCTCAAACCCTTTTGGTTGCTCAACATATGCCTCTTCTTTTAAGTACCCATTCAGAAAAGCACTTTTCACATCCATTTGAAACAATTTAAAACCAAGAAAGCATACAACACCAAGCAAAATGCGAATAGATTCGAGACGTGCAACTGGGGCAAATGTCTCATCATAGTCAATACCCTCTACTTGTGTGTAGCCTTGAGCAACCAACCTAGCTTTATTCCTTACAACAGTACCATTCTCATCAGATTTATTTTTAAAGATCCACTTGGTACCTATCACATTCATATCTCTAGGTCTGGGAACAAGAGTCCAAACTTTGTTACGCTCAAATTGACCTAATTCTTCATGCATAGCATTGACCTAACTATCATCTAGCAAGGCCTCTTTAAAATTCTTAGGTTCAATTAAAGAAACATAACACATGTGTGATACCTCATCCCGAATCTGTCTTCGGGTTTTCATTCGATCCGAAACACTTCCAATCACCTGTTGAGCTGGATGATTCAGTTTCACCCTTGCTGATGGTTTAAGTTCAGGACTTGCGGTGATAGAAGCAACAGGAGTGATGTCCCTTTGAGCACTCTTGGGACTTGAACTTACCTGTGAGGATGGTGCTGTAACATTTTCTTGTGATTGAACCTCAGCTTCTCCTTGATTTTGTGGTTCAGTATCCAAGATTGGGGACTCACCATTGTCATCCTCATTTGTTGCCGGAGTAGGAGAACCTGTGTCATCTATAACCACATTGATAGATTCCATTAATGATGAAGTTCGCAGGTTATAGACTCGAAAAGCCCTACTGTTGGTTGAATACCCTAGGAAAATACCTTCATCACTTCGGGAGTCAAATTTGCCCAAGGGCTCTCTATCTTTGAGATGTAACACTTACTCCCAAAAGTTTTGAAGTATTTTACATTAGGTTTCAAACCTTTCCACAATTCATAATGAGTTTGTAAAGTGCCGGGCCTTAAATATACACGATTTATGACATAAACAGCAGTATTTAGGGCTTCGGCCCAAAACTTTGGAGGAAGACTCTTACTAAGGAGCATGACCCTAGCCATTTCTTGAACAACTCTGTTCTTCCTCTCAACCACTCCATTTTGCTGTGGAGTAATAGGTGCAGAAAACTCATGCTTAATTCCATGCATATCACAAAAATCCGAAAACGAACTATTTTCAAATTCACGACCATGATTAGTTCGGATTCTTATGATACACCCAATGGAAACACCCTGTTCATTTTGGATTTTAAGGACTAAAGCCTGGAAAGCATTAAACGTATCAGATTTTTCCCTTAAAAAATTTACCCATGAGAATCGAGTAAAATCATCAACAGTTAAAAAAATGTATCTTTTACCTCCAATGCTTTCAGTGCGAGTAGGACCCATTAAATCCATGTGAACCAATTCAAGAGGACGTTTGGTTGTAAAGCTGTTCACCTTTTTATGAGGGGCACAGGTAGCTGACATGGTCCACACACATGGCTCAAATTCTTACCCAGTTTAGGTACTCCTCTCACAAGCTCTTTGTTGGCTATCTTAGTTAGGTCTTTGAAATTCATGTGACCTAATCTTTGATGCCACAGATCAATGTTACTTATGATGGCAGAATGACAAGTGAGATCATTAGTAGTAAGAATCCCATAGCAGTTATCAGATGTGCGAACCCCATGTAAAACAGTATTTCCCTTTTTATCCAAAATTTCACATTTATCTTTTGAAAACAATACTTCATGATGGGAATCACACATTTGACTAATGCTCAAAAGATTTGCTTTAAGGCCATCAACAAGTAAGGCATTATCTAGCTTGGGAAGACCAGCAACACTTATAGAGCCCTTACCAATGACTTTAGAAGTGCCGCCATCTCCAAAGGTAACCATTCCTCTTTCATATTTTTCAAGAGAGGTGAAGTAGGATTTGTTACCGGATATATGACGAGAGCACCCACTATCAAGATACCACATGTGTGAGTCACGTGCTTTTAGAGCAGTGTGAGCAACAAAACAAGTCAAATCATCTTTTCTAACCCAAATCTTTTTAGTCTTGGTGTTCTGCCTAGACATGTAAGGTTGTCTCCTAACCCAAAAAGTATTAGAATTTCTACCCTTTTGAGACACCTTACCAAACAGTTCAAAACAGTAAGGACGAATGTGGCCATACCTACCACAGTGATGACAAATAAAAATAGGTTTTACCTCCCTTTTGTTGATCTTACCTGCTTTTGCTTGATGAAGAGAAGGATCAACCTGGTCTATCTTCAATTTTCCCTTTGCTTGAGTCTTCAAGTTATGTGAGGTAGAGGCCTGTCCCTTGTGAGCTGTCGCACCATAGCCTAGCCCTCTTTTGTCAGAACCCATTTGTTGAGACCCGAGTATGTCTTCTAGAGATCTGGAACCTTTATTCCACATGGCAATTGTTGCTCTAGCAATACGGAGTTCTTCATCTTTCTGACTGACTTTCTCTTTCAATGCAGCTTGTGACAACTCAAGACTTTCAAGCTTTTCTTCATATGTGGAATACACCTTCAGAAGTTCATTCCTTTCAGTTTCACAGGATAGAAGTTTTCCACATAAGTCTTGCCTGTCACTTGAGATCTTGATGACATTCTGTTTTGCTGTCAAGAGTTCTCCTTTGAGCCGGACATTCTCACTCTCACATGTTTTGAGCTTGAGAGAGAGTTTGTCGTTGGTTTTAGACAAATTCAGAGATTCCTCGTACAACTTCTCGTAAGCTTGTTGTAGTTCATCGCCATTGATCTCATCAATGTCTTCAGATATTTCATCATCCTCTATTTGCTCCTCATTCTTCTTGACCTCGTCCACTCTAGCAACCAAGACAGATAAGTTGCTGGATGGTGGTGGAGGTGGATCTCTTCCTTCATGGAATTGGCTCAGAATTTCCCATGCATCTTTAGCCTTTGTGCAGTGAACAACCCGTTGCTGTTCTTCATTGGAAATTGTACCACGAATAGTGATCAGGGCTCTCTGATTGCCCAGATTATCTGCATTTTCTGTATCTTCTTCAATGGCTTACCAACCTTCTGGTTCAAAAGCTCTCAGAAAAGCCCTCATTCTGATTTTCCAATACAGATAGTTAGTCCCATCAAAGGTGGGAGCATGATGCAAGTTTTGACCACGAGCTGATTCCAAAGGCTTTGGAAGAGGTTGAGAAACCGTGGCCCAAAATGCCATGAAAGCACTATCCCCATCTTCACCAGATTCAGGTTCTTCGGGTTCTTGCTCCGATCCGCTTTCATCATCCCAAGTTACGGTGTAGACTTTCTTCCGATTCTTTTTCAAAGGGCATTCAAGGGACATATGGCCAAATCCTTGACATTCATAGTACTTGACCCCTGGCCCCCTTACAATCTTCTTTTCAGTAGTTTGAGCAAATTTTAGTGGAACAGTTTTGGGTTTGTCATTACTCTTATCTTTTGAAATATGGGCTCTGAAATTAGGCTTCTTTTTCAAAATTTTTTTAAATTGTTTTGTAAGTATAGCCGTCATCTCAGACTCTAAATCAAATTCAGTCTCCGGAGGTTTTGCAGTCTCATGAGCACTTGTGAAAGCCATACTTTCTTTTTGCTTTTTCTTTGAAATTTGGTGGGCTTCATAAGTCTGCAAATTTCCAACCAATTGATCGAGCTTGAGAGTATCAACATTCTGAGCCTCCTCAATGGCTGTCACCTTTGATTGGAACCTCTTGGGAAGGGACCTCAAAATTTTTCCAACAACTTTCGCTTCCGGGATTTTTTCACCGAGAGTGAAACAGGAATTCACGATATCACTGAGTTTTGCATAGAAATCATCAAACGTCTCATCGTCGCGCATAAAAAGGGTTTCAAAGGCGGAGGTGAGACGTTGAAGTTTTGACCTTTTAACAGAGGTAGTACCTTCGTGAATCGTTTCAAGAATATCCCACGCCTCTTCTGCTATTTCACACGTGCAAATTTGACAGAATTCTTCAGGTGTGACAGAGCAGAAGAGGGAGTTGAGAGCCTTGCTGTTCCAACTCGAGTTCTGGTAATCAGTTGTGTCCCATTTATCAAGGGGTTTAGGAATATCAATGCCATCAATGGTGATTGTAGGTTCACTCCACCCAAAGATTACGCAGTGCCAAACTTTCTCATCGATGGATTTTAAAAATGCTCTCATACGAGCTTTCCAATAAGAATAGTTTGTATCGTCTCGTAACGGAGGTCTATGAGTCGAGTTACTTTCACGAATAGAATCCATGATACTAGTCACACAAAATCACACTCCTATAGTTTTGATAAAACAAAGTTTTTGATATAACAAAGAGTGACCCGCTTTGATACCAATTGAAAATCCTATGTGATTCGTGATTAGATCAAGATTAACTTATTCCAAATCCCAAAAATCCAAAACACTCAACCTAAAATCATCAAGCACTTACGAGAGTGATTTTAGTTTGTTTGTTTTTAGGAATAAACAATAAATCGACACAAACAATTTTTTATGTGGAAAAACCACAATTGAAGAACCTTCAATTGTAATAAAAAACCACGGGCGAACCGCCACTTATCAATCCACTACTGAAGAACTAAAAGATTACAAAGATAATACACAAATTATCCAACACAATCAATTTGTCCTCGAATCTTCTATAACTCTTTCTCCACGCCTTCGTCACGGAACTGATCAATCCTGAAGTTGATTCCACAACTTCACTTGTCGAATTAACGACTACGTAAAGAATCAAACGCCTTTTGAAACTCTACGTGTTAACCTTCGGATTCCACCGAAGAGAACTCTCTTGAACATGTAGTATCAAACTCTTTGATGTATGAATCTCAACTCATAAGTTTAGAACTCTCTTAAGAACATCAAAGAAAACTCACAAAACGTCAGAAGAAAACTTCAAACAAAACCCTAGAACTCTTAGATCAGATCTAGGAAAAGTAAATCTAGAAAAAGACCCAACCAGCGAATTTATAGAATCTGATCTCACGCGGTCCGCTCGAGCGTGGGTCTTCCCGCTGGAGCGTAGACTTCATAATTTGTGATTCATATAGGCTTCCCGCTCGAGCGTCCATTTCCCTGCTCGAGCGGGGAATCACACCATCCAGTACTTTGTCAGGCTATGCAGAGAAGCTGTGGACTTGCAATCTCCGCTGGAGCGTTACTTTCCCCGCTCGAGCGGGGAAGCCAATCTTGGAAAACCTAGAAAGCTCTACCAAATTACAACCTTGGTTTTGATTCACGGATTTTGACAACAATCACGGATTTTGACAACAAAGGGCCCTAACAATATCTATCAATAGACAGGCTTTGCCATCCTACATCAATCACCCTCTTTTCAAGCAATTGAAATTAGGCATAAAAATTTCAATTTGCTTCAATTAAAACGGGCACTCGCTTTAACCATAGCCACCATGGCTTTGGCTTCCACACTGGCCCTGCTTTTGATCCTAATCCTCTTCAAGATTTTTGTGTTGCTGTTAATGACTCCAAAAGTGCTGGTATGCTTATCTCTTTCTCCTGATTTTGTGTCTTCCAAACTCAAGTCCCAAATTTTGAAATTTGATTTTATTGCAATTGCATTTTTTTAATGATAATTAAAACTTCCACTTCTTCATGGAAGTCAAAAGAGTCCATGCGAGCTTTTCATGTTCAAGTCATATACTGAATAACTAGTTGGACTTTTGGTAGAGTAAGTATGTGTCTTGTGTCATTTTTGTTATTAGTATTTTAATTTTTTCAAAAAAAAATTCTGAAGTATTAAATGTTTATGAAAGTTGTCTCCCTAACTAACGTTGTCAGCATTCATCTTCAGAATAAGTTTAATCCTGAACAAAAAATCACACGCTTAATCCTTAAATTATATAAATTGTTGTGTTCCTGAGGTATGAGCAAGGAAAACCCAGTATTTGAAAGGGATTTTGAGGCTTTTTTGAGGTGAATGACTTTGTGGAAGGTTTTGGCTAACTTGTTCTTGGTTGGAGCTGAACTGGGTTTCAGTGAATCCATGTGGGTTTTGTGAAAATCAGATGATGAGAGTGGCTTTTGGTCATGGATTGTGTATGAAACCAAAAGAAGAAAATACAGTGAGAAAGAGAGAGAAAAAAAAAGGTGGTTTTGACAGCGAAAAAAGCAGACACTACACATATGGTTTTTTAACTCGAAGATTGAAGCCGGGGATGAAGGTGAGATTTGAAGCGCGGGAAGAAAAATAAAATAAAATTAAAAATTACCGTAATTTCTGCCTAAATTCTCTTGTTCATTGTGCTTCATCACTTTTTCTTACAAATTAGTAGCTTAGAATTTATGTCATTTTGATATTATACTTTTCAATTTGATACATTTGATCCTGAATTTCGAATCTTTTTCTAAACAAAGACAATTGAAGATACCATTACTCAATTTTAAAGACAAAGTCGTCAATTTAATAAAATAAAAAATAATTTGATAAAATTAAAAGTCCAAAAAAATATTTTTCAATTTAAAAAAATAATTTTTACCCACCAAAAACAAAATTATGTAAAATTAATAAATATTTTAGATTTTTATTTATTTATTTATTTTACTAAATTAATTTTTATTATGTATTTGGATGATGATCATGTACTGAGGGAAGTGGAGATGCTGCTGCGGGCTGTGCAACAGCGGCTACTATGCGGAAAAATGGGCCCATTTTGGGGTCCATTTTGATAATCCAAACTGTTCACATATTAAAATACATCAAGTAGAAGATGCTTGCAAAAAATTAAGTTAATCAGATATCGTTTACCCATTCATCTACTTGCATTTGTATCTACAAATATAAATAATAATTGTGATTTAAAATATTAAAATGAATACAAATGCGAGTGAATGAATTGGTAAACGATATTCGATTAAGTTGATTTTTTGCAGGCATCTTCTAGTTAATGTATTCTAAAATGTGAATAGTTCGGATTATCAAAATGGGCCCCAAAATGGGCTCATTTTACCGCACAGCAGCCGTTGCTGCGCAGCTCATGTAGCAGCATCTCCACTTCCTGTAATGAGTGGTTGTTAAGATTTAAATGTGTAATCGATATATTTAATATATGAAATATTTTTAGTTTTGGATTTTTTAATTTAATGGATTGGTTTCATAATGATATCAAAATTGTTGCCATATTTGGCTTTTGAAAAATAAAAACTAATTTAAAGAAAATAAAAACAACCACCCATTACATGATCATCATTCAAAAACATAATAAAAATTAATTTGGTGAATAAATAAATAAATAAATGTCTAAAAGATTTATCAATTACATAATTTTATCTTTAGTGGGTCGAAATAATTTTTAAAAATTCAAAAATATTTTTTTGACATTTATTTTTTTGTCAAATTAGTTTATATTTTATCAAATTAACGATTTTGCCCTTAAAATTAAGCAATGGTATTTTTAATTGTCCTTATTTGAAATAAGATTCCAAATTTAGAATCAAATGTGTCACAATTAAAAAGTCAGAGACCAAAATGACACAAGTCTCAAACTATAGGGACCGTCAATATCATTCGCCCATTTTTCTTTTAAAAAATTAGGATTATTTACATGTAGACTTAAATTATCAAAAGTATTATTTTGATCCTTTTAAATTTTAAAAGTGTACAAATATATTTTTAAATTATTACAAAGTATCATTTTGACCTCTAAACAAATAAACTTTCTAAATTAGTGGAATGTTTCATTTTGATCCCTTTCGTTAACAGTCATGTTTTTATAATTTAGGGATATTTGTACACTTTTAAATTTTACAAAGTGATATTTCTCAACAGTTTAAAAAGCCCATTATACTTTTAGGAGGTCAAAATAATATTTTTTAATAGTTTAGGAATTTCATTTGTAAGTATTTTTTTTTTGTAGTTTAAGGTGTCAAAGTGATATTTCTTAATAGTTTAGGAGGTCTTAGTGTAAATAACCTAAAAAATACTTTTAAAAAAAATCACAATTTGAGTTTTATAATAAAATAACATTTTAATTTTATCAATTTAAATCATAATTTTTTTTTAAAAGAGTATTACCTAAAAATCCTATTTACAAATGTTACGGTAGTTCATGTCCTATTTAAATTTTTTTGAACCAATAAATCATATTCAGTAAAATTGAGAATATTATCAGTTTTTCCTAATTTTTAAAACTAACAAAATTATTAATTTTGCATAGTAATATTTCAGATAATTATTTCACTAACTGATAAAAAAAAAAAAAACAAAGTATTAGATTAAACGTTTTGGCCATTTTACTTATTAGCTTGATTCAACTATCTAAAAAAATCGAAAATCTTGTATCTTCTTTATTTCTCTATCTTCTAGGGCCATGATGATTTTCTGGTGTAATGATGATGGCACACACACTTGTTAGTATGTATCCAATCTCTTCCTAGCAGGGCATTACACTTGGCCTTGCTATCGACAACAAAGAAAGCTACAACACAGCTTCTGGATCCCACATTGATGTTGACTAGTAGGATCCCTTGGGCCATTTGTTTATCTCCCGTGAACCCTACTGTGGAGGTGCTAGTTGAAATAAGTTTTGGAATTTTCAAACCCAACTTCTTCAAAGAGGCTTTGGGCAACAAATTGACTGTTGCTCCATTATCCACCAACACCTTACTCATTAACACTCCATCAAAATGGGCTTGATGTGTTGAGTTATGCTTAAAGTTGGGTATTCGAAAGGATAGCAAGGTATAGCCTCTTGAACCTCCATCTCCACTGTTTCTTCTGAGTTTGTCTCCTCCATAATCTCAGTCTTTGGAATAGAAGCCTTCTCATCTGATTCAACCCATTCTTCAATGGACAAGCTTCTCCTTTGCTTGGGATCTACTTTGAACCTGTGAGGAAAAACATACACCATATTTATGTTAACAGCAGGTAATGAGCTAAATTGGATTTGGACTGGCTCGCTTTGTGCCTTTCAAAGGTTTTGAATTACTTTCATATTTCTGGCCTCCATTTATTTCCATGGGCATAGCTAATTTCAAATCTACGAGTTTGGTCTGTTTAGCCATCATAGCTTTGAACAACCCATCTTCCATTTCCTTTAAGCCATCTGGCTGGCTTTTTGAATATTCAAATTCAGATTCACTTTCTATCAAGGCCTTAGACAAACCTACTAAACAGACATTTTCTTTAGTTGCTAATTCAGTATGAATTCGAGCTAATTGTTCTATTTTTCTGGGCACAATTATATCTCACATGCTCTTTCTCAACCCCTTTGTCTCTACTCTTTCCCTTTCTTGGGATTGTTTTGATAGTCTTAGAGTTAATTTGTAATATAGATTTGTAATGTCTATATTTCACAATCTTTGATTATGAAATGGAAATTTTCATTTTATCTTTTCAGACGATCTAAATCCATATGGAATCATGTAAAACATTAGGAGAGGATTTTCACCAGTCCAGTCCAAATTTGGATTGGAAGCACCATTTGGATATGTGGGGCCCACCATGAGCCCAGTTGAATGATTCAAACCATTCATTTTTTAGGACTTTTCGTGTATATCATCCATATACAAAATTAGATCACTTGGAACAATTTTTTGTATATTAATTAGATTCAAGGAAAGTTTTTGTGTTATATTTGTACTGAACTATTCTATTCTATTTATACAATTTATATAATAAGGATAAATATAAACACTTATACAATTTATATGATAAGGATAAATATAAACAATGATAAACACAAACAATGATAAGATGATGAGAAAATGATGAGGAAGAATCTAAAACATAAATCATATCTGAATAGCCTCTTTAAGCGAAACATTCCAAGGGGCAAATTTTCAGCTTGTCCCGAAATAATCAAAAGGATTAAGAAGGCAATCTTTTTTTTAAAAATGTCTGCAAGTTGGTCTTTAGTAGAGATAAATTGGATTTGAAGATCCTTGCAGGTACCCTACAATTAAGAAATGAGTTTTTCAAATAAGGTAAGGTTGGTTTTTTGAATTCCTTGAGGATAAACATGCATAACAAAGAGAACAAGATCCATACAACAATAAAGGAAATATTTGTCACAAATCAAGCAGAATAAATTCAAATTCAAATATGGAAGGACACATGGCGGTCTATAGGAGCTCAATGGACCAAGTCAAAGTGATAAGGATAAGCCTTGGCTGTTGAAGATCAAAATTGATCCCACTCTTGAGGGGTTAAGATTAGCATCAATGAAATATATCACCAAGAAGGGTTGCCACATTCCTGACAATTGAGCAGAAATAAGGGTTTCTCCAATACTACAGAAAGGACTCCAAAAGCAATATTTGAAGATGTTCTTGACCAAACACTCGACCAAGAGTCTTTCAATACATGTATTTCAATTCATTTTAATTTCATAGCTTATTTATCTTAAGAATCGGGTAAAGATGAAAGGATCGCATCAATTTTAGTTTCACCATCAATATCTGCACCCAAAGTTTCCATTATGTTAATGAAAGATATCATTTGCAGGACATTTTCTCGTACTGGAGTGCCTTCCACTATTTTGGTGGACATCAAACCTTTCATGGTAGTTTGACGTGCACTTTTTCTCTGTTCTCCAAACATTTTTTTTTTCTCCAAATTAATCATTATGTCTTTTGCAGTAGGAACACCCTCATGCTGCTTTTGCAACACATTGATCATTGCGGCCAATATGTAGCACTTTGTAACATCATCAACCTCATGCCACTTCCTAGTAGGGGATTTCAACGAAGTGGCTACCGGTAATGAGAAACAATGGGGTGTTCCTGTGCAAAGAAGACAATGTGCAAAGTTTGTTGATCTGAACAGACCGCTCGAGCGAACATTTCATCGCTCGAGCAGTGAACGCAATCTCTCAAAAGTTTTGCAGGTGTACAGTGAAGATACTAAAAGCCTCACCTCTTCGCTCGAGCGACCAGTTGATCGCTCGAGCTGTCATCCTGGATAGCTAGTTACATAGCTTAGCTCTTAAGGCACTTCCAGCACATCAATCTCATTTCCATATGTAACCATTTAAGTAAATACTTTCATTTAGCCTCTTACATTTATATTTCATTTACTTAAGTTTATAATGTAATAAGGAAATACTCCCATTTGGATTTAAAGAAAAAAACAAAAACATCAAAATCCAATTAAATTAAAAAGTGGCTCCCCCTATTTTAGTACAAAAATAATTTTTCGACTGAAATTTCTAAGTTTGACGTTATAGTAAAAGGGTTAATACTTCATAGAAAAATTTCATAAAATCAATTTAGACTATTTAAAATACAAGGATCAATTACCACTAAAAACTATTTTCGAATTCGTAAGTTTTGAAAAACCCAATTGTCACACTTAGAAAAATTTCAAGTCAAGGCAAAGAATTCACCACTAACTACATAAATAAGACTTAACAACGGCCATCAATTGCACTCCGGTTTGAACTACCCAATATTTCACAACTACAAGTTTGAAACATTGATCAAGAGGATTTTTGTGTTCAACGTATAGGCACGAGTCATCTTAAGTAGCACGAGCGTTTGCTCTATACTGTGGTAGCAACACGACCTGTCTCTCGTAGCATGACTCATCTTATACTTTGAACACGAACACAAAGAAAACTAATGTATAAAAAGCATTAAACAATCACAGAGAGTAAAACACTTGAAGATATGAAAAAGAAAATTATTATAAACTTCTAAAACATCCATAAATTTATTCAAACTGTTTCACAATCAAAGCTTACGAAAAATCGCTTTACATGGCTAGGGTTTCATCAAAACCTTAGAAAGATGAGCCTAGCCACTCATGGAGGAGTGGGAAGAAGTGAAGGAAGAAGAACCCTCCATGGAAATTACTTTTGAAGCTTGAGAATCACCTTTTTCCAAACCCAGCCTCTTCTCTCTCTTAGAATTTTTCCGAACTTCTTTTCAGCCTCTTGTAAACACGCTATTTTTGACTGCCTTTAAGACTTGGGCGCCTTAGGCTGATCACTCAATGATGAAAGTTATACTATACAAATGTTTGATTTCTTCAGCAAGAAGAGCTTCTAATCTCAACCTTACACCTCATTTTTGACCAAAACTATTTTTGACTGAAATGATTTTAGACCTTAAAACCCTTTTTTTTCAAAATATTTTTTCAAATGTTTCTATGATGTTTCAAGGCTCGCATTTCATTTAAAAGATTGCACTTTTCGGTAAATCGAGCAAGGACAAAGTGGAAATAAACGGAAGAGAGGTGAACTCTTTGAAAAATCTTTAAAAACATCTTATTTATAGCTCTGGAGTTGAAGGAAATAGGAGGGGAGGGAAGAAAACTAGTTAGGGGAAAAGTTAGGCATCAATCTGTTAGGACAAAAATGAGCAGCCTTCACTAAAATACGCATATCTCTTTGTACACTTAAAATTTAGATGTGAGGCCATCACCATTGGAAATTAAACTTTTGGAGCTTCAATTTGGACTCACGAATGACCTAAAACCGAGTCCGGATGAGGGAGATATGCTTGTTTGAAGTCGGGTCTGAAAGAAGATTTTTGTAGACGACCTCCCACTTTTAGTGGCCTGCCGCCCAGTTGTGAAAAATTAGGCCATTTTGTCCCCACAAACCCACTAGTGGCCTGCTGGCTACTAATAGTGGGCAGCTGCCCCCTTTTAGTGGCCTGTCGGCCACTTGTGTCAAAAATAGATATTTTTTTGCCAATTGTCCCCCACAGGTTCATGCATGATACCAGCTGTATGTATATAGATATTTCTGACCAAGGCTTATGTTTTTCTATATATAGATGACCTTCCCTCTTGGTTTTAGGTTACAAAAAATTCCAAAAGTCCCAAAGCTTGAAATTCTCTCTCTATATCTATCTTGCAATGCACACACACCTTACCCAAACACTTCCTAAACCAATATTGGAGCTCTTCTTGCTGAGATTATTGAGTCCAAATTTCAGCCCTTGAGAGTGTAAGCTTTGTGGTTTGTGAACAAAAGTGTTACTTCTCTTCAAGAGGTATAACTACTAGCTCCTTGGCACTACTTCTTTCCTATATTTTCTTACTATTTTTGGGCTATTTTTCCCTTGCTTTTATGGGCTAAAACTCGGGGTTTAAGGCTATTAAAGGTAGAGGGGTTAATCACCTTTCTTTGTACCTTGTATCCTAAGCTTTTCCCCTTGTGTTTCCTATCTCTTCTTCAAAATTTTTCCAACTTTTTACCACTGATTTTCAGAGGTTTTCAAAGGCTAAAAATGTTTTTTTGAAGTCCCAAAGGTGGAGGGGTTAGCCATCCCTCCATATGCTTGTTTACTAGCTTGAATTCTTCATTATTTTAGCTTACTCTTTTAACTTCTTTTACCTCAGTTCCAACACTATTTTAGCTTTATTTAGGATTGTTTCAGAGTTGTTCATGTCATTTGTGCTTTGTTTAGCATGCTTTGTAGTGTAATGGTCCTCATAGGTTTAGTGGTTTAGGCCTTAGACACCAACCTGTTTGAGTTGGTAGCATTTATTTCAAGCTTTCCATACTTGTGTTCACCTCTAAGAATCTCTACAACCTCCCTCATTTCTTGACTTTTTATTTGTTTTGAGAGTTGTTTCAACCGATTGATTGTTTAAGCTTGAGATTGAGATTGTTGTGCTTAATGGTTTAATCTCTTCGAGGGTTCATTACCAATGGCATGACGTCTCTCTCATTCCAAAAACAACCTTTTGTTTGATACTTCTTTCCATTAGTGGAGTTAATGCTCATTTTTGGACTAAATGAATTAAGGAATGGAAAGGTAATTAAAAGAGGTAATTGGATTTGGAATAAACTGGACCAACATAATCAAATGGTTTGGGTTCAATCGGACGTTAATTGAACCCATTGAGTCTTGAGTCGTTTCATACTCATTAGTGATGAAAACGGCTCAAGAATCAATGCCAACCACTTCCCTTGATCAATTTCATGACAGGGAGGAGGTTCATGAGTCTTTAATTGTGCATTTATTGAAATTGTATCCCTTGGTTCATAAGTCATCATGTAATGAATTTGCGTCGATTGATGGCTTGCGAATTGAGCCTACCCCTCCTTTGAGCTGATTGATGATAAGGAGAGGTAGGGTGGACATATATCCCTTGAGAATGCTCTGTTTGTGCTCTGTTTGTTTTCTATTGTAACAGGAGAAACCCACTATTAGTGGCCGGCATGCCACCTTTTCGGGCCGACAAGCCATTATTAGTGGGCGGCTGGCCACCACTTCTGGCCTGCTAACCACCTTTTTTTTTTTCTAGCCAGGTAGTCCACTTCCTTTACAGAGCAGAGTAGAGGTTGAGGCAAAATAGCTCCATTTCCTGGCTGCAAAACAGAAGCATTCTAGTAGCAGAACATAGAGCATTTTCGGGTGGAATTCATGTGCATGCATAAGCTACTTCCTTGCTCCTTGGGACCCGTTAGATTTGTTTTGTTAATAGTAGTATGTTGTTAGTGAACTTGTAATTAATCACTTAGTCAATTAGTTTAATTAGTTGATTTGTATTAATTAGTTAGAATAACTAGTTAACTTGGTGTTGCAATTAATTAGTTAGATTAATTAATTAATTTTGTGTTGTAATGATTTAATTAACTAGGATAGTTAGTTAAATTCGGTGCTGTAATAATTAGCTAGAGTAATTAATTTATTTCATTTGGTTTGTAATAGATTAGTTAATTCGTAGTAGTTAGTTAGTTAGTTTATTTGGACCCTCCTGTGCGAGGGCAAATTGTAATAATGTGTATGTCTTCCAACCCCACGTCTTTCTCCCTTTTATTTACCTGCTTATGATGGATAGTGTAAAGCTTCATGTTTCTCTTAGCATTTTTCATGATTTGCATCCATTTGTCTTACATGCATAAGGTTTGGCTCATCATTCTAACAACATTGTCATTTGTTACTTTCATGAATACGTGGGCCACCGCATGTTATCAAAGTGATTTACATGCCATATTAGACAACCGAACCTATTAATTGTATATTGTATGTGTTGCATTAGTCATGTTACATTAGTTAGGATCATGTATTTTTCTAACTAATTTATTCTTTTTGGCTTGCCTTGGAGTACTAGGTGAGCACTTATTGCTTTAGCATATCGCATGTGTGTGAGTGTTGCCATATCAATCATATTACCATGAGGCTAAGTGCTTAAATGATATATCTGTTTGAATGCCTATGGAGGAAGGCTAATTGCTTAAATTAGGATAATTTGATGAATGTATATATGAGATCACTTTTTCAAGTGGTACATATTCAAAACAAAATTTCAAACAACATGAAATCAAAATGTTCCAATTTTTGCAAAGTAGTCTATACTTGTGTGCAACACATTATAAGTTAGCATAATAAATTGGAACAAGAGCATGTAATGTAAATAAGAATCACATCATGATTAGTAGAGGTCGATCTTTAATCGAGCAAGCGGGGGTGCTCAATTCAAGACATTTCCCTCTCGTACCTAAGTTCTCGAGCCAAGATACTTTGGTGATGACGGATAAGTGGCCTTTGGCATGAGTCTCGGATTTCCTAAATTTTTCAAAAATATTTAGGTGACGACTCTGTAATCTGGCAAAGTAGTCCACTTTTGGCATTTCGATTCAAAATCGATTTTTCAAAAGAATTGCCGGATTTGGACTCATTTGTGTTTATCTATTTCATCTTGCACTTGTGGAATTAGATTTAGAACCACGAGAGTCCAAACTGTAGGGCTGATCATATCCGAAAGGAGCATGAAAAGTCAAGCTACACCTCTTTTTCTTCATTTTATTCCCAGCAGAAGAGCCTTAAATTTTCACGCATGCAACCCTAAGTGGGCCGCTCAAGCAGTGGTAGGCCGCACGTGCGGTGGATCTTGGCCACACGTGCGGTGAGGTGGTAGGCCGGGATTTTTCGCTCCTCGCACGGAGAATCTATTTTTGCGCCCTTTTTGCTTGAATTTTCGTGTTGTCTACCAAATCTGCACAAGTGCACAAAAGACATCATCTCTACCAAATAAACAATATTGAAAGACTAAAAATGTAACTTAAGTGGCCTCAATATGGTACGTTTCGGCCTACATTATGTATCTTCTACCAAAGAGGTCAAACTAAGTTGATTTGGATCTTTGAGGCTATACCTCGTGGCATATTTCCTTAGCCTCAATGTGTAAGCCTTAAAAGCTTTGAAAGAGAATTTGAAATTCAGTTCTGAGGTTCTTGGTAGCCATAAGGCATGTGTCATAATTTATGCCTCATGTGAATAAAATAGAAAGTGTGAACCTCAATGAAAGATGAGACCTTTGAGGCTTTAATCATGAGACATGTTCCTTGAGCTTGAAGGTGTAAGCTTCTTAAGGTGGCAAATTTGATTTACTTCATTGTCAGTAGACAATAAAAATAAGGTTTTTAAATTTATTCAAGTTGATAGATACCTGGAATGTTATGCTAAATAAGTTAGGCATTTTTATTTTATTTCCTTTGTGATGAGTTACATTTTGTAATCATTGTAGACAGATTCAAATAATTTGATGTGACAGGCTCAGATATTTATCTATGCAAATGGGAACACTAACCCTCCAACTGCAATTAATCTTGACAAGTCATTGTTAAGGGACTTGTTATTCAACCAGAGTCGAGCTTGGATTGAAAGGCACTTTTAATTGACTTTTCAGATTGCCTACTTAATCTTTGCTCGAATGTTTTAATTGAACCCATCAATTCTTCAATACTCAAATCATCAAGATCTTTAGTTTCTTCAATGACAATAACAATAGGATTGTATTTCTTTGGCAAATTTATCAAAATTTTCTCAACAACTCTTTGATGCGAAATATTATCCCCATATATTTTCATTTGGTTCACAAGTTGCCAAGATTACAGTTGGAGCAGGGGGATTCCATGAGATGGAAGGTAGGGAATGCAGGTGTATACAAGGTAAGTATTGCATATAAATGGTGTGAGTTGTTGAATGGCCCAACATGTAGTTCAATTGACATGATTTGGCATGATTTCTCTCCTTCTAAAACCAAATTCATCACATGGCTAGCATGGAAAGGCAGATTAAAGGCAGCTGAGTTTTTGAGTAGAATTGGTCTATTAAAGGATAATGTCGATTTATATTGTGTATTTTGTAAAGAGGAAGTGGATGCTCTGAATCACATTTTACTGTTCTGTTTGTTTGTGTGGCAAGTGTGGTCATGTATCATTCGGTGGTGGGGGTTGCACTAGGTAGTACCAGGGTCAATTGAGGATTTGCTACAATGGTGGCTGAGCTGGAAGTTCAAAAAAAAAAAAGGAAGGACAAATCTGGAGAGCTATTTCTTCAGCTGTAATATGGTCCATTTGCAGATGTAGGTATGATTGCATTTTTTCTGGTTTACAACCATGTCTCGGGGAATTATGTGATGTAATTAAAATAAGGTTAGCTTTTTGGTTGAAGGCATATGATTCTGGAGGCCTTTACTCTATTAATGATATTGTTTCCAACATGCAACAAGTGAGAAGAAGCCTTTAAAAGTTTGGTGGACTGTTGAGGGATATGCTGATCTGATATGTTGTTTGGGAAAGGCTGATCTGATATGTTCTGTATTAAGGGGATTTGGTTGCTCCAACAGAGGGACTTCTTGCTAAATTGTCTTCAAGGGGAGTGTTATGTTGATATTGAAATACTTATCTAAAATGCTGGGCTAATATCAGGAGCTCTACTTTTGCTGAGATGTTGTGGCTGAGATGTTGAATTGAGAAAGTGTTCATTAAGTGTGTGTACAAATGGAAATTAGTGTGTGGAAATAGAATTACCGTGCTCATGGCACCCATGGTGGTAGCCGCCACTACAATTTTGGTCTTGGCTTAGTTAATTGGGTATGCCTATGTATATAATGTATGTGTGTCTATAGTGATAAAGAGAATATGAAGGATGATGGTGGTTGCCATAGTAGATAGAGAGTGTGAGAGACTACCATGGGACCACATGGTTTATGGGTTAACTTTGTTTGAGTTAAGAGAATGATAGTAATAGATTTTAGAAGAATAATGAAACAAAAATGAAAGGGAAAAATGGAGAAATGAGGGAGATAAGTTGGAGAGAGAGGAAAGCATTTTAGAGAGAGAATCAAAGTCTCTAGTTTTCAAAAAAATTAGAAAGAAGAAGATAATAAGGAATTATCCAGTGTGGTTGAGTGGAGGGAAATTTTGATTAGCTGGTCGTGCAACACATGCTCTACTCAAACAAACATTCCTTCAAAAATTACAATATGGTATGAAGTCCAGGGAATTTAAATGTTATAAATGAAATTATAGGTAAGCTCCATATTTTTTTGATAAAACACAGGGAGTCAAACTATTGTTTACCCTAAATATATTATATCCCATTATATATTTAAATATTACATATCCTTCTCAACTTCTCATATCCATTTGGGATAATCAAATAAAACCTTTTAAGTCATTGTTTCATGCACCAACATTACTATCCACCAACATTATTAATTAAATGAATTCAACTTTCCAAGATTTCTTGAACTATTGCTTAGATCTTGTGGAATTTTAGTTATCAATTAAACAAATTAGAAACAGTTGCAAACTTGATCAATATTATTATAAATTTTGTTATTGTATGCTCTTAAAATATATGTTTAAAAAAATTATATATCTTATATGAAAATGTGTAGAATAAAAAATGTACAACTTAGGATTGCATGAAACCACTTGATTGAAATAGTGAAACTCTAGTTCATAACAAAACTAGGATAGGGCAACCCTATCCCCTCATAGGGGTGTTTTGGATCTCTTTTAACTAGTACGTGCTTTACAGTGAAATTGTACAGGAATGTGCATATAAGTTGCAAGGTTGACATATGTTGGGGAAGGATTTAGTGTGGAGTACAATCCTACAACTTTGATTATGTTTGTGTTGATAACATCTTAGTTGAGGTGCTATGTGGTTTCTGATTACTGTTCTCTCTCTTTATTTCTTTTGCTAGGTAGTTTAAACCATAGCTTCAGAAGGTTCAGATATCCCCCAAGTACTTTGGACCCGCGTCGGAAGACTTTGCAAGGTCAGGGATCTTATTCGGGGACAGCCCGTGTTTACCTCACTATCATTGATTACAAGATGAAGGAGGATTAGAGAAAATTCACCAATACTGTTCTTACAACAATCACCTCTCAGCTCACTTGCATTTAGTTCAGTTCAAGAATAGTCATCTACTCCAGGCCAGCTCAAGAACAATAACTTATTCCAATGGCATAGTATCCCCTGGTAAACATGAAGGAATTAGTACTCCATCTACAACAAACAGTTGAAACATTATAGCATGATGCGGCCTGCCAGGCTGAGGTTATAACCAGATTGTAGCAATAACAGCAGCCAGCTACGGCCTTTGCATTACATGGACTCGCCATGGCTATTCCTGTGCCCGGTGCTATTTTTAATATTCCCACTACTCAAGATCCACAAATCGAGGGTATTCTGGTTTTCCCAGTCCAAGCATAACCCATCCTAGCACAAGCTTCCAGAGTCCTGGTTTATCAAACCGAGGCGCTGTTCGAATTCGAGGTTGATCCAACCACGCTCAAAGTCAACAAACTCGAGAAATTGTTCAAAAAAGTGTAAAGGGTCAACTCCATTCCAGACATAGAGGATGGTCCTATGACCCCAGCATATATATTACTCCCTCTCACCTACCAAAACCGATGTTGTTCCTTCTTAAGGGCACAGACTTGTGCGTGATGGATACATCTAACCTACAAACTGAGCCTCATAAGTTAGTGGTGATAACACTTGCAGTGGAAGAGATGTTGACCTCGAAGGGAGGTACTAGTTTGTCGTCGGAGTATCCCGGGGACTTATTTGAAAGGGCATATGACCCAAGTTGCTATATTGTGCCAACTATTCAAACTAGGCCTGAAGTGGTGCTACCAAACTTTGTAGGTATTAATGTGGTTAGGGAGGATGGCTCGAGCCAAGAGTTGGACGATCTTATAGATCTTGAAGAAGATCTGGACAACTTGCAGTTCTTCGATGAGCATGATCAAGGAGATGTACAGATCGGGTGGTTTGACCTGAATGGATCGATTGATAATATCAGATGGCTGAGTGATGAGCCAGACAAGGAAGAAGAAATTGGGATTAAGCCAGAGAGAAAGGAAGCAGAGGTAGCTGTAGTAGCCAAGAAGGCTGATGAGAAAGGAAAACGGCAGGAGGGCACATGTGCGAGAAAACCAATTCAAGAAGTGGGTGTCGTGAAAGCCACAGATACTGAACATGAAGCTACATTGAGGCAGTTCGAGATTGAAAGAATTGAAGACAGCCAGAAAACCGCAACAGCGTGTCGCCCTGAGAGGAACACTTGTATTATAAAAATGATTCAAGTGGAGCCGGACAACTGTTTGTCCATAGCTGATGGCGAGTGGTGGGATGACAGTGATCTGCATTTGGCTAATATTGACAAAGATTGGGGAGACTGCATCTCGGATAATACATGGTATGCTGAGGAGATAGATCATCTCACTAGATGTGGAAGGTATTTTAAGCCTCCACACTTGGATCAAGCAGAGCCATTAGGAAAGGACAGGGAAGTCAAGAAAGAAAGGAGAAACGGTTGGACAAGGAGGTAGTTTTGAAGTAGCTTAAGAAAATCCAAGCTGATATCTCTATCTGGGGACTGCTTATGGCCTCACGGGTGCATTGACAGGCAGTATTGTCGGGAATGGACAAGGATAAATTGTCCATTAATAGTACGCCCGAGTAACTTGTGGGCTTGGTCTTTCCCAGTGGTGCCAAGCCAATGCTCACTTTCTCTAACAAAGAGCTGCAATCAAAAGGGTCAGCTCACAACAAGCCATTATACATATTCGTAGAGTGTAGAGAGAAGTGGGTGCCAGTGGTGTTGGTAGATATCGATTCTGCCATTAATGTCTGTCCTTCTTGTACTGCCTACGCAATTGGCCTCAAACCGGCGCACTTCGTTCCCACAACCCAGGTGATACGGGCATATGATAACACAAGCAGAGAGGTCATGGGTACAGTGAAAGCGTGAGTCCAGGTGAGCCCATCTAAGCAAGAGATCGAGTTCCACGTACTGGATGTGTCGGCAACCTTTAACCTGCTGTTAGAGAGGCCTTGGTTGCATCACAGAAAGGCTGTCTCTTATACTCTCCCTCAGATGTTGAAGTATCCTCATGAGGGAGGAGTAGCATCCATTTTTTGGAACTCATCCATCCATCCACCTCCAGAGGTGACTACGCTAGTGCTAGAGATCAATCATGGCGATGAGGATGTATTCCTCTCGGGATTCACTCTGGCGAAAGTCCAAGTAGTGCAGACAATATTAGCCATGGACAAAGGCATGTACGTTAGTGCTCAGTCCATCTACTTCATGAACAAGCTGCAGCATATTTCGGGAATGGGGCTCAGAAGGAGCGGGCGGAAAGGTTTTGCAGCGTTAGTAGAGGTGCCACACAACCTGTATGCCTTTGGATTGGGCTATGTGCTTACCAAAGAGGACTGGATAAGAAACAGAGAAGAAATGAGGGGCAGAGCCAAAGCCAAGAGAGCTGGGAAGCGTTATGAACTCGTCTATAGGCCAATCCAGGGGACGCTGAATTGGCGTTTTGTTAGAGAGGGAGATGATTTCCCTTTTTGTGGCTTTCCTAAGCCTCGGGTAAATTCCTAAAAAAAATGCGTCCCGGGATTTGAGATATTCTTTGACCATCAGCTACAAGACAGTGATGAAGAAAGGGCTGAACCAAGCATCAACACTAGTTGGAGCAAAGAGGATGATTCAGACAATAGCGAGGCTGTAAGGGCATCACTGGCTAATCTCCTGACAGATCCCGCGACTGACCTAGAGAACTTGGGAGATAACTTTACTGTCTCCATGATCGGGGAAGATCCAGGTGTGGACCCAACTAGTGGTATTTTGGATGTATCGAGGGAACCATTGTAACATCCCAACCCTTCACATATCATTGATATTGTCGTCTTTGGGCCATGCCCGCATGAATTTGTTCTTCCCAATAGGTCACCCATCCCAGAACTACTCCAGCCTAAGTATGCTTAACTGGGGAGTTCTGCTAGGGATTTCACATCCCAAGAAAAGGCCTCGATGCTATGTAAGGGTCCAGGTTTTTACTTTTTATAGCTCAAGAACTCTCCCTCCATTCCGGATGTAGGACATTGGGACCTTACAATCCACCCCCCTTAAGGCTACACGTCCTTGTACAGTAGCCTGCCATCTCACAAGCTTGCCCACATGCACCAAGAGACGCTAGGGGCCCACACGGTAACTCAGAGAGTTGGCTTTGATACCATTTGTAATTCCCCAACCCTTCATATGTCATCAATATTGTTCACTTTAGGCCACGCCTGCACAGATTTGTTCTTCCCAGTGGGTCATCCATCCCCGAACTACTCCAAACTAATTTGGAGATGAGAGCATTTAGATTTTGTTTCACCCCTAGGATTTGGATGATGGAATATTGATTGAATATTTAATTATTCAAATTTTGGGGGTGTAACAGTTTGGTATAGGAGCGGTGTTAGGTATATGGGAGGCACATGAGATATATGTGTAGGTTGGAAGTGAAGGGCCGAAGTGGTGGAGTTAAGGTACAAGAATTAATATGAACTTATTGGTATAGTTTGAATTTCTTTGATTTGTACATCTTGAAAAATAGTAAACGACCTTGATAAATTATGAAATTTGGGCAGAGGCATGTATATGTAATTCTAGACAACTTTTGTGTTTTAACTTTTTAGTAAAAAGATCGCTTAGAACTTGTAATTGGATGATCTTGGTTACAACAATTTTTGTTCATTTTAGCAATGCAGATTTTATATGCTGTTTTAACCCACGAAACAAGCTCATTTTTATTGGTTTCAAGTGAATTGAAGCAAAACATTATTTTGACCACTTTTCATGTCTTGAACTTTTCTGAAAAAGATCATCTTAGGGTAGTTTCTTTTCGTTTTCATCATCAATTTTTTCGGTTGAATTTTGTCTAGGTTCTTCTATTAAGTTTTTCTCTTAACCTGCATAGTTTATACTAAATTCGTTCGCATTAATTTTTAGCAAATTTGATTATGTACAAATTTTGTTCTTTGAGTTTTGGTCAATTCCAATGATTTAAGCATGAAATAGTACGTTTTTATACTGCTTCAGTAATTTACTTATGATTAAATTATACTGACTTTATTTTTTGCAGAATGGTTGGTCTTACTCACTTTTTATGCAGGGGCAGACCCGCCATAATTTTTATGTTTATTTTGTTTATTTTATACTCAATTTATATTTAGTTATGTACGGGTAAGAAACTAAATGTCACCGTATCTCGAGAAACTACCCCTTTGTCTCGGTGTGGGTGGAACTACTTATCTTGTCTTGTAACAAGAATTAAATACATTTTTATTTGTGTCTGGTGAACACGCGGGTGTCAAATATTTGTACTTATACCAGTATACTTGTATACTGACCCATTTTGTGTATTGACATCTCGGGTGCATTCTATTTGAGCACAGCCAAGCTTCCTTTGCAGGATTAATTGGGGCTACTGTGGTGACGAGAAATAACTATAGTTGTTGGACATGTCGTTTTGACAATTTGATATTGTGGGTTATTCTTCACCTTTGCATTATTTAAGCTGTTTTGACTAGTTGTTGCTACTTTAATGTCGGAGGTATTGGATAGTTATGAATTTATGATAGATAGTTTGGAGACGAGAGCATTTAGGTTTTGTTTTACCCCTAGGATTTGGATGAAATATTGATTGAATATTTAATTATCCAAATTTTGGGGCGTGACAACTATGTCTTACTTGACAGCTAGAGAAAGGTTTTCTTTCCAGTTCTGAATCGGGTGATGAGCTAGAATCTGATTCCACTGAGTCTGTGGAGTCGGAATCAGATTCAAGTCAGTCCAGAGAGTTTGAGTCTGGCATTCCTAGGGGTGGTAACCCGGATGCTAAGGTCCTGTCAAGGTCCTCTTTTTCTTTCTCTTTTGAGTCTGTTGTAGCCGAATAGCCGGAACTTATGAATGAAAACATTGCAGATTCTGTGTACTTCTCTGTGCTGCTGATTTATTGCATTGACCAAGATTTTCATAATTTTAATGAAAACGAAGAGGAAGAAATTCGTCTAGTTTTGAAAAAATTGATTAATCGAGAGGAGGAAAGGTATGCTAAGCCCTGTATTGATGAAATCATTGCTATTAATGTAGGTACTGAGAAGGATCCATGCTTAGTCCAGATCTGGTCCACGTTGTCTTAGGAGGAAAACGGGCGTTTAATCGCTTTATTAAAAGATTTCAAAGATGTTTCGCGTGGTCCTACGAAGACATGCCTGGAATCGATCCTAAGATTGTACAACATTGAGTCCATCTTGACCCTGAGGCTTGACTAGTAAAACAGAAATTGCGCAGAGTTCGCCCGGATTGGGTGTTGAAGATCAAAGAAGAGGTCACCAAACAGATCGAGGTAGGGTTCTTGATTGTATTTGAGTATTCGACGTGGCTGGCGATCGGACAAAGCAAACATATTTATAAATAAAGAAGAAAAATGCATACCTGGAAAGCCCTTTTTAGCTGTTCTTTAGTTGTCCAAATTCCCTAGAAAAGTAAAAAATTTAAAATTTAAAAAATAATAATTAAAAAAATATAGAACAAAATGTGAAACTAAGAGTGAATGTTACGTAGTAGTAAAATGAAGTAGCTATTATATTAGGGGAGAGAGAGAGAGAGAGAGAGAGAGAGAGAGAGGCCTTGGTCCATCAATGATTTGAACTGATCAATTGCTTATTGACTTACAGCTCCCATTGCTCTTCTCTCTCTTCAAATGTACACAATGATCAAATTTACCACTTGGAGAAACAAAAGTGTGGAATTAAACACAACTTGGAGCTCATACGAGTTCATTTCCTGAATGTCGATGAGAGGGGGGAGCCGCGATGGTGACTGACGGTGGTGAGAGTCGAAATGGTCAGCGACGGTGGCTATTAGCAAGGATGGTGAGTCTGTGAGAAGAGGGAGAGCAAGTGACTATTGGCCTTTGTTTGGGTGTACGTAGACACTGATTTAGAGAAATAAAAAAATGATAATAAAATAAAACATAATTAGTGAATTAGGTGGAAAATTTGAAAATGCACTAAAAAAATTTGATATTTTTGCTGACTAAATATTTTCAATCACTGAAAATATATATTTAGTGACTAATTTTTTGGTCGCCAAGGATTAAAAGTAATATTTATGTTAGTTTTTTGGCGACTAAATTTCTTTAGTTGGCAAAAATTAATATATAACGACTAAATATGTTTTGGTCACTGAAGATCAATATTTGGCTACTAAATTAGGTAGTCACCTAAGATTTAAAGTAAAAAAAAATGTAAAATTATGCTAGTTATTTGGCTACTAAATTTATTTTAGTTAGCAAAAATTAGTATACAACGACTAAATATTTTTTGGTCACTGAAAATGCATATTTGTCAACCAAATTAGGTAGTCACCAGAGATTTAAATTAAAATTATGCTAGTTATTTGGCTACTAAATTTATTTTAGTTGGCAAAAATTAGTATACAACGTCTAAAACAAACTTTACTAGCCTAAAACCTGAACTAACGCCGACCAATATTTTTTTAGTTGCCTATTGTGGAACTTTTGGCGAATAAATTTTTGTTTAGTTGCCAATAATTAATATACAGCTACTAAAAAAATTTAGTTGCTAAACCCTGCAACAAATGCTAATGAATGTAATTTTTAGTAGCCTATTGTACGACTTTTGGCGACTAAATTCATTTTAGTTGCCAAATTTGGTCACCAAAAGTGTAAATTGTTGTAGTGTACTATGATAGTTGGCTCCCTGAATCACGTAATTAGAATGTAGCGCCTAACCTACACAAACACATTCAAGCACAACATCTCAAAACACGTTCAATTCACTCAGTTGGTTCTTAAACCTATTTGGTTCATTCGTTACTTGTTTATTCAATTATTTATATTCATTCTCTAATTTATTTTGTGTTCATGATATGCATATGAATTTGAAATACATGTGAAAACCATGCAAATGGAGGCCCGAAAGTCAGAAAAACGAAGAGAAAACGAAACATGAATCGACATGAAAATCGCACGTGCGGCGGGCTTGGCCACACGTGCGGAATTAAAATATTGATGAAGCCTTGCTGTGCTCTGTTTTCTGTACGTGCGGGGTCCCTTGCTGCACATGCGGTTCTAGATTGAATTGTGTCCGAAAATTTGCTCTTGATTGGGAACTCATTCTTTGTAAAATCCAACTTCAATTTCATGCATATCAAGGCCCAAAACCCTTAAAAACAACTTGAATTTCATATTTCTAACTTCAATTAAAGATTATAACTTCATAGACAAAACCCGATTTTCACTTAAAAGATCAAAATTTAGAATAGAAATGTAGAATAATAAAACATGTAAGTTTGAGTTCCATTATTCAAAATTCATGAAGTATCTTCCTCAATTTTCAAGAACCATGCAAGAAATTATATGTATAAACAAGAATTCCATGAAAACATGCCATGCATGTGAACATTATGGGCTCATTACTGGAATTCTTGCCTTAGATGGTCATATAGGGTCATTATATCTTCCTTAATTATAACACTTCTCAATCATGCATGATTTCATCCTAATTCAACTCAAATTCTAAAGGATTATGAGTATGACACTTCAATTTCATAAAAATAGAAAAAGCAATCCTATCTTGAATGGTTGAATTATGAAGATTTTCCTTCAATTCCACCTTGTTCTTGTTCTTCCTCTTCTTTTCTTCTCCTTCTTCTTCTAGAGCTCTCTAGAGTTTTCTCTCTTTCTCTTAAGTGTATGACTCCAACGATATGCACTAACTCTCTCTCTTTTCTCTAGTTGAGTTGATAAATAGATTAAGGAGTGTACAATCATTAATCATTCCTAGGCCTTGATTTATTCTAAGTTTAAATTAATAAATTACATTGGCTCTAATTACATCAAATTCACTTAAATTAAATCAAGTCTCATCATAATGTAATTCAAATTAAACTAAATTTAATCACACTAATGTGAATTAGGCTCTAGTTACCTGTTCCAAATATTTAATTTAACCTTGTATAATTTATTGAATTAGACATGTTCAATTCATATCCTATACACATTTGTTCACAATATCACAATTCATTTCATACATGGCACATAATAGCACATAAACACATAATCAATGCAAATCATATGATTGACTTAATTAATCAAAGAGGTGGTTTCCACATAACACAATATAAAATTTTACTTATTTATTTTTTCTCACTCATAAATTGTAAATACCATGGTAACGACATATTTCTTACATTATATAAATTTTATGTTTTGATGTTATTAATGATTTTATATAATTTTTTTTATTATAAATAAACTAATGTTAACAAAATAATTAACTTAGCAACACTAAAAACAAATAAAGAAAAAAATTGAAATTTATGTGCAATTCGGGCAGCTCCGGCAATTCGAGTTTAACTCGGGTTAAGCTTAAGCAGACAATCTCGAGTTACAATTTGGGCTTGAGTGGGCCTAAACAACTCTTATCACAACTTGAGTTGGACTTAGGCAACCTCTCAACTCGTTAAATGCTTTCTCTTCGTTCTCCATGGATGATTCCTGGGTTAGGCGACTTTCAATGTTTTGTGAAGCCGTCTCTACTCATTAGATCTTTCTCTATAGATGATAGGTTTGAATTTGGGTTTGATGGTGATTCTTCAAATATCTCTTCCATTAGATTTCTACTGATTCAATATATCTTCCCAATGTGCTAGGGGTTTAAGATGTCAGGCTATGTGTCTGTTTGCTAGTGGTTTCTTGGGATATTGAATCCCTAACATTTTCCTTAGTTAGGTTAATTGTTGGGATATGAGTTTGGGTTTGGTTGTGGTTTGGTTTGTGGTTGAGGCCCTGTTGTGTATTTGGAGTTAACTTGGCCTATGGATGGGCTTGGTTTATTTTTGAATTGCGGTTAGGTGTTGGACAGCCTAATAGTGTTATGTGGGTTAGACTTGGCTGTTTCCTTTTCTATGTCCATTCTTGTAGTTTTCCCACCTCTGCCTTGCTCCTCATCTTGTTGGATCTTAGTATCCAGTCCTACAAACTTCTTTTTATTTGGGCTTGGGTTTGTGTAGACGCGCCCTTGGGGGGGGGGGGCCTCATGCTACAGTTCAGAATCAAATATCACAGTTCTTAATCTAATCTCACAATGTGCGATGTGAGATTGATAAATCACCAAAGAGTCCAAATTCGGCAAATCATTTTGGAAAACTGATTTTTTGTAAAGAAGTGCCAAACATGGACTGCTTTGCCATATACAGAGTTGCCACCTAAATATTTTATTTTGGGGGAATTTAGGTAACCCTGATTCGTGCCTAAGGCGACGTGTCCGTCATCACCAAAGTTGCCTCGGCTCGGGAACTTAGATACGATTGGGGAAGGTCAGCTATGAGCACCCCCGCTCGCCCGATCAAAGATCGGCCACTACTAAACATGATATTTTGTTTTTGAAAACACATGTGTTCTTATTCCGATTAATTAGCTAATCTTACTATGTGATGCGCACAATCACAAAAAGTATAGACTAGATCGCCTAGTTTGGAACAAAGCATTACATATCCGTTTGTTTGGAAATGATTTGAAGTTTGCTACTCGTAAGTAGGTTAAAACGCGGATTTCAATGAATTGTCCCAATTCAAGCAATCCAACCTTCACCCACAGGCATTCAGGCAGTTTATATCAACTAAGCAGTTAGTCTCATGGCAAGCATGCTTTCATGGCAACAATAACATACATGCAGTATGCTAAAGCATAAATACTTACAGAGTACTCCGAGCCAAAACATAAACTAGTTAGTAATCAATGCATGATCCTAGTTCATGTTAAGATGGCTAATGCAACACATATAAAATGCAATTAGAAATAGGCTCGGCTATTCTAATATGACACATGAGATGCAATTTAGATAACATGTATTCAAATTGGAATTGAAATACAATGCAGTTAGTATGATGCGCCGAGCCTGGTGCATGCAATGTAGATGAATGGATGCAAACATGCGAGCATAAGGATGCTAATGGAAGAATAAATGCAAACATGCAAAGCATAAGGATGCTAATTGAAGAATGACCTAAAACTAACCAACAAAAGCAGGTAAGTAAAAGGGAGAAAGACGTGGGGTTGGAAGACATGCACACACTCACGCACACTTATTACAAAATTTGCCCTCTCGACGGAGGGTCCAAATAAATAATACAAGCCGACTAATTAACTAACTAAGAAGCTAATTAATTATTACATAACTGAATTAAACAACTAGCTACAACTAATTATTACAAAACTTAATTAATTAACAAATTAACTAATTTAAATTGAAGCTAACTAACAAGTAAGCATGAAAAACAAGCTGCTCCAGCTCTGTTCAAAGAAGAAGAGTATGCATGCTCTCACTCGGTTCCTTGCCTTGAAACGCCTTCCGGATGCTCTCTTGAGGCTCTGTCTGCAGGGTGTCCTTGAGACCTTGTTGCTGGAACTTACCAAAAACATGCTGGGGAGTGCATCAGTGGCCTGCCGGCCATGGGAAGCCACTGCCGACCAAAAATGAAGGGGTGTCGGCCAAGGATGGTGCACCGCCGGCCATCTGCAAGACACTGCCGGCCACTGATGGACTGGGACACCAAGTTGCAGTAAAGCACAAAAGATAGGAAAGGGAGGGTCTCCCAAGGGTATGTGTGCACTATGCCACCCCATATCACCTCGAAACATCAAGGGGGAGGCATAATCGGATCCACGACCATCAATCACGCATCCCGATGCATGATGGCCAAAGATCCAACTTTTGCAAATCAATATGAAATGAATGCACAAATAAACACATAAGTGCCTAGAACTCTATCATGGATAGTCAAGAGCGTCGGTGACCCAGAATTGAGACACGTTCCATCACTTGAAGTATGAGATGTTTCTCGTTTCTCGTGCTCGGATTAACACTTAATCCAAACAACAATGCAACACAAGCATGGCAAACATGCAATATGACTTAAGCATACAAACATGCAATGAAATAACCCGAGTATGCAACAAGCATGCAAGTATGATATGAGGTAACAACCTTGAATAACATGATAAAATGCAACATGAACATACGAACATGCAAGGCATGTGACGGTGGACAAGTATGCGCCAACATACGAAATGGGACAAGCATGTGACAACATGGTAAGATGGGTTTACACTAAAAATGGATAGGCCTCAGCCATGCCTAAAATCAGTGGCCAAAAGTGAAAATGATGGTATGAAGAACATGAAATGGCAAGACAAACATACATGCCAATTGGCTCAAGGATTAAGACATAATGATGCAACTCTTAAGGACACTTAAAGAGTAAGAAGCATGGATATGTAACAACACCCTAAGCTCTGAAATCTCATGTGAATTGATGCCAAATCAACTCAACAATGCAAGTATGGCATGTTAGGATGCTCAAAGCTCAAAATAAGTAAAGGGACTTAAGCCATGGCCATACAAAGCAAGCCCCAAAGGGCCAAGGGGACCTAAAACAGTCCCAAGGCATGTCCAAACAAGACCAAAACCAAGCTTGAAACTAGCCAACACAAGCTAGAACACAAGTCCGAAAACATGGAACATGCAAAGCTACAAAGAGGCATTACACTACACCTATTGAAACCAAACATGGCATGACTTGGACAGCATAAAACATAATTACATTATGGTATAATGAGACCAAAAATGCATTGATATGATGACCCAAAGACCTAGGCTTAATGGCATGCACAAAAGTTCATTCTTGAGGCACAAAGCACAAACTCTTCAAGGCATTCAAAGCATGTCAAATGCAAGTGTATGACCACATTTCATGGACTGAAATAACACTTAGAATGATGGCAAAGCATGCAAACATCACATGTATGGCATGTTAGGGGCCTCAAAAACCAAGACTAGCCTAAGCATTTACACTATAGCTATACAAAGCATGAGTGATATGGCCATGGCAGCCCAAAAAAGTCCAAGAACAACCCAAAATAAGGATAAAAGCATGCTGGAGCAAAGCCAAAATATGCTAGGATGATGAGTCAAAACATCATGCACATAAAGCTAGTAAGCAAGATTTGTTCTACAAGTATATGGAGCATACAAAGGATGACCAAACTAGCTATGGAGAGAGTCATGACATAGAAAAATATCACTGAAAACATGCTGAAATGGACTCATCATAAGCTAGAATGACATGTCAAAGCATGAAGCATGTGAAGCTAGTTTAAGGGATTTACACTACAAGTGTATCATGCATGCATGGAGTGACAAAACCAACCCAAAACAGATCTAAGGTATGGTAAAACATCACCAAAAACCTACTGAAATGGAGCCAACACATGCAAGAAAAGCATGCTACTTTGTAAGGCTATGAATGGGATTACACTACACATGTAAGATGCATGCAAAAAGTGACCAAACCAGCCATGCACAGAGCCAAGGTAGGCCCTAAAAGTCACAAAAAATGGCCTGAACCAAGCCTCAAAAATACATAGAGGAATGCTCCTTTGGAAGGCCAAAAACTCAAGCAAACAAGAATCAAAAGAGAAGGGGCCACCCCCTCTGATTTGAGGCCTTAAAACTACATGCCTACCACTGAAAATCCACTGGATTTCAGTGGTTAGAAGGCCAAACCAAGGATGGCTCAGAGGCCTTAAGGCATGGCTCAAAACAAGGCCAAACAAGGCCAACAAGAGGGTTGAAGACCCTCAATAGCAAAAAGACCTTAAACAACTACCAAAAGCACTTAAAAATAAGACTTTTTTCAGTTGAAAGCAAGGCCTAAAACAAAGTGCAATGATGGCCAAAATGAGGTACAAAAAAGTGATAAAATGGGGGAAATACTCACCCTTGAAGAACAACTTCGAAACCAGCAACTTTAGGGGCCAAAAACTCACTTTCAGAGCTCAAGTAACCTTCCCAAGAACCTCAGTCCAATGGTGGTGGTGTATCTCTATGTGTTGTAGTGTAAAAGTGCAAGGAAAATGGACTAAACCACAACAATATAGAGAGGGGTAAGAAATATAGAGAGAGAGAGAGCTATATCTCTTGTAAAAGTGCTGAACCTCTTCTAAGGAGAGAGGGCCTCTCCTTATATAGAGGGAAAACAAAGCAAAGCTTCTTCAAGAAGCTTGGCAAGAGCTTCATCCCTCCATACATGTGTATGGAGGGTAGATAACAGGATTCCAGCTGGCTCAAAAGATCTGGAGTAAAACCAGCTGAGACAGGGGTTATACCGGCCATCAGTGATGGCCAGCAGTGGCTTACTGATGGCCAGCAGGCTTCATCAGTGGCCGGCAGCAACAAATCCATGGTCGGCAGTGCACCAGGAGAAAGGTGCTGAAAGGACCAAGTCATGGTCCAAGAATGGGGCAGAAAGGATACAGGGTCTGGAAAGCTCGAACTTGTGACATTCCGCCGCGAAATTTGAATGCCCGACGAGCAATCAAACTTGTGTCCGGATGTACCTGCAAACACAACTAAGTCTTGAGGACGGTCAAAAATGAGTTGTCTACAGTTGCCCCTCTTTGACAGAACTCGAAAGTCACAAAGTGACGGGAGTGAGTGTCAAAGCCCAGGGACGACCCATTTTTAACAAGGCCGAAGACTCAGGCAAACACTCAAAATAAGCATGTAGAGACGTGCCCGTAGGCTGGGGCATAATACAAATGATATGCAAGATGCAAGAGCATAACTTATGATTATGCAAAGAAAAATTGTAATGAAGCAATTATATACAATAAATGCGACATTTTAAGCAAGTGAATAGCAGTCCTACATGTTCCAACAGAAAAGATGTAAGAAAATTATGCAATTCTCGCCACGTCTATCGTGGAGTGTGTACTATACCGTCCGATTCGTCTGGTCGTGCCTGTAAAAGAAAGAAACTCAACAAGTTCAATATCGTTAGAAATATGCATAGAAATTCAAGTGAAAAGTGCACGACAATGCGAGTGGAGGGGTGCAAAACAATGCAATCCTATGGGTGCGAGACAACGCAGGTGGAACATGCGTATTAGTGCAAAGAAAAACATATAAAACATGCGTGACAGCGCAAATTAAAGAAATAAAACAGAAGTGACAGTGCAAGTTAAAGATATGACATGCGAGACAACGCAGGTTAAAGAAATGCAAAACAACGCAAATAAAACATGCGAGACAACGTAGGTTAAACAAGTAAAACATGCGTGACAACACAAGTAGAAGAAATAAAACATGTGTAACAGCGCAGGTTAAGGAGACAAACATGCGTAACAACGCAGGTTAAAAGAAGAAGAGCACGCGTAACAGCGCAAGCAAAAACATGCATAACAGCGCAAGTAAAGAAGTAGACATGCGTGACAGCGCGCATTGAGAAAGTAAAACATGCATAACAGCGCAGGTTAAATAATAAAACATGCGATACAGCACACATCAAACAATAAAACATGCGATACAGTGCACATTAAGAAAGTAAAACATGTAAAACATGCGTAACAACGCAAGTTAAAGAAATAAAACAGGCGTGACAGCGCAAGTTAAAGATATGACATGCGAGACAACATAGGTTAAAGAAATGCGAAACAACGCAAATAAAACATGCGAGGCAATGCAGGTTAAACAAAAGTAAAACATGCGTAACAGTGCAAGTTAAGAAAGAAAGAAAAAGAAAGAAAGAATGTGTAACAGCGCACATAACCTGTGTAATAACGCAGGTTAGGGAAAATAAATGCGTAACAACACAAGTTAGAGAAAATAAGTGCGTAGCAGCGCACATAACTTGCGTAACAGTGCAAGTTAGGGATAATAGAAGTGCGTAACAGCGCATCATAACCTGCGTAACAGCGCAAGTTAGAAAATAAGTGCGTAACAGCGCACATAACCTGCGTAACAGCGCAAGTTAGGGAAGATAATAAGTGCGTAACATCGCATATAACCTACGTAACAACGTAAGTTAAGATGATAGGTGCGTAACAGTGCACATAACCTGCATAACAGCGCAAGTTAAGATAATAAGTGCGTAATAGCGTATATAACCTGCGTAACAGTGCAAGTTAGAAAATAAGTGCGTAACAGCGCACATAACCTGCGTAACAGCGTAAGTTAAGATAATAAGTGCGTAACAGCGCACATAACCTGCGTAATAGCACAAGTTAGAAAATAAGTACGTAATAGCGCACATAACCTGCGTAACAGCGCAAGTTAAGATGATAAGTGCATAACATCGCACATAACCTGCGTAACAGCGCAAGTTAAGATGATAGGTGCGTAACAGCACACATAACCTGTGTAACAGCGCAAGTTAGAAAATAAGTGCGTAACAGCGCACATAACATGCGTAACAGCGTAAGTTAGAAAATAAGGGGTAATGCGAGATGGAAAACAATGCAAGTTTAGATGAGATGCAAAACAATGCAGGTTTGATGGGATGCAAAACAATGCAACTATAAACTAGATGCAAAACAATGCATGTGTAAATGAGATGCAAAACAACGCACGTGAGAGATATGCAAGATAATGCATGATATAGGTATGTAAGATAATGCATGTGAGATATGCAAAACAAAGCAAATTAAACTAGATGCAAGACAATGCAAATATAACTAAATGCAAGACAATACAAATATACCTAGAATGGGTGTTTAATATAACAAGTGAATGTTTGGTGATAACAATCAAAAGAATGCCTAATAAAGACATCTTGAAAGGGGACTTCTGGTTTACCTCCCAGAAGGTTTGGGATGCGTCAAAAGGATACATCTCGTACGCGTTGATGGGCGACGACCATCGTTCATTGAGGATATGATTTCCGGGTTTCCCACGGAGGCATTTTGAACAAAGTTTTGGGCATTCCTCAGGATTTTTGGAACCCAGGGACAAATACCAAGATCAAATAGGCAGAGGAAGCTGGTGGAGGATTGCTGGCCATTAAGGAGAGCCGCTGGCTACCGCCGGCCATTGGTGGCTACTGCCGGCCATCGATGAGGGACCGTCGGCCATCGATGTCCCCCTGCCGGCCATCGGTGGCAGATTTGGGGAAAACGGTCTTTTGGGCCGTGGGTCTTTAAATAGGCTCAAATCTAACCCATTTCCTCACAAACCCTTGCATAGAAAGCATTTTCCTTGCCCTCTAGGTGTGCCTTCTCTCTAGATTCGTGCGTTCTACGCGTTTCCCAACACCCTAAACAATCTTGAATCGTTTGGTTTTCTTCGATTTGAACCGATCAGAAATTGAATCTGACGTGCCTTTCATCATTTCCCCTATTCAAGGATCATTTCCCCCGGATTTCTTTCAAGGTTAGTTCACTCTTTCTGAGTTTTCAACTTTATTTGAAGTTTCTCCCTCCTAGGGTTTGGTTTGTCCAAAATTTCACCATCTGCTCATTTTTGCTCACTTTTGCTCGTTTTTGCATCTATCACAGATGGTTGACGACGTCCCACATGGCGAGGGCTTACCCCCACTTCCTCTAGTAGAGTTGGCGGCAGACTTTGCGGCTGAGCCAGAGGTTGAGCCTCAGCCTTTACCATTGAGCATTCGTCCCTTTGACCCCGCGAGGTATCATCTGGAGACTCACATTATACTGGTGGCGGGAGGCATCCATACTTTTACCGATTTTGATGAGGGCGCACCAGATGACCTCTTACTGAGAGAGCCGATGTCTCACTTGTCGGCCATTGCTGTGGAGGTACGAACTCTGCTTTTCTGCAGTATTACTTTCAATTACTTGCATTTCTTGCACTGTTTCGATCTGATCGCATCACGTGCTTTGATCTGACTGTATTTCATACATTCTTGCTCTGCATTGAACTGTACTTCACACATCATTGCCCTGTATATACTATACACGACCGCACCTTGTGCGTCACTGCCCCGAATTCAACTGCATCTTCGATACACCACTAATTTGAATTTGACTGTATTTTCAATGCATCACTGATCTGATTTGAACTGCATTTTTAATACACTGTCGATCTATCTTGAACTGCATTTTGTATACATCGCTGATCTGACTTGAATTGCATTTTCTATTGCAGGACGGATCCCGCTCCTTCAGGAGTTATATGGTGCTACGACCGCCTGAGATTTATACGATGTGCTTCCCTCGAGGGTCCGCCAGATCATCAACGGGACCGGCTGTGGCGTATTTTGCTGTAACTTGATGCGGGTCACAGTGAGTTGCCCTCTCTTAGGGGCTCTTGTGGAGAGGTGGTGGGACACCACCAACTCTTTCCACTTCTCCACTGCGGGAGAGATGACCATGACTCCTCTTGACTTTGCCATGATCACCGGCCTGGGCATAGGAGGTGATCCGATTCCCCTTGATCCCGACATGGGGGAGTGGGTGGCTGCATGGGATGCACTACTTGGAGCATGTCCACCCATCCTTCGAGCGGGTATGGTTAGATACTCTTGGTTTGAGAAGTAGTACAGAGGGGAGGATCCCGAGACTGATGAAGGGGTAGAGCAGTATGCCAGGGGCTTCCTTTTATTCCTTTTCGGTACCACCTTGTTTTCGAACAGTTGGAATACCATAGGTTTGTACTTTTTGGGCGCTCTGGTGGTACTCCAGCGGGTCCGTTTCTACGACTGGGGCGCGACCGGCCTCACCACTCTTTATAGATACATGAGCTCTACCTCTCGGATGCGTGGGAGGTTGATCGGCGACTGCTGGCGAGCTTGGAAGGTACACAACCTAGTTTCCCCTTTCCATTACTTTGCTTAGCATTTGTACGTTTGCTTTGTTCAACACTTGTACTCTCTGCATTTTCTGTATTTGCTCTTGCACTGTATGCTTTCTGCTTTGCATTTTCTGTACATCATACATTCTGCACACTACATACCATACACTGCACACACAAGATCTAATGTCCGCTCTAGGCCTGCAGCCCTTTTTCATTATACTGTATCTTGTTTTCTGCATGTTCAAAAATCTGTTCATACACTGTACTGATCACATCTTTCTTGTAGCTGTGGGTGTACGCATACTTCTCGGCACTTGCTCTAGAGCCTGTGGAGGAGACTACAGCGATGGTCCCATTTTCTGATGTATACGACGGCCCGCTCCGTCGTAGGACCTGAGAGAGCTTCATGCTCTTTTGACAGTACTTCGACATGGTTATGGCGCGAGAGGTAAGTCTGCAATGAAATTGTTTCAATTAACCCAATGCACCCACTTTGGTTATTTGACAACTGATCACTTTGTTCGTTCTCTTTTCCCAGATTACATGGCGGCCATGGGATGCGATTCCTTCAGGGCTCCGAGACCAGTACCATACTGCCCAGACTATGTCTCATTACCACATCCTCTTCGAGGGGCCGATTTGCCGCGCCTGGTTTCTGAATGAGCACTTCGTGCGTCAGACCTTAGGATTGCCTGCTCCGTTTGTACCGATGGCACCTCCATCATCGATGAGGGAGACACACATGTTGTCCGCCAACCAAGTGATTCAGTTCATGGTAGGGCTGGAGACAGATTACTTTTGCACCGAGGGCGACCATGCAACCTTTATTCAGACGCATCTGATGCCACCTTTGACTGGTGTCCGAGGAGGAGAGGAAGCGAGGGCTTCAGCTACGAGAGGGAGAGGCGGAGCGACTAGGTCTCGTAGGAGGGGAGGTCCTGAGGGGAGACAGGAGACTGCATGGCCCGTACTGCCTGCTACTATGACATGCCGAGGGCGGGCTAGAGAGACTTATCAGATTCCCTTCGCTCCTCCTCCAGCTGGTCACGAGCTTGTCGGAGTTTACGGTTCGACCCCGGTATGTGCTATACTTTTCCTTCTATACAGTCATTCTATTTCATTTGATATCCTACAGAATACTAATGACTTCCACATTTTTGCAGGCTCCCATTGAGTACACTCGTCAGTCTTTGGAGATGACGGCTTCGGTGATAGGGATGCTGCAGACGAGCATGGACCTGCTTAGTATTTACAGTATTCCGGTGAGTTCTTTCAAACTACAGTTCATGCCACTCATTTGGACAATTTGCACACTACACTGGTATGATACATTACTCCCATACACCGTTCATTGCAAATCATTCACTGGTCCACAACGCATTATTCTTTACATCTGATACATCTTGATTACTAATGCATTTTGGCGGATTGGCCTTTTCAGATTCCTTTCTTGACGCCAGGGCCCATTCGGTACCTTAGCGGGAGCAGGGACGGGTCTTTCAGCACCTCCCCAAGCAGTAGGGGGAGCGGGACGAGGGACTAGTTCACGGGGGCCTGCCCCAGATGATGGCGAGTCTGACGAGGAGGCAGTGAGTCCGCGGTCAGAGTTGTCTCAGGATGGAGATGGAGCTGGGGATGACTCGAGTTCAGAGTCAGGTGCTGGCGGTGGTGACATTCTAGAGTCCTCTCGGTCGAGGAAGAGGATGAAGAGGACCTCTCAGTCTTGAGGCGATTGGCGCCGATCCAGACATTTTGCTGATTCAGACGTTGTTCTCCTTTTTGTTTTATTTTCCTTTCTACTAGTAGTTTTGCACATTGTACTGCGTCAAGAAGATTTACTTTTTAAAACTATGTTTTTTTTGTAAAAAGAATCTATGACAGAATGAAAACAGCCTTTTGTTGAAAAAGTGTTACATTTGTACATTCTATGCATCGCATCGCATCGCATCGCATCACTTTACACAACAATGTAAATAAGATCAAACTTTTGTTTTGAAAACCAACCACTCGAATTGCACCAATTAGGTAGTGAACCAACTAACAATAAAATAACTCGATAAGCAAAAGAAAGCCTTAACAAGTTTACAACTTGATAAGTAAGTTATGACAACTCGATAAATGAAAGGAAGATGATTATAACCTGACACAGAAAAAGAAACTAATACGTCTTAAACGAGACACGACATAGTTCAACAGGACAAAACAAGACCTTAAAAGGCCTAGGTAACAGGAGTTCACTGTAGCAGACAATTGGGTCTTCACCAAAAAGGCCCAGTGGGAATAAGGGAGGGACTGCCGGCCACAAAGAGAGGCCTGTTGGCCATCAGTGTGCCACTGTCAGCCACTGATGAACCACTGCTGGCCATCGATGGCAGACTCTCCGAAACGGCGGACATCTGTCCTCCACTCACTGCCTTATCTTCTATAAGAGTTCCCAGCTTCGGGATTATCTTAATTTAAGCTCAAATTTGCACCAAATGGAAGCATTCCTTGCTTAAAACCTCACAAATTGGATTGCCAACTTAGATGGCTTGGAAAAGCTCAATTTCTGGGGTTTTGGCATAGGTGCACTATTCATGTTGAGTCACACCCTGCTGCGTTTTCCGTTTCTTTATGCTGCGGCAAGATTTTGAAATCCAGTGACACACGTCTTTAGCTTTGACGGGCAAGAGCTGTGTTCCACTTTTGAAGATTTTCAGGCTTTAATGAAATCCGAGTGTGATGAAGAAAATCTTGCGACAATTCTGTTTCGGCCATGTCCAAGCCTTAGGATGGATGTGTGGGCTCACTTTGCATGATGCTCGATCATTGATTCATGGTAGAGAGTTAGACAATCCGAGCTTGGTTCGTCGGTTTTCTGATGCCGGTGACTGCGACGACCATCATTGGCAGGGTTATCGGCAGCATGCGCTTTGCTTGTGTATGCTGTCTCATTTCTTGCTTGCCCTAGGCTCTGGACAGTTTTAGCACTCGTTCGGTTGACATCGCCGAAGGCTTAAGAGAGGGAAAAAGTTGCATCGCCATGACGCTAGCCGAAACGTTGATGGATTAGATGTTTTTCATCGTCGTGAGACAACTAGGTTTGCGGGGAGTCCACTACTATTGCAGGTAATGTTTCCCACCCCATCTCACATATATATTGCTCACATCACTCGGGCCCTCGGGCTCAGTTTTTCTCTCAAAACCCTTTTCTTGCTTTTCTCTCAACTTACACCTCTCTATTCTTTAATCTCTCATTTTTCATCCCTCCTCAGATATGGTTGATGGATAAATTGAAGGTTGTGGACTCCCTGCCCCACACATTCAGCTCCCGACTACTTCTTCCGACGATGTTTAGTCGATGCCCCGGATGAGGGATGGTGGTTCAACTGGATGTGCAGTTTATCTGCTACTGACATTGCTTGGTGCTGTCCTTGGCTCAATCTACCAACAATGAGCTACAACATGGGCCACCAGCCTGGGATCCAATTGGTTGGCTTGACACACTACGTGTTCTATTTTCCATTCCGATTCCGGCATCAGTTCGGACATGATCAGACTTGTCTGGAAGATGGGATAGAGTACCTTGTTACATTCCCGTTCCGAGGCACGCAGCTAGCTCGGTATGCCACAGCCTGGAGGACAAGAGAGCTTCTGGCTCTTGCTCTCGCTTTCAGCTGCACCCTTTTTGATGAGTGCCTAGATTGGCTCAATGAAGGGGCACAGGTAGGGCCCACTTTGGTGTCAGAGGGCTTCCACAAGCTCTAGGAGGGGACGCAGGAACACCTGACTGTGCCCTTGATTTATTTTGCTTTATCAGTACTTTCAAGTTTTCTTTTGAATGTAATCAAAAAACCAACTTCGATTTGTATTCAAGAGTAGGAGAACTCTGTATTGAAATCAATGAAATTGGAGGTTGTGGGTACTGAAAATTTTTCCGTTTGGTTCAAAAATGGTCTAAGTTGTAAAAAGATTAATTTGAACAAAATCAACTTTTATTAAAACTTTTCAAAACCATTTTCGATATGGATCAAGACTGGACATGCCCGAGATCTATCACTGAGATGTACAACTCCGGATCCTAGCAACTGGAAAGTTGCCCCTTGTGTAAATGGCACTGCACGGCAATAGAAAGTTGCCCCTTGTTTGAATAGCACCGCAGCGCACTGAACAGCAACGGAAAGTTGCCCCCTTGTTTGAATAGCACCGCAGCGCACTGGAGGTCACAACCGAGCTCTTGAATGCTGGATAGACAAAGATGACCAAGCATGATCATATGGACAAAGTCGATCGGGGAAGTGTTTATGGCTGGACTTCAAGATGAAGTTGCCTATGTATCCCAAAGATGGGAATCAAGCCTTACGTAGTTCAGCTTGGGTTCACTCAAGTGTTAACGCTCTCCTTTTGTGCTCTAACTTTTGCCAAGGCCGCTCTTTGTGGGTTTTCAACCTTGCGAGCTCAGTTTTTGTAATTTCAAAATTTTCATGCTCTAACTTTAGCCTAGGTCGCCCTTTCGGGTTTTCGGCCTAGCGAGCCACTCAAGGTTAATATTTCTTCAACTTGTCCATGTTGATCGGTTGGGAGAACTCTAGGCCATCTAGATTCATCAGAACAACTGCTCCACCTGACCAAATAGACTTGATGATGTAAAGGGCCAGTCCAATTGGGTCTGAACTTGCCCCTAGGGTCGTGAATGAGAGCTCGGTTGTCTTTGAGCACTAAATCCCCTTCTTTCAAATTCTTGGACTTAACTTTTTTGTTGAAAGCCTTGGCGGTTCTTCATTGATAACCTTGAACATGGTACAGTGCTTTCAACCTTCTCTCATCAAACAACATGAGTTCTTCAAATCTGCTCTGCTGCCAATCTGCCTCAGCTATCTGACACTCAGCCAATACTCGCAAAGACGGAACCTCAACTTCAATAGGCAGAACGACTTCCATCCCATAGACCAATGAATACGGAGAAGCCCCACTAGAGGTCCGTATGGAAGTCCGGTAGCCCCACAGAGCAAATGGCAACTTATCTGGCCAGTCCCGGTAGGTTTCCACCATCTTCTGCAAAATATGCTTGATGTTCTTGTTGGCGGCCTCAATTGCTCCGTTGGTCGGTGGCCGGTATGTAGATGGCTTGTGAAAAGCCATGTTGTACTTGTCCAACAAGTCGATCACCTCCTTTTTGAAGTGGGAAGCATTGTCTGAAATGATCTCGTTCGGGACCCCATAGCGACAGGATGATGTTGTTCTTGATGAACTTTGCGACATGTGATGCCTTTAGTATTGTATAAGATTGGGCCTCAACCCACTTTGTAAAATAGTCTATTGCCTACTAGAATGAACTCATGTCCATTGGACCCTTTTGGAGTGACAGCTCCAATCACATCTATCTCTCAGATTGAAAATGGCCATGGCGAAGTCATGTTGTACAGCTTCGACGGTGGAATGTTCATGCGATTTGCATGGATTTGACATTTGTGGCATCGCCAGACAAAACCAACACAATCCTCCTCCATGGTGAACTAGTAGTAACCTTGTCTAAGGATCTTCCGGTCTAGCATCACCCCGTTCATGGGTGCTCCACACTCTCCTCCATGGATGGCCTCCATCAGGCACTTCGATTCTTCAGCATCAACACATAACTTATGAATTCCCAGATGACCTCTGTTGTACAGTTTATCCCTGCGGATGATGAACTGAGCAGCCATTCTTCGTATTGCCCTCTTATCTTTGGCGTTTGCCCCTGGTGGATACGTCTCTTTCTCCAAGAAGTTCCAAACATCGTAATACCAGGGGTTCTCATCTGGAACCTCTTCTATGACAGCAACCAGCTCGTAGGCCAGCACAAATTTCTGGTCAATGATGATCAGACGCATCCGGACTCCAAAAGGGATGTCTATCATCGAAGATAGAGTTGCTAGTGAGTTTGCAAACCTGTTGTTCTCTCATAACAGATGAGCGAAGTTCAGCTTCTCAAACCGAGGAATCAGCAAGTCCAAGGTCTGGTGGTAAATTCTCATCTTTTCTTCTTTGACTTTCCAATCTCCTTTAGCCTGAGATACAACAAGGTTCGAGTTGCTGATGATGTCCAACCGCTTTGCCCCTAGTTCTAGGGCGGCTTCTAAACCAACAATACACGCCTCGTTCTCTGCTTTGTTGTCCGAGACTTTGAACCGGAGTTTGAATGCTAGAGGGATACGGAATTGTCGGGTGCTATTAGCAACACTTCTATCCTATACCCATATTGATTTGATGCTCCGTCAAAGTACATCGTCCAAGTTTCGTCTTCGACATGCAAAATGGCCTCGTCTAGGAATAGGTACTCAACTGCTTTGTCCCTTTCAACCGGGTGATCGGCAAGGAACTCCGCTACCGCTCTCCCCTTTACTGACTTGCGCGTCACATACTTCGGATCAAATTCGGACAGCAGAAGCAACCAACGAGCTAGCCTACTTGTAAGTGCTAGTTTCTCGAAGAGATATTTGATAGGATCTAGTCTCGAAACCAACATTACAGAGTGAGCTAATAGGTAGTGCCGCAGCTTCTTGGTAGCCCATACCAAGGCCAGACAAGCCTTCTCCAGCGGAGTATAGCGGGTCTCGTAATCTAGCATCTTCTTGCTCAGATAGTAGATGGCCCTCTCTGCTTTGCCCTCAGACTCTTGTGCAAGTATGCAGCCTATTGTGGTTTTAGTCATTGAAAAATACAAGATCAACGGTTTCCCCGGCTCAGGTGGTGACAATACAGGTGGGTTCTGTAAGTATTGCTTAATCTATTCAAAAGTGGCTTGGCATCGGCCGTCCTATTGGAATTTCGTTCCTTTCTTCAGGAGACCAAAGAGTGGTTCACAAGTCAAGGTTAATTTTGAGATAAACCATCTTATGAATTGTACTTTACCTAGAAAGCCTTGCACCTCCTTTTCAGTCCTTGGTGGTGGTATTTCTAAGATGGCCTTGATTTTGGAAGGGTCGACTTCGGTGCCCCTTTGTGTAATTAAGAACCCCAACATTTTTCCTGTTGTAACACCAAATGTACATTTTTGAGGATTCAGTAGCAACCGGAATTCTCTGATCCTTTGGAAGAACTTTTGCAAGGTGGTGTAGTGGCCCTTTCTTTCTTTGGACTTGACAATCATGTCGTCCACGTACACATCAACCTCTTTGTGGATCATGTCATGTAATATTATGGTCGCAACCCGTTGATATGTAGCTCCAACATTCTTCAGCCCAAATGGCATCACTCTATAACAATAGGTCCCCTACGGAGTGGTAAAAGCAGTCTTCTCCCGGTCTTCGGGTGCCATTACTATCTGGTTGTAGCCTGAAAAGCCATCCATGAATGAGAGCAATGCATGCCCCGCGGTAAAATCCACTAACTCGTCGATATGCGACAGAGGAAAGTCGTCCTTCGGATTGGCTTTGTTCAAATCTCTGAAGTCCACACATTCTCGAATCCTGCCATCCTTCTTTGGCATTGGAACTATGTTGGCCAACCAAGTTGGGTATTTGGATACCAGTAGGAACCTTGCATTAATTTGCTTGGTGACCTCTTCTTTGATCATGATAGCCCAGTCTGGGCGGATCCTCCCGAGTTTCTGTTTGACAGGTCGGGCCTCTGGATCGAGAGGGATCCGGTGCTGTACAATCTCAGGATTGATTCCAGGCCTGTCTTCGTAAGACCACGCAAAAACATCTTTGAAATCTTTTAATAAAGCGACTAAGCGCTCGCGCTCCTTCGAAGACAACGTGGACCCGATCTGGACCAGCTGCAGGTCCTTCTCAGTACCAACATTAATCTGGGTGATTTTATCAACCAATGGTTTTACAAACCTCTCCTGCTCTTGTTCAAGCAAATATTTCAAAACCAGAGGAATTTCTTCCTCGTCGTTTTCATCGAAATTTTGAAAGTCCTGATTAATACAATAAGTCAAAGGCACAGAAAAGTACTCAGAAGCCACAACTATTCCATTCTCATTAATCACTTCATCCAGTCCATCTGATTCTTCTGTTACAACAGACTCAAAAAAGAAAGAGAAAGACAACCTAGACAGGACTGTGGCATCCGGGTTGTCACCCCCAAGAATACCAGACTCAGACTCAGACGAGCTGGAGCCTGATTCCGACCCTATGGACTCGATGGAATCAGACTCTGGCGCACTACCTGACCCGGTGTTGCTCGATAAGAATCCCTCCTCGTACTGCCAGACGAGGGAGGGTGCGACGGATGTATCCAAAATGTTAGAAGGTGGGCTCGCAGCCGTTTCGTTCCCAATCATAAACACTGAGAGATCATCCCCCAAGCACTCATGTACGATCGAAGGATCTGATAGTAGACAGGTCAGTGCTACCCGCATTTCAAACTCGGTGTTCTCAGAATCCACTTCCTTACACTGCTCAACCTCAGTTGATAGACCAGTCTACTCCTTGGCGACGTCATCCTTGGATAACTGCAAGTCGAAAAAGATCTCAAATCCCGGCATGTGCCTCTTTTCTGCGTTCAACCATGGCTCTGGGAAGTCGCAGAATGGAAAGTCTTCCCCCTTTCGGACGAAGTGTCTGTTCAGGGTACCCTAAATGGGCCGATGCATCAAATCAAAATGTTTCCTAGTCTGCTTGGCTTTGGTTCTTCCAACCAGCTCTTTACCTTTCCTCAACCAGTCCTCTTTGGTGGGCAGATAACCCAAGCCAAAGGTATGCGAATTGTGCGGCACTTCGGCCGATGCAATAATGCCCTTCCGGCCACTTTTTCCCAATCCCATCCCAGGGACTGTGCGCTGACATACAACCCCTCATCAACAGCTAAGATATTCTAAACAACCTGGGTTTCGGCTACGGTAAATCCTGATAAAAAGACATCCTTCGTGCCATGCTCGATTTCCAAAACCGGTGTAGACACCTCTGGCGGTGGATGGATTGATGAATTTCCAAAAACTATAGCTATCCCCTTCCCGTGAGGGTATTTTACCATCTGGTGCAGAGTGGAAGAAACTGCCTTCACCTGGTGCAGCCACGGCCGCCCTAATAGTAGATTAAAGGTTGTGGGAATGTCCAAGACATGAAAGTCAACATCATGTTGTCCTGGACCAACCTAGGTTTGAATCTGCACAGTCCCCTTCACTTCTCTGCTTCTATTGTCGTATGCCCTTATCACCTGGGTGGTTGGCACGAAGTCTATCGGCTTTAACCGATTGCATAGGCTGTCCTCGATGGGCACACGTTAATGGCGGATCCTGTATCGACAAGAACCACTGGTATCCATTTGTTTCTACACTCCACAGAGATGTAGAGTGGTTTGTTGTGATCTGATCCCTTAGGTGGCAATTCCTTGTCAGAAAAGGTCAACATTGGGGAAGCTCCTCCCGGAAAGACCAATCCTACCAGCTGCTCAGGCGTAGTGTCTATTGAAAGTTTGGTTTTGTCCATCGCAGAAAGGACAGCCTATCTATGTACTCTTGAAGCCATCAGCAGTCCCCAGATGGAGATGTCTACTTGTATCTTCTTCAACTGTTTTAGCACAGCCTTTTCTTCGAGCAGCTTTTCCTTTTGCTTCTCCGCCTCCTTGTCCTTTTTGGACGCTTCTGGTTAATCTAAGTGCGGGGGTTTAAAGTACCGTCCGCTCCTAGTCATGTGGTCAACTTCGCCAACGTACCAGGTGTCATCTGGCTGGCTTCGTCCCCAATCGTCATCTGTGTGGGCAAGACATAGGTCGTCATCTTCTCACCACATGCCATTAGCAACCGACAAACACCTGTCCGGCTCCGTTACAACTATTCCTGTACCCACAGTACCTTCCGTTCCTGTGCTCACAACACGTTCTGTCCCCTCAGGGGCTTTGGCTTTCCTGACTCTTTCGGAATCCTCGGTCCTTTCTCGCTCGAACTATTTCAGTGCGGCTTGCTGTTCGATGTCCTCTATACTCGAAATGCTCTGATCCCAAGCAAAATTCTTATCGCAAGTGCTCTCTAGCAGTGCATTCTGATTCCTGGCCCTTTCGGCCATTGTTGATGTCCCCGTCCCTGGCGGACTCTGCGCTAACTGAGGTTGTTCCATAACATCTGGTTGGTTGTCAAGCCATCCAGTAGTTTCTGCTGACCCATCAAGCCAATTGACTATCACATCCCCTGAATCTTGTTCTTCAAAGAATTGCAGATTTACAAGGTCTTCTTCCAGATCCGCTAGGCCATCTAGCCCTTGATTAGGTCCATCCTCTCGTATTACACAAATCTCTGCCCCCACTTGCAATTCCACATTCGGCCCATCCTGGCCTACTGATGTAATATAACCGCTTGGGTTGTACGTAAAGCTAACAGACCCCTCAGGTTCTGACTATTCATCATCGTTTGTTCCCACAGGTGACCCAATTCCATCTTCGATAGTTACCACCACTGTTTCATGTTGGGTTTGGGAGATGTCCAGCATGCACAAGTCAGTGCTGTCAGGAATGATCACCTCCGGCTTGGATAGGTGAGAGGGGGTGATATATATGCTGGGGTCGTATGACACAACCCTAGTTTGCATGAAATTGATGCATTTGGGAGGTGGAGCTTGGTTATGTGGTGGGAGAGGGTTGGTTGTGACATTTGGTTTTTCCGGGGGCATGATCACCCTGTTGTCGATGAGATCCTGAATCTCATGACGTAATCAAAAGCACTGGTTAGTGTCATGACCATGCTGCTGGTGATAGGTGCAGTACTTGGCCGGGTCATGGGAAGCATGCAGTCTGTCTGGTAGTGGCCGCGACTCTAGGGGCTTTAAGTGCCCTTTTTTGATTAAAACCCCCAGAGCTTTAGACGGGGGCATGTATAATGGGGTGAAGGTTCTTTGGCTTCGGGGGGAATACTTGGTTGTTTGTGGGCTACTTCCGGACGCACCGGTGAATGGTGTAGCTGCAAGATCTGCCAACTGCAGCACTGCTTGTGCCTGCATTTGAACCGCGATTGAATGCCCTCTTGGGCTGCTCTCGGTCTTGGTCAATCAGACCTTGTTTCATAGCATCCTCGATCTGCACCCCTATCTCGTGTAGGTCTACAAAGGTGGGGAGGGAGAGAACGATCATTTTCTGCATGAGTTTGGGTTGGAGGTTATGCACAACCATCCGTATTTGGTCTTTGTCAACTGGCCTGATGATCATCATCGAGGGCTTGGCCCTCCACCGGGTTACAAAATCGGAGAAACTCTCATTCGGCTCCTGCCTGGTTGTCTCAAGATCACGGGTCGTAATCTCGATCTGTGTATTGTACGAGTATTGAGCTATGAAGGCCTTGGCCATCTCCTCCCAACTCCTCTTGATGGAGTCTTCCAATTTTGCATACCAAATGGCCGCTACACTTGACAAGGTCCGGCCAAACAAGGAAAGCTTCTGTAATCTAGAGAGGCCCATCGGCCTTAGAATGTCTAAAAATAGCCGCAAATGCACCATGGGGTCCCCCGACCTGTCAAAGCGGTCAATATGTGGCATCCTAAAACGGTCTGGCAGCATCACGGCCGAGTCGGTGTACCCATCCTCTATATCCAAAATGGAATGAACCCCTTGAGACTTCTTGAACAACTTTTCAAGCTTACTCACTTTTAATGCTGTGGGGTCCACCTCGAACTCAAAGGGTGAATCTGGCTGGTTGGTGGGCGTAGGTGCCTTGGATAGCTGGGTTAGGATCGGGGGCGGAGCCGACCCGATTGGAATGTTCGTATCATCCTGGACGTTAGTTGTCTCCCCGAGTATGGGAACTCTTGGTGAGGGAGGAACCTGGTGTGAAGCAGATGCTCTAGCTTGCTGTTGTAGCCTAGTGATTAATTCTGCCTGTTGGGTCACGATCGCGGCCTACTGTTTGGCAGATTCTGCTTGACGGGCAGCGTCCTGCTGCATAGTTTTCATGCTTTCTTGGAGGTGACGCACCATCTCCTCTAAGCTTGCCATATTGTATGGATCTGTCTGAATAACCGGTATATCTGTCCCTGTAATAGAAACTGAGACCTCAGTTTGACTGTTCACTAATGGGGTAGACCATTGATTTGGCGACCGCTGTACTAATATACTGCGCTTCTTTGACCTTCGTCTAGCAACTGGGGGTAAAGAAAGGAACACTGCTTGTCCGTCTATCAGATCTCTGAATCGATTAAGTCAACGACCTCTAACCCAGAGTGCTCGGGGAATATCTACCTGGTCTGATGCAATTGTGCTAAACTACCTTGCAAAAAGATAAATAAAGCATAATAAAGAAATAATGAACAGAAAAACGGACAACATAACAGCTTAAATAAATACAACACATAGTTGGCACACACAAGCTGAAAGAACTGTCCTCAATCATTGATCATTGTTCCCCAAATTATTGTCCCAAAATTGAATCTGATACCTGAGGATATAACTGATTCCCAAAAATACTAATGCCCACAGGCCTGATACCCAGACTTGCAAACTGATATGCGCACTCCTGTAGAGGCCAACTCTAAAAGCACATAGCAAATAAGTGAGAGCGAAAAACACCCCTATGTTGGGGTAGGATTTCCCTGTCCTATTTTGTTAGGAGCAAGGGTTTCACTACGCACGCACCGGTTTCAAACATCCTATAATCGGGCAAGCAACCTGTCCTAGTTTGGTATAGTTACTATGGATTCCGATATGCACTAGGTCGAATTGTCAAAAAGGGTGCCCCGGTGAAATCGGGGTTTGTGTTCCCATTATGGACGAGCCCTCAACCGGTCAGCCTTATGGCACGCTTCGCAAAGCAAGCCTCTGGCAAACCATTCAGGAATAGCATACGGCAAACACGGTGTCCTAGGCGCACCAATGCAAATGCAATGCAAAGAAACACATAAGTGTAATCAAAACAAAATATCATGAGTTCGAGTCAAGTTCTCTAAGTCCCCAGTAGAGTCGCCAGAAACTGTAGATGCGCCCTTGGGGGAGGCCTCATGCTACAGTTTGGACTCAAATGTCACGGTTCTTAATCTGATCTCACAATGTGCGATGTGAGATTGATAAATCACCAAAGAGTCCAAATCCGGCAAATCATTTTGGAAAACTGATTTTTTGTAAAGAAGTGCCAAACATGGACTGCTTTGCCAGATACAGAGTTGCCACCTAAATATTTTATTTCGGGGAAATTTAGGAAACCCTGACTCGTGCCTAAGGCCACGTGTCCGTTATCACCAAAGTTGCCTCGGCTTGGGAACTTGGGTATGATTGGGGAAGGTCAGTTATGAGCACCCCCGCTCGCCCGATCAAAGATCGGCCACTACTAAACATGATATTTTGTTTTTGAAAACACATGTATTTTTGTTCCGATTAATTAGCTAATCTTACTATGTGATGCGCACAATCACAAAAAGTATAGACTAGATCGCCTAATTTAGAACAAAGCATTACATATCCGTTTGTTTGGAAATGGTTTGAAGTTTGCTACTCGTAAGTAGGCTAAAATGCGGATTTCAATGAATTGTCCCAATTCAAGCAATCCAACTTTCACCCACAGGCATTCAGGCAGTTTATATCAACTAAGCAGCTAGCCTCATGGCAAGCATGCTTTCATGGCAACAATAACATACATGCAGTATGCTAAAGCATAAATACTTACAGAGTACTCCGAGCCAAAATATAAACTAGTTAGTAATCAATGCATGATCCTAGTTCATGTTAAGATGGCTAATGCAACACATACAAAATGCAACTAGAAATAGGCTCGGCTATTCTAATATGACACATGAGATGAAATTTAGATAACATGTATTCAAATTGGAATTGAAATACGATGCAGTTAGTATGATGCGCCGAGCCTGGTGCATGCAATGTAGATGAATGGATGCAAACATGTGAGCATAAGGATGCTAATTGAAGAATGACATAAAACTAACCAACAAAAGTAGGTAAGTAAAAGGGAGAAAGACGTGGGGTTGGAAGACATGTACACACTCACGCACACTTATTACAAAATTCGCCCTCTCGACGGAGGGTCCGAATAAATAATACAAGCCGTCTAATTAACTAGCTAAGAAGCCAATTAATTATTACATAACCGAATTAAACAACCAGCTATAACTAATTATTACAAAACTTAATTAATTAACAAATTAACTAATTTAAATTGAAGCTAACTAACAAGTAAGCATGAAAAACAAGCTGCTCCAGCCTTGTTCGAAGAAAGAGAGTATGCATGCTCGCACTCGGTTCCTTGCCTCGAAACGCCTTCCGGATGCTCTCTTGAGGCTCTGTCTGCAGGGTGTCCTTGAGACCTTGCTGCTGGAACTTACCAAAAACATGTTGGGGAGTGCATCAGTAGCCTGCCAGCCGTGGGAAGCCACTGCCGACCAAAAATGAAGGGGTGTCGGCCAAGGATGGTGCACTACCGGCCATCTGCAAGACACTGCCGGCCCCTGATGGACTGGGACACCAAGTTGTAGTAAAGCACAAAACATAGGAAAGGGAGGGTCTCCCAAGGGTATGTGTGCACTATGCCACCCCATATCACCTTGAAACATCAAGGGGGAGGCATAATCGGATCCACGACCATCAATCACGCATCCCGATGCATGATGGCCAAAGATCCAACTTTTGCAAATCAATATGAAATGAATGCACAAATAAACACATAAGTGCCTAGAACTCTATCATGGATAGTCAAGAGTGTCGGCGACCAAGAATTGAGACACGTTCCATCACTTGAAGTATGAGACGTTTCTCATTTCTCGTGCTCGGATTAACACTTAATCCAAACAACAATGCAACACAAGCATGGCAAACATGCAATATGACTTAAGCATACAAACATGCAATGCAATAACCCGAGTATGCAACAAGCATGCAAGCATGATATGAGGTAACAACCTTGAATAACATGATAAAATGCAACATGAACATACGAACAAGCAAGGCATGTGACGGTGGACAAGTATGCGACAACATACGAAATGGGACAAGCATGTGACAACATGGTAAGATGGGCTTACACTAAAAATGGATAGGCCTTGTAGACGTCCCAAACGTCCAGGGAGAAAATCCCGTTCTGTTCATTTTGGGCTTACTACAGTTCGGACTCAAATGTCACGGTTCTGAATCTAATCCTGCAAAGTGCAATGCGAGATCGATAAACCACCAAAGAGTCCAAATCCGGCAAACGTTTTGAAAAAAAAGATTTTTAGAAAGAAGTGCCAAACATGGACTGCTTTGCCAGATACAGAGTCGCCACCTAAATATTTTATTTTGGGGAATTTAGGAAACCCTGACTCGTGCCTAAGGCCACGTGTCCGTCATCACCAAAGTTGCCTTGGCTCGGGAACTTAGGTACGATTGGGGAACGTCAGCTATGAGCACCCCTGCTCGCCCGATCAAAGATCGGCCTGTACTAAACATGATATCTTATTTTTGAAAACACATGTGTTCTTATTCCAGTTATTAGCTAGAATTACTATGTGATGCGCACAGCATACAAGTATAGACTAGATCGCCTAAGTTGGAACAAAACATCTCATGTTTGTTTGTTTGAAAATGGTTTGAAGGTGCTACTCGCAAGTAGGTTAAGACGTGGATTTGCCACCCTCAAGTGGGCTTAAGAAAACATGATTTTGCCACCTCAAGTGGGCTTAAAACTCGTATTTGATGAATTGTTCCAATTCAAGTAATCCAACCTTCACCCACAGGCATTCAGGCAGTTATATCACATAAGCAAATAGCCTCATGGCAAGCACGCTATCATGGCAATCATTCACACTTGTGCAAGATGCTAAAGCATAAAAGCTTACCTAGTACTCTGAGCCAAAACAGGAACTAGTTAGTAATCAATGCATGATCCTAGTTCTTGTTAAGATGGCTAATGTAACGCATGCAAAATGCAACTAAAATAGGCTCGGCTATTCTAAGATGGCATATGAGATGTAACAATCGATACATGTATTCAAGTAAAAATTGAAATACAATGCAATTAGTATGATGTGCCGAGCCCGGTGCATACAATACAGATGAATGATGCAAACATGCATAGCATAAGGATGCTAATTGAAACATGACCTAAAACTAACCATTATAAGTGGTTAAGTAAAAGGGAGAAAGACGTGGGGTTGAAAGACATTCACACACGCACGCACACTTATTACAACATTGCCCTCTCTCGGAGGGTCCAAAAGAATAATACAAATTGACTAATTAACTAACACTTAGCTAATTAATTATTACACAACACTTAATTAATTAAACAAATCAAATTAAGCTACATAAGCAGTAAAGAGGCCTCGGGAAGAGGGACAAATGCATGCATGCTCGGTTTCGCTCGGAAATCCATCGCCATGCTACATGTTGCCTCTGTTTACACTGCTCTGCACCTCTAAAAATTGCACAAGTCTCAAGGATGCTCCTGAACCACTCCTTGAGTGTTGTGGGAGGTCACCGGCCAAGATACATGGTCACCGGCCATGAGGAACTGGTCATCGACCATTTGTGGGGATATCGGCCAACAATTCATAGCCGATCGGCACTAAAAGTAGCCGACCGGCCATCTCTTCCTGCAGAATCCTGTTTTTCTGCAGCAGAGGACAAACAGAGCATGTCAATGCATTTTCAAGGCAATGTTTGCACGACCACCCTCCCTATCATGCTGAGAACTCAAGGGTGTATGGCTCTCGACCCTCGGGCCACCAATCACGCATTTCGATGCATGATGGCCAAAGGTGTCAAGTGTGCGAATTGATATGGAATGAAATGCACAAAACAAATGAGGGCCCCAAACCTCTATCCTACTTGATCAAGAGGCAAGGGAATGCACACACAATGCTATGCAACCTAAGCATGCAAGCAAGTATGCAACAAGATCATGCAATGCATCTAATATGCGATAGACATACAACCTAACATGTAAACATACATGGCATACAACAACATGTAAAATGAAGCAAGCATGCAACAACATACAAGACAAGCATGCATCAACATACCAAGATGGACTTAAACCAAAATGGGTAACTCTCAAACATGTCGCAACCAGTGGCAAAAATGCTAAAATGGTGGAGTGAAATGCAAAACAAGCATGCATGCCAAATGGCTCAAGGACTAAGGCATGAAGATGCAACTTTTAAGCATGAACAAGAAGTGATGAGCATACTAATGTGGCAATGAGGTAAGCTTTGAAATCATGCAAGGAATGGTGCCAAACCACAGAAGTTACACAAGTAAAGCATGCTAGAAAGCTTAAAGCTTGAAACTAACCAAAGGACTCAAACCATGGCCACGCAAGTCAAGCCCCCAAGGACCAAGGGGACCTAAAACAATCCCAAGGCAGGTCCAAACAAGACCAAAAGCAAGCTCAAACCTAGCCAATACAAGTTAGAACATAAGGCCAAAAGCATGAGGCATGGAAGGCCACAAAAGGGGTGTTACACTACACCTATCAAAACCAAACATGGCATGATTCAAACCAATAAAATCAGAGTTATGGCATGTCAAAATAAGCCCCAAAACCTACTGAAATGGCATCCTAAAGGCCTAAGCATAAAGGCATGCACAATGGTCCATTCTTGAAGCACAAAACAACAACTCTTCAAAGCAATGAAAGATTGACAAATGCAAGCATACAAGCATGGAATATGGACTAAAATAGCATGATAAGTGACTCCAAACCACTGAAATAGCCCAAGTAAAGCATGCTCATGACTCACACACCCAAAGCTAACAAGCTAAAATGCATGGCAGCTATACAAACCAAGTCATGGATGGCCAAGACAACCAAAATCAGACCTCAAGCATACCAAAACATGGATAAAATCTTCATGAAGTCAAGCTAAAACATGCAAGCATGATGGTCTAAATGCATGATGCATGTCTAGGCAAATGAGAGGATTACAAGGCAAGTGCATGATGTATGCAATAAGCCAACAAACCAACATGAAACAGAGGTATAATATGATAAATTAACACCAAATACCTACTGAAATGAAGCTAAAACACATTAAGCCAACATGCTACCTTTACAAGCCAACAATGCAAGCAAGTGAAACATAAAGGGAGAGGGGTGTCCCTCCCCTATACAAGACCTCAAAACCACTTCTCCACCACTAAAAATCCTCTGGATTTCAGTGGTGAGAAGGTCAAAATGATAAGAGTTCCAAAGCTCAAAAGGAAAGGCACAAAAAGAGGCCAAACAAGGCCTAAGAGGGGGTAAACAACCCCCAATTCAAATGCAACCTTAAACAAACATCTTAAGCATGAAAATACAAAAATTTTATCAGTTATACACCAAGCTTAAATCAATATACAAGATAGGCTAAAAGCTTATGCAAGAATGGGGAATCTAAAGTAGTTTGCTCACCCTTGAAGAACACCTTCAAGAACACCAACTCCAGCTACTTTCTTGGACCAAAACCAGCTCAAGATCTTCAAAACCAACTCCATAGTACCTCAGCAACTCAAGGATGGTGTAACACTAGGTGCCTTAGTGCAAAAATATGAACAAAACACACTTTTTGATCACAAACACACACACAAATCTAGAGAGAGATATAGAGAGAGAGAGCCTGTATCTAACTTCTATATCAGATGTTTCAACCCCTGAGAAGGGAGGAGGGCCTCCCCTCTTATAGAAATTCACCTCTAAAGCTTCTAAGAGGAGCTAAGTAATGGAAGCAAATCCCTCCATACATGTGTATGGAGGGGGGTAATTGTGGATGCCAGCTGCGCCAGCTGGCACCAAATATCTCCCAAAAGCTGATGGAGAAGGGTTGGCCGGAAAATATGGCCGATTGACCAACATTGGTGGCTAACCGACCAAATAAAGTGCCGATCGGCCAACACTCTTGGCCGATGGCAAGAAAATGGGGCCGGTGGCTTCAAGCCTTGGCTGGTGGGTTGAGGGGATGGCCAACAAGCCACCCTCTTCCCTTAGGAACAAAAACACAAGTGTTTGGTGCACAACCAAGCACAAAACAGTCAAGTTGAGAGATATTGAGGCAAGGCGTGCGGCCAAGACCTCCGGGAACTCAAAACGAACACAAACATGGATGATCACCGAGTGTTCAAATGGTGACATCCAAGTCTTGAGGACGGTCAAAAATGGGGTGTCTACAGGCCTCAGCCATGCCTAAAATCAGTGGCCAAAAGTGAAAATGATGGTATGAAGAACATGAAATGGCAAAACAAACATGCATGCCAATTGGCTCAAGGATTAAGACATAATGATGCAACTCTTAAGGACACTTAAAGAGTAACAAGCATGGATATGTAACAGCACCCTAAGCTCTGAAATCTCATGTGAATTGATGCCAAATCAAATCAACAATGCAAGTATGGCATGTTAGGATGCTCAAAGCTGAAAATAAGTAAAGGGACTTAAGCCATGGCCATACAAAGCAAGCCCCAAAGGGCCAAGGGTACCTAAAACAGTCCCAAGGTAGGTCCAAACAAGACCAAAACCAAGCTTGAAGCTAGCCAACACAAGCTAGAACACAAGTCCGAAAACATGGAACATGCAAAGCTACAAAAAGGCATTACACTACACCTATTGAAACCAAACATGGTATGACTTGGACAGCATAAAACAGAGTTACATTATGGTATAACAAGACCAAAAATGCACTGATATGATGACCCAAAGACCTAGGCTTAATGGCATGCACAAAAGTTCATTCTTGAGGCATAAACCACAAACTCTTCAAGGCATTCAAAGCATGTCAAATTGTAGACACCCCATTTTTGAACGTCCTTAAGACTTGGACGTCATCATTTGAACACTCGATGATCATCCCTGTTCGTGTTCGTCTTGAGTTCTCGGAGGTTTCGGCTACGGGCCTTGCCTCAAGACCTCTCGACTTGTTTGTTTTGTGTTTGATTTTGCATCAAACACTTGTGTTTTTACTTCTGAGGGCAGGGAATGGCTTGTTGGCCACCCCAACACCTCACCGGCCAAGGCTTGAGGCCACCGGCCCTCTTTTCTTGCCACCGACCATTGGTGATGGCCGGTCGGCACTTTGTTTGGTCGGCCGACCATTAAATTGGCCGATTGACTCCTTTTCTGGCCGAGACCTTTTTTTGGGGAGGCTTCACCCTTTTGAACCCCTGTTTTAGCTTCTTGAGGAAGCTTGAACCTTTTGAACCCTTGGTTCTGGCTTCTTGAGGAAGCTTGAACCTTTTGAACCCTTGGTTTTAGCTTCTTGAGGAAGCTTGAACCTTTTGAACCTTTGTTTTAGCTTCTCCAAGAAGCTTGACCCTTTTCAGCTTCTCCAAGAAGCTTGGTGTAGCACGTCCGCGGAGGGACCTCGCTACAGCTCGGACTCAATTTGTGTCACGGTTCTAAATCTGAACCAAAGAGTCCAAATCCGGCAAATCGTTTTGAGAAAAATAGATTTTTGAAAAGTAGTGCCAAACATGGACTGCTTTGCCAGATACAGAGTCGCCACCTAAATATTTTAAAATGGGAAATTTAGGAAACCCTGACTCGGTGCCGAAGGCCACGTGTCCGTCATCACCAGAGTTGTCTTGGCTCGGGAGCTTGGGTACGATCAGGGAAGGTCAGCTATGAGCACCCCCTTTCGCCCGGTTCGAAGACCGGCCTCTACTAACCGTGATATCCGATTTTGAAAACTTTATGTGTTCTTATTCCAGTTATTAGCCTAGAATTACTATGTTATGCGCACAGCAAACAAGTATAGAGTAGATCGCCTAATTTGGAAATAAGCATTGCATATCCGTTGGTTTTGAAAACGCTTTGGAATTTGCTACTCGCAAGTAGGCTAAAATACAGATTCCAATGAGTTTTTCCAACTCAAGTAATCCAACCTCCACCCACAGGCATTCAAACAGTTTATCTCATATAAGCACTTAGCCGCATGGTAAGCATACTGTCATGTCAACATTCACACGCATGCGATATGCTAAAGCATAAATACTTACATTGTACTCCGTGCCAAAACAATAAACTAGTTAGCAAACATGCATGTCCTAGTTCATGTTAGAGTGACTAATGCATCGCATACAATATGTAATTAGGATAGGCTCGGCTAACCCTAAAAATGGCATGTGAAATGCACTTTATTCGATGCACGTATTCAATTTGGAATTGAAAATACAATGCGGTTTGTATGATGTACCGAGCCCGGTGCATGTAAACAAATGCATGGATGCACGCATGCATTGCATAAGGTATGCTAAAAATAAACATGCCCTAATACTAACCATTAAAAGCAGGTAAATAAAAGGGAGAAAGGAGTGGGGGTTGGAAGACATACACCCACTCAGACACACTTATTACAAATACGCCCTCACTCGGAGGGACCAAAAAAATAATACAAATAATTAACTACGCAAGCTAATTAAAATATTACAGGCCAACTAAATTAATCAAATACATTGATTAATCTGATTAAAGCAGTAAACCGCCTTGAGATGAAGACCGGATGCTACGCGTGTTCGGGACTTGCTCGGAATTGCACTGCCATGCTTAGATTGCCTCTGTTTTCCCTGCTCTACATCTCAGAAGACTGCCAAAGTCTCAGGAGTGCCTCCCAGGACACTGAGGGATATCATCGGCTGAGTAGGACTTCCACCGGCATCAGAATGAGGCCACCGGCACAAAATTCATCCATCGGCCATATATAGACTGCCGGTCGACACTAAACACTGCCGGCCGGCACTGAATGTCTGCAGAGGGCAAAAACTTGCATGGCAATGTAATTCCAACAATGTATGCACTAATCATGCCCCTTATCATATTTGTGACTCAAAGGGGCATGTGCCTCGATTCTCGGGCCACCAGTCACGCATTCCCATGCATGTGGCCCAAGGAACCAAATGTGCACTTTCAATTTCAAATGCATGCAAACCATATAAACAAACAAGGGTGCCAAACCTCTATCATGTTTATCTCAAGAGGCCTAGCATGCATGTGAATGCAATGAAATCCTAAGCATGTTGGCTAGCATGCAACATGGACAATGTAATGTAAGGATGTTAATATGCAAACACACCTACAAGACAAACATGTAAACCAAACAATGGGGTGGACTTAAACATGATCTAGGCAACTCTAACTAGGCCTAAAATCAGTAGCCAAAATGCTAAGTATGAGAGCTAAACACACATGCACATGTACACATGTTAAGGCACACAACTTAGGCATTAAACAAACCACTCTCAAGCACACTTGAAAGGAGATAACATGGATGATTAGCATGCAACATGAGCTCTAAAATCATGTCAAAGTGTGGTGCTAAACCAACTCAAGATAGGCCAAACAAAGCATGCAAATGGTCCAAGACTTAAAGCAAGTCAATGAGGCATTGAACTATACTTATGCAAGACAATTATGGCATGCATTAAACAACTAAAAACAGGTTTTTAGCATGTTAAAACAAAGCCAAAAGGCTACTTAGATGACATCTAAGAGGCTTGAAACCAAAGGCATGCACAATGACCAAAACATGGAGCATTCAATACATGCTTTTAAAGCATTAAAGAGGCAACTAAGGCAAGCATACAAGCACACCAAAGGGACTGAAATGACATGCCAGATGGTTCCAAACCATCAAAATGAGGTAAGCAACACATGCTACATATGCATGCTCAAAGGCTAGCAAGCCTAAAATGCAAAGGGGCTATATAATGCATGCCAAGATCAACCCAAATGACTATGGACAGAGCTAAAACATGTCAAAATAAGCACAAAACATTCATAAGTCTAAGCCTAAAGCATGCTCAAATTAGGGCTAACAACCTAAGGTATGTTAAGGCAATACAAGGCATTACATGGCAACTATGCTAAGCATGCATAAGGGACCAAAACCAACACATAGCAATGTTAAATCATGATATCCTAAGCATGAATAACAGTCCATACATGCTCAAACACACACTCAAGCACAATGCTCCCTCAAGAGGCAAAACTTGCCCTTTTCAAGGACATCAAGGAGAGGGGGTGACCCCCTCCTTCTTAGGACTTTAAGGCATCATCTTCACCACTGAAATCCCTCAAGATTTCAGTGGTGAAGAGACCCAAACACCAAAATCTCGGATCTCAACAAAATAGCACAAAATGAGGCATTTTCAAGGCCTAAGGGTGGTCAAACCTCCCCAAAGCACAAAACACCCTTAATAGACAATAAAGAGGACTAAAAAACAGAACTTTTATGTGTTAATCACTAAGCACAAAACAGTTCTAAGCTATGCAAAAATGGAGTACAAAAATGGGGTAAAAAGGGGGAGTTTCTCACCCTTGTTGACCACCTTCACAAGAGTTGATGTTGTTGCTTCCTTGAGCTCAAATCCAGCCAAAAACCTCCAAGACAACCTCTTGGAACCTCAGTTGCCAAGGAAGGTGAAACACTAGGTGTTGATGAGCAATAGTAAGTCACAAACACCTAGTGTACAAATAAGAGGGAAGAAGAGAGATAGGATAGATACAAAACTTCTAACCTAGAACCAAAGCTTCTTCTCTATCTTTTCTCTCTAAAAATGTCTAATTTTTGCTAACCTCCAAGCCAAGAGAAGAGAGCCTTCTCTTATAGGCAACAAAGCTTACAAACTAAGCAAAACAAAGGCTCATCCCTCCATACACGTGTATGGAGGGGAAACAAATGCTATACAGCTGCTTCAAAATATCTCAAAAAGCAACTGAACAGTAGTCGGCAGGGCAAAATTGTCATTTTGACAAAATTGACTGCCGACCGGCACAAAAGAGTGCCGACCGGCACAATATAGTGCCGATGGAAACACCAACCAGCCGGTGGCCTCTAGCCACTGCCGGTGGTGTGTGGGGATGCCTCACAAGGCATTCCCTGCCCCTCCAAGGCAGAGCACAAGTGTTTGGTGCAAAACCAGACACAAAACAGTCAAGTTCGGAGGTCCTGAGGCAAGGCGCGTAGCCAAGGACTCCGGGAACTCCAAACGAACACGAACATGGATAATCACCGGGTGTTCAAGCGGTGATGTCCAGGTCTTGAGGACGGTAAAAAATGGGGTGTCTACACTTGGCCTTTTTAGCTTCTTAGAGAAGCTTGAACCCTTCTAAGCTTCCAAGAGAAGCTTTCACCCTTTGCCTAGCTTCTCGAAGAAGCTTGGCCCCTTTGCCTTAGCTTCCCTTAGAAGCTTGCCCCCTTTGACCCTTTTGCCTTAGCTTCTCCAAGAAGCTTAGGCCTTTCGTCTTGTCTATATAAGGAGAGCTTCTCCTCCCATTTCAAGGGTTGAAAAATCTGATATATAAGATATATATATAGATATCACTCTCTCTCTCTCTCTCTATATCTCCCTCTCTCTCTACATTTGTGTGGGTTAGAAGGTTCAAAAAGGTCAAGTTCTTGCACCTTTGCACACCAACTCTTGGCCTAACACCTCCATCATCAACCTAAGGATCTTGGAGGCCATTTTTAGAGGCTAAGAGACTGTTTTGTTGGACCAAGAAGCTGCTGTCCCCTCTTGGCTACAAGGGTAATCTCTTTTCCCTCTTTATTCCCTGTTTTTGCACACACTTTTAGCCTATCTTTCAAGCATATTTGGGCTTTGTTATAAACTGAAAAAAGGCTTATTTTGAGCTCCTATTGAATTTTGTTTAAGACCACTTTTGTGTTTGGGGTCGTTTAGCCCCTCTTAGGCCTTGTTTGGCCTCATTTTTGTGCATTTTTGGTGAGCTTCGGGACCACCTTGTTTGGGCCTCCTCACCACTGAAATCTTGAGGGATTTCAGTGGCGAGGATGGTGGTTTAAGGTCCTAAGAAGGAGAGGGCCATCCCCTCTCCTTGTTGCCTTCAATATGTGCCATTTTAGCCTCATATGTGAGCACCATTTTTAAGTTCATGTTGGCCATGTCTTAAGTGTTATTTGTGCTTATTTTCCCATGATATAGCACTGTTTTCAATTGGTTTAGACACACCATGCTTGCTTTGCATACTTGTCTTGTAATACCATGAAATTGCCTTGACATGTATCTAGCATTTAGACCACTACGCTTACTTGTTTTGGCTTAGCTTTGTGAAGCTTTTATGCATGTTTTAGTGTGCTTGAGGACTGTTTTTGGTTGTTTGGGTCATCCATGATTTGCTTTGTATAGCTACCATGTAATCCCCCTTGTAGGCCTTGAGTGTTGACCCCTCTAGCATGCTTTACTTGCACTATTTCAGTGATTTGGCATCACTTATAATGTCATTTCAGTCCTCATGGCATGCTTGTATGCTTCCATTTGATGCTCCTTTAATGCTTATAAGGTTGTTGTCCTATGCTCTATGATTGGACCTTTGTATGTGCTTCCATGTTTAGACGTTTAGATGCCATCTAGGTGTGTCTTTAGTCTTGTTTAGACTTGCATTGGACCTATTTTAAGTCCCCTTGGCCCTTTGAGGCTTGGCTTGTATAGCCATAATTTAAGCCCCCCTTGGCTTGCTTTGAGTTTTGGACCATGTTGCATATTGTCATATGTCTTGCATACTTGCATGTTTTAATTGCATCTTGTATGCTTGCCATTAGCATAGTTATGCCATGCCTAGCATGCTTGTTAACTTAGGTTGTGTGCCTAGTATACATTGCTTGTGTCCATGCTCATGTTACATATCTAACTCACATGCCTAGGTTGCATTACATTGGCATGCATGCTTTGCCTCTTGAATTGAGTATGATAGAGGTTGAGCTCATTGTTTGTTTACGTGCATTTCATTCTACATTGAAAATGCATACTTGGTCTCTTGGGCCATCACGCATTGAAATGCGTGATTGGTGGTCTGAGAATCGAGCACCATACCCCTTTGAGTCATAAATATGATAAGGGATGTGGTGGTGCATACATTTGCTTGAAATGCATTGCCATGCCTTGTTTTGCCCTCTACTGCTGTCAGAACAGGTTCTGCAGGAAGCTTTGGCCGGCCGGCCATCTATACTGCTGACCGGCCATCCATTGTTGGCCGATGGCTTTACAAATGGTCGATGACCATCCGAACATGGCCGGTGGTGTTCTGTCTTAGCCGGTGATGTTCCATAGTGTCCATAGAATGCTCCCTGGGATTTGTGCAATTTTCAGAGGAGCAGAGCAGGGAAAACAGAGGCAAACTTGTGCATGGCGTTGGATTTCCGAGCAAACCCGAGCACGCGCGCATTGGACCCTCCTCCCGAGGCCTTTACTGCTTTGGTAGCTTAGTTAATTTGTTTAATTAATTAAGGGTTTGTAATATTTAATTAGCTAGAGTAGTTAATTACTTATTCGGTTTTTATTATTCTTTTGGTCCCTCCGAGCGAGGGTGAATTTGTAATAAGTGTGGGTGCGTGTGTGCATGTCTTCCAACCCCCAATTCTTTCTCCCTTTTACTTACCTGCTTTTGATGGTTAGTATTAGGACATATTTAAATTAGCATACCTTATGTCATGCATGCGTGCATTCATACATTTGTCTTGCATGCATTGGGGTCGACGCATCATGCTAACTGCATTGTATTTCAATTCCAAATTAAATACGTGTTATCTGTTGCATTTCACATGCCATGTTTAGGATAGCCGAGCCTGTCTAGATTGCATCTTTGCATGTGTTGCATTAGCCATTTTAAACATGAACTAGGATCATGCATATGATTACTAGCTAGTTTCTGTTTTGGCTTGGAGTACTCGGTAAGCATTTATGTTTTAGCATCCTTGCATGAGTGTGAGTGTTGCCATGATAGCATGCTTACCATGAGGCTATGTGCTTATGTGATATAACTGCCTGAATGCCTGTGGGTGAAGGTTGGGTTATCTAAATTTGAACAACGTATTGAATGCGAGTTTTAAGCCCACCTGAAAGTGGCAAAACCATGTTTTTTTTCTAAGCCCACTTGAGGGTGGCAAAATTCACGTCTTAGCCTACTTGCGGGTAGCACCATCAAACCATTTTCAAATAAACAAGCATGAAATGTTTTGTTCCAATTTAGGTGACTTAGTCTATACTTGTTTGCTGCGTGCATCACATAGTAAATCTAGGCTAATAACGGAATAAGTAAATCTGCGCGCATCACATAGTCTAGTCTATACTTGTTTGCTGCGCGCATCACATAGTAATACCTGAACGGTTTGCCGGAGGCTTGTCTTGTCAAGGCTTGAGCATAAGGCTGATCGGTTGCGGGCTCTGCCAGTATGGGAACACAAACCACGGTTTTTTCGGGGCACCCTTTTGACCATTTTACCTAGTGCATATTCGTAAACCATAGTCACCATTCCAAAGCTAGGACATGTTGCTCACCCGATTGTAGGTTGTTTGAAACTGCTGTGTGTGTAGTGAAACCCTAGCTCCTGACAAAAAAGGACAGGGAAACCCTACCCCAACATAGGGGTGTTTTGGCTCTCTTTTACAAGATATGTGCTTTTAGAGTGTATCTCTACAGGGAATGCATGTATCAGTTTGCAAGTCTGGGTATTAGGCCTGCGGGCATCAGTATTTGGGGAATCAGTTTTACCTGAGGGTATCAGTTTTGGGACAGTTATTTGGGGAACAGTGATCAGTATTGAGTACAGCCATTCCTCTATGCTCATATCCGTTCCAGTGAAAGTGAGCTGAGACGCTGTCTGTTTTCTCTTTTGCTAGGTAGTCCTGGAACTATAGCTTCAGAAGGCTCCATTATCTCCCAGGTACATTGGACTTGTGCTGATAGACTTTGTCGGGTCAGAGATTCAGTTCAAGGGCAATCAGTGTTCCTTTGCTAGAGGCAAGGGAGATATACCGGTTGCTCAGTTAGACCAGGACAATATGTCGAGTCTGGAAGAGATGGTGCGCCAACTCCAGGATAGTATGAAAGCCATGCAGCAAGACGCTGTCTGTCAAGCAGAATTCGCCAAGCAACAGGCTGTGGTCATAGCCCAACAGACAGAGACAATTGCCAGGCTAGAGCAGCAAACTGGAGTATCTACTTCACACCAAGCTCCTCCCCCACCAAGATTCCCAATACCCGGGGAGACGGCGAATGTTCAGAATGTCCAAGAGGATACAAACATCCCAACGGGGCCGGCTCCGCCCCCGGTTCTACCCCAGCTATCCAAGGCACCCATCAACCTACCAGACTCCCCCTTTGAGTTCAAGGTGGACCCCACAGCACTAAAGGTGAGTAAACTGGAAAAACTATTCAAGAAGTCTCAAGGAGCTCAATCCATTCCAGACATAGAGGATGGTTATACCGACTCAGTGGTGACATCACCAGATCGATTGAAGATGCCACATATCGATCGATTCGATGGCTCTGGATACCCAATGGTGCACCTCCACCTGTTTTCTGATATCCTGAGACCAATGGGTTTGACCACAGCCCAGAAGCTATCACTATTCGGTCGAACCATGTCTGGGATAGCCGCAATCTGGTATGCGAAATTAGAGAACTCTGTGAAACAGAATTGGGAAGGGATGGCTGAGGCCTTCAGTGATCAATACTCCTACAACACACAGATTGAGGTCACAACTCGTGATCTTGAAGTCACTCGCCAAGAGCCAAATGAGGGTTTTTCAGAGTTTGTGGCGAGATGGAGAGCAAAGGCCTCGATGATGGCTATAAGGCCTTCCGACAAAGACCAGATAAGGATGGTTGTGCGCAACCTCCAACCCAAACTGATGCAGAAAATGATCGTGCTCCCCTTCCCTACCTTTTCAGATCTGCATGAGATGGGAGTACAGATCGAGGACGCTATGAAGCAGGGCCTCATTGACTAGGAGAAGGAGCAGCCTAGAAGGGTGTTTACCCACAGTTCGAATGCGACCACCAGTGGTGACGCAGCTGCTAGGACTTCAGACGTGGTCATGGTCACCGCCACCACACCAAGAGCAGCCACCCCCTTTGTTGGTGCATCCACTTCAAACCCCCGAACTTCAGACTATCTACCCCAAGGCAAGAAGGTCTTCACCCCGCTTTATATACCTCTGTCTAAAGCCCTGGGGGTCCTACTCAGGAAAGGACATTTGAAACCGTTAGAACAACGGCCTCTACCCGATCCTCTCCCTCCAAAGCATGACCCAGCTAAGTACTGTGCTTTCCATCAACAATCCGGTCATGACACCGACAGTTGTGTCCGTCTCCGCCATGAGACACAAAATTTGATTGACAACAAGGTCATCGTCGCACCAGCTCAGTAAAGTCTATCGTCACTGGATCAGTGAACTTGGGGGATAGTACGAGTATGTGATCGGGGGATGAACCACCTGCGGGTGGCGCTCAGTTTACTCCAGATATGGCATTTGGCACGCACTGTTTTGAGCATTTGCAAATGCTAGTTTTGTAGTTTCTGACTTGGGTGTTGAGTCAGTTCTGTAGTTTTGTTTTGAGTCTGTCTTTTTGTCTTGAGTCAGTCTTTTTGATTAAGGGTCTGTCTTGTTGTATCGAGTCAGTCCTCTTGTACAAAGGTCGGGTGATTCCGGGGGTGTTACCTCGGGCATCACCATTTTGTTTTGCATTTGTCTTTTCATTTTGTTTTGAGTCTGTTTCTGCCTGGAGCCAGTTACACCAACAGACTTGAATGAACAGTAGTGATTTTCACATTCTTGTATTCGCTTCTGCCTTGTGCCAGTTGTGCCAGAAATTCTAAATGAGATGGCAGTATTTGACTAGAAGCTGTGTCTTTTCTGTGCCTTGAATTCATTACACCGACCTAAGTTTTCCAAAACTTTTTTTCGAACATTGTGATAAAAAACGAAGAGGAAGGAATTCCTCAGGTTTTGCAAAATTTGATCAATTGAGAGAAAGAGAGGCATGCCAAGCCCTTAATGATTGAGATCATGCTTGTTAGTGTGAGTACTGGGAAGGATCCTGGCTTGATCCAGATTGGTCTTACACTGTCTTCAGCGCGAGCGATTTGTCACTTTCTTAAAAACTTTCAAAAAAACGTTTTGCGCAGTCCTGTGAAGACCTGTATGGAATCGCTCTTGAGATTGTACAGCCTAGGATCGCTCTCAGTCTCGAGACTCAACCCCTCACTTTCAAACCTTGAACTGGGATTCAGAATGTTCAACGGTCAACCACAACGTGAGGCCTGTGTGGCCAAATTCAAAGCAGCCCCCGACCTAGGGGCAAAAAAATGTCAGATGTGCTCGAAAAGCCGAAGATGGATCATCCTGCAAATCAATGAAGACTGGCAAGAATGCCAAATCCCAAAAGGGAAGAAAGAAGAAAGCATTGCTGAAGAACAACTGAGTTCCTATCCACAACACTAGGGGCAAATGCAGCCCCCCATGGGATGGACTTCGCGTCGTCAGCGAACAACAGTCATTCTCCTGGATTCAAATGACTTCAGGATCTCAAAACCATTTGACATGGACAAAGCTACACTTTTACCCTTGAGAGGCTCGCTGGGCCGAAAACCCAGAAAGGGCGACCCAGGCAAAAGTTAGAGCAAGAAAAAAGAAGAAAAAGAACAAAAAAAAAAAAAAGGAGAAAAGTGCAAAGAATGAAAAAAAATGAAGAAAAATGAAGAAAATGAAAATAAAAGATGAAAAACTAAAAAAAGAAGAAGAAAAGAATTGAAAAGAAAAAAGAAAAATAGAAGCTCGCAAGGTCAAAAACCCGTAACGGGCACCTTGGCAAAAGTTAGAGCCTAAGAGTGAAGGTTAATACCCGAGTGTAGCTTACCCTCGGAACTACGTAAGGCTTGATTCCCATGTTTGGGATACGTAGGCAACTTCATTCTGAAGTCTAGCCACAAACACCTCCAAATCAATTGTGTCCATGTAATGGTTTTGATCATCTTTGCCTTCTCTGTATCCGAGAGTTTGGTAGTGACCTTCACTGTGAAGACTGATTACAACGCACTGCGGTGCCATTCAAACAAGGGGCAACTTTCCGTTGTCATTCAATGCGCCGCGGTCCCGTTCAAACAAGGGGCAACTTTCCGTTGCCATGTAGCTCTCTTCGAGCAAGGGGCAATTTTCCTCCAGATCCGAGGTTGTGCATATCAAGAGTAGGTTCCGTGCTTGTTGAGCATTGGCCATTTGCAAAAATAGTTTTTGAGAATTTTTACTGAGGTTGACTAATTTTCTCGAAAATTATTCCATTTTTTCCAAAACTGAACCTTTTTCTTGGATCCAAAAAAGGAAAATTTTCAGTGCTCATAACCTAACTTGCATGATTTTAAATCAAAAATCGAACAAGCATGTTAATCTAACTCTCATTTTGGTCAAAATTGTTTTAGTAGAAAGCCAAAAACAAAAATGGTCAAAATGATGAACTAGGGGCATAGTTGAGTCAGGTGTTCTATCTTTCCCCTATTATCAACATACCTGCCAGAAAGGGCACTTTACCTGCCAGAAGAGGGCACAACTGAAGTTAACAGGAAAGGGCCGAAAGCTCTCTCATCCTCCAAGCAACGAGGTATCAAGCCAAGTGCGAAGCACGAACCGGAATGGGACAAGATATTCCACTCCCTTATCTGGACAGATCTGATCACATCCAAACTCCCCAGCAGAGCATCGTCAATCGATGTCAGCTGCAGATTTGCTACACACCCAATTGTAGCGCAATCCCTCTGTGGAAGAAACTCACTATTGTGAACAAGAAGAAGAATCTAGCGGAATGCTAGGGGCAAGACCCCGCAACTTTCTGTTTATCCATCAACCACTCAGGAGAGGGATTAAAAAAATGAGAGATTGAAGAATAGAGAGATGTGCGCTGAGAGAAAAAGTGAGAAAAAGGTTTTGAGAGAAAAAAGAGCCTGAGGGCCGAGTGATGTGAGAATCACAAATGAGAAAAGGGTGGGAAATAATACCCGGAGAAACTGGCTCCTTGTGCACAGAGAGGTCTCTCGTCTTTGTAACACGTCTGTGTGTCGTGTCTTTTGTTTTGTTTGTCTCGATTCTTACTTTGAGCCGTTCCAAGCGTGTCTCGATGTGTTTAGGTTGTTTACCTTTTGTTTTTCGTTGTTGAGTCTTTCTCGCTGTGTTCAGTCGTAGGCTCAATACCCAGTTGAGAACTCATTTCTTAATTTCAAAAATAAATTCATCTTGTGCTCAGAGTGCTGTGCCATTCTCCACATTTTTGCAAAACAGTATTTGTTCTTTCATAAAACTGCAGGGTCCACCCCCGATAAGTGTGAACAGTAAAACAAGGACCTATCTGAAGCTATGTGGGTTCCAGACTGCAAAGCAAAAGAAAAGAAGGAAAATTTGGAGCATCTTAGTATGTTTCAACTTCGGCAAATTCCGAGACTACATTCCAGCTGCACCTTCTTAGGCCTCACCATTTCTCTGGAGTATGAGTGGATCTCAGCCCCAAGCTTAAGCTTGCTTCAAGTCAGAATCGCAATTAAGGCAGCTCCAGATGTTATCTCTCGCCAATATAGACAGGGTGTCCCCTTTGGAGCTGAGCGTGTTGCCAAGTCCTCTGAGAGGTAAATCGGAGGCACCAGAGTACATGTTTGATGCCCCTCTATTCCCCTCTATTGCATAGAATATGCACTTTCATATACACTTCTGTTTCATGCGTGTTGCGCATCATTATGATTCATGCATAGAATATGCTTTGCTTTCAATGTTGCATAGAATATGTTTGTCTTATGCACGGAACATGTCTTCAATATTGCATGGAATATGCTTTCCATGTTGCATAGAAAATGCCCCATACTTGCATAGAAAATGCATTTTATCGCACTTCTTTTGTGCACCCCACTTGCGTTGTCACACACCCTCTAGTTGCATTATTATGCACCTCTTTAATTGCACGCACCCACTTCACTTGCATTGTTATGCATGGTTCTCCTTCTTTTCCCGGTGGTTCTCCTTCTTTTCCGAAACACTGGGATACGTCCCTATGTTTCTCCTTCTTTCTGGAACACCGGGATACGTCCCTATGTTTCTCCTGCTTTTCCGAAACACTGGGATACGTCCCTATGTTTCTCCTTCTTTCTGGAACACCGGGATACGTCCCAATGTTCCTCTTTTCTCCGAAACATCGGGATACGTCCCTATGTTTCTGCTTCTTTTTCGGAAACCCTGGGATACGTCCCTAAACACGGGGATACGTCTCTAAACATTGGGATACGTCCCCATGTTTCTCATTCCTTGCGGAACACCGGGATACGTCCCTATGTTTCTCATTCCTTGCGAAACACTAGGATACGTCCCTATGTTTCTCTTTCCTTTCGAAACACCAGGATACGTCGCTATGTTTCGTCTCTCTTTCCGAAACACCGGGATACGTCCCTATGTTTCTCCTTCCTTCCGAAACACCAGGATACGTCCCTATGTTTCTCTTTCCTTCCGAAACACCAGGATACGTCCCTATGTTTCTCCTTCATTCCGAAACACTGGGATACGTCCCTATGTTTCTGCTTCCTTCCGAAACATCGGGATACGTCCCTATGTTTCTCCTTCCTTCCGAAACACCGGGATACGTCCCTATGGTTCTCTCTCTTTCCGAAACACCGGGATACGTCCCTATGTTTCTCCTTCCTTTCGAAACATCGGGATACGTCCCTATGTTTCTCCTTCCTTCCAAAACACCGGGATACGTCCCTATGTTTCTCCCTCTTTGGTTAAGAGCATCTGGAATACGTTCCAATGCTTATACCTTTCGGAAACACCAGGATACGTCCCTATGTTTCTCCCTTTTTGGTTAAGAGCATCTGGAATATGTTCCAATGCTTAAACCTTTTCCGAAACACCGGGATACGTCCCTATGTTTCTCTCTCTTTCCGAAACACTGGGATACGTCCCTATGTATCTCCTTCCTTCCGAAACACCGGGATACATCCCTATGTTTCTCCTTCCTTCCGAAACACCGGGATACGTCTCTATGTTTCTTGTATGATCATAAGTTATGCTCGACTTTGTGCATTGTTTTTGCATTTTGCCCCTGCCTTCGGGCGCATATCTTTATCTGTAGCTTGTATGCTTTGTCTAAGTCTTCGGCCTTGTCAAAAATGGGTCGTCTCTGGGCTTTGACATTCACTCCCGTCATTTTTATGACTTTCGAGTTCTGTCAAAGAGGGGCAACTGTAGACACCCCATTTTTGACCGTCCTTAAGGGTTGGACGTCATCGTTTGAACACTCAATGATCGACCCTGTTCGTGTTCGTCTTGAGTTCTCGGAGGTTTCGGCTACGCGCCTTGCCTCAAGACCTCTCGACTTGTTTGTTTCGTGTTTAATTTTGCATCAAACACTTGTGTTTTTGCTTCTGAGGGCAGGGAATGGCTTGTTGGCCACCCCAACACCTCACCGGCCACGGCTTGAGGCCACCGGCCCTCTTTTCTTGCCACCGGCCATTAGTGATGGCCGGTCGGCACTTTGTTTGGTCGGCTGACCATTAATTTGGCCGATTGACTCCTTTTCTGGCCGAGACCTTTTTTTGGGGAGGCTTCACCTGTTTGAACCCCTGTTTTAGCTTCTTGAGAAAGCTTGAACCTTTTGAACCCTTGGTTCTGGCTTCTTGAGGAAGCTTGAACCTTTTGAACCCTTGGTTTTAGCTTCTTGAGGAAGCTTGAACCTTTTGAACCTTTGTTCTAGCTTCTCTAAGAAGTTTGACCCTTTTTAGCTTCTCCAAGAAGCTTGACCTTTTTAGCTTTTTAGAGAAGCTTGAACCCTTCTAAAGTTCCAAGAGAAGCTTGGACCCTTTGCCTAGCTTCTCCAAGAAGCTTGGCCCCTTTGCTTTAGCTTCCCTTAGAAGCTTGCCCCCTTTGACCCTTTTGCCTTAGCTTCTCCAAGAAGCTTAGGCCTTTTGCCTTGTCTATATAAGGAGAGCTTCTCCTCCCATTTCAAGGGTTGAAAAATCAGATATATAAGATATATATATCACTCTCTCTCTATATCTCCCTCTCTTTCTATATTTTTGTGGATTAGAAGGTTCAAAAGGGTCTAGTTCTTGCACCTTTGCACACCAACTCTTGGCCTAACACCTCCGTCATCAACCTAAGGATCTTGGAGGCCATTTTCAGAGGCTAAGGGACTATTTTGTTGGACCAAGAAGCTGCTGTCCCCACTTGGCTACAAGGGTAATCTCTTTTCCCTCTTTATTCTCCGTTTTTGTACACACTTTTAGCCTATCTTGTAAGCATATTTGGGCTTTGTCATAAACTAAACAAAGTCTTATTTTGAGCTCCTCTTGAAGTTTGTTTAAGACCACTTTTGTGTTTGGCGTCGTTTAGCCCCTCTTAGGCCTTGTTTGGCCTCATTTTTGTGCATTTTTGGTGAGCTCCGGGACCACCTTGTTTGGGCCTCCTCACCACTGAAATCTTGAGGGATTTCAGTGGTGAGGATGGTGGTTTAAGGTCCTAAGAAGGAGAAGGCCATCCCCTCTCCTTGTTGCCTTCAATATGTGCCATTTTAGCCTCATATGTGAGCACCATTTTTAAGTTCATGTTGGCCATGTATTAAGTATTATTTGTGCTTATTTTCCCATGATATAGCACTGTTTTCAATTGGTTTAGACACACCATGCTTGCTTTGCATACTTGTCTTGTAATACCATGAAATTGCCTTGACATGTATCTAGCATTTAGACCACTGTGCTTACTTGTTTTGGCTTAGCTTTGTGAAGATTTTATGCATGTTTTAGTGTGCTTGAGGAATGTTTTTGGTTGTTTGGGTCATCCATGATTTGCTTTGTATAGCCACCATGTAATCCCCCTTGTAGGCCTTGAGTGTTGACCCCTCTAGCATGCTTTACTTGCACTATTTCCGTGATTTGGCATCACTTATAATGTCATTTTAGTCCTCATGGCATGCTTGTATGCTTGCATTTGATGCTCCTTTAATGCTTTATAAGGTTGTTGTCATATGCTCCATGATTGGACCTTTGTATGTGCTTCCACGTTTAGACCATTTAGATGCCATCTAGGTGTGTCTTTAGTCTTGTTTAGACTTGCATTGGACCTATTTTAAGTCCCCTTGGCCCTTTGAGGCTTGGCTTGTATAGCCATAGTTTAAGCCCCCCTTGGCTTGCTTTGAGTTTTGGACCATGTTGCATATTGTCATATGTCTTGCATACTTGCATGTTTTAATTGCATCTTGTATGCTTGCCATTAGCATAGTTATTCCATGCCTAGCATGCTTGTTAACTTAGGTTGTGTGCCTAGTATACATTGCTTGTGTCCATGCTCATGTTACATATCTAACTCACATGCCTAGGTTGCATTACATTGGCATGCATGCTTTGCCTCTTGAATTGAGTATGATAGAGGTTGAGCTCATTGTTTGTTTACGTGCATTTCATTCTACATTGAAAATGCATACTTGGTCTCTTGGGCCATCACGCATTGAAATGCGCGATTGGTGGTGTGAGAATCGAGCACCATACCCCTTTGAGTCATAAATATGATAAGGGATGTGGTGGTGCATACATTTGCTTGAAATGCATTGCCATGCCTTGTTTTACCCTCTGCTGCTGTCAAAACAGGTTCTGCAGGAAGTTTTGGCCAGCCGGCCATCTATACTATAGCCGATGAAAACGCAAGACGGATTACCTTCTCAAAGCGTAAACATGGGATTTTCAACAAAGCAAACGAGCTCAGTGCCTTGGTGTTTTGCTGTAAGGGTGCAGGATTTTGGTTAATCTATGGTATCCTGATGGAAGCAAGGGGAAGTGGGTGTATACCTGGTATTAGTAGATCTTCTTGGTGGCCAATTTTGCTCTGTTGTGCTTCAATTTTGCTATGCTTTGCCTTATTTTTGAGTTGTTGCTCTGCCTTAGTTTCTGCCGTCAAGCATGCTCATTGCTGGTTCGCAGGTGTATTGGTCTAATGCTGCATGGGCTGATGCTAAGTGCTGGTATGGTGTTGGAAGCAAAGGGAAGTAGGTGTATACCTGGTATTAGCAGATCTTCGTGCTGGCCATGCTCAATGTTTCTGGTTTGATTTCTGGTTGCTGCTCTGCCCTAGTTTCTGCTGTCACGGTAAAGTGTATGCATCCTGATGCCTAGCTGCATTTTGCTGTTTTTGCACCTTGGTGCCTTGTTTGTTTTCCCATCTATTCTGCATTTTGCTTCGTTGGTCTCTCACCAACTTTGGCTTCAGCTTGCTCTTGTTAGGGTCTCGGTCCTTCTGCCACCCCAACTGGGATTTGGAGTGTTCTCTTTGTTGCTGTTCTTGTGCCTCTTCTTTATTGATGTTTTTCCATATTCTATATGTTATCTTCATCAATAAAGTTCTTCTTTTTCTGATCAAAAAAAATGTGGCGTAGATATGGCCATTGTCCTCTTCCCCATGGGACGCAAGGCTTTCTCTTTTGGAAAACCTAATTTTGACTCGGTTGTAGACCGCTTTCTGAACCAAAATGCGCAGCCTAGTGAAGGCGTCTCCAGCCATGCCTCGCGGCACGATCATGCCACTGTGCACCAACTCAACCAACAATTCCATGAGCTGAGCAAGCGATTGAATGCCGAGAAAAAGAAAGAGAAAATTGTTCAAAACATGAGTACCAACAACTATGGCTTGCTAAGTTGTAGGTTTGATGCATATGTTAATCAACTTGACTTGCAACAGCTTGAACAATTAAAAAGGTCTATGGTGCAGCTTAAGAAAAACGTGGCTCAGAGAGTTGATGAATTGAATCCGGAGGTTTCTTTCAAGCATGCACAAGAAGAAGAGCAAGTGGAAAACACTGAAATAAATGACAATGATGTTTCTACTTTACCCATGATTGGTTAAGGTTGTGAGAAATGAAACAATCTGAATAAAAATCGTTTCTGACCTTTTTTTGGTTTTACAATGTATTCGATACTCATAGATAACTACATATATCTAGTTATCTATTTTCATGTCTATCTTTGATATATTTGGATTCCAGACAAATATTTGATATATTTGTGAAATGAAAATAAAATAAATGTTTGTGGTATCTTTATCCATTGAAAAAAGAAAATAAATGATTTTTATTTTTTTATTATCATACTTAGATGAATAAAAAAGTAAAGTATGTGATATAAATGGTTTCCTCCTCTCTAAACCCTTCTCCCATGCCATTGTGGGTGTTCTTCTTTCTCTGGCAACAGTGGCGGCGGCATTGGGCAGCGGCGATGGGGACGTTGTTAACAGGGATGGTGGGCTTTCAAGCAGATCTTATTTTCCAGACCACATCTTTGAGCACATCAGTGATTTTTCCTAGATTGTAACTGTTTTTTTTTTTTTTGGAGGATTTGTTTTTTGTTGTTATTTTTTTACTTTTTTTGTTTAGTTGGAATTACCCTTTGGGGTCTTATTTATGTACTCTTGTTGTTTTATTAATATATTGTTTCTTATGTCCTATAATATATATATATATAATAATAATGTTATTTTCATTAAATCTGATCACTTTTAAATGAGAAATCAAAGTTTCAAAATAAAAGTAATTTATTTTTCATAATTTCTCACCTAATTTATCTATCTACTACTATTATAGAAGTGTGAAGTGTTTGCAATGTTTTTTACTTTTTTTAGTGGCTAGGCTTCTCTCCAGTTCGAGATCAGATTGAAGCGTGTTGTTTGGCTCGTGGGGCCCACCACAGATCATTTTGATTGTTTACTCAATCATTTTTTTTTATTCCTATCTCTTCTTCTTTTCCCATTCATTTTTCGCTATACTTAAAAATAGTTTTTTCCGTTGAGACAAAAGAAGTGTCAACACATTCGCATGACTATTTGTTTGAAAATTAATTTGTAAGAATTTTTCAATCCATATTTGTACACTAATGTTTTCGGGAAAAAAAATTTTTGACCAAAAAAAAAAAAAAAGAAAAAAAAGAAAAGCCAAACACCAAAGTAGTTGTTTTATTTTTGAAAACTATCTATAAAAATTAAAAATAGATGAAATAAGTTTAACATTGTCAACTGATAATGAAATCATAAACTAATTCAAATTACAAGTTCCATATCAACATAGGGCAGTGTTGAAAATGCCCATATTTATGACTCTTGCTCACGATGATGTGCGTGGTCAAAGTTATGTTTTTCAATTTTTTTTATTTTTCTTTTTTAAATTTGATATATGGTCCATTCAACTGACTAATACTGTGAATGTATTTAATAATGTTCCTTGAAAGAGTTTAGTTTTCTAAAGGATAACAGATTTTCTTCTAATATTCAAGGTCTAGACATTAATTATTACTAGATTCACCAACTTTGATATTTAATAAGGCAATCACAAAAGATGGACAAATAATTTACCAAGGGTAACAGATTTTCTTCTAATATTCAGGGTCTATACATTAATTATTAGCAAATTCACCAACTTTCATATTTAATAAGGCAATCACAAAAGGGGAAGTGCAGATTTTGGAGCCAAAAGAATATCGATGTAAAAATATCAGTAGTAACAGTAAATAAACCCCCTTTGTGTGTACTTGCGTATATCTCTTGCTTCTTATTAGAAGTTTTTTCAAAAAAGATTTTCTTGCTTTTTCTTTAAACGTGGAGAGGAAGCAAACCCAAGGCCGAAAGAAGATTGAAATGAAGATGATAGCCAATGAAAACGCAAGACGGATTACCTTCTCAAAGCGTAAACATGGGATTTTCAACAAAGCAAACGAACTCAGTGCCTTGGTGTTTTGCTGTAAGGTGCAGAATTTTGGTCAATCTGCGGTATGCTGATGGAAGCATGGAGAAGTGGGTGTATACCTGGTATTAGCAGATCTTCTTGGTGGCCAAATTTGATCTGTTGTGCTTCAATTTTGCTATCTTTGCCTTATTTTTGGGTTGTTGCTCAGCCTTAGCTTCTGCTGTCAAGCATGCTCGTTGCTGGTTCGCTGGTGTATTGGTCTGATGCCACATGGGCTAATACTAAGTGCTGGTATGGTGTTGGAAGCAAGGGGAAGTGGGCGTATTCCTAGTATTAGCAGATCTTCGTGGTGGCCATGCTTAATGTTTCTGGTTTGATTTCTGGTTGCTGCTCTGCTGTGATTCAACATTGCTATGCTTTGCATCATTTTTGGTTTACTGCTCTGCCCTAGTTTCTGCTGTCATGGTAAAGTGTATGCATCCTGATGCCTAGCTGTATTTTGCTGTTTTTGCACCTCGGTGCCTTGTTTGTTTTCCCATCTGTTCTCCATTTTGCTTTATTAAATGGTTTCCTCCTCTATAAACCCTTCTCCCATGCCATTATGGGTGCTCTTCTTTCTCTGGCGACAGTGGCGGCGGCATTGGGCAGCGGCGATGGGGACGTTGTTGTAACAACCCTTACTTTACTCTGGTTATGCTTGCATATATTACATGATCTCGTCTTGATATGTTGCATTTGCAAACATTGATTTGTCTTGCATAAGTGTTAGTTGCATGCTCTGTTCCTTGTTTGGTGTGTGTTTAGCCTAGATTAATCCAAGCCGAGATCACCTTAAGCCTAGAACTATCTTGGAACCATTTTCGGTTGACCATCACCTCTGCCCTAACATATTGTCCGAGATGCCATCATCTAGGCCGAGGTGTGTATCACCAAGGCCGAGATGTGTATTATCTAGGCCGAGATGTTATCTTTGCGCCTAAGTGATCTTGTTCCTGGATTGAAGCGACCTAGACTAAGGTGTGGCACATCTAGGCCGAGGTGTGGCACAGCTAGGCCAAGTGTTGTCCTTCCTAGCCGAGATCATTGTTCCCTTACTTGCCGATGCCTTGTCCCTAGCCGAGATCATTACCTGCCAGAGTGCCTATGCCATCTTGCTTGTTGAGCACACTTTGTCATAGTCTTGTCTTGTCTTTCAATCACCTTTTGAGGAGAGCCAACCAACCGTTGCCACGTGTCTGAGCTGAGTGTTAAATCAGCCGGCGAGAGAGAAATGTATCATTTGTTATATTTCTTTGTTCTTGAGGAGAGAGAAGCTCTAGAAGAGGGAGGAGGAGTTCCTAGAGAGGGAGTAGATTTCCAAGCTTGATCTTTGGGTGCTTGAACCGTTAGATTTGAGTTTTGAGGTTAGAATCTTAATCTGCTCTTGTTGTTCTTATTGATCATCTAGCTGCATTGCATGATCGAACCTGATTTACAAGCCATGCATCTATTTAAAGTTGGGTTTAGAAAGAGAAAGTGGCATCCATGTGTTCTTGAAGAAAAAGCCTTGTTTGATCCGAAAGTTTGCATTAAGATTCATGTTTTTGTGTTTGTTTTCATAAAATCTTCGAGTATGGGTGCCCAGGTCCATGTTTTTGAATTCATAGCATGAAATCTCAGATTTTGTAATAACAAGTTGTGATTGAGCATTCATGTTTTTCTTGTTCCATGTTCTTCAGCAGAGGGAAACCCAGATTTTCCCGACTTCATTTCCTTGAATGTGGCCATTGGGACCACACCTCGACAAGGGGGTGTGGGACCTCGGCAAGGAGGTGTGGGACCTCGGCCAAGACCTGGTTGGTGCCCAACAAGTTTTCCCCGAGATGAGAAATAGTGTTTTGTTTTGGTTTGACTTAGTTTTTTTGAAGGAATGCCGAGATCATTTGCATTCATGAAAGGCTTGTTTGAAAGTGCATTCAATAGACTTTGGCATGTGTTTGTAGGACTGGACTCTCGCTTGACCCCGACGTTTGAAGAACTATCTGAGTAGTATTTTTAATAAAGCTATGCTGTAATGTTTTGATAAGCCTTTCTTTACTTTGTTTTGAAAAGTATTTGTTAAGCATGAATGATTATCCCTGTTTTGTGTACCAAGTATAAGCTTTGTTTTGGAAAACCTTTGAAAGTCCGTATGTGCTAGGGGACTATAAGCATTTGTAGCACAACCTTTGATAGTCCGTACGTGTTGGGGGACTATAAGCATTTGTAGCACAACCTTTGAAAGTCCATACGTGCTAGGGGACTATAAGCATTTGTAGCACAACTTTTGAAAGTCCTTACGTGCTAGAGGACTCTAAGCTTTTGTAGCACCTTCGTTAATGTCATCACTTGAAACTTGAAAGTCTTGAAAGATTTGTTAGATGAACTTGATTTGTCTTTTGATTTTGTGCAAGATATAATGTGTATCGCCTTGATAAAGATCTCGGATATCATTCACGAAAACCCTTTATTACTTGTACTATTCACTGAGTGTCCAAGCTCACCCTCTATATATATATGTAGGTGACAAGCAAGAAGGTGGTGACGACTAGATGTGTTTTGCCGATGTGTTTTTGGATTTGTGTTTTGCAACATCTTGAAGTTCATGCTTCTTGGCTTATAGTTAAATTCTTTTGTATATGTCGGCTTGAGAAGCCTCTGATCAAGATGTAATATTTGTTTTTTTTATTTTATTTTACTTGTACCCAAGTTGTAAGACTATGTTAAGCTGTATGCCATTTCATTCAATCTATGCACAACTCTTGTGGACTAATTAGATTTAAATTTACTGCTTCCGCACATGTAAGCCCCATATGTATACTCTGATTGTGTGTGAATCTTGTAAGTTGGCCTTTGGTAATCTCGGATTACTGGCCATCATGGCACCATTCTACTAGGGGCGGGATGGGGTTGTGACAGATTGGTATCAGAGCACAAGTTTCTTATAGTACGTTATTCACACACTTCGAGGCCTAAAGAGCATAGGATTTCCCTTAGAATTGATGTTAGGATTGCATCATAATGCTTGCTACTTGACAATGTGTGCATCATCTCGGCATGACCATTTGTTATTTGCATGCATATTATGTGATCGTTTTGGTTTAAAGTCACATTTTGCATACTCTTAGCATCATGAGAAGGGGTAGACCACCCGTTGGTCGAGATCATCCTGAAGACAGATTGGACAGATTAGAGAGATTGGTCAAAGGTTTGGTCCGTGAGTTGAGACAACCTAGGCCACAAGACACTAGTACTACTTATACCCAGGCTGAGCAGACAAACGGCCGAAATGCAGCTCCGCCTCCACCTCCTCCAGTGTTGAAAGTGCCTCAACAACAAGCTTTATATGGGGACGACACCATAGCCCTGATCCGAGAGTTTAAGAAAATGAAACCGCCGAGATTCTCTGGGGGTATTGAACCGATGAAAGCCGAAGCGTGGGTCTTGGAAATGGAGAAGCTGTTCGAGATTTTTCCCAGCATCGACGCCCAGAAGGTGTCATTGGCAACATTCACATTAGACGACAACGCTCGAAGATGGTGGATGATGACCAGAGAACGTAACCCAGGGTTGACTTGGGCTAGATTTTTGGAGTTATTCTACAACAAGCATTTTCCCTTAGTGTCTGAGATCGCAAGACCATGGAGTTCCAGACTCTGACACAAGGCAACAAGATAGTGGCAGAATACGACCGCACTTTTACCGAATTGGCGAGAAATGCGCCTCACATGGTCGATGATGAATATAGAAAAGCTAGGAAGTTCGAAAGTGGACTGCATGGACCAATTCAGGATCGAGTTAACATGCTCAATATGCCGACTTACGCCGGAGTATTGGACAAACATCCTTGCAGAAGCTAACTTGAACCGATATCAGAATTCAGGAGAGAGCCAGAGGAAGAGACAGAACTATGATAATCGCCGAGTTCCATTTAACGCCAAGAAGAAAGCGAATGTGGGCAGCTCCAGCAACTCGAACCAGGAAGGTAATGCTAAGTCGACGTGTGCAAGTTGTGGGAAACCACATTCCGGAAAATTGCCGTTGGGCATCAGTAGCCTGTCTTGCATGTGGTGAAATGGGGTCATCGCGTGAAAGATTGTCCGAAGGCAAGGACTGATGATGGTAAGAAGAATGGGAGTACCTTGGGCTCTGCACAGAAAAATAACATCGGGAGGGCCCAGATGAGACAGGGCAGAGTTTTTGCATTAGTACCAGGAGACACTCAGAATGCTGAGACAGTCGTGTCAGGTATACTCCCAATCTGCTCTCAAGATGCATACATATTGATTGATTCAGGTTCTAAACATTCATTTGTATCTGCTAAGTTTGCCGAGAAGTTAAATAGAGAACAAGAACCCCTTGATTATGTGTTATATGTGTCTACTCCATCTGGGAGAACTATGATTGTTGCATCCCTTTATAGGGCGTGTGTTGTGGTGATTGAGGGTGTAGAATTATTAGTTGATTTAATGTCGTTAAGCATGACTCACTTCGATGTCATATTGGGAATGGACTGGTTAGTAACGAATCATGCATCTATTAATTGTGTTTCGAAGAATGTCACACTGAGACCCCCAAACCAAGCAGAGGTTATTTTCCAGGGTAAAGGAGTAGTACCCCCACCTTACTTGATCTCATCCATGAAAGACTATAAGTTGATCCAAAAGGGGTGTCAAGGCTATCTGTGTAGTATACTAAGTGATTTGAACGGAAATGTTGAGTTAGCCAACATCCCCATGGTTAGAGAATTCCCTGACATCTTTCCAAAAGATTTGCCTGACCACTTAATCGATAGGGAAATATAATTTACGGTTGACGTTATGTCGGAAACCCAGCCTATCTCTAAAGCACCCTATAGAATGGCCCCAGCCGAACTCAAGGAACTGAAACTACAATTACAAGAATTGTTGGACAAGGAATTTATTAGGCCGAGCACTTCACCTTGGGGAGCACCAGTTCTATTTGTCAAGAAAAAGGATGGTACACTTCGTCTTTGTATCGACTACCGAGAACTAAATAAGGTGACCATTAAGAATAAGTATCCATTGCCGAGGATTTATGATTTACTTGATCAGCTACAAAGGGCACGGGTCTTTTCTAAGATTGATCTCAAGCCGGGCTACCATCAGCTGAAAGGCTGAGGATGTTGAGAAGACTGCTTTTCGGACAAGGTATGGCCACCATGAATTTTTGGTGATGCCTTTCGGAGTGACCAATGCTCCTGCAGCATTCATGGATTTGATGAACCGAGTCTTTAAACCGTACCTGGACAAGTTCGTGGTTGTTTTCATCGACGACATACTGATCTATTCCAAGAGTGGTGATGAGCATGAGAAGCATTTGAGACTAGCCTTACAAACCCTGAGGGACAGGAAATTATATGCCAAGCTTAGCAAGTGTGAATTTTGGCTTTCTAGCATCTCATTTCTGGGCCACGTGATTACTGAAGAGGGTATCTCTGTTGATCCAAGTAAGATTGAAGCCATTGTGAATTGGCCGACACCGACTAATGTGTCCGAGGTTCGTAGTTTTCTGGGTTTGGCAGGATAGTACAGAAAGTTTGTGAAGGACTTCTCAATGATTGCAGTACCCCTTACACAACTAACTCAGAAGGAAGTGGCGTACGAATGGACCGAGGATAGAGAATCAGCCTTCCAGGAGTTGAAGACGAGGTTAGTTACAGCACCAGTTCTTGTACTTCCATCAGGTAATGAGGAATTTCAGATTTACAGTGATGCTTCACATAAGGGTTTGGGTTGTGTATTAATGCAAGGGGATAAAGTCATAGCATATGCTTCTCGTCAATTGAAACCTCATGAAAAGAACTATCCTACCCATGATCTAGAGCTAGCAGCCGTGGTGTTTGCTTTGAAGATTTGGCGTCATTACTTGTATGGAGCTTCTTGCCAAGTTTTCATAGATCACAAGAGTTTAAAGTACTTGTTCACCCAAAAGAAACTAAATATGAGGCAGAGAAAATGGCTAGAATTACTAAAAGATTACGACATGCAGATTCAGTATCATCCAAGTAAGGCAAACTCAGTGGCCGACGCGTTGAGCAGAAAGTTAGTTGGGAATTCAGCATGTTTATCAATGACTTCAGTGGAGCCGACCATCATCGAGGAAATAAAGACCAGGCAGATGGAAGACAGATTCTTCAGGAAAGTAATTGATGAGATTATCACTAAGCCGAGGTTAGGGTATACCATTGAAAATCAGGTACTCAAGTTTGAAGGAAGATTGTGCGTGGCCGACGTCCCAGAGTTGAAAAATAAGATTTTGCAGGAAGCCCATGGTTCCAAGTTTGCCATTCATCCAGGGAGCACTAAGATGTACCAAGACATGAAGCAGACTTTTTGGTGGCCAAACACGAAGAGAGAGGTAGCAGAGTTTGTATCCCAATGTCTGTATTGCTAGCAAGTGAAAGCAGAACATCAAAGACCAGCAGGATTTCTTCAACCTTTGCCAATTCCTGAGTGGAAATGGGAGCACATCTCCATGGATTTTGTTGTTAGTTTGCTGAGGACGCAGAAGGGTATGGACTCGATTTTCATTGACAGATTAACAAAGTCAGCACACTTCTTGCCTGTTCAAACTACATTCAACGCTGACCGACTTACTGTACTGTATATGAATGAGATTATGAGACTACATGGAGTGCCAATGTCCATTGTGTCAGACCGAGATCCGAAGTTTGTTTCTAGATTTTGGCAGAGTTTACAAAGAGCCTTGGGAACCAAGTTGAAGTTTAGCACAGCTTTTCACCCCCAGACCGATGGACAAACAGAAAGAACGATTCAGACACTCAAAGATATGCTCAGGCTATGTGTGTTAGATTTCAAGGGAAGTTGGGAAGTACATCTACCGTTAGTAGAATTCGCTTACAACAACAATTATCAAGCTAGCATTGGCATGGCGCCGTACGAAGCTTTGTATGAAAGGAAGTGCAGGTCGCCGATATGTTGGACTGAAGTGGAAGATAAAGCTTTGATTGGTCCCGAGCTAGTTCAAGTTACAACCAAGAAGATTAAGCTCATTCGACAAAGGATCAAAACTGCTCAGAGTCGACAGAAGAGTTATGCCGACCAGAGAAGAAGAGAGTTTGAATTTGAAGTTAGGGATCATGTATTCCTGAAGGTTTCGCTAATGAAAGGGGTTTTCAGATTTGGGAAGAAAGGTAAGTTAGCACCTCGTTACATCGGGTCGTTTGAAATACTTGAGAAAGTTAACCCAGCTGCCTATAGACTTGCTTTACCACCAGAACTAAGTCAAGTTCACAATGTGTCCCATATTTCGATGTTGAGGAAGTATATTCGGGATCCACTGCATGTAATTGACTATTCCGGGATTGTGGTTAATGAAGATTTAGGCTACGAAGAGAAGCCGATGAGAATTATTGACAGACAAGTGAGACAGTAGAGAAACAAGTCGATACCGACGGTAAAGGTTGAATGGAAGGAGCATTATGGCAAGGAGGCTACATGGGAAAAGGAAGAAGAAGTGAAAATCCGTTATCCGGAGTTATTTGTAGAGTAAGATAACTTAAGTTTGCGGACCAAACCCCTTTAAGGAGGGTAGGATGTAACAACCCTCACTTTACTCTAGTCATGCTTGCATATATTACATGATCACGTCTTGATATGTTGCATTTGCAAACCTTGATTTGTCTTGCATAAGTGTTACTTGCATGCTTTGTTCCTTTTTTGGTGTGTGTTTAGCCTAGATTAATCCAAGCCGAGGTCACCTTAAGCCTAGAACTATCTTGGAACCATTTCCGGTTGACCTCCACATCTGCCCTAACATATTGTCCGAGATGCCATCATCTAGGCCGAGGTGTGTATCACCAAGGCCGAGATGTGTATTATCTAGGCCGAGATGTTACCTTTGCGCCTAAGTGATCTTGTTCCTGGATTGGAGCGACCTAGACCGAGGTGTGGCACATCTAGGCCGAGGTGTGGCACAGCTAGGCCAAGTGTTGTCCTTCCTAGCCGAGATCATTGTTCCCTTACTTGCTGATGCCTTGTCCCTAGCCGAGATCATTACCTGCCAGAGTGCCTATGCCATCTTGCTTGTTGAGCACACTTTGTCATAGTCTTGTCTTGTCTTGTCTTTCAATCACCTTTTGAGGAGAGCCAACCAACCGTTGCCCCGTGTCCGAGCTGAGTGTTAAATCAGCCGGCAGAGAGAGAAATGTATCATTTGTTATATTTCTTTGTTCTTGGGGAGAGAGAAGCTCTAGAAGAGGGAGGAGGAGTTCCTAGAGAGGGAGTAGATTTCCAAGGTTGATCTTTGGGTGCTTGAACCGTTAGATTTGAGTTTTGAGGTTAGAATCTTAATATGCTCTTGTTGTTCTTATTGATCATCTAGCTGCATTGCATGATCGAACCTGATTTACAAGCCATGCATCTATTTAAAGTTGGGTTTAGAAAGAGAAAGTGGCATCCATGTGTTCTTGAAGAAAAAGCCTTGTTTGATCCGAAAGTTTGCATTAAGATTCATGTTTTTGTGTTTGTTTTCATAAAATCTTCGAGTATGGGTGCCCAGGTCCATGTTTTTGAATTCATAGCATGAAATCTCAGATTTTGTAATAACAAGTTGTGATTGAGCATTTATGTTTTTCTTGTTCTTCATGTTTTTCAGCAGACAGAAACCCAGATTTTCCCGACTTCGTTTCCTTGAATGTGGCCATCGGGACCACACCTCGGCAAGGAGGTGTGGGACCTCGGCCAAGACCTGGTTGGTGCCTAGCAAGTTTTCCCCGAGATAAGAAACAGTGTTTTGTTTCGGTTCGACTTAGTTTTTTTTTGAAGGAATGCCGAGATCATTTGCATTCATGAAAAGCTTGTTTGAAAGTGCATTCAATAGACTTTGCCATGTGTTTGTAGGACTGGACTCTCGCTTGACCCTGACGTTTGAAGAACTATCTGAGTAGTATTTTTAATAAAGCTATGTTGTAATGTTTTGATAAGCTTTGCTTTGCTTTGTTTTGAAAAGTATTTGTTAAGCATGAATGATTATCCCTGTTTTGTGTACCAAGTATAAGCTTTGTTTTGGATAACCTTTGAAAGTTCGTACGTGCTAGGGGACTATAAGCATTTGTAGCACAACCTTTGAAAGTCCGTACGTGCTAGGGGACTATAAGCATTTGTAGCACAACCTTTGAAAGTCCTTACGTGCTAGAGGACTCTAAGCTTTTGTAGCACCTTTGTTAATGTCATCCCTTGAAACTTGAAAGCCTTGAAAGATTTGTTAGATGAACTTGATTTGTCTTTTGATTTTGTCCAAGATATAATGTGTATTGCCTTGATAAAGATCTCGGATATCATTCATGCAAACCCTTTATTACTTGTACTATTCACTGAGTGTCCAATCTCACCCTCTATATATATATATGTAGGTGACGAGCAAGAAGGCGGTGACGCCTAGATGTGTTTTGCCGATGTGTTTTTGGATTCATGTTTTGCAACATCTTGAAGATCATGCCTCTTGGCTTGTAGTTAAATTCTTTTGTATTTGTCGGCTTGAGAAGCCTTTTGATCAAGATGTAATATTTGTTTTTTTTTTATTTTATTTTACTTGTACCCGAGTTGTAAGACTATGTTAAGCTGTAAGCCATTTCTTTCAATCTATGCACAGTTCTTGTGGACTAACTAGATTTGAATTTACTGCTTCCGCACATATAAGCCCCATATGTATACTCAGATTGTGTGTGAACCTTGTAAGTTGGTCTTTGGTAATCTCGGATTACTGGCCATCATGGCACCAGTCTACTAGGGGCGGGATGGGGTCGTGACAATGGTTGACAGGGACGGTGGGCTTTCAAGCAGATCTTATTTTCCAGACCACATCATTAAGCACATCAGTGGTTTTTCCTGGATCGTAACTGCTTTTTTGGAGGATTTGTTTTTCGTTGTTATTTTTTTACTTTTGTTGTTTGGTTGGAATGACCCTTCGGGGACTTATTTATGTACTCTTGTTGTTTTATTAATATATTGTTTCTCATGTCCTAATATATATATATATATATATAATAAGGTTATTTTCATTAAATCTCATCACTTTTAAATGAGAAATCAAAGTTTCAAAATAAAAGTAATTTATTTTTCATAATTTCTCACCTAATTTATCTATCTACTACTATTATAAAAGTATGAAGAGTTTGCATTGTTTTTTACTTTTCTTAATGGCTAGGCTTCTCTCTAGTCCGAGATCAAATTGAAGCGTGTTGTTGGGCTCGTGGGGCCCACCACGGATCATTTTGATTGTTTACTCAATCATTTTTCTTTATTCCTCTCTCTTCTTCTTTTCCCTTTCATTTTTCGCCATACCTAATAATAGTCTTTTCCGTTGAGACAAAAGAAGTGTCAACACATTCGCATGACTATTTGTTTGAAATTTAATTTGTAAGAATTTTTCAATCCATACTTGTACACTAATATTTTCTGAAATTTTTTTTTTGACCAAAAAAAAAAAAAAAGTAGTTGTTTTATTTTTGAAAACTATCTATAAAAATTAAAAATAGATGAAATAACTTTAACATTGTCAACTAATAATGAAATCAGAAACTAATTCAAATTCCAAGTTCCATATCAACATAGGGCAGTGTTGAAAATGCTCATATTTATGACTCTTGCTCACAATGGTGTGGGTGGTCGAAGTTATAGTTTTTCAATTTTTTTATTTTTATTTTTTAAATTTGATATATGGTCCATTCAACTGACTAATAATGTCAATGTATTTAATAATGTTCCTTGAAAGAGTTTAATTTTCTATAGGATAACGGATTTTTTTCTAATATTCAGGGCCTATACATTAATTATTAGTAGATTCACCAACTTTGATATTTAATAAGGCAATCACAAAAGATGGACAAATAATTTACCAAGGGTAACAGATTTTCTTCTAATATTCAGGGTCTATACATTAATTATTAGTAGATTCACCAACTTTCATATTTAATAAGGCAATCACAAAAGGAGAAGTGCAGATTCTGGAGCCAAAAGAATATTGATGTAAAAATATCAATACTAACAGTATATAAACCCCCTTTGCGTGTACTTCTGTATATCTCATGCTTCTTATTACGAAGTTTTTTCAAAAATGATTTTCTTGCTTTTTCTTTAAACGTGGAGAGGAAGCAAACCCAAGGCCGAACGAAGATTGAAATGAAGATGATAGCCAATGAAAACGCAAGACGGATTACCTTCTCAAAGCGTAAACATGGGATTTTTAACAAAGCAAGCGAGCTCAGTGCCTTGGTGTTTTGTTGTAAGGGTGTAGGATTTTGGTCAATCTGTGGTATGCTGATGGAAGCAAGGGAAAGTCGGTGTATACCTGGTATTAGCAGATCTTCTTTGTGGCCAATTTTGCTCTGCTGTGCTTCAATTTTGCTATGCTTTGCCTTATTTTTGGGTTGTTGCTCTGCCTTAGTTTCTACTGTTAAGCATGCTCATTGCTGGTTCATTGGTGTATTGGTCTGATGCTACATGGGCTGATGCTAAGTGCTGGTATGTTGTTGGAAGCAAGGGGAAGTGGGTGTATACCTAGTATTAGTAGATCTTCGTGGCGGCCACGCTGAATGTTTCTGGTTTGATTTCTGGTTGTTGCTCTGCTGTGCTTCAACTTTGCTATCCTTTGCATCAGTTTTGGTTTGCGGCTTTGCCCTAGTTTCTGCTGTCATGGTAAAGTGTATGCATCCTGATGCCTAGCTACATTTTTCGATTTTTGCACCTTGGTGCCTTGTTTGTTTTCCAATCTGTTCTCTATTTTGCTTTGTTCGTCTCTCACCAACTTTGGCTTCAGCTTGCTCTTGTTAGGGTCTCACTCCTTCTGCCACCCCAACTGGGATTTGGAGTGTTCTCTTTGTTGCTTTTCTTGTGCCTCTTCTTTATTGATGTTTTTCCATATTCTGTATGTTATTTTCATCAATAAAGTTCTTCTTTTGCTGATCAAAAAAAAAAAAAGTTGTGACGTAGATATGGCCATTGTCCTCTTCTCCATGGGAGGCAAGGCTTTCTCTTTTGGAAAACCTAATGTTGAATCGGTTGTAGACTGCTTTCTGAACCGAAATCTGCAGCCAAGTGAAGGCATCTCCAGCCATGCCTCGCAGCACGATGATACCACTATGCACCAACTCAACCAACAATTCCATGAGTTCAGCAAGCGATTGAAAGCCGAGAAAAAGAAAGAGAAAACTGTTCAAAACATGAGTACCAACAACTATGGCTTGCTAAGTTGTAGGTTTGATGCATATGTTAATCAGCTTGACTTGCAACACCTTGAACAATTAAAAAGGTCTATGGTGGAGTTTAAGAAAAACGTGGCTCAGAGAGTTGATGAATTGAATTTGGAGGTTTCTTCAAAGCATGCACAAGAAGAAGAGCAAGTGGAAAACACTGAAATAAATGACAATGATGTTTCTACTATTCCCCATGATTGGTTAAGGTTGTGAGAAATGAAACAATTTGAATAAAAATTGTTTCTGACCTTTTTTTTTTCTTTTACAATGTATTCGATATTCATATATGTAGTTATCTATTTTCATATCTATCTATGATATATTTGGGTTCCAGACAAATATTTGATATATTTGTGACAGATTTATGAAAATAAAATAAATGTTTGTGGTATCTTTATCTTTTGAGAAAAGAAAATGAATGATTTTATTCTTTTATTATCATACTTAGATGAATAAAAAAGTAAAGTATGTGATATAAATGGTTTCCTCCTCTCTAAACCCTTCTCCCATGCCATTGTGGGTGTTCTTATTTCTCTGGCGACAGTGGCGGCGGCGTTGGGCAACGACGATGGGGTCGTTGTTGGCAGGGACGGTGGGCTTTCAAGCAGATCTTATTTTCCAGACCACATCTCTGATCACATCAGTGGCTTTTCCTGGATCGTAACTGTTGTTTTGGAGGATTTGATTTTTGTTGTTATTTTTTTTACTTTCGTTGTTTTGTTGGAATGACCCTTTGGGGTCTTATTTATGTACTCTTGTTGTTTTATTAATATATTGTTTCTCATGTCCTAATATATATATATATATATATATAATAAGGTTATTTTCATTAAATCTCATCACTTTTAAATGAGAAATCATAGTTTCAAAATAAAAGTAATTTATTTTTCATAATTTCTCACCTAATTTATCTATCTACTGCTCTTACAAAAGTGTGAAGAGTTTGCAATGTTTTTTGCATTTTTTACTGGCTAGGCTTCTCTCTAGTCCGAGATCAAATCGAAGCGTGTTGTTGGGCTCGTGGGGCCCACCACGAATCATTTTGATTGTTTACTCAATCATTTTTCTTTATTCCTTTCTCTTCTTCTTTTCCCTTTCATTTTTCGCTATACTTAATAATAGTCTTTTCCGTTGAGACTAAAGAAGTGTCAACACATTCGCATGGCTATTTGTTTGAAATTTAATTTGTAAGAATTTTTCAGTCCATACTTGTACACTGATATTTTCTAAAAAAAAAATTTTTGACCAATAAAAAAAAAGAAAAGAAAAAGCCAAACACCATAGTAGTTGTTTTATTTTTGAAAACTATCTATAAAAATTAAAAATAGGTGAAATAACTGTAACATTGTCAACTAATAATGAAATCATAAACTAATTTAAATTCCAAGTTCCATATCAACATAGGGCAATGTTAAAAATGCCCATATTTATGACTCTTGCTCACAATAGTGTGGGTGGTCGAAGTTTTAGTTTTTTAATTTTTTTAATTTTTATTTTTTAAATTTGATATATGCTCCATTCAACTGACTAATAATGTGAACGTATTTAATAATGTTCCTTGAAAGAGTTTAATTTTCTAAAGGATGGCAGATTTTCTCCTAATATTTAGGGTCTATACATTAATTATTAGTAGATTCACCAACTTTGATATTTAATAAGGCAATCACAAAAGATGGACAAATAATTTACTGAGTGTAACAAATTTTCTTCTAATATTTAGGGTCTATACATTAATTATTAGTAGATTCACCAACTTTCATATTTAATAAGGCAATCACAAAAGGGGAAGTGCAGATTCTGGAGCCAAAAGAATATCGATGTAAAAATATCAGTACTAACAGTATATAAACCCCCTTTGCGTGTACTAGCGTATATCTCATGCTTCTTACTGAGAAGTATTTTCAAAAAATATTTTCTTACTTATTCTTTAAACGTGGAGAGGAAGAAAACCCAAGGCCGAAAGAAGATCGAAATGAAGATGATAGCCAATGAAAACGCAAGGCGGATTACCTTCTCAAAGCGTAAACATGGGATTTTCAACAAAGCAAACGAGCTCAGTGCCTTGGTGTTTTGCTGTATGGGTGCAGGATTTTGGTCAATCTGTGGTATGTTGATGGAAGCATGGGGAGGTGGGTGTATACCTGGTATTAGCAGATCTTCTTGGTGGCAAATTTTGCTCTGCTGTGCTTCAATTTTGCTATGCTTTGCCTCATTTTTGGGTTGTTGCTCTGCCTTAGTTTCTACTGTCAAGCATGCTCATTGTTGGTTCGCTGGTGTATTGGTCTGATGCTACATGGGTTGATGCTAAGTGCTGGTACACTGTTGGAAGCAAGGGGAAGTGGGTGTATACCTGGTATTAGCAGATCTTCGTGGTGGCCGTGCTCAATGTTTCTGGTTTGATTTTTGGTTGCTGCTCTGCTGTGCTTCAAGTTTGTTATCCTTGGCATCATTTTTGGTTTGCTGCTCTGCGCTAGTTTCTGCTGTCATGGTAAAGTGTATGCATCCTGATGCCTAGCTGCATTTTGCTATTTCTGCATCGTGGTGCCTTGTTTGTTTTCCCATCCGTTCTGTATTTTGCTTTGTTGGTCTCTCACCAACTTTGGCTTCAGCTTGCACTTGTTAGGGTCTCGCTCTTTCTGCCATCCCAACTGGGATTTGGAGTGTTTTCTTTGTTGATTTTCTTGTGCCTCTTCTTTATTGATGTTTTTCCATATTTTGTATGTTATCTTTATCAATAAAGTTCTTCTTTTGCTGATCCAAAAAAAAAAAAAAAAATGTGGCGTAGATATGGCCATTGTCCGCTTCTCCATGGGAGGCAAGGCTTTCTCTTTCAGAAAACCTAATGTTGACTCGATTCTAGACCGTTTTCTGAACCAAAATGCGTAGCCAAATGAAGGCGTCTCCAGCCATGCCTCGCGACACGATGATGCCACTGTGCACCAACTCAACCAACAATTCCAGGAGCTAAGCAAGCGATTGAAAGCCTAGAAAAAGAAAGAGAAAATTGCTCAAAATATGTGTACCAACAACTATGGCTTGCTAAGTTGTAGGTTTGATGCATATGTTAATCAGCTTGACTTGCAATAACTTCAACAATTAAAAAGGTCTATGGTGGAGCTTAAGAAAAACATGGCTCCGAGAGTTGATGAATTGAATTCAGAGGGTTCTTCCAAGCATGCACAAGAAGAAGAGCAAGTGGAAAACACTGAAATAAATGACAATGATGTTTCTACTATTCCCCATGATTGGTTAAGGTTGTGAGAAATGAAACAACCGGAATAAAAATTGTTTTTGGCCTTTTTTGCTTTTACAATGTATTCGATACTCATACATAACTACATATATCTAGTTATCTATTTCCATGTCTATTTTTGATATATTTGGATTCCAGACAAATATTTGATATATTTGTGACAGATTTATGAAAATAAAATAAATGTCTGTGGTGTCTTTATCGTTTGAGAAAAGAAAATAAATGATTTTATTTTTTAATATCATACTTAGATGAATAAAAAAGTACAGTATGTGATATAAATGGTTTCCTCCCCTCTAAACCCTTCTCCCATGCCATTGTGGGTGTTCTTCTTTCTCTGGCGACAGTGGCGGCGACGTTGGGCAGCGGCGATGGTGACGTTGTTGACAGGGACAGTGGGCTTTCAAGCAGATCTTATTTTCCAGACCACATCTTTGAGCACATCAGTGGTTTTTCCTAGATCGTAACTTTTTTTTTTTGAAGGATTTGTTTTTTGTTGTTATTTTTTTACTTTTGTTGTTTGGTTGGAATGACCCATTGGGGCCTTATTTATGTACTCTTGTTGTTTTTTTAATATGTTGTTTCTCATGTCCTAATATATATATATATATAATAAGGTTATTTTCATTAAATCTCATCACTTTTAAGTGAGAAATCAAAGTTTCAAAATAAAAGTAATTTATTTTTCATAATTTCTCACCTAATTTATCTATCTACTACTATTATAAAAGTGTGAAGAGTTTGCATTGTTTTTTACTTTTCTTAATGGCTAGGCTTCTCTTTAGTCAGAGAGCAAGTTGAAGTGTGTTGTTGGGCTCGTGGGGCCCACCACGGATCATTTTGATTGTTTACTCAATCAATTTTCTTTTTTCTTCTCTTTTCTTCTTTTCCCTTTCATTTTTCGCCGTACTTAGTAATAGTCTTTTCCGTTGAGACAAAAGAAGTGTCAACACATTCGCATGACTATTTGTTTGAAATTTAATTTGTAAGAATTTTTCAATCAATACTTGTACACTAATATTTTCTGAAAAAAAATGTTTTTGACCAAAAAAAAAAAAAAAAAAGCCAAACACCATAGTAGTTGTTTTATTTTTGAAAACTATCTATTAAAATTAAAAATAGATGAAACAACTTTAACATTGTCAATTGATAATGAAATCATAAACTAATTCAAATTCCAAGTTCCATATCAACATAGGGCAGTGTTGAAAATGCCCATATTTATGACACTTGCTCACAATGGTGTGGGTAGTCGAAGTTATAGTTTTTCATTTATTTTTATTTTTATTTTTTAAATTTGATATATGGTCCATTCAACTGACTAATAATGTGAACATATTTAATAATGTTCCTTGAAAGTGTTTAATTTTCTAAAGGATAACGGATTTTATTCTAATATTCAGGGCCTATACATTAATTATTCGTAGATTCACCAATTTTGATATTTAATAAGGCAGTCACAAAAGATGGACAAATAATTTACCAAGGGTAACCGATTTTCTTCTAATATTCAGGGTCTATACATTAATTATTAGTAGATTCACCAACTTTCATATTTAATAAGGCAATCACAAAAGGAGAAGTGCAGATTCTGGAGCCAAAAGAATATTGATGTAAAAATATCAATACTAACAGTATATAAACCCCCTTTGCGTGTACTTCCGTATATCTCATGCGTCTTACTGCGAAGTTTTTTCAAAAATGATTTTCTTGCTTTTTCTTTAAACGTGGAGAGGAAGCAAACCCAAGGCCGAAAGAAGATTGAAATGAAGATGATAGCCAATGAAAACGCAAGACAGATTACCTTCTCAAAGCGTAAACATGGGATTTTCAACAAAGCAAGCGAGCTCAGTGCCTTGGTGTTTTGTTGTAAGGGTGTAGGATTTTGGTCAATCTGTGGTATGCTGATGGAAGCAAGGGGAAGTGGGTGTATACCTGGTATTAGCAGATCTTCTTTGTGGCCAATTTTGCTCTACTGTGCTTCAATTTTGCTATGCTTTGCCTTATTTTTGGGTTGTTGCTCTGCCTTAGTTTCTGCTGTCAAGCATGCTCATTGCTAGTTCGCTGGTGTATTGGTCCGATGCTACATGGGCTGATGCTAAGTGCTGGTAAGCTGTTGGAAGCAAGGGGAAGTGGGTGTATACCTGGTATTAGTAGATCTTCGTGGCGGCCATGCTCAATGTTTCTGGTTTGATTTCTGGTTGCTACTCTACTGTGCTTCAACTTTGCTATCATTTGCATCATTTTTGGTTTGCTACTCTGCCCTAGTTTCTGCGGTCATGGTAAAGTGTATGCAACATGATGCCTAGCTATATTTTTCTATTTTTGCACCTTGGTGCCTTGTTTGTTTTGCCATCTGTTCTCCATTTTGTTTTGTTTGTCTCTCACCAACTTTGGCTTCAGCTTGCTCTTGTTAGGGTCTCACTCCTTCTGCCATCCCAACTGGGATTTGGAGTGTTCTCTTTGTTGCTTTTCTTGTGCCTCTTCTTTATTGATGTTTTTCCATATTCTGTATGTTATCTACATCAATAAAGTTCTTCTTTTGCTGATTAAAAAAAAAATGTGGCGTAGATATGGCCATTTTCCTCTTTTTCATGGGAGGCAAGGCTTTTTCTTTTGGAAAACCTAATGTTGAATTGGTTGTAGACCGCTTTCTGAACCAAAATGTGCAGCCAAGTGAAGGCGTCTTCAGCCATGCCTCACGGCACGATGATGCAACTATGCACCAACTCAACCAACAATTCCATGAGTTGAGCAAGCGACTGAAAGCCGAGAAAAAGAGAGAGAAAATTGTTCAAAACATGAGTACCAACAACTATGGCTTGCTAAGTTGTAGGTTTGATGCATATGTTAATCAGCTTGACTTGCAACACCTTGAACAATTAAAAAGGTCTATGGTGGAGTTTAAGAAAAACGTGGCTCAGAAGTTGATGAATTGAATTTTGAGGTTTCCTCTAGGCATGCACAAGAAGAAGAGCAAGTGGAAAACACTGAAATAAATGACAATGATGTTTCTACTATTCCCCATGATTGGTTAAGGTTGTGAGAAATGAAACAATCTGAATAAAAATCGTTTTTGACGTTTTTCGCTTTTACAATTATTCGATATTCATAGATAACTACATATATCTAGTTATCTATTTTCATATCTATCTATGATATATTTGGATTCCAGACAAATATTTGATATATTTGTGACAGATTTATGAAAATAAAATAAATGTTTTTGGTATCTTCATCCTTTGAGAAAAGAAAATAAATGATTTTATTCTTTTATTATCATACTTAGATAAATAAAAAAGTAAAGTATGTGATATAAATGGTTTCCTCCTCTCTAAACCCTTCTCCCATGCCATTGTGGGTGTTCTTCTTTCTCTAGCGACAATGGCGCAGCGTTGGGCAACGACGATGGGGACGTTGTTGACAGGGACGGTGGGCTTTCTAGCAGATCTTATTTTCCAGACCACATCTTTGGGCACATCAGTGGTTTTTCTTTGATCGTAACTGTTTTTTTGGAGGATTTGATTTTTGTTGTTATTTTTTTACTTTTGTTGTTTTGTTGGAATGACCCTTTGGGGTCTTATTTATGTACTCTTGTTGTTTTATTAATATATTGTTTCTCATGTCCTAATATATATATATATATAATAAGGTTATTTTCATTAAATCTCATCACTTTTAAATGAGAAATCATAGTTTCAAAATAGAAGTAATTTATTTTTCAAAATTTCTCACCTAATTTATCTATCTACTACTATTATAAAAGTGTGAAGAGTTAGCAATGTTTTTCGCTTTTTTTAATGGCTAGGCTTCTCTCCAGTCCGAGATCAAATCGAAGCATGTTGTTGGGCTCATGGGTCCCACCACGGATCATTTTGATTATTTACTCAATCATTTTTCTTTATTCCTCTCTCTTCTTCTTTTCCCATTCATTTTTCGCTATACTTAATAATAGTCTTTTCCGTTGAGACTAAAGTAGTGTCAACACATTCGCATGACTATTTGTTTGAAATTTAATTTGTAAGAACTTTTCAATCCATACTTGTACACTAATATTTTTTGAATTTTTTTTTTTGACCAAAAAAAAAAAAAAAAAGCCAAACACCATAGTAGCTGTTTTATTTTTGAAAACTATCTATAAGAATTGAAAATAGAGGAAATAACTGTAACGTTCTCAACTAATAATGAAATCATAAACTAATTCAAATTCCAAGTTCCATATCAACCTAGGGCAGTGTGGAAAATGCCCATATTTATGACTGTAGCTGACAATAGTGTGGGTGGTCGAAGTTATAGTTTTTCAATTTTTTTTATTTTTATTTTTTAAATTTGATATATGCTCCATTCAACTGACTAATAATGTGAACGCACTTAATAATGTTCCTTGAAAGAGTTTAATTTTCTAAAGGATGACAGATTTTTTTCTAATATTCAGGGTCTATGCATTAATTATTTGTAGATTCACCAACTTTGATATTTAATAAGGCAATCACAAAAGATGAACAAATAATTTACTGAGTGTAACAAATTTTCTTCTAATATTTAGGGTCTATACATTAATTATTAGTAGATTCACCAACTTTCATATTTAATAAGGCAATCACAAAAGGGGAAGTGCAGATTCTGGAGCCAAAAGAATATCAATGTAAAAATATCAGTACTAACAGTATATAAACCCCCTTTGCGTGTACTAGCGTATATCTCATGCTTCTTACTGAGAAGTATTTTCAAAAAATATTTTCTTACTTTTTCTTTAAACGTGGAGAGGAAGCAAACCCAAGGCCGAAAGAAGATTGAAATGAAGATGATAGCCAATGAAAACGCAAGGCGGATTACCTTCTCAAAGCGTAAACATGGGATTTTCAACAAAGCAAGGGAGCTCAGTGCCTTGGTGTTTTGCTGTAAGGGTGCAGGATTTTGGTCAATCTGTGGTATGCTGATGGAAGCAAGGGGAAGTGGGTGTATACTTGGTATTAGCAGATCTTCTTGGTGGCCAATTTTGCCTTGCTTTGCTTCAATTTTGCTATGCTTTGCCTTATTTTTGGGTTGTTGCCCTGCCTTAGTTTTTGCTGTCAAGCATGCTCATTACTAGTTCGCTGGTGTATTGGTCTGATGCTACATGGGCTGATGATAAGTGCTGGTATGCTGTTGGAAGCAAGGGGAAGTGGGTGTGTACCTGGTATTAGCAGATCTTCGTGGTGGCCGTCCTCAAAGTTTCTGGTTTCATTTCTGGTTGCTGCTCTGCTGTGCTTCAACTTTCCTATGCTTTGTATCATTTTTGGTTTGCAGTTCTGCCCTAATTTCTGCTGTCATGGTAAAGTGTATGCATCCTGATGCTTAGCTGTATTTTGCAATTTTTGCACCTTGGTGCCTTTTTTTTTTTCCCACCTGTTCTGCATTTTGCTTTGTTCGTCTCTCACCAACTTTGGCTTTAGCTTGCTCTTGTTAGGGACTCGCTCCTTCTGCCATCCCAACTGGCAATTGGAGTGTTCTCTTTGTTGCTTTTCTTGTGCCTTTTCTTTATTGATGTTTTTCCATATTCTGTATGTTATCTTCATCAATAAAGTTCTTCTTTTGCTAATAAAAAAAAATGTGGCGTAGATATGGCCATTGTCCTCTTCTCCATGGGAGGCAAGGCTTTCTCTTTTGGAAAACCAAATGTTGACTCGGTTGTAGACCGCTTTCTGAACCAAAATGCGCAGCCAAATGAAGGCGTCTCCAGCCATGCCTCGCGACACGATGATGCCACTGTGCACCAACTCAACCAACAATTCCATGAGCTGAGCAAGCGATTGAAAGCCTAGAAAAAGAAAGAGAAAATTGCTCAAAATATGAGTACCAACAACTATGGCCCGCTAAGTTGTAGGTTTGATGCATATGTTAATCAGCTTGACTTGCAATAGCTTGAACAATTAAAAAGGTCTATGGTGGAGCTTAAGAAAAACGTGGCTCAGAGAGTTAATGAATTGAATTCAGAGGGTTCTTCCAAGCATGCACAAGAAGAAGAGCAAGTGGAAAACACTGAAATAAATGACAATGATGTTTCTACTATTCCCCATGATTGGTTAAGGTTGTGAGAAATGAAACAACCTGAATAAAAATCGTTTCTGACATTTTTTGCTTTTACATTGTATTCGATACTCAGACATAACTACATATATCTAGTTATCTATTTTCATGTCTATTTTTGATATATTTGGATTCTAGACAAATATTTGATATATTTGTGACAGATTTATGAAAATAAAATAAATGTATGTGGTATCTTTATCGTTTGAGAAAAGAAAATAAATGATTTTATTTTTTAATATCATACTTAGATGAATAAAAAAGTACAGTATGTGATATAAATGGTTTCCTCCCCTCTAAACCCTTCTCCCATGCCATTGTGGGTGTTCTTCTTTCTCTGGCGACAGTGGCGGCGACGTTGGGCAGCGGCGATTGGGACATTGTTGACAGGGACGGTGAGCTTTCAAGCAGATCTTATTTTCCAGACCACATCTTTGAGCACATCAGTGGTTTTTCCTAGATCGTAACTGTTTTTTTGGAGGATTTGTTTTTTGTTGTTATTTTTTTTACTTTTGTTGTTTGGTTGGAATGACCCTTTGGGCCCTTATTTATGTACTCTTGTTGCTTTTTTAGTATATTGTTTCTTATTTCCTAATATATATATATATATATATAATAAGGTTATTTTCATTAAATCTCATCACTTTTAAATGAGAAATCATAGTTTCAAAATAAAAGTAATTTATTTTTCATAATTTCTCACCTAATTTATCTATCTACTACTATTATAAAAGTGTGAAGAGTTAGCAATGTTTTTTGCTTTTTTTAATGGCTTGGCTTCTCTCCAGTCCGAGATCAAATCGAAGCGTGTTGTTGGGCTCGTGGGTCCCACCACAGATCATTTTGATTGTTTACTCAATCATTTTTCTTTATTCGTCTCTCTTCTTCTTTTCCCATTCATTTTTCGCTATACTTAATAATAGTCTTTTCCGTTGAGACAAAAGAAGTGTCAACACATTCGCTTGACTATTCGTTTGAAATTTAATTTATTAAAATTTTTCAATCCATACTTGTACACTAATATTTTCTTATTTTTTTTGACCAAAAAAAAAAAAAAATGCCAAACACCGTAGTAGTTGTTTTATTTTTGAAAAGTATCTATAAAAATTAAAAATAGATAAAATAACTTTAACATTGTCAACTGATAATGAAATCATAAACTAATTCAAATTCGAAGTCCCATATCAACATAGGGTGTGTTGAAAATGCCCGTATTTATGACTCTTGCTCAGAATGGTGTGGGTGGTCGAAGTTATAGTTTTTCAATTTTTTTTATTTTTATTTTTGAAATTTGATATATGGTCTATTCAACTGACTAATAACGTGAACGTATTTAATAATGTCCCTTGAAAGAGTTTAATTTTCTAAAGGATAACAGATTTTCTTCTAATATTCAGGGTCTATACATTAATTATTAGTAGATTAACCAACTTTGATATTTAATAAGGCAATCACAAAAGATGGACAAATAATTTACCAAGGGTTACCGATTTTCTTCTAATATTCAGGGTGTATATATTAATTATTAGTAGATTCACCAACTTTCATATTTAATAAGGCAATCACAAAAGGACAAGTGCAGATTCTTGCTTTTTCTTTAAACGTGGAGTGGAAGCAAACCCAAGGCCGAAAGAAGATTGAAATGAAGATGATAGCCAGTGAAAACGCAAGACGGATTAGCTTCTCAAAGCGTAAACATGGGATTTTCAACGAAGCAAGCGAGCTCAGTGCCTTGGTGTTTTGCTATAAGGGTGCAGGATTTTCGTCAATCTGTGGTATGCTGATGTAAGCAAGGGGAAGTGGATGTATACCTGGTATTAGCTGATCTTCTTGGTGGCCAATTTTGCTATGTTGTGCTTCAATTTTGCTATGCTTTGCCTTATTTTTGGGTTGTTGCTCTTCCTTAGCTTCTGCTGTCAAGCATTCTCATTGCTGGTTCGCTGGTGTATTGGTCTAATGCTACATGGGCTGATGCTAAGTGCTGGTATGGTGTTGGAAGCAAGGAGAAGTAGGTGTATACATGGTATTAGCAGATCTTCATGGTGGCCATGCTCAATGTTTCTGGTTTGATTTCTGGTTGCAGCTCTGCCGTGCTTCAACATTCCTATGCTTTGTATCATTTTTGGTTTGCAGTTCTGTCCTAATTTCTGCTGTCATGGTAAAGTGTATGCATCCTGATGCCTAGCTGTATTTTACAATTTTTGCACCTTGGTGCCTTTTTTGTTTTCCCACATGTTCTGCATTTTGCTTTGTTCGTCTCTCACCAACTTTGGCTTTAGCTTGCTCTTCTTAGGGTCTCGCTCCTTCTGCCATCCCAACTGGCACTTGGAGTGTTCTCTTTGTTGCTTTTCTTGTGCCTCTTCTTTATTGATGTTTTTCCATATTCTGTATGTTATCTTCATCAATAAAGTTCTTCTTTTGCTAATAAAAAAAAATGTGGCGTAGATATGGCCATTGTCCTCTTGTCTATGGGAGGCAAGGCTTTCTCTTTTGGAAAACCAAATGTTGACTCGGTTGTAGGCCGCTTTCTGAACCAAAATGCGCAGCCAAGTGAAGACGTCTCCAGCCATGCCTCGCGGCACAATGATGTCATTGTGCACCAACTCAACCAACAATTCCATGAGCTGAGCAAGCAATTGAAAGCCGAGAAAAAGAAAGAGAAAAATGTTCAAAACATGAGTACCAACAACTATGGCTTGCTAAGTTGTAGGTTTCATGCATATGTTAATCAGCTTGACTTGCAACAGCTTGAACAATTAAAAAGGTCTATGGTGGAGCTTAAGAAAAACGTGGCTCAGAGAGTTCATGAATTGAATTCAGAGGGTTCTTCCAAGCATTCACAAGAAGAAGAGCAAGTGGAAAATACTGAAATAAATGACAATGATGCTTCTACTATTCCCCATGATTGGTTAAGGTTGTGAGAAATGAAAGAATCTGAATAAAAATTGTTTCTGACCTTTTTTGCTTTTACAGTGTATTCGATACTCATAGATAACTACATATGTCTAGTTATCTATTTTCATGTCTAGCTTTGAAATATTTGGATTCCAGACAATTCTTTGATATATTTGTGACAGATTTGTGAAAATAAATGTCTGTGGTGCCTTTATCCTTTGAGAAAAGAAAATAAATGATTTCATTTTTTTATTATCATACTTAGATGAATAAAAAGGTAAAGTATGTGATACAAATGGTTTCCTCCTCTCAAAACCCTTCTCCCATTCCATTGTGGGTGTTCTTCTTTCTCTGGCGACAGTGGCAGCGGCGTTGGGCAGCGGCGTTGACCGGGACGGTGGGCTTTCAAGCAGATCTTATTTTCCAGACCACATCTTTGAGCAGATCAGTGGTTTTTCCTAGATCGTAACTGTTTTTTTGGAGCATTTGTTTTTTGTTGTTATTTTTTTACTTTTGTTGTTTGGTTGGAATGACCCTTTGGGGTCCTATTTATGTACTCTTGTTGTTTTATTAATATATTGTTTCTCATGTCCTAATATATTGTTTCTCATGTAAAATAAGGTTATTTTCATTAAATCTCATCACTTTTAAATGAGAAATCAAATTTTCAAAATAAAAGTAATTTATTTTTCATAATTTCTCACCTAATTTGTCTATCTACTACTATTATAAAAGTGTGAAGAGTTTGCAATGTTTTTTACTTTTTAATGGCTTGGCTTCTCTCCAGTCGGAGATCAGATTGAAGCGTGTAGTTGGGCTAATGGGGCCCACGATGGATCATTTTGATTGTTTACTCAATCATTTTTCTTTATTTCTTTCTCTTCTTCTTTTCCCATTCATTTTTCGCTTTACTTAATAATAGTCTTTTCCGTTGAGACAAAAGAAGTGTCAACACATTCGTATGACTATTTGTTTGAAATTTAATTTGTAAGAATTTTTCAATCCATACTTGTACACTAATATTTTCTGAAAAAAAAAAAATTTGACAAAAAAAAAAAAAAAAGAAAAGAAAAGAAAAAAGCCAAACACCATAGTAGTGTTTTATTTTTGAAAACTATCTATAAAAATTAAAAATAGATAAAATAACTTTAACATTGTCAACTGATAATGAAATCATAAACTAATTCAAATTCCAAGTTCCATATCAACATAGGGCAGTGTTGAAAATGCCCATATTTATGACTTGCTCACAATGGTGTAGGTGGCCGAAGTTATAGTTTTTCAATATTTTTTATTTTTATTTTTTAAATTTGATATATGGTCCATTCAACTGACTAATAATGTGAACGTATTTAATAATGTTTCTTGAAAGAGTTTAATTTTTTAAAGGATAACAGATTTTCTTCTAATATTCAGGGTCTATACATTAATTATTAGTAGATTCACCAACTTTGATATTTAATAAGGCAATCACAAAAGATGGACAAATAATTTTCCAAGGGTAACCGATTTTCTTCTAATATTCTGGGTCTATACATTAATTAGTAGTAGGTTCACCAACTTTCATATTTAATAAGGCAATCACAAAAGGAGAAGTGCAGATTCTAGAGCCAAAAGAATATCGATGTAAAAATATCAGTACTAACAGTATATAAACCCCCTTTGCGTGTACTTGCGTATATCTCATGCTTCTTACTGAGAAGTTTTTTCAAAAAAGATTTTCTTGCTTTTTCTTTAAACGTGGAGAGGAAGCAAACCCAAGGCCGAAAGGAGATTGAAATGAAGATGATAGCTAATGAAAACGCAAGACGGATTACCTTCTCGAAGCGTAAACATGGGATTTTCAACGAAGCAAGCAAGCTCAGTGCCTTGGTGTTTTGCTGTAAGGGTGTAGGATTTTGGTCAATCTGTGATATGCTGATGGAAGCAAGGGGAAGTGTGTGTATACCTGGTATTAGCAGAACTTCTTGGTGGCCAATTTTGCTCTGCTGTGCTTCAATTTTGCTATGCTTTGCCTTATTTTTGGGTTGTTGCTCTGCCTTAGTTTCTGCTGTCAAGCATGCTCATTGCTGGTTCGCTGGTGTATTGGTCTGATGCTACATGGGCTGATGCTAAGTGCCGATATGCTGTTGGAAGCAGGGGGAAGTGGGTGTATGCCTGGTATTAGCAGATCTTCGTGGTGGCCGTGCTCAATGTTTCTGGTCTGATTTCTTGTTGCCGCTCTCCTGTGCTTCAACTTTGCTATCCTTTGCATTATTTTTGGTTTGCTGCTCTGCCCTAGTTTCTGCTGTCATGGTAAAGTGTATGCATCCTGATGCCTAGCTGCATTTTGCTATTTTTGCACCTTGGTGCCTTGCTTGTTTTCCCATCTGTTCTGCATTTTGCTTTGTTGGTCCCTCACCAACTTTGGCTTCAGCTTGCTCTTGTTAGGGTCTCGCTCCTTCTGCCATCCTAACTGGGATTTGGAGTGTTCTCTTTGTTGCTTTTCTTGTGCCTCTTCTTTATTGATGTTTTTCCATATTCTGTATGTTATCTTCAACAATAAAGTTTTGTTTTTGCTGATCAAAAAAAAAAAAAAGTGGCGTAGATATGGCCATTGTCCTCTTCTCCATGGGAGGCAAGGCTTTCTCTTTTGGAAAACCTAATGTTGACTCGATTGTAGACCGCTTTCTAAACCAAAATGCGCAGCCAAGTGAAGACGTCTCCAGCCTTGCCTCGCGGCACCATGATGCCACTGTGCACCAACTCAACCAACAATTCCATGAGCTAAGAAAGCGATTGAAAGCCGAGAAAAAGAAAGGGAAAATTGTTCAAAACATGAGTACCAACAACTATGGCTTGCTAAGTTGTAGGTCTGATGCATATGTTAATCAGCTTGACTTGCAACAGCTTGAACAATTAAAAAGGTCTATGGTGGAGCTTAAGAAAAACGTGGCTCAGAGAGTTGATGAATTGAATTCGGAGGGTTCTTCCAAGCATGCAAAAAAAGAAGAGCCAGTGGAAAACATTGAAATAAATGACAATGATGTTTCTATTATTCCCCATGATTGGTTAAGGTTGTGAGAAATGAAACAATTTGAATAAAAATCGTTTCTGACCTTTTTTGCTTTTACAATGTATTCGATACTCATAGATAACTACATATATCTAGTTATCTATTTTCATGTCTATCTTTGATATATTTGGATTCCAGACAAATATTTGATATATTTGTGACAGATTTATGAAAATAAAATAAATGTTTGTGGTATCGTTATCTTTTGAGAAAAGAAAATAAATGATTTTATTTTTTTATTATCAGACTTAGATGAATAAAAAAGTAAAGTATGTGATATAAATGGTTTCCTCCTCTCTAAACCCTTCTCCCATGCCATTGTGGGTGTTCTTCTTTCTCTGCCGACAGTGGCGGCGGCGTTGGGCAGCAGCGATGGGGACGTTGTTGATAGCGACGGTGGGCTTTAAAGCACATTAGTGGTTTTTCCTAGATCGTAACTGTTTTTTTGGAGGATTCGTTTTTTGTTGTTATTTTTTACTTTTGTTGTTTGGTTGGAATGACCCTTTGGGGGTCTTATTTATGTACTCTTGTTGTTTTATTAATATATTGTTTCTCATGTCCTAATATATATATATATATATTAAGGTTATTTTCATTAAATCTCATCACTTTTAAGTGAGAAATCAAAGTTTCAAAATAAAAGTAATTTAATTCTCATAATTTCTCACCTAATTTATCTATCTACTACTATTATAAAAGTGTGAAGAGTTTGCTGTGTTTTTTATTTTTTTAATGGCTAGGCTTCTCTCCAGTCCGAGATTAGATTGAAGCGTGTTGTTAGGCCCGTGGGGCCCCACCACAGATCATTTTTATTGGTTACTAAATCATTTTTGTTTATTTACTTCTCTTGTTCTTTTTATATTCATTTTTCGCTATACTTAACAATAGTCTTTTCCGTTGAGATAAAAAAAAAAACCGTCAACACATTGCATGACTATTTGTTTGAAATTTAGTTTGTAAGAATTTTTCAATCCATACTTGTACACTAATATTTTCTGAATTTTTTTTTTTGAGAAAAAAAAAAGCCAAGCACCATAGTAGTTGTTTTACTTTTGTAAACCATCTATAAAAATTAAAAAGAGATAAAATAACTTTAACCTTGTCAACTAATAATGAAATCATAAACTAAATCAAATTCCAAGTTCCATATCAACATAGGGTAGTGTTGAAAATGCCCATATTTATGACTCTTGCTCACAATAGTGTGGCTTGGTGAAGTTATAGTTTTTCAATTTTTATTTTTATTTTTATTTTTTAAATTTCGTATATGGCACATTCAATTGACTAATAATGTGGACGTATTTAATAATGTTCCTAGAAAGAGTTTAATTTTCTAAGATGGACAAATAATTTATCAAGGAAAATAGATTTTCTTCAAATATTCAGGTTCTATACATTAATTGTTAGTAGATTCTCCAACTTTCATATTTAATAAGGCAATCACAAAAGATGGACAAATAATTTACCAAGTATAACAGATTTTACTTTTGTTGGTTGGTTGGAATGACCCTTTGGGGTCTTATTTATATACTCATGTTGTTTTATTAATATATTGTTTCTCATGTTCTAAAATATATATGTATATATATACATATAAAATAAGGTTATTTTCATTAAATCTCATCACTTTTAAATGAGAAATCAAAGTTTCAAAATAAAAGTAATTTATTTCTCATAATTTCTCACCTAATTAATCAATCTACTACTATTATAAAAGTGTGAAGAGTTTGCTATGTTTTTTACTTTTTTTTAATGGCTAGGCTTCTCTCTAGTCCGAGATCAGATTGAAGGGTGTTGTTGGGCCCGTGGGGGCCCACCACGGATCATTTTTATTGTTTACTAAATCATTTTTCTTTATTTCTTTCGCTTCTTCTTTTTCTATTCATTTTTCGCTATACTTAACAATAGTCTTTTCCGTTGAGACAAAAAAAACCCGTCAACACATTCGCATGACTATTCTTTTGAAATTTAATTTGTAAGAATTTTTCAATCCTTACTTGTACACTAATATTTTCTGATTTTTTTTTTTACAAAAAAAAAAAAAAAAAAACCCAAACACCATAGTAGTTGTTTTATTTTTTAAAACTATCTATAAAAATTAAAAATAGATAAAATAACTTTAACCTTGTCAACTGATAATGAAATTGTAAACTAATTCAAATTCCAAGTTCCATATCAACATAGTGCAGTGTTGAAAATGCCCATATTTATGACTCTTGCTCACAATAGTGAGGGTGGTCGAAGTTATAGTTTTTAATTTTTTTTTTAAATTTCTTATTTGGCCCATTCAATTGACTAATATTGTGAACGTATTTAACAATGTTCCTAGAAAGAGTTTAATTTTCTAAGATGGACAAATAATTTACCAAGGATAACAGATTTTCTTCTAATATTCAGGGTCTATACATTAATTATTAGTAGATTCACCAACTTTCATATTTAATAAGGCAATCACAAAAGATGGACACATAATTTACCAAGCATAATAGATTTTACTTTTGTTGTTTGGTTGGAATGACCCTTTGGATCTTATTTATATACTCTTGTTGTTTTATTGATATATTGTTTCTCATGTTCTAAATATATATATATGTATATTTATAAATAAGGTTATTTTCATTAAATCTCATCGCTTTTAAATGAGAAATCAAAGTTTCAAAATAAAATTAATTTATTTCTCATAATTTCTCACCTGATTTATCTATCTACTACTATTATAAAAGTGTGAAGAGTTTGCTATGTTTTTTACTTATTTTAATGGCTAGGCTTCTCTCCAGTCCGAGATCAGATTGAAGCATGTTGTTGGGGCTGCGGGGGCCTACCACGGATCATTTTGATTGTTTACTCAATCATTTTTCTTTATTTCTTTTTCTTCTTCTTTTTCTATTCATTTTTCGCTATACTTAACAATAGTCTTTTCCGTTGAGTCAAAAGAACCGTCAACACATTCGTATGACTACTTGTTTGAAATTTAATTTGTAAGAATTTTTCAATCCTTAATTGTACACTAATATTTTCTATTTTTTTTTGTCAAAAAAAAATAAAAAAAAGCCAAACACGGTAGTAGTTGTTTTATTTTTGAAAACTATCTATAAAAATTAAAAATAGATAAAATAACTTTAACCTTGTCAACTGATAATGAAATGATAAACTAATTCAAATTCCAAGTTCCATATCAACATAGGGCAATGTTGAAAATGCCAATATTTATGACTCTTGCTCACAATAGTGTGGGTGGCCGAAGTTATAGTTTTTCAAATTTTCTTCTAATATTCAGGATGAGAGGGTAATTTATAAGTAAATTGGGCCGAGCTAAGGAACTACGTTCTTTGTAAGTTGGGCCGCACATTGGGCTGGGGTAAGATATGATATAGCTCAGTCTAAGTGCTAAGTAGTGGGGCGTTGTTGAGGATTGGACCGAGCTAAACATCACACATAGTTTGCATCGAGATAACGACCCCATTCTACCTAGTTAGCTCGGTTTTAGTTTTTAGCCTGGTTGAAGTATGCCAAACTGGGGTACAAGCAATGAAAGGAAGAACCGAGCTAGTTGGAGCTCGGTCATTTCTGCAGCTTTGGCATGGCCTTGTTAGCTTGATTGTTTTGTCATACTACCGAGGTAAAACCATCTCACTTGGTTTAAGTAGTGGGAGGGGGGGTGTTGAAGGCTAAGCATTATCTTTCAGGAGTATGATTCGTAGAAGGACTCTACATGGAGGGATAAGAGTCCTACTAGGATTGTGCCACGCAGAACCTATGAAAGCTCACAACATAACCTATGGAAGAGGTAACACAACTTTGATTCTTGAATACACAGAGCTTTTTGTCTATTTTGTTGACTTAGGCATCAGAGAGGTATCCGGCACACACCCGCCGGCTAGCTCACATTTGTGTTTTCAGGGAGTAACGTGACGACGTACGGAGGAGAGCAAACTTGATCAACAGGATATATGAGAACTTTATTTCTTGCTCGTACAATTGGTACGAAGGATGGCGGCGGACATGGAGTCAATGAAGCGCCAGATGAAAGGAAAATGAGTGGCGACAGGAGAGGGACCCAAAGGCAACATGCCCCCTCACCACTCGGAAGATCGTGGTAGGCATACCACACCATCACAAGCAAAGAGTAAGAGCCTAAGAACAAGCGACACTCAATCAAGGACTTCCAGGACTCGTTACTCCAGGTCTGAGAGAACGAGAATAGAGAGGTCATATACGGAGGAAAGCACCTATCGGCCCTCGCGCACGCACCAGACGTTATCCAGGCAGACGGAGTTTCCTAGATTGTTTGATTTGCGAACTGTGCTTGAAGAAAAGGCACGATGGAAGGAGGATACCAGGGCACACGACCCGCGCAGAGTTTCAGCCCTTCAGCGGTTGGCTCCTCGAACGCATGGGAGCATCGAGGTAGGAATACCAATACTGCGTCTTGCTTACGAGCCAACAGACAAGGCATTAGCAAGGCTGCAGACCTCGCCGTTCGTTCCAGCAATTGAGAATGCGCCCCTACCTTCAGGCTTCCTTCAGCCAAAATTCACCACGTATAAGGGGAAGACGGACCCCTACATGTACCTAAGCCACTTTCGCCAGGTTATGGCAGTATACTGGCGGAACGAAGCCTTAATGTGCATCCTATTCCCATCCAACCTTGGTGACCTAGGTTTAACATGGTTCGAAAGGCAACTAGAAGGCAGCATCGCCTCCTGGGCGCAATTGGCGGAGGCGTTCGTGACAAGGTTTAGAACGAACACCAAAACACCAGTAGAGATCGATCAGCTACTCTCCATTGACATAGGCAACAAAGAGACGTTGAGATCCTACAACGGTCGTTATTGGGAAACCTTCAACAAGATAGGAGATTGCCCCACAAATCTCGTTATTGCGCAATACAAAAGGGGTCTACCAGTCGGAAACAAGTTGAGGGACTCAATTACTATGACGCCACCACTCACGATGGAGGCCTTGATGGAAAGAGTGCATCAACATATTCACGTAGAAGAAGATGGCACCCGTGCTAAAACAAAAGCTGGCACAGTAACAATGCCAGATAAAAAGACTATGGCAAAAGTCAACACGGTAGAACGACCAAGCAGGAATGGGCGAGGCAGGCGAGCCAACAGAGAGGACTCAGACAAGAGGTGGTTAAGAGTTCGCACTGCCATTACCACGGTGTTCAAAAAACTGATCTATCGAATTCTCAGCGAGATACGCGACGAACCTTTCGTCTGATGGCCAGCTAAGTTGGGAGAAGCACAGAAAGACTATGACGAAAGGTCTTGGTGCACCTTCCATGAGGAAAAGGGGCACCGCACTGAAAATTGCATGCCACTGAGGCAGCATTTGGAGGAGTTAGTGGCAGTTGGGCATTTGGACCAGTACATAGAAGGAGGGACACAGCCAGCCCCCTGTAGACACCCCATTTTTGACCGTCCTCAAGACTTGGACGTCACCATTTGAACACTTGGTGAGTATCCATGTTTGTGTTTGTTTGGAGTTCCCGGAGTTCTCGGCTACGCGCCTTGCCTCAGGATTTCCGAACTCGACTGTTTTGTGTCTGGTTTTGCACCAAACACTTGTGTTTTGCCTCAGAAGGGCAGGAAATGCCTTGTGAGACATCCCCACACACCATCGGCACTAGCTAGAGGCCACCGGCTGGTTTTTTCTTGCCATCGGCAATATATATTGCCGGTCGGCACTATTTGTTGCCGGTCGGCACTCTTTTTTGGCAAAATGACATTTTTGCACAGCCGACTACTGTTCAGTTACTTTTTGAGATATTTTAAGGCAGCTGTCTTGCATCTTCTTTCCCTCCATACACGTGTATGGAGGGATGAGCTTCTTGGTGACTTAACTTGTAAGTTTGGTTGCCTGTAATAGAACCCTTCCTCCTCTTGGCTCAAGGGTTGGAGAGTTAGACATTTTTTGAGAGAAAAGACCTCAGAGAAGCTCTGATTTTAGGGTTTGAGTTCTATATCTATCATATCACTCTTTTTCTCTCTTGTTTGTACACTAGGTGCTTTAGTTCACATTATTGCACACAAGCACCTAGTGTTTCACCTTCCCTTGGCTACTGAGGTTCCAAGAGGTTGTTCTTAGAGTTTTTGGCTGGATTAGAGCTTGAGGAAGCAACAACATCATCTTTGGTGAAGAGGTCTACAAGGGTAAGACACTAGTCCTCTTTTTACCCCATTCTTGCACTCCATTTTTACCTATCTTTGAACTATTTTTGTGCTTGGTGTTTAATACAAAAAAGTTCTGTTTTTTAGTCCTCTTGATTGTTTGTTAAGAGTGTTTTGTGCTTTGGGGAAGTTTGGCCCCTCTTAGGCCTTGAAAGGCCTCATTTTTGTGCTATTTTGGTGAGATCCGGGATTTTGGTGTTTGGGTCTCTTCACCACTGAAATCTTGAGGGATTTCAGTGGTGAAGGTGATCCCTTGAAGTCCCAAGAAGGAGAGGGCCACCCTCTCTCCTTGTTGTCCTTGAAAAGGACAAGTTTTGGCCTCTTGAGGAAGCCTATGTTCAAGTGTGTGTTGAGCATGCCATGACTATTTTTCATGCTTATTACACCATGATATAACATGATTTTAAGTTGGTTTTGGTCCCTTATGCATGCTTCGCATAGTTGCCATGTAATGCCTTGTGATCCCTTAACATGCCTTAGGTTGTTAGCCCTAGTTTGAGCATGCTTTAGGCTTAGATTCATGAAGGTCTTATGCTTATTTTTCTTTGTTCTAGGTCTGTCCATAGTCGTTTGGGTCGATTTTGGTATGTTTAGCATAGCTCCTTTGTATTTGCGGCTTGCCGGGCTTGTACGCCTCAAGTATGTGAATGTGTAGCTTGTGTTTCTTGCATCATTTCGGTGGTTTGGAACCACCTAACATGTAATTTCAGTCCCTTTGGCATGCTCATATGCTTGCCTAAGTCGCCTCTTTATTGCTTTGAAAGCATGTGTTGTATGCCTTTTGTTTCGACCATTATGCATGCCTTTGAATTTGAGACCCTTAGGTGCCATCTAAGTGGTCCTTTGGACTTAGTTTTATGTGTTAAAACTCTGTTTTTGGTCGCCTATTGCATGCCATGTATGGTTGTGTTAAGTGTAGTCCATTACCTCTTTGGCTTGCCTTGGATACTTGGCCCCCTTTTGCATGCATTTGCTTGTCTTGTTTAACATGATTTGGCATCATTTTATAGCATGATTTTAGAGCTCATGTTGCATGCTAATTGTCCATGAAATTTCTTTTCAAGCGTGCTTGAATGTTGCTTGTTCAACGCTTAAGGCTTGGGCTATAACATGTGTATGTGTGCATGTGTATTTAGCCTCCATTTTTGGGCATTTTGACTACTGATTTTGGGCCTATTTGGAGTGGCCTAAGTCAGGTTTAAGTCCATCCCATTGTTTGGTTTACATGTTTGTCTTGTAGGTGTGTTTGCATATTAACATCCTTACATTACATTGTCCATGTTGCATGCTAGCTAACATGGTTAGGATTGCATTACATCAATGCACATGCTTGGCCCCTTGAGATGAGCATGATAGAGGTTTGGCACCCTTTTATGTTTGTTTGGTTTGCATGCATTTGAAATAGAAATTGCACACTTGATTCTTTGGGCCATCATGCATGGAAATGTGTGATTGGTGGCCTGAGAATCGAGGCACATGCCCCTTTGAGTCACAAACATGATAAGGAGTGTGTTTGGTGCATACATTGCTTGAATAACATTGCCATGCAAGATCTTCCCCTCTGCTGCTGTGAGTTGCAGGTTCTGCAGACATTCAGTGCCGATCGGCAACATTTAGTGCCGGCCGGCATTAAATTATCAGCCGATGAGTTCATTTTGTGCCGATGGCCACATATAGCAGCCGGTGGCTATTCTGCTTAGCCGATGGTGATCCCCCAGTGCCTTGAGAAGTAGTTCTGAGACTTTGGCAGTTTTCAGAAAGGCAGAGCAAGGAAAACAGAGGCAGTCTAGGCATGGCAGTGCAATTCCGAGCAAGACCCGAGCACGTGCTGCATTCGGCTCTCCTCCCGAGGCGGTTTACTATTTTCCTTAGTTTAGTTAGTTTGTCAACTAATTAGGCAATTTGTCATATTTAATTAGCTTGCGTAGTTAATTACTTGTATTATTCTTTCGGTCCCCTCCGAGCGAGGGCATATCTGTAATAAGTGTGGGTGAGTGGTGTGTATGTCCTCCAACCCCCATTTCTTTCTCCCTTTTACTTACCTGCTTTTAATGGTTAGTATTAGGGCACGTTTATTTTAGCATACCTTATGCTATGCATGCGTGCATCCATGCATTTGTTAACATGCATTGGGCTCGGTACATCATACAAATTGCATTGTATTTTCAATTCCAAATTGAATACGTGCATCGAATAAAGTGCATTTCACATGCCATCTTTAGGGTTAGCTGAGCCTACTCTAAATTGCATCTTCGCCTGTGTTGCATTAGCCATTTAACATGAACTAGGTCATGCATGGTTGCTAACTAGTTTCTTGTTTTGGCACGGAGTACGATGTAAGTATTTATGCTTTAGCATATCGCATGCGTGTGAATGTTGACCATGTGGCTAAATGCTTATATGAGAGAAACTGTTTGAATGCCTGTGGGTGGAGGTTGGATTGCTTGAGTTGGAATAACTCATTGAAATCCGTATTTTAGCCTACTTGCGAGTAGCAATTTCAAATTGTTTTCCAAACAAACGGATATGCAATGTTTATTTCCAAATTAGGCAATCTAGTCTATACTTGTTTGCTGCGCGCATAACATAGTAATTCTAGGCTAATAATTGGAATAAGAGCATGTAATGTTTTCAAAATCGGATATCACGGTTAGTAGAGGCCGGTCTTCGGACCGGGCGAAAGGGGGTGCTCATAGCTGACCTTCCCCGATCGTACCCAAGCTCCCGAGCCAAGACAACTTTGGTGATGACGGACATGTGGCCTTCAGCACCGAGTCAGGGTTTCCTAAATTCCCCATTTTTAAATATTTAGGTGGCGACTCTGTATCTGGCAAAGCAGTCCATGTTTGGCACTACTTTTCAAAAAATCAGTTTTCTCCAACGATTTGCCAGAGTTGGACTCTTTGGTTCAGATTAAGAACCGCAACAAACAAAAAAGGGAGAGTCCGAACTGTAGCCCGAGGTCCCCCCGCGGACGTGCTACAGTTTCTGGCGACTCTGCTGGGGAGTTTAGAGAGCTTGACTCGAACTCGTGATATCCTGTTTTGACTACACTTATGTGTTTCTTTGCATTGCATGTGCATTGGTGCGCCTAGGACACCGTGTTGGCCATCTGCTATTCCTGAGCGATTTGCCGGAGGCTTGTCTTGTCAAGGCATGTCCATAAGGCTGACCGGTTGCGGGCTCTGCCAGCATGGGAACACAAACCCCGGTTTTGCCGGAGCACCCTTTTTGACCATTCGACCTAGTGCATATTCGGATCCATAGTGACCATTCCAAACTAGGACAGGTTGCTTACCTGATATAGGTTGTTTGAAACCGCTGTGTGCGTAGTGAAACCCTAGCTCCTGACAAAATAGGACAGGGAAACCCTACCCCAACATAGGGGTGTTTTGGCTCTCTTTTACCTGTTATGTGCTTTTAGAGTGTATCTCTGCAGGGAACGCATATATCAGTTTGCAAGTTTGGGTATCCGGTCTGAGGACACCAGTATCAGTGTTGTTGAGAATCAGTTGTGTCTGCGGGTATCAGTTCAGTTTTGAATAGTGATTCTGGGAAACAGTGTTCAGTAGTAAAGTGCAGTTATTCGACTACACCCGTGTTTGATCTGTTTGGGGCTGAAATACTGCTTGTTTTCCGTTTTAGTTCAGAAATTCAGAGGGTCGATCCAGAACAGCTAGTGCCTTCTCCTTGCTGAGGCAGGGCTGAACATGACGCAGAATTCAGAAGAGATCGTGGTCATGACAGCCGCGTTAAGTCAAGAAACCACCCCATAGGATGAGACTACTGTTGACATGCCGCATCCACCCAGGTCGCCTGCCGCACATCCAATTTGGACTCCTCAACTATATCAGGCTCGCGAGCCTACTACATTTGAACTAATGGGAATGATAGGTGATCTTCAAAGATCCGTGGCGGATCTCGCCTATGGGATGTCTGTTTCGCCACCAGCTGCACCATATGCCGGAGGCTTTATACCCCAGGAGCTCCCACTACTGGGACGAATTGTAATTGAACTCAACCAACCGGAGATGGCCTCCAACTATGGCAACGACGCATTATAGACACCCCATTTTTGACCGTCCTCAAGACTTGGATGTCACCACTTGAACACTCGGTGATTACCCATGTTTGTGTTTGTTTGGAGTTCCCGGAGTTCTCGGCTGCGCGCCTTACCTCAGGACCTTCGAACTTGACTGTTTTGTGTCTGGTTTTACACCAAACACTTGTGCTTTGCCTTTGAGGGGCAGGGAATGCCTTCTGAGGCATCCCCACATACCACCGGCTGGCTGGTGTTGCCACCGGCACTATATTGTGCCGGTCGGCACTATTTTGTGCCGGTCGGCACTCATTTTGGCAAAATTACCATTTTGCCCTGCCGACCACTTTACAGCTGCTTTATGAGATATTTTTAGATAGCTGTATCACCTTTTGCTCTCCTCCATACACGTGTATGGAGGGATGAGCCTTTAGTTGCTTAGCTTGTAAGCTTTACTTGCCTATAAGAGGAAAGCTCCTCCTCTTGGCTCAAGGTTAGACATTGGAGGGCAAAAACCAGAGCTTATACATATATATCTCTGTTATACATCCATATATATCTATATCTCCCTCTCTCTCCTCTTGTGTGTGTGTTTTTGGACCAAAAAGTGTGGTTTTACCATACTTTTGCACCATTACACACACTACTACACCTTAATCCGAGATTGGGAGGCTTGGAGAGTTGTTTTGTGTGATCTTGGACTGGTTTTGATCACTAAAAGAGGGCTGGACCTTTTGTTCTCCAAGGGATCTTCAAGGGTGAGAACATCACTTTAGTTTCCCCATTCTTGCAACTAGTTTCTACCCCTCTTGCTTTGTGATTTAAGCTTTGTGCATAACATAAAAAAATCTTGTTTTTACTTGCTCAAGAACATTCTTTAAGGTCACTTTTTGGTTTAAGTGAAAACTCACCTCCTAGGCCTTGTTTTGGTCCTTTTGTCTTTTCTTTTGGAGCATTGGCTAACTTCAGTGTTTTTGGTCTTCTCACCACTGAAAACCAGTGGGTTTTCAGTGGGGAGGGAGGTGTTTTTGAAGTTTCAAATAGGGGAGGGACACCCCTCTCCCCCTTGACCTTTGCTTGGCTTTGTATTTGGCCTAAAGAGTAGCATGTATGCATACTTGCATTTAGCTTCATTTCAGAATTTTTTTGAGTGTTTTGGAGCATGTTTAACCTCTGTTTTTGGTCGGATTTGTAGCCCTTAGTGGGTATCTTATACTTGCTTTGAAATGCTCTATTATGCTAGGAAGAATCCCTTGCATTTAGGTCATGTCCCTTGCATGTATTAGCCCCACTTCATGAAGATACTAGTATTATTTTGCCACATTTAAGGGCTATGAGCCACTGATTTTGCCACATATAGTGTGCTTGACATGGTTGTTTTGTATTCTAGGCTTGTAAGCCTCATGCATTTTAGTTCCTAGCATGTTCAACATTGATCATCCTCATGATTTGGCATCATTTGTGACCCTATTTCAGTCCATAAATCATGTGTGTATGTTTACATATGTGACCATTTTCATGCTTCAAGGGTGTCCCCTTTTATGTCTAGGAATTGGCATTGTGTATGCTTGTATGATTAATACATTTTGGGGCCGCCATATGTGGGTTTTGGATATCATTTTGCATGATAGAAGTCTGTTTTTGGTTGTTAGATGCATGCCATGTGTGGCCTTGATAATGGTAGCAAAGTACTCTCTTTGGTGCCCTCGGTTTTGGGCCTATTGCCTTGCATGCTTGCATGAGTTTTGGTCATCATTTTGGGCATGTTTTGGCCACTGTTTTAGGGAGGTTTGAGGGCTGTCCCATTGTAGCTTAGTCTACCATTGCATGTTTAGTATATGTGTGTTGCATGCTTAGTCAACATAGTCTTGACATAAGACAATCCTATTGCCTTAGGTGTTCATGTTTGTGTCACACTTTGCATTGTGCATGCTTAGTATTGTATACTTCCCATGATGTGTTACATAGCATTTGGCATACCTTACACTTTCGTGTCATGTTGCATTGTTGATGCATGTTTGCATGGATTGCATTTCATTACTTGGTTTGGGGTGTCAAACCAAGTGTGGGAAATAAAGGGGTGTTTGTACCTCAAGTGACAAAACACACCTTAATTCCCATGTCACTAGGGCCCTTGACTTTGGCATGATAGGGACTTAGTTATCATTGTTGCGTTGCATGCATTTTTACATCAAAATGCAACCTTGGTATCTTAGGCTATCATGCACCAAAGTGCACAATTGATAGCCCTAGAACCAAGAACCATGTTTCCTTGGGTCCCATTCATGATAGGAAGTATTGGCCATGCATAAATATGCTCAAAAATCCGATACCATGCACTGCTGCCTGCTGTTGCTATCAAACTGTCTTCTGCAGGAATTTTTGTGCCGACCGGCACTGTATTTCTGGCCGATAGATTATTTTGCAGCCGGTGGCCACCACAAGCAGCCGGTGGTAGTTTCCTCCAGCCGGTGGCACTCAGCAGCATGCAAGGAAGGTATTCTGGGGCTTTGGCAAATTTTGGAGAAGCAGGGCAGTAAAAACAGAGGTGGCAGTGGCACGGTGTAGGCTTTTCCGGGCAAGTCGCGACGAGCATGCACCATTCGCGCATCCCGAGGCAGGGCTGAGGCCCTCTTTCTTTTATTTACTTGATTTAATTTTAGTAATTAGAATTTTGTAATAATTTATTCATTTATTCTTTGGACTGTATTATTCTTTTGGTCCCTCCGAATGAGGGCGCACTTGTAATAAGTGTGTGTGAGTGGGTGTATGTCTTCCAACCCCCATTTCTTTCTCCCTTTTATTTACCCGCTTTCGATGGTAGATTAGGGCACATATAAAATTAGCATACCTTATGCAATGCATGCGTGCATTCATGCATTTGTTTACATGCATCGGGCTCGGCACATCATGCAAACTGCATCGTACTTTCAATTCCGAATTGAATACGTGGTAGTTGCTGCATTTCATGTGCCATGTTTAGGGTAGCCGAGCCTACTCTAGATTGCATCTATGTCTGTGTTGCATTAGCCACTTAACATGAACTAGGTCATGCATGTTTGCTAACTGGGTTATTGTTTTTTGGCACGGAGTACGATGTAAGTTTTACGCTTTAGCATACCACATGCGTGTGAATGTTGCCATGACAGTATATTTACCATGCGGCTAAATGCTTATGTGAGATAAACTGTTTGAATGCCTGTGGGTGGAGGTTGGACTGCTTGAGTTGGAACAATTCATTGAAATCCGTATTTTAGCCTACTTGCGAGTAGCAAAATCTAACACGTTTTTCGAGACAAAACGGATATGCAATGTTTATTTCCAAATTAGGCAATCTAGTCTATACTTTTGTGTTGTGCGCATCACATAGTAATTCTAGGTTAAATAACCAGAATAAGAACGCATAAAGTTTTCAAAAACAGATATCACGGTTAGTAGAGGCCGGTCTTCGGACCGGGCGAAAGGGGGTGCTCATAGCTGACCTTCCCCGATCGTACCCAAGCTCCCGAGCCAAGACCACTTTGGTGATGACGGACATGTGGCCTTCGGCACCGAGTCAGGGTTTCCTAAATTCCCCATTTTAAAATATTTAGGTGGCGACTCTGTAATCTGGCAAAGCAGTCCATGTTTGGCACTACTTTTCAAAATCTGTTTTTTCTTCAAAACGATTTGCCAGAGTTGGACTCTTTGGTTCAGATTAAGAACCGCAACAAACAAAAAGGGAGTCCGAACTGTAGCGAGGTCCCTCGCGGACGTGTTACACGCATCAAACCAAGTTCTAAATCAGGCCGAGGCTAGAGACAAAGGCAAGATGAAGGCAGATGCCGACCCTATCGAACAACTGCTGTGGGCAGTAGAGGCTTTGAAAGCCGGGGGAATAAGCAAGCAACAGATATCCGCAGTTATGTCAAAAGCTGTGGAGGATGCTTTCCCCGCTCCGCCTGAGGGCAATTCCAGTCAATCAGAGAATCGGGATAGGCCCCGTCATGCCAAAACAGTTCTTCCCTCTCCCAACCTTGCATCCGGAAAGGACCAGAAATCCAAGGCCACACCCGCCGATCCGTTCGCTAGTGCATCTAGCAAGAGTACTCAGGCTCCAAAGTACCTGCCCGAGGGCGCAGGGTCTTTCATGCTCTCTACATGCCATTATCCAAGGCACTTCAAATCCTTGCCGAAAGGGGACACCTTAAACCCCTGGAGCCTCGGCCTCTCCCGAAGAATCTCCCTGATACTCATGACCCTACTCAGTACTGTGCGTACCACCAGCAAACTGGCCATGCTACCGACAATTGTTTCCGCCTCCGGCACGAGGTGCAAGATTTGATTGACAACGAGGTTATCCTTCCCCCCACCTCAGCAAAGTCCGTCACCACTTAGTTGTTGGATTTTGAGGATACAGACGCTGCGAGTATGTAAGCAAAAAGGTGAACCGCCTGTGGGCAAGGCCTGGCACGTTTTTTGGATGTGGCGTTTGGCACGCATTTTTGAGCACCTGCCAACTCTAGTTTTGTAAATCCTGACTTGGGTGTCGAGTCAGTCTTTTATTTTGTTTTGAGTCTGTCTCATTGTCTTGAGTCAGTCCTTTTGCTTATAGGTCTGTCTTTTTGTAATGAGTCAGTCCTTCTTGTTTAATATACCTGGTGATTTCGGGGTTGTTGCCTCAAACACCGTTTTGTCTTGTAATTAGTCACTTTTGCTTTTTGAGCCTGTTTACTGCCGAGGAGTCGGTTATACCAGCAAATCTGAATGAAACAGCTGCAGCAATCATGTGCCGTATTTGTTGCTATTTAAGTCAGCCGTGCCAGAGGATGTGAATGGAACGACAGTGCATACCGCCTGCTCTCTTGTGCCTTGAACATAGTTGTAATGACCTAAGCTTTTCATAAAACCCCTTTTTCGAACACTGTGGTGATGAAAACGAAGAGGAAGTAATTCCTCGGGTTTTGTAAAATTTTGATCATTTTGAGAGAAAGAGAGGCCCGCTAAGCTTTTAATGAATGAAATCATGCTTGTCGGCGTGAGTACTGAGAAGGATCCTGGTTCGATCCAGACTGGTTCCACACTATCTTCAGCGCGAATGATTTGTCGCTTTCTTAAAAACTTTCAAAAATGAAATGTCTTGTGCAGTCTTGCGAAGACCGATGTAGAACCGCTCTTGAGATTGTGCAGCCCAGGATCACTCTCGGTCTCAAGTTTCAATCCATCTGTTTCAAACCTGGGATCCGTTCAAAACGTTCAGTACCATGAAATGCCTGTGTGGCCCATTTCGAGGCAGCCCTCGAGCAAGAGGTGTCAAAGTCAGATCAAGGAGATCAGATCCCACCAAGCAAAGCTCGAGAAGCAACCGTGATGGACTTTTCCTGGAAATCAATACAACAGTCGCTCTCCGGGATACGGAGAGGCTTCAGTCTCAAAACCATTTGGCATGGACAAAGCTACACTTTTACCCTTTGAGAGGCTCACTGGGCCGAAAACCCGGAAGGGCGGCCCAGGCAAAAGTTAGAGCAAAGAAAAAAGAAAAGAAAAAAAAGAAAAATACAAAAGAAGCAAAAAAGAAAAGAAAAGAACAAAGAATAGCAAAAGAAAAGAAAGAAAATAAAAGAAAAAGAATGCAAAAGAAAAACATAGCTCGCAAGGTCGAAAACCCGCATTGGGCACCTTGGCAAAAGTTAGAGCCTAAACAGTGAAGGTTAAAATACCCGAGTGTACCTTAATCGGAACTACGTAAGGCTTGATTCCCATGTTTGGGATACGTAGGCAACTTCATCTCGAAGTCCAGCCCCCAACGCTTCCATAGCGTCTCAGTCCATGCCATGGTTTTGATCATTTTTGGCCTCCTCCGAATCCAATGTCTCGATTGCAGCGACCTGGAACTTACGTGATTAACTTCCAAACCACTAACACCTTCCAGGTGACTGTGTCCATATATTGATTCAAGCCGTCTTCGCCTCCTCCGCGTCCGAGGGTCCGATCGTCATCAATAAGGACTGGCTTACAGAATGCCGCGGCATCATCCAAACAAGGGGCAACTTTCCGTTGCCATGCATTGCCATAAATTGCCCTAAGTTACCGTCCAAACCAAGGGCAACTTTCCGTTGCCTTATCCCCCTTTAAGCCAGGGGTAATTTTCCATTCCCTCCGATCCGAGGTTGCATATCTCGAGGGTAAGTTCTACGCTTGTTGAGCGTTGATTGTTTGCAAAAATAGTTTTTGAAAATTTTCACTGAGGTTGACTTATTTTCTCGAAAACTGTTTCATTTTCCAAAATTGGACCATGTTTGGACCCAAAAGGAAAACTTTCAGTGCTCACAGCCTGATTCACATGAGTTTCAAATCAAAAATCGAACAAGTGTGTTAATCCGACTCTCATTCTTGATCAAAACTGTTTTAGAAAACAAAAAAAAGGTCAAAATGACGAACTGGGGGCGCGATTGAGTCAGGTCTTCTGTCTTTCCCCTGCTAACATGCTTGCCAAGAGGGCCCCCTATTCACCAGAAGAGATAGCCGTGAGCTAACAGTGTTGGGCGTGAACCCACAACCTCTCGTTTACCTATCAACCACTCTGGGGAGGGATAAAAAATGAGAGAATAAAGAATAGAGAGGTGTAAGCGGAGAGAGAAGTGAGAAAAGGGTTTTGAGAGAAAAACTGAGCATAAGGGCCGAGTGATGTAAGTATCACAAATCAGAAAGGGTGGGAATAATACCCGGAGGAATTGGCTTCTCGAGATCTGAGGTCTTTTTGTAAACACGTCCGTGTGTCGTGTCTTTTGATTTGTCGGTCTTGATTTTGGCTTTGAGTCTTTTCCGAACATGTCTCGTTCTTTTAGGTTGTGTGCCTTTTGTTTCTCTGTTTGAGTCTGTCTCGCTGTGTTCTGTGGTAGGCTCGATACCCCGGTTGAAAAACCCTTCTTTACTTCAAAAAATCGTTGTGCTCAGAATGCTGTGCCACTCTCTACATCTATGCGAGGCAGGAGAAAGGGAAGAGAAAATTTGGGACATCCGAGTGTGTTTCAACTGCAACCGTATCAGTTTTGTGATCCGTCTTGTCAGATTGGGGCTATTAGTTCAGGGTTTGCTGTGTGCAGAATGAACCAAATGCTGTGTTATGGGCTATATGCAGGTCAATCCCCAGTAGAGTATGGGCTATATATCCAGTTTGAGCAGTGGTTTGTATGAGTTGTTTTACTGATTAATTGGTTGGCTATCTGATTACTACAGTACAATTGCTCAATTTTTAGACAACAGATCAATATCATTTGCATTTGAGGTGTAATGTGATGCAATGCAGTGCAAAGTATGAAATGCGCAGATATATGCAGATGTGTACAAATATAACACTTTTTCAGACAAAAAGTTTGTTTCATTTCATAATCTTTTTCAAGTACATAGTTTTGAAGAAGACAAAAACCTACTCACGGCAGTACAAGGTAATCTAACTACCAAAAGAGAAAAAATACAAAGAAAACAAGAAAAAAAAGCAGCGAAAAGTCTATAGCAGCATCGATGATCTTGCGCCTAAGGATCCGTCCTTGCCCTCTTCCTGGGCAGGAGCCCAGGAGTATCACTGGGAGCCTCACCGTCTGAGCCCGAGCTATCCCCGGTCTCCTCCTCCGACGCCCCCGCCTCCGCCTCTGTCTCCTCCTCGGACTCGTCGTCTGGAACTGGAGCCCGCGAGCTGCTCCCGACGTAAGTGCGTCCCCCTCTGGTACGGGGATATATCCTGCCATTTCGGGTAGAAACGGGAGGTCTAACTGGAACGCCACCCGCCGGAGGAAGTGGGAAGGGAGGCTGAAAAAACATGAAAGGTAAATGCATTAGTATGTATGAAACAATTTGACAGTGCAGAATGAAGTGTATGAGTACAGAGTATGCAAGCCGTGAGCAGTTGAAACAGTACAGAATGCAGTGTATGAGTATAGTACATGCATGCCATGAGCAGTTGAATCAGTGCAGAATGCAGTGTATGAGTACAGAGTATGCAAGCCGTGAGCAGTTGAAACAGTGCAGAATGCAGTGTATGAGTACAGTACATGCATGCCATGAGCATTTGAATCAATGCAGAATCCAATGTATGAGTGCAGTTTGTGAGCGCCGTGAGCAGTTGAATCAGTACAGGATGCAGTGTGTGAGTACAGTGTATGAAGTGCCGTGAGGGCTGGGTATCCAGTGTTGTATCGTGCATCAGATTATGCGAAGCAGTTTGTGTATGGTTTGAAGCTATGTCAGAGAGAACATACCGGAAGGCCGTAGAAGGCTAGGAAGTCGAAGGTCCGCTGCAGCATCCCCGTCATGGAGGCATTCATCTCCAGTAACTGCTGGGTGTATCCAGAAGACGCCTGTAAGGGAATCAGATGTATCAATATTCTGTGGAATATCAAATAAACTGAAATGAAATAACTGTACAGAAATGCAGTAACACATACCGGAGGCAAGTCAGGGACACCGACAAACTCGTGATCAGCCGGCGGAGGGGCGAAAGGGATCTGATAGGTCACCCTATCCGACCCCCGAAAAGTCAGTGAAGAAGGCAAAGCGGGCCAACTGGCCTCCCGTCCTCTCTGGACTCCACCCCTGCTGCGGACTCGAGCCCTCCTCGGCGCTCCTCCTCCTACTCCCGCTCCAGCCGCTGGCGCCGCTGGTCTCTCTCTCTCAGCTCGACGACCACCGCTCAGAGGCCGCATCAGGAAGGTCCGGACGTACTCCGAGTAATTGCCCTCACCTCTGAAGTCCTCTGCCTCCCAGCCGATGGTGTAGTCCGCCATCTGCTCGGCAGTGAAACGCTCGGTGTCCCTTATATGCTCAGGAGGGTGCACCGGGACTGTCTGCTCAGGTACGCCTAGGGTCTGATGCAAGAAGCGCTCGCCCAGGTACCAAGCCCGACAGACCGGGCCCTCTAGCAGAATCCGGTAACGCGAGGTCTCAACGGCACCGGCAAACCGATCTCGCATCATCGCTGGCAAAGGAGCCCAAGGCTGCCAGGTGATCTGAATTGAAATACAGTTTGTTACCTACTGATATTGCAAATACACAGTGGAAAAGCGAAGCTTAAATAAACTGCAAGTAAAACATACCTCGACAGGGGTGATGGTGTCGAAGTAGCGGCGGAAGAAGCTGAAAGTCTCCCGCGGCCTCCGGGCGCATCTCCCGTCAAAGCGGCGTGAGAAAGGGACAACCAATGGGGTCTCCGCCTCCGGAACGGGAGCGAGCCTAGGGAAGTAGGCATAAACCCACAACTGCAAGGTGAATACCAGAATATTTATCAGATAAAGCAGAATACAGAATAAAGCAGAAATAACAGAGCCGTGTGTTGTGTAGTGTGTCGTGCAGTGTGTGCCGTGTGTACAGTATACAGTAAGTGTAAAGCAGACTACAGTGTGTGCAGTTTGCAGAGTATGGAAAGTACAGAACATAAATGAAAAACGGAAAAGGAAAAGTACCTCCCAAGCACGCCAGTAGCCCCCGAGCAACTGTCCGCTGCCGCGGGAGGCTGAGCTCATGTATCCGTAGAGAGTGGCCAGAGCGGCGCCACCCCAGTCAAAATGCAAGATGTCCCGCACATCCACCAATGCGCTGAGAAGGCAGAGGGGCACTGTGTTCGCCCGGTCGGCAAAGATCGTCGTCCCAAACAGGAACATCAGAAAGCCGCGTGCATACCTCTCCGCGGCCTCTGGAGTCATCGGAGCTGCGTCAACAAGGAGGGGCTCGACCCGGAACTGCACCTCGAACCAGGAATACCGGACGAAGCCGGGACGCGCGAGAGGCGGTGCCGCCCCGAGTAAGTAGACCTGAGCTGCGGTCCACTCATCCATAGCAGTATCAAAGGGGATCGGATCACCCCTACCCCGATGCCGGTGAGCATCGAGAAATCGTAAGGGGTCATCGTCATGTCCCCTGCCGCCGAGAAATGAAACGAATCGGTGGTGTCCCACCATCTCTCTGCCAGAGCGGCCAGAAGAGGTCTGCACGTCGTGAGCTGGGAGAGTCCCCTGCAGAAGGAGCCAAAATCCGCCTGGTCTACGATGCGGCGGACTGCGTCGGGTAGCTCGGTATACCACTCGCGAGCAACAGTGTTCCTATACCCGCGGATGGTATGGGAGTCTTCCTGTTTTCAAACAAATAATTGCGAAGCAATATAAAATGTACAGTTTTTAAGAAATAGTAAATCAGTGCAAATTTGGCATGCGTGCAAGTTTCTGAGATTCAAACAGATACCGGATGCCGGTGTGCTTATAGTGAACTACAACGTGTGATGCGTCAGCGCGTTTGAGTGGTTCAGTGCAAAGGTGGCATACGTGCAAGTTTTTCAGATTCAAACAGATACCGGGTGCCGGTGTGCTTACATTGAACTACAACATTTGATGCGTCAGTGTGTTTGAGTGGCTCGGTGCAAATGTGGCATGCGTGCAAGATTTTCAGATTCAGACGGATATCGAGTGTCAGTGTTTGCAGTGAAATACGATGTGTGCCGTGGTTTGAGTGGTTCAAGGCTAGTGCAGTGTGTGTGCGTGTTGTTCTTAAACAGATATCAGTTGCAAGTTTGTTTGTGATCAACTACAATACACAATGCATCAGAGTATCAGAGCTAAAGCAATTAAAGAATCTAATCGGTTGTGGCAGTTGACAGTTAAAAGTTTCTACAGTGCAGGAAATTAAAGTAGAGAAAAGATGTTACCTCGGAAGCGCCGAAGGAAAGGTGAGAGGTAGGCTCGCGCAGCAGAAGCTCGGGATCCAACGCCATGTCGAAGCTCCTGAACTGGCGTAGTCCGTCAGGTGGTAGGACGTGAATCGCCGGCCGGTAGGTCGCCGGGTCGAAAGGGCGCTCGCTCAACGGGAGGAGCTCGACCTCGGGATCTATCTCGTGATTCGAGGGAGTCCTGCCGCGTGGAACGTCGTCGGCCATGTCAAGAATGATGGGAAAAATGGTCGAGGAATGAAAATAGGCTCGGAATGTGAAGGGTCAACAAAAAAGTCAACCCCGAGAGGGTCGGGAAAGGCCGGGAAGGTCGAAATGTGAAAAGGCACGGGTATCGAGAAGAGATCGAGGGGAACAAGTCCCAAAAAGGTGAAAATGGCAAAGGATGTGCCAAAATGAAATTTTGATCGGTCGAAAATGTGCGAAACGCGACGAACTTCGCGAATCGAACGACGAAAATGGCGCGAAAACACAAAGAAATGAGGGAATGAGGAGAAAAAGAGGCTCTAGAGAGAGAGGGAGATGGTTTTCGGCGCAAGGGAAGTGAAAGAATAGGGTTTAAAACCCTATTTTAAAAGACCCAAGGTGAAATGTCAAAACTGCCCCGAGTCAGCAACTTTTTGCCCGTCGGCAACATTTTGTGACGGCCGGCAGAATATTGTGCCGATCGAATTCTTTTGTAGCCGGTGGACAGCCGGTGGCCTCCTATCCCAGCCGGTGATGTTCCCACAGCCTTGTTTAGGCCATATGAGTGGTTTCTGGTCTTCATAGCTCAAGAAAGTGCAAAAAAGTGTATCTCCGACGCTCAACTGGCCTCCATTTTGACCTCGGACCGTGTCTTCTGTGCGTGGCACTCAAATTCATGCAATGATTGTATCCTTTTGTATCCTTTTGTCTTTCATAAGATTCAAAAGTTGCCCCGTGTGCGTTGCACGCCTTCATCGCACTACTTTGGTGCATTACATCGCGCCGTTATGCGCCTCACAGTGGCATTGTTATGCACCTTTAACACGTGTTGTAACACGCACTCCCTTTGCATTGTCATGCACCTCGATGCATACCGAGGCATACGTGTCTCGTTTGCATCGTCTTACATTTGCATTGGCATGCGTGTCTTACTTGTGTTGTGCATCGTTTTGCATCACGGTCTAGGAGACCTTAAATCCTCGGGAGGTGCAAGACCTTCGGTGCATTAAGGTGCACACCTCATTGCATTTGGCATGCATCGCATCGCACTATCTTGCGCATCGCACTATCTTGTGCATCATATCTCATTCGCGCTATCTTGCGCACTTCAATCGCGCTATTTTGCGCATCACACCGTCCTTTGCATCACGATCTAGGAGACCTTAAATCCTCGGGAGGTGCAAGACCTTCGGTGCATTAAGGTGCACACCTCATTGCATTTGGCATGCATCGCATCGCGCTATCTTGTGCATCGCGCTATCTTTTGCATGCATTTAATCGCGCTATCTTGCGCACTTCAATCGCGCTATTTTGCGCATCACATCGTCCTTTGCATCACGGTCTAAGAGACCTTAAATCCTCGGGAGGTGCAAGACCTTCGGTGCATTAAGGTGAACACCTCATTGCATTTGGCATGCATCGCATCGCGCTATCTTGCGCATCGCACTATCTTGTGCATCATATCTCATTCGCGCTATCTTGCGCACTTCAATCGCGCTATTTTGCGCATCACACCGTCCTTTGCATCACGGTCTAGGAGACCTTAAATCCTCGGGAGGTGCAAGACCTTCGGTGCATTAAGGTGCACACCTCATTGCATTTGGCATGCATCGCATCGCGCTATCTTGCGCATCGCACTATCTTGTGCATCATATCTCATTCACGCTATCTTGCGCACTTCAATCGCGCTATTTTGCGCATCACACCGTCCTTTGCATCACGGTCTAGGAGACCTTAAATCCTTGGGAGGTGCAAGACCTTCGGTGCATTAAGGTCCACACCTCATTGCATTTGGCATGCATCGCATCGCGCTATCTTGCGCATCGCACTATCTTGTGCATCATATCTCATTCGCGCTATCTTGCGCACTTCAATCGCGCTATTTTGCGCATCACACCGTCCTGTGCACGTACGGTCTAGGAGACCTTAAATCCTCGGGAGGTGCAAGACCTTCGGTGCATTAAGGTGCACACCTCATTGCATTTGGCATGCATCGCATCGCGCTATTTCGCGCACCTCACTGTCTTGTGCCCAAGACCGGTCTGGCGAAACCTTAAACACGCACGGTCTAGGAGACCTTAAATCCTCGGAAGGTGCAAGACCTTCGTGGCTTTGGCACACCCAATTCATGCATTGTCACGCATTCGCAAAGCCGCGCGTTGCCGCGCATTTCAAACTCATGCATTGTCATGCATCCAAAAGTTGCGCGTTGGCGCGCATTTCAAAAGAAACATCATGCATCATGTGCATTTCAAAAAAAAACAACATGCATTGTCATGCATACATTTTGCATCCCGGTCTAGGAGACCTTAAATCCTCTGAAGGTGCAATTCCTTCGGTGTTTGTCGTGCCCGAACGACTTTCGGTGGTCTGGTAAAGCCACCTGTCTGTGTTTGTGGTGAGTTCCTAGGAGACCAATGGGGACGGTGAAAACTAGAGTTTGAATGGCTTATGCCTAGAACGCAAAGGTTCAGGATTTCCGAGACTAAAGTCTGGTTTAAATACCCAGAGGGTGTACCCTCGGCTTGAAATCTGTATGGAAGCCCCATAGGTTGAGGCGGCGTGTCTACGCCTCAGTTCTGGATACTGAACCAACCTAGTGTATCGCCCTGTTGAGAGAATAGGGAAAACTGCAATCGCAGCCATTGCATCATACTGCATTGTCATGCATCATTGTGAATACTGCATATGTCATGCATTTCAAAAAATCAAAACAAAAAAAACAAAAAAAACATGCATATGTCATGCATTTCATTGTAATATAGTGCATATGTCGTGCATCCTCTGTAAATATCCATCCCATTGCATATTGTATATATTGCATTTTAGTTGTATGCATCTACCGCATCATCTTTCATCTATGGCTTGCACCTTTCCTTGTTGAGCTTGGTTTGGTATGTGCTTATACTTTTCATGTTGAAGCACAGTTCTGCATGTGTACGCGCCTATTCCTTGATGAACTTGGTTTGAGGGTGGCGGCACGTTTTCTGTGTTAGACATGGCTTGTACGTGTACATGCCTTTCCTAGGCAAAATACGGTTTTGGCTACAGGCCATATCCATTGTAGATATTACATTGTAGTGTAATTATTGCATCTAGCATTAGGATCATTATTCTTTCCTCAGCGGGTTGTCACCCCACTTATGTCATTCCACCCAATACTTGTTCTTGTGTCCGTCTACATCACTCATAGTTCAGACATCGTTCTATGGTAGACGGACTTGTTACTTCCATCAATCTATTTGACATATGTGTGGTTTCGAACCGCTCATGATTGGATCATGATTCGATTGCTCTGCATGTAGTTTGCATTGTTTCAATTACATTGCATTATCATTTGCATTGTTTATACTTAGTTTTGTATATAATGCATATCATTTTGCATTTGTCATTGCATTGTCATGCATATTGCTAACGATATTGTACCTGTTAAGTTTACTTTCTTTTCAGGCACGATATTGTATGTACGGTTCATTTGAGGCCGGTGCAACCGGACGAGCCGCACAGGTATTGTATCCTCCGTGTGAGACGTTTTGAGAATTGCATAATTCTCTTACATCCTTTCTGCATTGTAGTGTAGATTGGCATATGCTAGCTTACAACTGTTGCATGCATGCTTCATTACAGCTTTCTTTGCATGATCATAAGTTATGCTCAGCTTCTTGCATTGTCTTGCATTTTTGCCCCTGCCTTCGGGCGCATACCTTGTTTGTCTTGTATGTTTGTCCAAGTCTTCGGCCTTGTCAAAAATGGGTCGTCTTTGGGCTTTGACATTCACTCCCGTCATTGTTATGACTTTCGAGTTCTGTCAAACAGGGGCAACTGTAGACACCCCATTTTTGACCGTCCTCAAGACTTGGACGTCACCATTTGAACACTTGGTGAGTATCCATGTTTGTGTTTGTTTGGAGTTCCCGGAGTTCTCGGCTACGCGCCTTGCCTCAGGATTTCCGAAATCGACTATTTTGTGTCTGGTTTTGCACCAAACACTTGTGTTTTGCCTCAGAAGGGCAGAGAATGCCTTGTGAGACATCCCTACACACCACCGGCACTAGCTAGAGGCCACCGGCTGGTTTTTTCTTGCCATCGGCAATATATATTGCCGGTCGACACTATTTGTTGCCGGTCGGCACTATTTGTTGCCGGTCGGCACTCTTTTTTGGCAAAATGACATTTTTGCCCAGCCTACTACTATTCAGTTGCTTTTTGAGATATTTTAAGGTAGCTGTCTTGCATCTTCTTTCCCTCCATACACTTGTATGGAGGGATGAGCTTCTTGGTGACTTAACTTGTAAGTTTGGTTGCCTATAATAGAACCCTTCCTCCTCTTGGCTCAAGGGTTGGAGAGTTAGACATTTTTGGAGAGAAAAGACCTCAGAGAAGCTCTGGTTTTAGGGTTTGAGTTCTATATCTATCCTATCTCTCTTTTTCTCTCTTGTTTGTACACTAGGTGCTTTAGTCCACATTATTGCGCACAAGCACCTAGTGTTTCACCTTCCCTTGGCTATTGAGGTTCCAAGAGGTTGTTCTTAGAGTTTTTGGCTGGATTAGAGCTTGAGGAAGCAACAACATCATCTTTGGTGAAGAGGTCTACAAGGGTAAGACACTAGTCCTCTTTTTACCCCATTCTTGCACTCCATTTTTACCTATCTTTGAACTATTTTTGTGCTTGGTGTTTAATACAAAAAAGTTCTGTTTCTTAGTCCTCCTGATTGTTTGTTAAGAGTGTTTTGTGCTTTGGGGAAGTTTGGCCCCTTTTAGGCCTTGAAAGGCCTCATTTTTGTGCTATTTTGGTGAGATCCGGGATTTTGGTGTTTGGGTCTCTTCACCACTGAAATCTTGAGGGATTTCAGTGGTGAAGGTGATGCCTTGAAGTCCCAAGAAGGAGAGGGCCACCCTCTCTCCTTGTTGTCCTTGAAAAGGACAAGTTTTGGCCTCTTGAGGAAGCCTATGTTCAAGTGTGTGTTGAGCATGCCATGACTGTTTTTCATGCTTATTATACCATGATATAACATGATTTTAAGTTGGTTTTGGTCCCTTATGCATGCTTCGCATAGTTGCCATGTAATGCCTTGTGATCCCTTAACATGCCTTAGGTTGTTAGCCCCAGTTTGAGCATGCTTTAGGCTTAGATTCATGAAGGTCTTATGCTTATTTTGCTTTGTTCTAGGTCTTTCCATAGTCGTTGGGGTCGATTGTGGTATGTTTAGCATAGCTCCTTTGTATTTGCGGCCTGCCGGGCTTGTACGCCTCAAGTATGTGAATGTGTAGCTTGTGTTTCTTGCATCATTTCGGTGGTTTGGAACCACCTAACATGTAATTTCAGTCCCTTTGGCATGCTCATATGCTTGCCTAAGTCGCCTCTTTATTGCTTTGAAAGCATGTGTTGTATGCCTTTTGTTTCGACCATTATGCATGCCTTTGAATTTGAGACCCTTAGGTGCCATCTAAGTGGTCCTTTGGACTTAGTTTTATGTGTTAAAACTCTGTTTTTGGTCGCCTATTGCATGCCATGTATGGTTGTGTTAAGTGTAGTCCATTACCTCTTTGGCTTGCCTTGGATACTTGGCCCCCTTTTGCATGCATTTGCTTGTCTTGTTTAACATGATTTGGCATCGTTTTATAGCATGATTTTAGAGCTCATGTTGCATGCTAATTGTCCATGAAATTTCTTTTCAAGCGTGCTTGAATGTTGCTTGTTCAACGATTAAGGCTTGGGCTATAACATGTGTATGTGTGCATGTGTATTTAGCCTCCATTTTTGGGCATTTTGACTACTGATTTTGGGCCTATTTGGAGTGGCCTAAGTCAGGTTTAAGTCCATCCCATTGTTTGGTTTACATGTTTGTCTTGTAGGTGTGTTTGCATATTAACATCCTTACATTACATTGTCCATGTTGCATGCTAGCTAACATGGTTAGGATTGCATTACATCAATGCACATGTTTGGCCCCTTGAGATGAGCATGATAGAGGTTTGGCACCCTTTTATGTTTGTTTGGTTTGCATGCATTTGAAATAGAAATTGCACACTTGATTCTTTGGGCCATCATGCATGTAAATGCGTGATTGGTGGCCCGAGAATCGAGGCACATGCCCCTTTGAGTCACAAACATGATAAGGAGTGTGTTTGGTGCATACATTGCTTGAATAACATTGCCATGCAAGATCTTCCCCTCTGCTGCTGTGAGTTGCAGGTTCTGCAGACATTCAGTGCCGATCGGCAACATTTAGTGCCGACCGGCATTAAATTATCAGCCGATGAGTTCATTTTGTGCCGATGGCCACATATAGCAGCCGGTGGCTATTCTGCTTAGCCGATGGTGATCCCCCAGTGCCTTGAGAAGTAGTTCTGAGACTTTGGCAGTTTTCAGAAAGGCAGAGCAGGGAAAACAGAGGCAGTCTAGGCATGGCAGTGCAATTCCGAGCAAGACCCGAGCACGTGCTGCATTCGGCTCTCCTCCCGAGGCGGTTTACTATTTTCCTTAGTTTAGTTAGTTTGTCAACTAATTAGGCAATTTGTAATATTTAATTAGCTTGCGTAGTTAATTACTTGTATTATTCTTTCGGTCCCCTCCGAGCGAGGGCATATCTATAATAAGTGTGGGTGAGTGGTGTGTATGTCCTCCAACCCCCATTTCTTTCTCCCTTTTACTTACCTGCTTTTAATGGTTAGTATTAGGGCACGTTTATTTTAGCATACCTTATGCTATGCATGCGTGCATCCATGCATTTGTTAACATGCATTGGGCTCGGTACATCATACAAATTGCATTGTATTTTCAATTCCAAATTGACCATGTGGCTAAATGCTTAAATGCATTTGTTAAGTATTTATGCTTTAGCATATCGCATGCGTGTGAATGTTGACCATGTGGCTAAATGCTTATATGAGAGAAACTGTTTGAATGCCTGTGGGTGGAGGTTGGATTGCTTGAGTTGGAATAACTCATTGAAATCCGTATTTTAGCCTACTTGCGAGTAGCAATTTCAAATTGTTTTCCAAACAAACGGATATGCAATGTTTATTTTCAAATTAGGCAATCTAGTCTATACTTGTTTGCTGCGAGCATAACATAGTAATTCTAGGCTAATAATTGGAATAAGAGCATGTAATGTTTTCAAAATCGGATATCACGGTTAGTAGAGGCCGGTCTTCGGACCGGGCGAAAGGGGGTGCTCATAGCTGACCTTCCCCGATCGTACCCAAGCTCCCGAGCCAAGACAACTTTGGTGATGACGGACATGTTGCCTTTGGCACCGAGTCAGGGTTTCCTAAATTCCCCATTTTTAAATATTTAGGTGGCGACTCTGTATCTGGCAAAGCAGTCCATGTTTGGCACTACTTTTCAAAAAATCAGTTTTCTCAAACGATTTGCCAGAGTTGGACTCTTTGGTTCAGATTAAGAACCGCAACAAACAAAAAAGGGAGAGTCCGAACTGTAGCCCGAGGTCCCCCCGCGGATGTGCTACACCCCCCAAAATCACAACAACCCAAACGAAATGCCGGTCGACGCCCCACCTAAGGCGTAATTAACGTAATACATGGAGTGTTCAAACCTGAGCGGGTATGTGAGCTCAGAGGAATGGTCAAAAAGCCTGGGCACTTAAGGGAGGTACTAAGTGCACAACCTGCCATCAAAAAGGGGAGGACAGAGACCATGAACATCATATCTTTTTCAGACAGAGACTTGGCGAGGATATACTGCCCTCACATTAACGCGATGGTTGTCACTTTACACGTCAAGACTTACGACATCAAGCGAATTTTGATTGACCAAGGGAGCTCATGTGAGACAATATATTACGAAACCTTCAAACAACTGAAGATGGAGGACAAAGACTTGGCACCTGCAACATCTCCCCTAATCGGATTCAACTCAATACCAGAATGGCTAGTAGGCAAGATAATCGTCCCAGTCAAAGCAGGAATCATGACAAAACATGTGGAATTCTAGGTATTGAAAGTCCCTTCCACCTACAATTTAATATTGGAGAGGACATGGTTGCACGCCATGCGATCGGTAGCATCAACCTACCATCAAGTATTACGGTTCCCCAATGAAGCCAGAGTAATCAAAGAGGTTTATGGAGACCAAATTATGTCCAAGCAGTGCTTTGTCACAGTAAATGGAAACCGCGCTGCCAAAGGGTATGTACAGATGGTAGAGGAACATGAGAGCAATGAATTGTTTGCTGATGTTGGCAAAGCCGCTTGTAGACACCCCATTTTTGACCGTCCTCAAGACTTGGACGTCACCGTTGGAACACCCGGTGATTACCCATGATTGTGTTTGTTTTGAGTTCCCGGAGGTCCCGGCTGCGCGTCGTACCTCAGGACCTCTCAACCGGTTTGTTCTGTGCTTGGTTTTGCACCAAGACTTGTGTGTTTTCGCAATTGAGGGTAGGGGAAGGCTTTTCAGCCATCCCTGAATCCCACCGGCTGCCCCCACACTCCACCGGCACTCCCTTTTAGCCATCGGCACTGTTTTCTCAAAAACTTTGGCCGGTCGGCACTATATGTTGCCGACCGGCACTTTTTTGTGCCGGTGACTGTTTTGGCCGGCCGGTGTGCACCCTTTGAACCCCTGGGACGTGGTGCGTGCCAGCTGTGCCAGATGGAATGCACCATCCCATTCCCCCGTGCGAAGGTGTGGCAATTTTGCACCCTTTGCACCTTTGCCCTCCCTAAGCTTCTAGAAGCTTGACCCTTTGGCCAAAGCTTCTTGGAGAAGCTTGGCCAGCTGTCTTGGCTTCTCCAAGAAGCCAAGACCTCTTTGCCCCCCTCCTTGAACCTTTTGGTCTTGCTTAGCCATTAAGTCTTGGCTTTATTTTGCCTATATAAGCTCATTTCATCTCCCTTGAGCTAGGTTAGATTTTTTGAAGGCAAAAACCAGAGATATATCTCTATATCTCTGATATACATCCATATATATCTATATCTCCCTCTCTCTCATCCTTGTGTGTGTGATTTTAGGCCAAAAAGTGTGATTTTACCTTACTTTTGCACCATTACACACACCTTTACACCTTAGCTCGAGTTTGAGAGACTTGGGAGGTTGATTGCTGTGGTTTTGAGCTGATTTTGATCACTAGAGAGTGGCTGGAACCTTTGTTCTTCAAGGGATCTTCAAGGGTAAACACTTTACTTTAGATTCCCCATTCTTGCAACTAGTTTCTACCCCTCTTGTTTTGTGATTCAAGCTTTGTGCATAACATAAAAAAATCTTGTTTTTACTTGCTCAAGAACATTCATTAAGGTCACCTTTTGATTTGAGTGAAAACTCACCTTCTTAGGCTTTGCTTTGGCCATTTTAGCCCTCTTTTCTCAGGGCTTTGATTACTTGGTGATTTGGTCTTCTCACCACTGAAAATCAGTGGGTTTTCAGTGGTGAGGGAGGTGGTTTCAAGTCTCATATAGGGGAGAGACACCCCTCTCCCCCTTGTCCCTTGTTTGCCTTTGTTTTTGGCCTAAAGAATAGCATGTGTGCATGGTCGGTTTTGGCTTCATTTCAGAGTTGTTTTGAGTGTTTTGGAACATGTTTGATCTCTGTTTTAGGTTAGATTTATAGCCTTTAACATGTATCTCATGCTTGCTTTGTAGTGTCCCCTTATGCTTAAAAGCATGCCATGCATTTGAGCCATGTTCTTTGCATATTGTAGCTTGGTTCCATGAGGGTATTAGCATCATATTACCATGCATAAGGGCTGTGAGCCACTGATTTTGCCATGAATAGTGTGCTTAACATGTTTGTTTTGTACTTTAGGCTTGTAAGCCTTGTATGTTTTGGCTCCTAGCATACTTAACTTGTCTCGATCACATGATTTGGCATCATCTAGGGTCATTTTTCAGTCCATAAATCATGCTTGTATATTTGTATGTGTAGCCTATTTCATGCCATAAGGGTATGCTCTTGTATGTCTAGGAATGAGCATTGTGCATGTTTCCATGTTTGATGCATTTTTGGGGCTGTCATATATGGGGTTTGGGTGTCATTTCACATGCTAAAAGTCTGTTTTTGGTTGTTAGATGCATGCCATGAGTGGTTGTGTAAGTGGTGTCAAGTTACTCTCTTTGGTGCCTTAGACTTAGGTCCATTGGCTAGCATGCTTGTGTAGCATTTTAATCATGTTTTGAGGCACATTTTGCCACTGTTTTAGAGGAGTTTGAGGGCTGCCTCATTGTGTTTGGTCCACCATTGTATGCTTATTTCATGGTTGTTGCATGTTTAGTCAATGAAGCCTTGAGCGCATGCTAGTTCTATGCTTAATTGGTCCCTCTTTGCGTGACTTTTTTATGCCTTGCATATTCTAGCATCTTGGCTCCCATGGTCCATGATTGCACGTTTGCATGTTGGCATGTTTGCATAAGTTGCATTTCATCACTTGGTTTGGGGTGTCAAACCAAGTATGGAAAATGAGGGGTGTTCGTACTTCGAGTGACAAAGCACACCTCAATTTCCATGTCACTAAGGCCCTTGATATTGGCATGATAGGGACTTAGTTAGCATTTTTGTGTTGCATGCATTTTCATATCAAAATGCAACCTTGGTTCTTAGGGTTATCATGCATCAAGATGCACTATTGGTGGCCCAAGAACCAAGGGTCTTGCCTCCTTGAGTCCCCAAGCATGATAGGAGGCAATGGCCGTGCATACACATGCCTAAAAACCCATGCCATGCATTGCTGGTCTGCTGCTGCTGTCAAACTGTCCCCTGCAGGAACTTTCTGCCGACCGGCAGTATAATGTGCCGACCGGCACTATATTTTCAGCCGATAGCCACCACAAACAGCCGATGGCCAGTGCAAGCAGCCGATGAGCTCTCCCCCCAGCCGGTGGGGTATTTCAGATCATTTGGGAGGTATTCTGAAACCTTGGGAATTTTCGGAGAGGCAGGGCAGTGAAAACAGAACCAGCAGTGGCACGGTACGGGTTTTCCGGGCAAGTTGGATCGAACATGCATCATTCACGCATCCCGAGGCAGGGCTGAGGCCCCTTTCTCTTATGTTAGCATTTAATTTGATAATTAGAAATTTCTGTAATAATTAATTTATTCTGTATTTGGACTGTATTATTTTTGGACTGTATATTCTTTTGGTCCTTCCGGGTGAGGGCATATTTGTAATAAGGGTGTGTAAGTGTGTGTATGTCTTCCAACCCCCATTTCTTTCTCCCTTTTATTTACCTGCTTATGATGGTAGATTAGGGCATATTTAAAATTAGCATACCTTATGCAATGCATGCGTGCATCCATGCATTTGTTTACATACATCGGGCTCGGTACATCATACAAACTGCATCGTATTTTCAATTCCAAATTGAATACGTGATAGCTGTTGCATCTCATGTGCCATGTTTAGGATAGCCGAGCCTGCCTAGATTACATCTTTGCATGTGTTTCATTAGACATTTCAGTATGCTTAGGTCCATGCATGGATTTCTAATAAGCTTCTGTTTTGGCTTGGCGTACTAGGTGAGCTTTTATGCTTTAGCATACCGCATGTGTGTGAATGTTGCCATGATAGCATCCTTACCATGCGGCTAAGTGCTTACGTGAGATAAACTGTTTGAATGCCTGTGGGTGGAGGTTGGATTGCTTGAGTTGGAATAACTCGTTGAAATCTGTATTTTAGCCTACTTGCGAGTAGCAATTTCAAACTGTTTCCAAAACGAACGGATATGCAATGTTTATTTCCAACTTAGGCGATTTGGTCTATACTTGTTTGCTGCGCGCATAACATAGTAATTCTAGGCTAATAATTGGAATAAGAGAATGTAATGTTTTCAAAATCGGATATCACGGTTAGTAGAGGCCGGTCTTCGGACCGGGCGAGAGGGGGTGCTCATAGCTGACCTTCCCCAATCGTACCCAAGCTCCCGAGCCAAGTCACTTTGGTGATGACGGACACGTGGCCTTCGGCACCGAGTCAGGGTTTCCTAAGTTTCCCATTTTTAAAATATTTAGGTGGCGACTCTGTAATCTGGCAAAGCAGTCCATGTTTGGCACTACTTTTCAAAAAATATGTTTTTCTTCAAAACGATTTGCCGGATTTGGACTCTTTGGTTCAAGATTTAGAACTCACACAAAAAGGGAGTCCGAACTGTAGCGCGAGGTGGTCCCCCGCGGACGTGCTACAGTTTCTGGCGACTCCGCTGGGGAGTGTAGAGAGCTTGACTCGAACTCGTGACATCCTATTTTGACTACACTTATGTGTCTCTTTGCATTGCATTTCCATTGGTGCGCCTAGGACACCCTGTTGGCCATCTGCTATTCCTGAGCGGTTTGCTGGAGGCTTGTCTTGTCAAGGCATGACCATAAGTCTGACCGGTTGCGGGCTCTGCCAGTATGGGAACACAAACCCCGGTTTTACCGGGGCACCCTTTTTGACCATTCGACGTAGTGCATATTCGGATCCATAGTGACCATTCCAAACTAGGACAGGTTGCTTACCCGATATAGGTTGTTTGAAACCGCTGCGTACGTAGTGAAGCCCTAGCTCCTGACAAAATAGGACAGGGAAAACCTACCCCAATATAGGGGTGTTTTGGCTCTCATTTACCTGTTATGTGCTTCTAGAGTGTATCTCTGCAGGAAAGTACATGTCAGCTTGCAAGTTTGAGTATCCGGCCTGAGGGCACCAGTCACAGTATTTTGAGGAATCAGTATATCTGCGGGTATCAGATTCAGACTTGGGGGCAATAATTCAGAAACAGTGATCGAGTATTTGAGGAACAGTGTATCCAGTTCACTAGCAGTGTGTTATAACATCCAACCGTGTGTTGTATATTATTTTATGCTGTTATGCTGTCCGATTGTCTGTTTATTTATACGCTTTATTTATCTTTTTATTAGGCAGTTGAGGACAATTGCTACCGACCCGATAGACATCCCCCAAGCACCCTGGGTTAGAGGCCGTCGACTCCTTCGATCTGAGGATCTGATAGACGGACAACCAGTGTACTACTCGCTACCCCCGGTTACTAAACGGAGGTCAGTAAGGCAGAGGACATCAGTACAACAGTCAGTTCAGAGAGCTTTGTCCACCCCACCTGTGTACAGTAGGGATCGGGATTCTGTGTCACCGACGGAGGGAGAATATATACCGACAATTCAACCAGAGCAGGATAGTATGGCTAGCTTGGAAGAGATGGTGCGCCACCCCCAAGAGAGTATGAAAACGATGCAGCAGGATGCCGTCCGTCAGGCAGAATTCTCCAGGCAACAGGCTACAGTCGTGAGGGAACAGGCAGAGATAATTGCCAGACTAGAACAGCAAACCGGAGCATCTGCTTCGCATCAAGTCCCCCCCCACCAGGAGTTCCAAACCTCGGGGAGACAGCCAATGTTCAGAATGATACAGAACTTCCCACAGGACCACCCCCACCTCCAATCCTACCCCAAATTCAACCTCAGCTATCAAAAACACCCACCAACTTGCCGGACTCTCCCTTCGAGTTCGAGACTGATCCCACCGCACTAAAGCTGAGCAAGCTTGAAAAGCTGTTCAAGAGATCTCAGGGAGTCAAGACTATCCCCGACATTGAAGACGGATATTCCGACGCAGCTGTGACGCTGCCCGACAGATTCAAAATGCCTCATATTGATCGGTTTGATGGGTCTGGGGACCCCATGGTGCACTTGAGACTATTTTCGGATATCCTAAGGCCGATGGGCCTCAGTAGGCTTCAAAAGTTATCTTTATTCGGCCGAACTATGTCAGGTGTGGCGGCCATATGGTATGCCAAGTTGGAAGATGACGTCAAGAGAAATTGGGACGAAATGGCTGAGGCCTTCATCGCGCAATACTCGTACAATACACAGATTGAGATTACGACTCGTGATCTCGAGACGACTAGGCAAGAACCTAAGGAGAATTTTTCAGAATTTGTAACCAGATGGAGGGCCAAGGCTTCGATGATGACCTTGAGGCCTACAGACAAAGACCAAATTCGGATGATTGTGCGCAATCTTCAGCCGAAATTGATGCAAAAGATGATAGTACTCCCCTTTCCTACTTTTTCTGACCTACATGAAATGGGGGTGCAGATTGAGGATGCCTTGAAGCAAGGCTTGATCGATAACGACCGGGAGCAACCTCGACGAACTTTCAATCGCAGCAGCAATGCAGGCCCGAGTGGCGTTACGACTGCAAGAGCTCAGGAAGTGAGCATGGTCACCGCCAACCCCCCTCCAAGAAATACAGCGGCTTCACCATTCTCCGGTGCGTCCGGAAGCAACCCGCAAACAACCAAATACCCACCCAGAAACACCAGAACCTTCGCCCCACTTTATATGCCCCTATCCAAAGCTCTGGGGGTTTTGATCAAAAAAGGGCATCTGAAGCCTCTGGAGCCGTGGCCCCTACCAGAAAAACTCCCTCCTACCCATAACCCAGCCAAGTATTGTGCGTTTCACCAACAGCACGGTCACGACACCGACCAGTGCTATCGGTTACGCCATGAAATTCAAGATCTCATCGATAACGGGGTGATTTTGCCTCCTGAGAAGCCCAATGTTACTACAAATCCCCTCCCCACACATAACCAAGCTCCAGCACCCAAAAGACTCAATTTCATCCATACCGGGGACGTGTCCTACGACCCTAGTATCTATATCACACCTACCCACCTGCCTAAACCAGAGGTATTTCTTCCCAATTGCACTGACTTGTGCATGATGGACATCTCCATGACCCAACCCAAGCCAGCGGCGGTGACCACCAAGAACGGGAGAGAGGAGATTCTAAAGGAAAAACGGGTTGTTGAAACAGAGTCTGCAGGATCTGGAATCTGTGTTGAGAAAACGTATAGTCCGGGCGACTACATTGTGTCAATAGACCAGGATGTGCCGGTTGTGGAACTTCCAACAGGAGGAGAACAGTGTGTAATTCAAGGAGATAATCTAGGACAGGAAGCAGATGATGTAACCGCTGTGGGGAAAGACCTTGCCAATCTCCAGTTTTACAGTGACCAAGATCCAGAGGATATGGCAGTCGCATGGTTCGATTATGAGAATTCAGCAGAAGTTACCGGGTGGTTGGATGATCAACCTGATGTGATAGGAGAGTTGCAGTCAGAACAGGGCTCAACGGGGTCGAGAATATCAGTGACAGCCGGAAGGGTCGAAGAACAGAGAGCGTCGCCGGAGAGCGCCGGTGTTAAGAATTTCGCTCGAGATTGGAATATTTTGAGTACAGGGATTCTTGAGCAGTCAGTCATGTCGGAACAAGTAAGTTTTGAAGATTCCGAGAGAATCAGGAAGGCAAAGGCCCATGTGGGAGTTGAAACTGCTGTGTGCACAGGAACCAAGAATACTGCAGGTATGTGGATGGAAGGTGCTGCGAGCACAAGAACAATCATACCAGAGCCGGACAGATGTCTGCCGGCTGCTGATGGAATGTGGTGGGAAGATGAAGATTTATGCCTTGCCCATACAGACGAGGATTGGGGAAACAACCAACCCGATAACACTTGGTACCTTGGAGAGATAGATCACATGACACGGAGCAGGCGGTATTTCAAACCTCCACACTTAGATCAGCCAGAGGCTTCTGGGAAGGATAGAGAGGCTGAAAAGCAAAAAGAAAAGCAACTTGAAGAGGAGGCTGTGCTCAAACAGCTTAAAAATATACAAGCAGACATATCTATATGGGGACTGCTCATGGCATCACGCGTGCATAGAGAGGCCGTCTTATCAGCCATGGACAAAGCAAAACTTTCAATAGAAACCACGCCAGAGCAGCTGGTAGGATTGGTCTTTCCGGGGGGAGCCACTCCGATGCTGACATTTTCCGACAAGGAATTGCCACCCGAGGGGGCGGACCATAACAAGCCTCTCTACATCTCTGTGGAGTGTAGGGATAAATGGATACCGGTGGTACTTGTTGATACCGGGTCCGCCATCAACGTCTGCCCGGCAAGAACGGCATACGCGATTGGTTTGAAAACCGCAGATTTTGCACCAACAGCCCAGGTTATCCGGGCGTATGACAACACAAGTAGAGAAGTGATGGGAACCGTAAAAGTTCAGACAAAGGTCGGGTCGGGGCAGCATGAGATAGATTTCCATGTCTTAGAAGTGCCTGCGACTTTCAACTTGCTTTTGGGGCGGCCGTGGCTGCATCAGGTGAAGGCGGTATCATCTACTTTGCATCAAATGGTAAAATACCCCTATGGAAAGGGAGTAGCCATTGTCTTTGGAAACTCATCAATCCACCCACCGCCGGAGGTATCCACGCCTGTTCTAGAAATCGAGCATGGCATGGAAGATATGTTCATATCAGGGTTTACCTTAGCTGAGGCTCAGGTTGTACAAAACATCATGGCCGCTAACGAAGGGATCTATGTTAGTGCCCAAGCAGTGTATCTCATGAACAAGCTCCAATACATCCCCGGGATGGGATTAGGGAAGAGCGGCCGTAAGGGCATTGCAGCATTGGCCGAAGTGCCGCACAACCCTCATACCTTCGGCTTGGGTTATCTGCCCACTAAGAAAGATTGGGTGAGAAGAGGAAAAGAAATGGCTGGGAGAGCCAAAGCAAAACAAATGGGAAGACCTTTTGAGTTGACGCATCGGCCCATCCAGGGTACCCTAAACGGACGCTTCGTCCGGGAGGGGGAAGACTTTCCGTTCTGTGGTTTTCCGGAGCCGTGGTTGAACGCAGAGAAAAATCTTCTTTGACTTACAGATATCTGGGGATGATGTTGCTGAAGAGCAGACAGACCCAACAGTTGAGGCTGAGCATAGCAAAGAAGCGGAGTCTGTGGATACAGAGTTTGAAATGGGGGTAGCACTGGCATGTCTACTTTCAGATCCTTCGATCGACCAGTTGTGGTTGGGGGATAACTCCTCGGTGTCCATGATCGGAGATGAGACGGCTGCGGGCCTACAATCAGCTATTTTGGATGCATCCATCGCACCCTCCCTCACTTGGCAGTACGGGGAGGGATTCTTATCTAGCAGCACCGGGTCAGGTAGTGAGCCGGAATCTGATTCCACCGAGTCTTGTGAGTCGGAATCAGGTTCCAGCTCAACCGAGTCTGAGTCTGGTATCCCTGGGGGTGATAACCCGGATGCCACAGTCCTGTCCAGGTCGTCTTTTTCTTTCTCTTTTGAGTCTGTTGTAACAGAAGAATTGGACGGTTTGGAAGTGCATAATGAGAATGAGGTGACTGTGGTTTCCGAGTACTTTTCTGTGCCTTTGGTTTATTGTTTAAATCAGGACTTTCAAAATTTTGATAAAAACGACGAGGACGAAATTCCTTCGGTTTTGCAACGACTAATTGAACAAGAGCAGGAGAGGTTTGTTAAACCCTTAATGGATGAAATCATTACCGTGAACGTTGGTACTGAGAAGGACCCGCGGCTGGTCCAGATCGGGTCCACGTTGTCTTCGGAGGAACGCGAGCGCTTAGTCGCTTTATTAAAAGATTTCAAAGATGTTTTCGCGTGGTCCTACGAAGACATGCCTGGAATCGATCCTGAGATTGTACAGCACCGGATCCCTCTTGACCCCGAGGCCCGACCTGTCAAGCAGAAACTCAGGAGGATCCGCCCTGACTGGGCCATTAAGATCAAGGAAGAGGTCACCAAGCAGATTGATGCAGGCTTCCTGCTGGTATCCGAATACCCGACTTGGTTGGCCAACATTGTTCCAGTGCCGAAGAAGGATGGCAGAATCCGGGTATGTGTGGACTTCAGGGATTTGAACAGAGCTAGTCCGAAGGATGACTTTCCCTTACCACACATCGATGAGCTGGTAGATTTTACAGCAGGGCATGCTTTGCTTTCGTTCATGGATGGCTTTTCAGGCTATAATCAGATAGTAATGGCACCCGAAGACCGGGAGAAGACTGCTTTTACCACCCCGTGGGGTACATATTGCTACAGAATGATGCCATTTGGGCTAAAGAACGCTGGGGCTACGTATCAACGGGCTGCAACCACAATATTACATGACATGATCCATAAAGAGGTCGAGGTGTATGTGGACGACATGATTGTCAAGTCCAAAGAAAGAGAGGGCCACTACACCGCCTTGCAAAAGTTTTTCCAAAGGATCAGAGAATTTCGGCTGCGGTTGAATCCTCAGAAATGTATGTTTGGTGTTACAGCGGGAAAAATGCTGGGATTTTTGATTACACAAAGGGGCATCGAAGTCGACCCTTCTAAAATCAAGGCCATCTTAGAAATGCCACCACCAATGACTGAAAAGGAGGTGCGAGGCTTTCTGGGTAAAGTGCAATTCATAAGGCGGTTTATCTCAAAACTAACCTTAACTTGTGAACCACTTTTTGGTCTGTTGAAGAAAGGAAAGAAGTTCCATTGGGACGGACGATGCCAAGCTGCGTTTGAACAGATTAAAGAGTATCTACAGAATCCGCCCGTGTTGTCACCACCAAAGCCGGGGAAGCCGTTGATATTGTATCTATCAGTGACTGAAACTACAATGGGCTGTATGCTCGCGCAAGAGTCGGAAGATAAAGTGGAAAGGGCCATCTACTATCTGAGCAAAAAGATGCTGGATTACGAGACCCGCTACACTCCGCTAGAGAAGGCTTGTTTGGCCTTGGTATGGGCTACCCGGAAGCTGCGGCACTACCTGTTAGCCCACTCTGTAATGTTGGTTTCACGACTTGATCCCATCAAATATCTTTTCGAGAAACCAGCACTTACGGGTAGGCTAGCTCGTTGGCTGCTGTTGCTCTCCGAATTTGAGCTCAAGTATGTGACGCGCAAGTCCATAAAAGGGAGAGCAGTGGCAGAGTTCCTTGCCGACCACCCGGTTGAAGGGGATGAAGCGGTTGAGTACCTATTCCCAGATGAAGCTATTCTGCACATCGAAGATGAAACTTGGACGATGTACTTTGACGGGGCGTCAAATCAATACGGATATGGGATAGGGGTGTTGCTGATAGCGCCCGACGACTCCCGTATCCCTTTAGCATTTAAGCTCCGGTTCAAAGTCTCGAACAATGAGGCAGAGTATGAGGCTTGTATTGCCGGTTTAGAAGCTGCCCTAGAACTAGGGGCAAGGCGATTGGACGTCATTGGAGATTCGAACCTAGTAGTCTCTCAAGCGAAAGGAGACTGGAAAGTAAAAGAGGAAAAGATGATAATTTACCACCAGACCTTGGATTTGTTAATTCCTCGGTTCGAAAAGCTAAATTTCACTCACCTAGTGAGAGAGAACAACAGGTTTGCAGACTCGCTAGCAACTCTATCTTCTATGATAGACATCCCATCTGGAGTCCGGATGCGTCCAGTCATTATTGACCAGAAATTTGCACCCGCCTACGAGTCAATCTCCGCCATAGATGAAGTACAGGATAACAACCCTTGGTATTACGACATATGGAACTTCTTAGAGAAGGAGACGTACCCACCAGGGGCAAACGCCAAAGATAAGAGGGCCATCAGAAGAATGGCTGTTCAGTTTATCATCTGCGGGGGTAAATTGTACAAAAGAGGTCATCTGGGAATGCACAAGCTGTGTGTGGAAGCCGAAGAGTCGAAACGCCTGATGGAGGCTATCCATGGAGGAGAATGCGGGGCACACATGAACGGGGTAATGCTGGCACGTAAGATCCTCAGACAAGGCTACTACTGGTCTACCATGGAGGAAGATTGTATCGGCTTTGTTCGGCGATGCCACAAGTGCCAGATTCACGCGAACCGGATGAACATCCCGCCGTCAAAACTGTACAACATGACGTCGCCATGGCCATTTTCAGTTTGGGGAATTGACGTGATTGGAGCTGTTACTCCGAAGGGGTCGAATGGGCATGAGTATATCTTAGTAGCAATAGATTACTTTACAAAGTGGGTCGAGGCCCAATCTTATGCCGTGTTGAAGGCTTCGCAAGTCGCAAAGTTTATCAGAAACAACATTATCTGCCGTTATGGAGTCCCGAACGAGATCATTTCAGATAATGGTTCCCACTTCAAGAAAGAGGTGATTGATTTGCTGGAGAAGTATAATGTGGCTTTTCATAAGTCATCCACGTATCGGCCGCAGACCAACGGAGCAGTTGAGGCCGCCAACAAAAACATCAAACACATACTGCAGAAGATGGTGGAAACCTATCGGGACTGGCCAGACAAGTTGCCATTCGCTCTGTGGGGCTACCGGACTTCAATTAGAACCTCGACTGGAGCAACCCCTTATTCGCTGGTCTATGGGATGGAAGCCGTTCTACCGATTGAGATTGAAGTTCCGTCATTGCGAGTGCTAGCTGAGTGTCAGATAGCTGAGGCAGATTGGCAGCAGAGTAGATTCGAGGAACTCATGCTCTTTGATGAAAGAAGGCTGAAAGCGCTGTACCATGTCCAAGGTTATCAATGCAGAATCGCCCGGGCTTTTAATAAGAAAGTTAAGTCCAGAAATTTGAAGGAAGGAGATTTGGTGCTCAAAGACAACCGAGCTCCCATCCATGACCCAAGGGGCAAGTTCAGACCCAATTGGACTGGTCCCTATATCATCAAGTCTATATGGTCAGGCGGAGCTGTGGTTCTGATGGATCTAGATGGCCTAGAGTTCTCCCAACCGATCAACATGGACAAGTTGAAGAAATATTATCCCTGAGAGGCTCGCTAGGCCGAAAACCCGAAAGGGCGACCTAGGCAAAATTCAGAGCACAAAAAAAAAAGAAAATATAAAAACTGAGCTCGCAAGGTTGAAAACCCGCAAACGGCGGCCTTGGCAAAAGTTAGAGCGCAAAAGGAGAGTGAAAATACTCGAGTGAACCCAAGCCTGAACTACGTAAGGCTTGATTCCCATCCATGGGATACGTAGGCAGCTTCATCCTGAAGTTCAGCCATAAACATTTTCCCCGATCAGCTTTGTCCGTTTGATCATCTTGGTCATCTTTGTCCATCAGCATTCATCGCAATCTCCGGTACAGTGCTATTCAGACTAGGGGCAACTTTCCGTTGCCATGCAGTGCCGCGGCACTATTCAAACAAGGGGTAACTTTCCAGTTGATAGGATCCCGGGTTGTGTATCTCAGTGACAAATTTCAGGCGTGTCCAGTTCCGATCCATATCGAAAATGGTTTTGAAAAGTTTTGATAAAAGATGACTTTGTTCAAATAAATCTTTTTACAACTAAGACCATTTCTGGGCCAAAACGGAAACTTTTCAGTACCACAACCTTCAATTTCATTGATTTCAAATAGAGTTCTCTTGCTCTTGCATACAATCGAAGTTGCTTTTTATTACATTCATAAAGAAAACTTGAAAGTACTAATAAAGCAATAAATCCGGGGCATGGTCAAGTCAAATGTCCCTGCGCCCCCTCCCAGAGCTGGTCGAAGCCTCTGATGCCAAAGTGGGCCCCTCCTGTGCCTCTTTATTAAGCCAATCCAAGCACTCATCAGACAAAGTGCAACTGAAACTGGGAGCGGGGGCCAGGAGCTCTCTCGTCCTCCATGCTGTGGCATACCGGGCCAGCTGTGCGCCTCGAATCGGGAATGTAACCGGATACTCTATCCCTTCTGGCGGACAAGTCTGATTATGACCAAACTGGCGCAGAATACGGAATGGAAAGTAGAAGACGCAGTGAGTCAAACCAATCAATTGGATCCTGGGTTGACGGGTCATGCTGTAACTCATCATTGGGAAATTGAGCCAGGGGCACCGCCAAGCAATGCGATCTGCGGACAAACTGCACATCCATTCAAACCACCAACCGTCATCAAGGGCGTCAACTAGGCGCTGTCTGAAGAAGTAGCCACGAGCTGAATACGTTGGGCAAGAATCTACGACCTTCAATTTATCCATCAACCACACCTGGGGAGGGATGAAAAATGAGAGAATAAAGAATAGAGAGAAGTACGATGAGAGAAAAAGTGAGAAAAGGGTTTTTGTGAGAAAAACCGAGCCTGAGGGCCGAGTGATGTAAGCAAACATAAAATGTGAGACGGGATGGGAAACATTACCTGCAGTAATAGTGGACTCCCTGCTAATCTGATCGTCTCTCGACGATAAAAGGCGTCTAAGCCCAGCAACGTCTCAGCCAGAATCATGGCAATGCAACTTTTGCCCTCCTTCAAGCCTTGGGCAACCTCAATCAACCGGATACTAGATCCTCCGGAACTTGAGACAAACAGAAAATGAGACAACATGCACAAACAAAGGGCGTGTCGCCGGAAGCCTTGCCAGTAACGGTCACCGCGGTCGCCAGTCTCAGAAAAACGGCAAACCAAGCTCGGAACATCCAATGTCCCATCACAAATAAGAGAACGAGCGTCGGGTATCGAGAGCCCACACATTCGCCCTAAGGCTTGGGCGTGGCCAAAGTGAAGTTGGGGCAGAATCTCTTCATCACGCTCAGATTCCATCAAAGCTTGGAAATCTTCAAACGTAGGACACACCTCTTGCCCGCTAAAGCTAAAGACATGTGTCACCGGATTCCAAAACCTTGCCGCGGCATGGAGGAATGGAAAATGCAGCGGGGTACGGCGCAAAGTGAATAGTGCGTTCATGCCGAAAGCCCGAAAATTCAGCTTTTCCGAGCCATCCAAGTTGTTAATCCAAGTTGCAAGATTTTGGGCAAGAAACTCTTCCATTTGGAGCAAATCAGTGTGGAAATGAAGGAAACCCCGAAGTTGAGACTCTTTTGAAGAGGATAGGGTTGAGTGGAGGACACATGTCAACATTCTGCTGATGCAGGCAGTCTACAGCCGACCGGCAATAAATAGTGCCGACCGGCCATACTTTTGTGCCGACCGGCCAAGTTTTGTGCCGATGGAAATTCCTCGAGGCCGGTGGACTTTCTGTCGGGCCGATGGCTCTCCCCTGTGTTTTCTAAACTGTTTATGCTGAATATTGGGGAATTCCACCACTTCCAGCACTCTCCGGTGATTTGATTCCCGCCGAGTCGCGCGTATTTGTTTATCGAGTTGTTATTTTGCTTATCGAGTTGTATGTCACTCTCTTTAAGTCTTCGCTTTGTCTATCAAGTTGTATTTGCACTCGGCCAGTCTGTCGAGTCTTCATTTTGCTTATCGAGTTGTAAGTCGGTTCACTACCTGATTATTACGATGCGATGCTTTGTTTTCAAAAAACAGTTTCAATTTCATTCGCGTTGTTATGTGATGCCTTGTGATGCCTTGTGATGCGATGCACACAAGTGCAACACCTTTTCAAGTGAATAGCTGTTTCATTTCCATCATGTGTTTTTGTAAAAACCCGCAATTTCAACAGAATATAAAACCCGCCTGAGGCGGTGCAATGTGCTTAAACTCCTAAAAAAAAAAAAGGAAAGTAAAGCAAGAAATAGCAGGGTAGCAGAGTCCTGGATTGAATACCAGGAACCTCCCCTTTGTAGTCAGAATACCTCCCGCGCCCGTGCCTGGTTTGGCTGTGCGGTCTGACACCTTCGTCATCCAAGAATGGTGCGGGAAAGTGCACTTCTGGAATGGTAATGGATCTTCGAGTTGATTTCAAGCCGTGACTTCTATGAGCGATGCTCGGAACGCGCGAAGGATGTCCCTTCTCGTATCTTTTTATGTATGGTAAATTTCAAAAGAAATTGTTTCAATTATACTGTGTTGCAATACGTTCCATTTCAACATCATGCTTCACCATGTTCACTTTCAAGTTCCTTTTTATATACACATTGCATTGTATGCGTGCTTTGCTTTACTTACATGTGTTCAAGTTCCTTTTGATATACACACATTGCATTGTATGCGTGTTTTGCTTTACTTACATGTGTTCAAGTTCCTTTTTATATACACATTGCATTGTATGCGTGCTTTGCTTTACTTACATGTGTTCAAGTTCCTTTTTATATACACATTGCATTGTATGCGTGCTTTGCTTTACTTACATGTGTTCAAGTTCCTTTTTTTATATATACACATTGCATTGTATGCGTGCTTTGCTTTACTTACATGTGTTCAAGTTCCTTTTTCTATACACATTGCATTGTATGCGTGCTTTGCTTTACTTATATGTGTTCAAGTTCCTACTATACACATTGCATTGTATGCGTGCTCTGCTTTACTCACATGTGTTCAATTACAACTGCCTATACACGTTGCATCTGCCACACGCCTCCAATCGTGTAATTTGCATGTTGTTAACAATACCATACCTGTTAAATTTGTTTTCTTTTCAGGCACGATATTGTATGTACGGTTCATTCGAGGCCGGTGAAACCGGACGAGCCGCGCAGGTATTATATCCTCCGCGTGAGACGTTTTGAGAATTGCATAATTCTCTTACATCCTTTCTGCATTGTAGTGTAGATTGGCATATTCTGGCTTATAACTGTTGCATGTGTGCTTCATTACAGCTTCCTTTGCATGATCATAAGTTATGCCCGGCTTCTTGCATTTTCAGTTGCATTTTGCCCCTGCCTTCGGGCGCATACCTTGTTTTGTCTTGCATGTTTGTCCAAGTCTTCGGCCTTGTCAAAAATGGGTCGTCTCTGGGCTTTGACATTCACTCCCGTCATTCTTATGACTTCCGAGTTCTGTCAAAGAGGGGCAACTGTAGACACCCCATTTTTGACCGTCCTCAAGACTTGGACGTCACCGTTGGAACACCCGGTGATTACCCATGATTGTGTTTGTTTTGAGTTCCCGGAGGTCCCAGCTGCGCGTCGTACCTCAGGACCTCTCAACCGGTTTGTTCTGTGCTTGGTTTTGCACCAAGACTTGTGTGTTTTCGCAATTGAGGGTAGGGGAAGGCTTTTCAGCCATCCCTGAATCCCACCGGCTGCCCCCACACTCCACCGGCACTCCCTTTTAGCCATCGGCACTGTTTTCTCAAAAACTTTGGCCGGTCGGCACTATATGTTGCCGACCGGCACTTTTTTGTGCCGGTGACTGTTTTGGCCGGCCGGTGTGCACCCTTTGAACCCCTGGGACGTGGTGCGTGCCAGCTGTGCCAGATGGAATGCACCATCCCATTCCCCCGTGCGAAGGTGTGGCAATTTTGCACCCTTTGCACCTTTGCCCTCCCTAAGCTTCTAGAAGCTTGACCCTTTGGCCAAAGCTTCTTGGAGAAGCTTGGCCAGCTGTCTTGGCTTCTCCAAGAAGCCAAGACCCCTTTGCCCCCCTCCTTGAACCTTTTGGTCTTGCTTAGCCATTAAGTCTTGGCTTTATTTTGCCTATATAAGCTCATTTCATCTCCCTTGAGCTAGGTTAGATTTTTTGAAGGCAAAAACCAGAGATATATCTCTATATCTCTGATATACATCCATATATATCTATATCTCCCTCTCTCTCATCCTTGTGTGTGTGATTTTAGGCCAAAAAGTGTGATTTTACCTTACTTTTGCACCATTACACACACCTTTACACCTTAGCTCGAGTTTGAGAGACTTGGGAGGTTGATTGCTGTGGTTTTGAGCTGATTTTGATCACTAGAGAGTGGCTGGAACCTTTGTTCTTCAAGGGATCTTCAAGGGTAAACACTTTACTTTAGATTCCCCATTCTTGCAACTAGTTTCTACCCCTCTTGTTTTGTGATTCAAGCTTTGTGCATAACATAAAAAAATCTTGTTTTTACTTGCTCAAGAACATTCATTAAGGTCACCTTTTGATTTGAGTGAAAACTCACCTTCTTAGGCTTTGCTTTGGCCATTTTAGCCCTCTTTTCTCAGGGCTTTGATTACTTGGTGATTTGGTCTTCTCACCACTGAAAATCAGTGGGTTTTCAGTGGTGAGGGAGGTGGTTTCAAGTCTCATATAGGGGAGAGACACCCCTCTCCCCCTTGTCCCTTGTTTGCCTTTGTTTTTGGCCTAAAGAATAGCATGTGTGCATGGTCGGTTTTGGCTTCATTTCAGAGTTGTTTTGAGTGTTTTGGAACATGTTTGATCTCTGTTTTAGGTTAGATTTATAGCCTTTAACATGTATCTCATGCTTGCTTTGTAGTGTCCCCTTATGCTTAAAAGCATGCCATGCATTTGAGCCATGTTCTTTGCATATTGTAGCTTGGTTCCATGAGGGTATTAGCATCATATTACCATGCATAAGGGCTGTGAGCCACTAATTTTGCCATGAATAGTGTGCTTAACATGTTTGTTTTGTACTTTAGGCTTGTAAGCCTTGTATGTTTTGGCTCCTAGCATGCTTAACTTGTCTCGATCACATGATTTGGCATCATCTAGGGTCATTTTTCAGTCCATAAATCATGCTTGTATATTTGTATGTGTAGCCTATTTCATGCCATAAGGGTATGCTCTTGTATGTCTAGGAATGAGCATTGTGCATGTTTCCATGTTTGATGCATTTTTGGGGCTGTCATATATGGGGTTTGGGTGTCATTTCACATGCTAAAAGTCTGTTTTTGGTTGTTAGATGCATGCCATGAGTGGTTATGTAAGTGGTGTCAAGTTACTCTCTTTGGTGCCTTAGACTTAGGTCCATTGGCTAGCATGCTTGTGTAGCATTTTAATCATGTTTTGAGGCACATTTTGCCACTGTTTTAGAGGAGTTTGAGGGCTGCCTCATTGTGTTTGGTCCACCATTGTATGCTTATTTCATGGTTGTTGCATGTTTAGTCAATGAAGCCTTGAGCGCATGCTAGTTCTATGCTTAATTGGTCCCTCTTTGCGTGACTTTTTTATGCCTTGCATATTCTAGCATCTTGGCTCCCATGGTCCATGATTGCACGTTTGCATGTTGGCATGTTTGCATGTTTGCATAAGTTGCATTTCATCACTTGGTTTGGGGTGTCAAACCAAGTATGGAAAATGAGGGGTGTTCGTACTTCGAGTGACAAAGCACACCTCAATTTCCATGTCACTAAGGCCCTTGATATTGGCATGATAGGGACTTAGTTAGCATTTTTGTGTTGCATGCATTTTCATATCAAAATGCAACTTTGGTTCTTAGGGTTATCATGCATCAAGATGCACTATTGGTGGCCCAAGAACCAAGGGTCTTGCCTCCTTGAGTCCCCAAGCATGATAGGAGGCAATGGCCGTGCATACACATGCCTAAAAACCCATGCCATGCATTGCTGGTCTGCTGCTGCTGTCAAACTGTCCCCTGCAGGAACTTTCTGCCGACCGGCAGTATAATGTGCCGACCGGCACTATATTTTCAGCCGATAGCCACCACAAACAGCCGATGGCCAGTGCAAGCAGCCGATGAGCTCTCCCCCCAGCCGGTGGGGTATTTCAGATCATTTGGGAGGTATTCTGAAACCTTGGGAATTTTCGGAGAGGCAGGGCAGTGAAAACAGAACCAGCAGTGGCACGGTACGGGTTTTCCGGGCAAGTTGGATCGAACATGCATCATTCACGCATCCCGAGGCAGGGCTGAGGCCCCTTTCTCTTATGTTAGCATTTAATTTGATAATTAGAAATTTCTGTAATAATTAATTTATTCTGTATTTGGACTGTATTATTTTTGGACTGTATATTCTTTTGGTCCTTCCGGGTGAGGGCATATTTGTAATAAGGGTGTGTAAGTGTGTGTATGTCTTCCAACCCCCATTTCTTTCTCCCTTTTATTTACCTGCTTATGATGGTAGATTAGGGCATATTTAAAATTAGCATACCTTATGCAATGCATGCGTGCATCCATGCATTTGTTTACATACATCGGGCTCGGTACATCATACAAACTGCATCGTATTTTCAATTCCAAATTGAATACGTGATAGCTGTTGCATCTCATGTGCCATGTTTAGGATAGCCGAGCCTGCCTAGATTACATCTTTGCATGTGTTTCATTAGACATTTCAGTATGCTTAGGTCCATGCATGGATTTCTAATAAGCTTCTGTTTTGGCTTGGAGTACTAGGTGAGCTTTTATGCTTTAGCATACCGCATGTGTGTGAATGTTGCCATGATAGCATCCTTACCATGCGGCTAAGTGCTTACGTGAGATAAACTGTTTGAATGCCTGTGGGTGGAGGTTGGATTGCTTGAGTTGGAATAACTCGTTGAAATCTGTATTTTAGCCTACTTGCGAGTAGCAATTTCAAACTGTTTCCAAAACGAACGGATATGCAATGTTTATTTCCAACTTAGGCGATTTGGTTTATACTTGTTTGCTGCGCGCATAACATAGTAATTCTAGGCTAATAATTGGAATAAGAGAATGTAATGTTTTCAAAATCGGATATCACGGTTAGTAGAGGCCGGTCTTCGGACCGGGCGAGAGGGGGTGCTCATAGCTGACCTTCCCCAATCGTACCCAAGCTCCCGAGCCAAGTCACTTTGGTGATGACGGACACGTGGCCTTCGGCACCGAGTCAGGGTTTCCTAAGTTTCCCATTTTTAAAATATTTAGGTGGCGACTCTGTAATCTGGCAAAGCAGTCCATGTTTGGCACTACTTTTCAAAAAATCTGTTTTTCTTCAAAACGATTTGCCGGATTTGGACTCTTTGGTTCAAGATTTAGAACTCACACAAAAAGGGAGTCCGAACTGTAGCGCGAGGTGGTCCCCCGCGGACGTGCTACACCGCTGAACAGAAGGTGGTGGAAGACTTGGTACAGGTAAAGATAGATGAAAAGAACCCAAAAAGGTTCTTTTTGCTCGGCTCATCTATGTCCAGCACCGAGAGAATAAAGGTCATGGAATTCCTAACCTCTAACATCGAAGTGTTCGCTTGGACACCGTATGACATGCCTGGCATTGACCCAAACTTCATCTGTCACTAATTAAATGTCCACCCAACTACCAGACCAATTATACAGCGCACTCGCAGATCAGCACTCCACCACGTCGAGATAATAGCGGAAGAAGTGGGAAACCTTCTAGAGGTAGGAGCTATCAGAGAAGTGCACTATCCCAAGTGGATATCCAATACAGTAGTAGTACCAAAGAAGAACGGAAAATGGCGTGTCTGCGTGGACTACAAAACAGTCAACAAGGCTTGCCCAAAGGACAGCTTTCCCTTTCCGCAGATAGACCAACTGGTAGACCTAATGGCAGGACGCAATCGACTTAGCTTTCTTGATGCGTACAAAGGTTACCATCAGATCGCAATGTATGAACCAGACCAGGAGGTCACATCCTTTACAACGCCAAGAGGACTGTATTGCTACAAGGTCATGCCCTTTGGCCTAAAAAATGCAGGGGCAACATTCCAGCGGATGGTCACCAAGATCTTTGAAACATTGTTAGGCAAAACAATAGAGGCATACATAGACGATATGGTGGTCAAAAGCAAGGATGGGAATGATCATCTCAGGGACCTAGGTGAGATGTTTTAGATCCAGAAGAAGAACAAGTTACGCCTTAATGCATCCAAGTGTGCGTTCGGCGTAGGATCTGGCAAATTCCTGAGCTTCCTGGTGACCAACCGAGGTATAGAGGCAGACCCCTCTCAGATTAAAGCAATTCAGGATCTAGAGAGGCCCAACTCAGTAAAAGAAGTGTAGCATCTCACTGGTATGGTAGCTGCGCTCAACTCATTCATAAGTCGGTCGTCAAACAGAAGTCGACCATTCTTCCAAGCATTAAAAGCCAAGTTTGAGTGGGATGAAGAATACGACCGTGCCCTAGAAATCTTGAAGGAATACATGTCTTCTCCACCATTGCTAGTAACCCCAATACCTGGAGAAGAGCTCTTTTTGTACCTGGCAGTTTCACAGCACGCAGTCAGCGCAGTATTGGTCAGAGCCGAAGGAATCCAACACCTGCCCATCTTTTATGTCAGCAAGACCTTGTTGGGCGCAGAAACTAGGTACTTACCATTGGAAAAACTAGCCTTAGCCTTGATGATGGCATCAAGGAAGTTATCGTATTACTTCCATGCCCACACAATAATCATCCTCATAGCCTTTCCATTAAAAGCTTTGTTTGAGAGGGCGAAATTTTCTGGGCGAATCTTGAAGTGGGCAGTGGAATTGGGAAAATTTGATATCAAGTTTCAACCTAGAACCACAATAAAAGCTCAAGCCTTGGCAGACTTTGTGGCAGAGTTCACACCAGGAAGTCATCATATCTGCCCAGTTGACTTGACTACCACAACCGAAAAGGGGATGGAAAGCGCCGCAAGAACTGTGCAACCCCCAAAACAAGATGCCCAGCCACATCCCAAGGCACACCGAGTTGAAGAATGGGAGGAAGAAGCAAACCATGCTGCACCAAGCCCCAAAGATTCATCAACAAACAACAACTTGGTATAGTCAGATAGTAAGGGGAAAACAGGAGGTGTGGACCTTGAAGAAGACACCAGCAACACTCATGACCCAAAGGCATCATCTGTTCCCTCCACTTGCTGGAAGCTGTTCGTTGGAGAGATGTGGAAGCTCTTCGTGGATGGAGTGTCCAACAGACACGGTGCAGGACTTGGCAAAGTCCTCATCTCACCAGATGGCCTAGTAATAGAACAAGCAGTCAACCTAGGCTTCCTAGCATCAAACAACGAGGCGGAGTATGAAGTGCTCTTAGCAGGCCTAAAATCAGCAATCTACATGAAGGAAATCGAGCTAATGGTTTACAGTGACTCCCAGCTAGTTGTAAACCAAATTTCAGGCGACTACGAGGCAAAGGATGATGGGATGGCTAAGTACCAAGAGTTAGTCAGAAAGGAGATCATGAAGTTCGAAGTAGTGCGGATAGAGCAGATTGGGCGAGAAGAAAACAGCAGAGCAAACGAACTAGCAGGCTTCGCTTCGATGGCAGATAAATCCATCCCACACCCATTGCTGATCGACTTCCTACCAAGACCAAGCATTGAAGAACCTGAAGTAGAAGAGGCATGTTGCGCCGAACTAGGCCCTTCATGGATGGATCCCATCATACTATTCTTAAAAGACGGCATTTTACCCGAAGAGAAGAAAAAGGCCAACAAAATAAGAGCAAAGTCACAGCGATTTTGGCTCTCTCCATCAATGACCTTGTACAAAAAATCCTTCACAGGACCTTACCTGAAATGTGTCCATCCTAGCAAGGTGGAGGCATTCTTGTTCGAGATACACAAAGGTGTATGCAGAAGCCACCAAAGGGGAAGATCATTGGCCTACAGAGCAATTTCGCTGGGATATTGGTGGCCTTACATGCAAGCAGATTCTGAGAAGTATGTCAAGAAGTGCGAGAAATGTCAGAAGTTCGCACACCAAATACATCAACCAGCCAGAGAACTTCAACCATTAACTAGCCCATGGCCCTTCTGTAGACACCCCATTTTTGACCGCCCTTAAGACTTGGGCACTACTGATGGTTTACTTGTTGGAGAAAGGTGTGTAGTGCACAGGTTCAGTTTCTTCGGCAAAGAGAGAGGCAAATCTCAACTTCATACCCCATTGTGGACCAAAATTATTTTTGATGGTTTTTATACCTTAAAGCCCTATCTTTCAAAACATTTTTGAAATAAAATTCCCACGATGTTCCGACGCTCGCATTTCGGTAAATGTTGCGCTTTTCGGTAAACCGAGCAAGGACAAAAGGGGAGATGAATGAAAGAGAGATGAAATCTTTGAAAAATCTTTCAAAACACCTTACTTAGGGGTTTGAAGTTGAAGAAAAGAGGAGAAGAGGGGAGAAAACTAGTTTGGGAGTGGTTCAGCATGAATCCGGGAAGGAGAAAAGTCTGCGCGGCTTCCCCGAAACGGGCGTAACTCTTTGTACAAGAGGAATTAAAATATGGGGCCACCACCATTGGAAACCTTACTTACGGGGCTTCATTTTTCACTCAAGAATCTCCTAAGTCCAAATCCGGGGGGAGGAGATATGGTTGGTTGAAGTCTGGTTGGACCGAATCTGCGCGGCTTTACGGAAACTGGCATAACTTTTTCTACAGAAGGAATTTTAATGCAAGGTTTGCGCCATTTGAAAGCTAACTTCCGGGGCTTCAATTTGGACTTTCACCGGCACTTTTTGACCTTATCGGCTACCTACCAGCCATCCATTTATCCGACCGGCACAAAAGATTGACGGCCGGCACAAAAGATTGCCGGCCGGCCAAAAGTGCCCAGAACTCAGATTTTTGACAGATATTTATCAATACACTGTGGAAGATATTTCCAATTGGGATATTTCGACCAAAAGCTCTTGTTTTGATATATTTAGAGCCATATATCTCATATTTGAGCGTTAGAACAAAAAAAGAAAAGTTTTGGAGCTTCTCACTCTAGATCTCTCTCTCTCTCTACTCTAAACCTCTCAAATCCTTGGCCATTTCTTCACCAATCCAAGCACCACCATCACCACTCCATTTCCAGCAGCAAGGGAAGGTTTTTCAGAGGCTAAGAAGCAACAAACTCAAGCCAAGAAGCAACCAAAGTGTAGTCTTCAAGGGTAAGTCACTATTTCCCCTTTTCTAGCACTTTCTTGCCTCATTTCTTAAGCCTATTTGCTTATTGTTTTGAGCTCCGACCTTAACTGAAAATAGGTCTATCTTGAGCTATTCTTCATGTTTGTTCAAGGGCTCAACCCTGTTTGAGCCCTCTATGATGCACTTGCTTCAATATCATCTTGTATGTCAATATTTTGCATGCTTTTTCTAGCCTATGAGTGATCTGTTTTTGAGCATAATGTAAACTGTGAGTGGGCCTATTTGGAGCCCCTCTTCAACATTGAAGAAGGGCTCAACCCTGTTTGGCCTCTCTATCATGCACTTGCTTCATAATCCCTCATATTTACCGTAAATTTGCATGACTTTTTTGGTCTACATGTAGCCTGTTTTTGAGCATGTAATGAACTGTGAGTAAGCTTATTTTGTGTCCCTCTACAACATTGTAGAAGGGATCAACCTTGTTGGGGGCCTCCATGTTGTGCTTGTCTTTATATCTCTCTTTGGCCCCCATTTTTGCATGCCTTTTAGGCCTATCTAGCTTCTGTTTTCGGCCATCATCAGTACTGAAAATATCCATATTTTGGCCTTCTTGTCATGTTTTATTAAGGGTCCAAGGCTGTTTGATGAATGTAAGGCATACTTCATGTTCTAGCCTTTGTTGGCTTCATTCTTGTATGACATTTTTAGCAAGTTTGCATACTGATTTGATGGTTGTCATAAACTGTAAATGTGCATATTTTTGGTCCCTCATCAATGTTCTAGTACTGTATTTTTCATTTTGAGCATTGCGTATACCATCTGCTTCATTGTTCCCCTCTTTTCCCCCATTTTTGCATGCTATTTTTGCCATACTTGTGATTGTTGTTTGGCCATGCTTTGTACTGGAAAAATGCTAGTTTAGGGACTGCCTAGCATCTGTCTTTACACTTCATGTCCATATTGTGCATGTTTGGCATAGCTGCAAGTCATTTCGGGTACTCAGCATAGCATTTCGGGCATCGGGTGTAATTTTGCTATAATTCGGGGGCTGTTTTTGCATCATTTTGGCTGCTGAAATTTGCATTTTCCATATGCCATATGCCACGTCTCATTTTGTATGCCATTTCATGCCTTTATGCCATTGCCTCAGTTTGCGTGCCCGCGTGCACGCATTTCGAGGCATCTCATTTTCATCTATTGGCCTCTTATATGAGTGTGGCTGAGGCTCACTCATGTTAGTATAAGTCCATTTTGCATTCTGTATGTCATTTTTGCCTCATTGCATTGTGTATGCCATCGCCTCGGTTTGCGTGCCCGTGTACACGCATTTCGAGACATCTCATTTTAGTCTCATCGCATCGTGTATGCCATCGCCTCGGTTTGCGTGCCCGTGTGCACGCATTTCGAGGTACCTCATTTAACATCATTGCATTCCGTATGCCATTGCCTCGGTTTGCGTGCCCGTGTGCATGCATTTCGAGGCACTTCACTTTTACCCGATGGCCTCCTATGTGAGTGTGGCAGAGGCCCACTTGTGTTGGTGTAAGTCCATGTTGCATTGTATATGCCATGTTTCAATGCGTTGTGCATATTATGTTGTTGCATTGCGTCATGCCTTGCATGCTTGTTCGCATAATCATATTGCATACTTAGCTCGCATGCTTAGGTTGCATTTGGTATGCATCCCTTGCCTCTTGATTGAGCATGATAGAGGTTGGGGCCCTTGATGTGTTTTGTGCTTGCATTGCATTTGATATCAAAGTTGCTAACTTGGCTTTTGGGCCATCATGCATTGAAATGCGTGATTGATGGCCCGGAGTTCGAGGGCCATGCTCCCTTGAGTCCATTGCATGATAGGGAATGTGGTTGGTGTATAAATAGCTTGAATTGCATTGCCATGACAGTTTTGCCCTCTGCTGCTGTGAGTTGCAGGTTCTGCAGGCATTTTGTGCCGACCGGCAGTGTTTAGTGCCGACCGGCATTCAATTATCAGCCGATGGATAAATTCTGTGCCGATGGCCACACATAGTAGCCGGTGACTATTTTGTTCAGCCGGTGGTGATCCCCAGTACCTAAGGAAGCAGTTCTGAGCCTTTGGCAGTTTTCAGAAGGGCAGAGCAGGGAAAACAGAGGCAATCCGTGCATGGCAGTGCGGTTCCGAGCCAGTCCCGAGCGCGTGCTACATTGGGCCCTCATCCCGAGGCGATTTACTGTTTAATTAGATTAATTAATTTATTTGGTTAATTTAGTTAATTTGTAATATTTTAATTAGCTTGCGTAGTTAATTAATTTGTATATTCTTTCGGTCCCTCCGAGCGAGGGCAAAGTTGTAATAAGTGTGTGTGAGTGGATGTATGTCTTCCAACCCCCATTTCTTTCTCCCTTTTATTTACCTGCTTACAATGGTAGATTAGGGCACGTTTATTTTAGCATACCTTATGCTATGCATGCGTGCATTCATGCATTTGTTTACATGCACCGGGCTCGGTACATCATACAAACTGCATTGCAATTTTCAATTCTAAATTGAATACGTGCTACTCGCGCATTTCACATGCCATGTTTAGGGTTAGCCGAGCCTACTCTAGATTACATTCTATGCCTGTGTTGCATTAGCCACTTAACATGAACTAGGTCATGCATGTTTGCTAACCGGGTTATTGTTTTTGGCACGGAGTACGATGTAAGTATTTATGCTTTAGCATATCGCATGCGTGTGAATGTTAACATGACAGCATGATTGCCATGTGGCTAAGTGCTTACGTGAGATAAACTGTTTGAATGCCTGTGGGTGGAGGTTGGATTGCTTAGTTGGGAAAACTCATTGAAATCCGTGTTTTAGCCTACTTGCGAGTAGCAAAGTCCAAAGCATTTTCAAAACGAACGGATATGCAATGTTTGTTTCCAAATTAGGCAATCTAGTCTATACTTGTTTGCTGTGCGCATAACATAGTAATTCTAGGCTAATAATTGGAATAAAAGCATGTAATGTTTTCAAAAACGGATATCACGGTTAGTAGAGGCCGGTCTTCGGACCGGGCGAAAGGGGGTGCTCATAGCTGACCTTCCCCGATCGTACCCAAGCTCCCGAGCCAAGACAACTTTGGTGATGACGGACACGTGGCCTTCGGCGTCGAGTCAGGGTTTCCTAAATTTCCCATTTTAAATATTTAGGTGGCGACTCTGTAATCTGGCAAAGCAGTCCATGTTTGGCACTACTTTTCAAAAAATCTGTTTTCTCAAACGATTTGCCGGATTTGGACTCTTTGGTTCAGATTTAGAACCGACACAAATCGAGTCCGAACTGTAGTGACCCCAATATGAACGGAACGGGACATAACCCTCCCGGGGCGTTCGAGGACGTCTACACCTTCACAATGTGGGGCTTGGACATAGTAGGACCACTTCCAACAGCACCCAACAACATAAAGTTCTTTCTTGCAGCAACAGACTACTTCACAAAGTGGGTGGAGGCAGAAGCACTAGCATCAATAAAGGAGAAAGATGTGAAGAAGTTCGTCTAGAAGAATATCATCACTCGGTTCGGCCTACCAAAAGCTATAATATCTGACAACGACACTCAGTTCGATGGCAAAATTTTTAGAGGCTTTTGTGAAAAGTACAAGATAGAATTCTACAATTCTACACCGGCATACCCCTAAGTAAATGGCCAAGCAGAAGCATCAAACAAAGTCATCTTGGATGGATTGAAGAAAAGGTTAGTGAAAGCAAAGGGCAAGTGGGCTGAGGAGCTTCCTCATGTTTTATGGGCTTATTGTACCACACCTTGGTGGTCTACTAGAGAAACACCTTTTTCCTTGGCCTATGGCATGGAAGCAGTAATCACACTGGAAGTCGGCCTCCCCACAATTAGAAGTGAAAATTTTGATCCAGACTTAAATAGAGAAGCCATAGCCTTGGAACTCGATCTCACGGAAGAAAGAAGAGAAAGAGCACTGGTTTACATTGCCTCATACCAACAAGAGTTATCCAGAAAATACAATAAGACAGTACATCCGAGGCAATTCAAGATTAGAGATTGGGTGCTACGCAAAGTGATAAGAAACACCTTGGTACCCGGAGATGGCAAGTTAGGACCTAACTGGAAAGGACCATACAAAGTGGTTGGATTAGCAGGAAAAGGGGCATACCACTTAGAGGATGGAGACAACAAGGCCATTCCCAGGCCATGGAACACTGCCAATCTCAAACTATTTTATTTTTAGCTTTTCTTTAAAGTACTTGTAATTTTTCATTTTTTCAATGAAATAAGTAGTTTCTTTTCAGTATAATAGTTTTTTACTATAAAAGTTGTTTTAGGGAGCTAGGGGCATTGAAAGCAGAGTTGGCCGGAATAACCAACTTTGAGCTCTCTTCAGCCATGATAAGGATCTGAGCTGAAGAGGTTGGTTGGAAAAACCAACACTTCTTCTAAGCTGAGGATAAGGATCCAGGCTGCAGGACGTTTGGCTGGAAAAACCAAACACTTCGCTCCACGTTGACTAGAATAACCAACTTTGAGATCTCTTCAGCCAAGATAAGGATATGAGCTGAAGAGGTTGGCTGGAAAAACCAACACTTCGCCTAAGCCGAGGATAAGGATCCAGGCTGCAGGACGTTTGGCTGGAAAAACCAAACACTTCACTCCACGTTGGCAGGAATAACCAACTTTGAGCTCTCTTCAGCCAAGATAAGGATCTGAACTGAAGAGGTTGGCTGGAAAAACCAACACTTCTCCTAAGCCGAGGATAGGGATCCAGGCTGCAGGACGTTTGGCAAGAATAACCAAACACTTCCCTCAAGGTTGGCAAGAATAACCAACTTTGAGCTCTCTTCAGCCAAGATAATTAAGGATCTGAGCTGAAGAGGTTGGCTAAAAAACCAATTTTAAGTACTCTTCAGCCGAGATAAGAATCTAGGCTGAAGAGGTTGGCTGGAACAACCAACTTTAAGTACTCCTCAACCGAGGTAAGAATCCAAGCTGAAGAGTGGTTGGCTAGAATGACCGAGCAGATTACAAGATTAAGACCGAGATAGGTATCTTGGCCACAAAATGTTATAGTTCATTCAGATTACAGTTGGAAAATAAATGCATGGAGTAAACCGAAAAAACAGTTGAAAAAAAGAAGATTTCATTCAAATCAAGGGTACAAAAGGTGGGGCCTCAGCCCGATTACAAACTCCATTGTTAAACAAAGAAAAGAAAAATCAAGAGAAAAGGTCATCCAAGTCGGCGTCCAAAACAACCCGGTCTTCACCCAGAGGTAGCTCGGTGGTAGCAAGCACCCCTTGGTTGAGCTCGGTCGAAGGCACCACGACAGTCGCAATAGGCGAAGGGGGGATGGAGACCACTGGAGTGGGAGAGGTAGACTGGTGACCGGGCTGGCCGTTGTCTCCAGTGGCAGGATCCTCGTCCTCTCCTTTAAGGGAGTGCCTGGCCAACCTAGTCAGAGTCTATAAAGTGAAAAAGAAAAAGTGTTAAGCACAGATCGTTGGACCGTTCTAAAAGAAATAAAGGCAAAATGAAAGTCCTAGCTTGGCTACGGGTGATACTTTCTGTTCTAAGCCCGGTTGGTGCGAAGGGCTTTAGCCCGATTGAAGCTTAGGGTGCAGCGTTCTTGGTTCAGTTTTGACGAAGTTAGAGAGCAGGTTTGGGCCCAAGGGATAGCCCGGTCATTGGATAAGGCTTTCTAGTTCGATAGTGCGCACACCTTACATAGTTCCTTAGTTTGGCTAAGTGAAACAGAAGGAAAGACCAATTGGAACTTAATTTAGTTCGGTTGGGTGCACAACTTAAGTACAAACAGGTTCCTAGCTCGGTTGGAATTCTATTTTGGATCAAACGCATCGTTCTTCAAATTTTCATAAATACAGTGGTTCTATTTCGTGGTTTTTAGAAAAATGGAAACAAAAGTGGTGTATGTGTTTTGAAAAACATGTGAGTATTATGCTACATACTTCAGAAACTGCATAAACAAGGAGGAAATGGGATTGAGCTACTTACAGTATGAAGTCGAGAAGATGAGGATGCCAGACGAGAGCACGAGCTTTGCAGGTACAGTGTTGAGGGAAAATGGAGGCTCAGAAGGCAAAGAGAGAAGATAATGAATACTGGTATGGTAGGCTCGAAGAGTAGGGTTTTTTGTGAAGAATAAAAAATTGGGCAGGATTGTTCAAATTTCGCGAAAGACGAAGACGACGTGGCAGCTGTATTTGACCAATAGAAGCTAACCACGTGTCCAAGAGAATAGAAAGCGATTCAGTTACAGTGACTGAAAAGTCATTTTTTGACCGGACAGATTGGTAGCCCGGTGTGAATTTAGCTCGGTGGAAAGGCTAAAGTTTTTTAGCTCGGCTGGTAACAGGTAATCCCAATCATGCTGTGCAGACAGAATTAAGGGGCAATTGGGAGGGTAATTTATAAGTAAATTGGGCCGAGCTAAGGAACTACGTTCTTTGTAAGTTGGGCCGCACATTGGGCCAGGGTAAGAGATGATATAGCTCGGTCTAAGTGCTAAGTAGTGGGGCCTTGTTGAGGATTCGGACCGAGCTAAACATCACACATAGTTGCACCGAGATAACGACGTCATTCTACCTAGTTAGCTCGGTTTTAGTTTTTAGCCTGGTTGAAGTATGCCAAACCGGGGTACAAGCAATGAAAGGAAGAACTGAGCTAGTTGGAGCTCGGTCATTTCTGTAGCTTTGGCATGGCCTTGTTAGCTTGATTGTTTTGTCATACTACCGAGGTAAAACCATCTCACTTGGTTTAAGCAGTGAGGGGTGTTGAAGGATAAGCATTATCTTTCAGGAGTATGATTCCTAGTAGGACTTTACATGGAGGGATAAGAGTCCTACTAGGATTGTGCCACGTGGAACCTATAAAAGCTCACAACATAACCTATGGAAGAGGTAACACAACTTTGATTCTCGAATACATAGAGCTTTTTGTCTATTTGTCTATTTTGCTGACTTAGGCATCGGAGAGGTATCCGGCACACACCCGCCGGCTAGCTCATATTTGTATTTTCAGGGAGTAAAGCGACGACGTATGGAGGAGTGCAGACTTGATCAACAGGATATACGAGAACTTTATTTCATGCTCGTACATAGGGTCTATACATTAATTATTAGTAGATTCACCAACTTTCATATTTAATAACACAATCACAAAAGATGGACAAATAATTTACCAAGGATAATAGATTTTACTTTTGTTGTTTGGTTGGAATGACCCTTTGGGGTCTTATTTATATACTCATGTTGTTTTATTAATATATTGTTTCTCATGTTCTAAAAATATATATATATATATAATAATGAGAAATCAAAGTTTCAAAATAAAAGTAATTTATTTCTCATAATTTCTCACCTAATTTATCTATCTACTACTATTATAAAAGTGTGAAGAGTTTGCTATGTTTTTTACTTTTTTTAATGGCTAGGCTTCTCTCCAGTCCGAGATCATATTGAAGTGTGTTGTTGGGCCCGTGGGGGCCCACAACGAATCATTTTGATTGTCTAATCAATCATTTTTCTTTATTTCTTTCTCTTCTTCTTTTTCTATTCAATTTTTGCTATACTTAACAATAGTCTTTTCTGTTGAGACAAAAGAACCGTCAACACATTCGCATGACTATTTGTTTGAAATATAATTTGTAAGAATTTTTCAATCCTTTATTGTACACTAAGGGTCTGTTTGGTAACGTTTACGTTTTTGGTTTATATTTACAAAAATTTTATAAACTGGTTTTTGTTTATTTTTTGAAAAACATAAACTACAAACGCATTTGGTAATTGACAAAATGTTTAAAAAATTTTAAAAATATAAAAAAAGAGTGAGAAATGATAAGTGGTGGCAAGTGGCGGTGGAAGACGGTGGTGGAAAGTGGTGACGGTGGGTAGCGGGTGGTGGTTGGTGGGTGGGTGGGTGACGGTGGCGGGTGGTGGGTGGTAGCGAGTGGGTGGTGGTGGTGGTGGTGGGTGGTAGGTGGTGGTGGTAAGTGGGTGGCAGATGGCGAGTGGTGGTGGTGGGTGGATGGGTGACGGTGGCGGGTGGTGGTGGTAGTGGTGGGTGGTGGTGGCGAGTGGGTGGCAAGTGGCTGGTGTCTAGTGGTGGTGGGTGGCTGGTGGTGGCGGGTGGCTGGTGGTGGCGGGTGGTGGACGGTGGTGGCAGGAAGGTGGCGGACGGTGGATGGTAGTGGTAAGTGGATGGCATGTGGGTGGTAGGTGATGGAGGTAGTGGTGGTGGTGGTGGTGGTGGTGGTGGCGAGGGATGGGTGGTGGTGGTGAGTGGGTGGCAGGTGGGTGGTGGTGGCAGGTGGGTGGCGGATGGTGGGTGGTGGTGGCAGATAGGTGGGGAGTGGTGATGGCCGGTGGATGGGAGACGGTAGTGGGTGGTAGGGAGTGGGTGGTGGTGGCGACGAGTGGGTGGCAGGTGGCTGGTGGCAGGTGGTGGTGGGTGGCTGGTGGTGGCAGGTGATGGTTGGTGGTGGCAGGTGATGGATGGTGGTGGCAGGTGGGTGGTGAGTGGTGGTGGCAGGTAGATGGCGGGCGGTGGATGGTAGTGGCGGGTGGCGGGTGGATGACAGGTGGGTGGTGGGTGGTGGTGGCAAGGGGTGGGTGGTGGTGGTGAGTGGGTGGCAGGTGGGTGGTGGTGGCGGATGGTGGTGGCAGGTGGGTGGTGAGTGGTGGTGGCAGGTGGTGGTGGGGGTGGGTGGTGGTGGTGGAAGACGGTGGTGGGTGGTGGCTAGTGTTGGGTGGTAAAAAAAAAAAAAAAACTAAAAACGCAAAACGGAAACCCATTTTTTGAGTTTATATTTTTTTGTCAAATTTATAAACTGAGACCACTGATTTATAAATCAAGAATTTACCAAACAAGTTTTTATTTGAGTTTTTAAAATTTTTGTAAATATGAACAAAAAACTGAAAACGTAAGTGTTACCAAACGGCACCTTAAACAATCAAAATGATCCGTGATGGGCCCCCACGGGACCAACAACACGCTTCAATCTGATCTCGGACTGGAGAGAAGCCTAGACATTAAAAAAAATAAAAAAACATAGCAAACTCTTCACACTTTTATAATAGTAGTAGATAGATAAATTAGGTGAGAAATTATGAGAAATAAATTACTTTTCTTTTGAAACTTTGATTTCTCATTTAAAAGTGATGAGATTTAATGAAAATAACTTTATTTTGTTTATATATATATATTTTTTAGAACATAAAAAAACAATATATTAACAAAACAACATGTGTATATAAATGAGACCCCAAAGGGTCATTCCAACCAAACAACAAAAGTAAAATCTGTTGTCCTTGGTAAATTATTTGTCCATCTTTTGTGATTGCCTTATTAAATATGAATGTTGGTGAATCCAGTAATAATTAATGTATAGACCCTGAATATTAGAAGAAAATCTGTTATCCTTGGTACATTATTTGTCTATCTTAGAAAATTAAATTCTTTCTAGGAACATTATTCAATACGTTCACATTATTAGTCAGTTGAATGGGCAATGTATCTAATTTAAAAAATAAAATAAACAAAATTGAAAAACTGTAACTTCGACCACCAACACTATTGTGAGCAAGAGTAAATAAATATGGGCATTTTCAACACTGCCCTAGGTTGATATGGAACTTGGAATTTGAATTAGTTTATGATTTCATTATCAGTTGACAAGGTTAAAGTTATTTTATTTATTTTTAATTTTTATAGATAATTTTCAAAAATAAAACAACTATTGTGGTGTTTGGGTTTTTTTTTTTTCGTGAAAAAAAAAAATCAGAAAATATTAGTGTACAAGTTAAGGATTGAAAAATTCCTACAAATTAAATTTCAAACAAATAGTCATGCGAATGTGTTGACGGTTCTTTTGTCTCAACGGAAAAGACTATTGTTAAGTATAGCAAAAAATGAATAGAAAAAGAAGAAGAGAAAGAAAGAAAGAAAAATGATTGATTAAACAATCAAAATAATCTGTGGTGGGCCCCCACGGGCCCAACAACACGCTTCAATATGATCTCGGACTGGAGAGAAGCCTAGCCATTAAAAAAAGTAAAAAACATAGCAAACTCTTCACACTTTTATAATAGTAGTAGATAGATAAATTATGTGAGAAATTATGAGAAATAAGTTACTTTTATTTTGAAACTTTGATTTCCCATTTAAAAGTGATGAGATTTAATGAAAATAACCTTATTTTATATATATATACATATTTTAGAACATGAGAAACAATATATTAATAAAGCAACATGAGTATATAAATAAGAACCCAAAGGGTCATTCCAACCAAACAACAAAAGTAAAATCTGTTCTCCTTGGTAAATTATTTGTCCATCTTTTGTGATTGCCTTATTAAATATGAAAGTTGGTGAATCCACTAATAATTAATTTATAGACCCTGAATATTAGAAGAAAATCTATTATCCTTGGTACATTATTTGTCCATGTTAGAAAATTAAATTCTTTCTAGAAACATTATTCAATACGTTCACATTATTAGTCAGTTGAATGGGCCATGTATCAAATTTAAAAAATAAAAATAATTTTTTTTTTGAAAAATTGTAACTTCGACCACCCACACTATTGTGAGCAAGAGTAAATAAATATTGGCATTTTCAACACTGCCCTAGGTTGATATGGAACTTGGAATTTGAATTAGTTTATGATTTCATTATCAGTTGACAAGGTTAAAGTTATTTTATTTATTTTTAATTTTTATATATAGTTTTCAAAAATAAAACAACTACTGTGATGTTTGGGTTTTTTTTTCGTGAAAAAAAAAAAAAATCAGAAAATATTAGTGTACAAGTGAGGATTGAAAAATTCTTACAAATTAAATTTCAAACAAATAGTCATGCGAATGTGTTGACGGTTCTTTTGTCTCAACGGAAAAGACTATTGTTAAGTATAGCAAAAAATGAATAGAAAAAGAAGAAGAGAAAGAAAGAAAGAAAAATGATTGATTAAACAATCAAAATGATCCGTGGTGGGCTCCCACAGGCCCAACAACACGCTTCAATATGATCTCGGACTGAAGAGAAGCCTAGCCATTAAAAAAAGTAAGAAACATAGCAAACTCTTCACACTTTTATAATAGTAGTAGATAGATAAATTAGGTGAGAAATTATGAGAAATAAATTACTTTTATTTTGAAACTTTGATTTCTCATTTAAAAGTGATGAGATTTAATGAAAATAACTTTATTATATATATATATATATTTAGAACATGAGAAACAATAAATTAATAAAACAACAAGAGTATATAAATAAGACCCTAAAGGGTCATTCCAACCAAACAACAAAAGTAAAATATGTTATCCTTGTTAAATTATTTGTCCATCTTTTGTGATTGCCTTATTAAATATGAAAGTTGGTGAATCTACTAATAATTAATGTATAGACACTGAATATTAGAAGAAAATCTGTTATCCTTGGTAAATTATTTTTCCATCTTAGAAAATTAAACTCTTTCTAGGAATATTATTAAGTACATTCACATTATTAGTCAGTTGAATGGGTCATATATCAAATTTAAAAAATAAAAATAAAAAAAATTGAAAACCTATAACTTCGACCACCCACACTATCGTGAGCGAGAGTCATAAATATGGGCATTTTCAGCACTGCCCTATGTTGATATGGAACTTGGAATTTGAATTAGTTTACGATTTCATTATCAGTTGACAAGGTTAAAGTTATTTTATCTATTTTTAATTTTTATAGATAGTTTTCAGAAATAAAACAACTAGTATGGTGTTCGGGGTTTTTTTTTTCTGAGGAAAAAAAAAATCCAAGCACCATAGTAGTTGTTTTATTTCTGAAAACTATCTATAAAAATTAAAAATAGATAAAATAACTTTAACCTTGTCAACTGATAATGAAATCGTAAAATAATTGAAATTCCAAGTTCCATATCAACATAGGGCAGTGTTGAAAATGCCCATATTTATTTACTCTTGCTCACAATAGTGTGGGTGGTCGAAGTTACAGTTTTTCAAATTTTTTTATTTTTATTTTTTAAATTTGATACATGGCCCATTCAACTGACTAATAATGTGAACGTATTGAATAATGTTCCTAGAAAGAATTTAATTTTCTAAGATGGACAAATAATGTACCAAGGATAACAGATTTTATTCTAATATTCAGGGTCTATAAATTAATTATTAGTGGATTCACCAACTTTCATATTTAATAAGGCAATCACAAAAGATGGACAAATAATTTACCAAGGATAACAACCCTTTGGGGTCTCATTTATATACACATGTTGTTTTGTTAATATATTGTTTTTCTATGTTCGAAATATATATATATAAACAAAATAAAGTTATTTTCATTAAATCTCATCACTTTTAAATGAGAAATGAAAGTTTCAAAAGAAAAGTAATTTATTTCTCATAATTTGTCACGTAATTTATCTATCTACTAATATTATAAAAGTGTGAAGAGTTTGCTGTGTTGTTTACTTTTTTTAATAGCTAGGCTTAGCTCCAGTCCGAGATCATATTGAAGCGTGTTGTTGGGCCCGTGGGGGCCATCACGGATCATTTTGATTGTTTAATCAATCATTTTTCTTTATTTCCTTCTTTTCTTCTTTTTCCATTCAATTTTCGCTATACTTAACAATAGTTTTTTCCGTTGAGACAAAAGAACCGTCAACACATTCGCATGACTACTTGTTTGAAATTTAATTTGTAAGAATTTTTCAATCCTTACTTGTACACTAATATTTGCTGATTTTTTTTTTCACCAAAAAAAAAAAAAAAAACCTAACATCACAGTAGTTGTTTTATTTTTGAAAACTATCTATAAAAATAAAAAATAGATAAAATAACTTTAACCTTGTCAACTGATAATGAAATCATAAACTATTTCAAATTTCAAGTTCCATATCGACATAGGGCAGTGTTGAAAATGCCCACATTTATGACTCTTGCTCACAATGGTGTCGGTGGTCGAAGTTATAGTTTTTCAAATTTTTTTTTTTTTTAAAAAAAATTTGATATATGGCCCATTCAACTGACTAATAATGTGAACCTATTTAATAATGTTCCTAGAAAGAGTTATGATGGACAAATAATGTACCAAGGATAACAGATTTTCTTCTAATAGTGAGGGTCTATACATTAATTTTTTGTGGATTCACCAACTTTCATATTTAATAAGGCAATCACAAAAGATGGACAAATAATTTACCAAGGATAACATATTTTACTTTTGTTGTTTGGTTGGAATGACACTTTGGGGTCTTATTTATATACTCATGTTGCTTTATTAATATATTGTTTCCCATGTTCTAAAATATATATATATATATATATATAAAATAAGGTTATTTTCATTAAATCTCATCACTTTTAAATGAGAAATCAAAGTTTCAAAATAAAAGTAATTTATTTCTCATAATTTCTCATCTAATTTATCTATCTACTACTATTATAAAAGTGTGAAGAGTTTGCTATGTTTTTTACTTTTTTTAATGGCTAGGCTTCTCTCCAGTCCGAGATCAGATTGAAGCGTGTTGTTGGGCCCGTGGGGGCCCACCATGGATCATTTTGATTGTTTACTCAATCATTTTTCTTTATTTCTTTCTCTTCTTCTTTTTCTATTCATTTTTTGCTATACTTAACAATAGTCTTTTCCGTTGAGACAAAAGAACCGTCAACACATTCGCATGACTATTTGTTTGAAATTTAATTTGTACAAATTTTTCAATCCGTACTTGTACACTAATATTTTCCGATTTTTTTTTTTCACGAAAAAAAAACCCAAATACCACAGTAGTTGTTTGAATTTTGAAAACTATCTATAAAAATTAAAAATAAATAAAATAACTTTAACCTTATCAACTGATAATGAAATCATAAACTAATTCAAATTCCAAGTTCCATATCAACATAGGGAAGTGTTGAAAATGCCCATATTTATGACTCTTGCTCACAATGGTGTGGGTGGTCGAAGTTATAGTTTTTCAAATTTTTTTTTTAATTTGATATATGGCCCATTCAACTGACTAATAATGTGAACGTATTTAATAATGTTCCTAGAAAGAGTTTGATTTTCTAAGATGGACAAATAATTTATCAAGGATAACTGATTTTCTTCTAATATTCAGGGTCTATACATTAATTATTATGAGATTCACCAACTTTCATATTTAATAACGCAATCACAATATATGGACAAATAATTTACCAAGGATAACATATTTTCCTTTTGTTGTTTGGTTGGAATGACCCTTTGGGGTCTTATTTATATACTCTTGTTGTTTTATTAATATATTGTTTCTCATGTTCTAAAATATATATATATATAAAAAATAAAGTTATTTTCATTAAATCTCATCACATGTAAATGAGAAATCAAAGTTTCAAAATAAAAGTAATATATTTCTCATAATTTCTTACCTAATTTGTCTATCTACTACTATTATAAAAGTGTGAAGAGTTTGCTATGTTTTTTACTTTTTTTAATGGCTAGGCTTTTCTCCAGTCCGAGATCAGATTGAAGCGTGTTTTTGGTCTCGTAGGGGCCCAACACGGATCTTATTTCGATGATCTGAACTGTTTAATGTGTAAAGCTCGTTGAGTACTTTATCCCTGTAAAAAATAACGTTGATCGAATGTTGATAGTTGCTTGATCGGATAAGATTTTTCTCAACAATTTATTTTGAAAACTATATTTACCGTTGACAGAAATCTGATCCGATGAAATAGCTATCAATATCGTATCAACATGATGCTTTACAGGGATAAAGTACTCGATGAGCTTTAAACATTGAACAATTCAGATTATCGAAATAGAACCTGTGGTGGGCCCCATAGGCCCAACATTACCGTCCACTCCACAAAGTGGACTGGAGACAAGCTTGACGTTTTTTTTTAAATATCAATTTTACCCTCTCAAATCTATTATATTTTCTAAAAGTTATGAAGAGTCTTATACAAATCAACTATTTCTTTATTTTTAGAGTTGAACACTCAAAAATAATATATCTGTTTTTAAGTGTCCTATATAAATATAAACAAATGGGCAAATTACACTAACAATTCTTATAGTTTGGGACTTGTGTCATTTTGGTCATTGACTTTTTAATTGTGACACATTGGATAATAAATTTTGAATCTTAGTCCAAATAAGGGCAATTGAAGATATCATTGCATAATTTCAATGGCAAAATCGTCAATTTGATAAAATATAAACTAATTTGACAAAAATGAATGTCAAAAAAATATTTTTGAATTTTTAAAAATTATTCCTATCCACTAAAGATAAAATTATGTAAAACTAATAAATATTTTAGATATTTATTTAATTACCAAATTAATTTTTATTATATATTTGGATGATGATCATGTAATTAGTGGTTATTTTTATTTTCATTAAATTATTTTCTATCTTTCTAGAAGTCAAATACGGCGACAACTTTGATATCATTATTAAACCAATCCATTAAATCAAAAAATCCAAAACTAAAAACATTTCATATATTAAATATGTCGATTACACATTAAAATCTTAACAACCACCTATTATATGATTATCATCCAAACATATAATAAAAATTAATTTGGTAAAAAAAATAAATGAATGTTTAAAAGATTTATCAATTTTACATAATTTTATCTTTGGTAGGTAGAAATAATTTTTTAAATTTTTTTTGACATTTATTTTTGTCAAACTAATTTATATTTGATCAAATTAACGATTTTGCCGTTGAAATTAAGTAATGATATATTCAATTGTCCTTATTTAGAACAAGATTTAAAATATAAGGTCAAATGTGTCACAATTGAAAAGTCATGGACCAAAGTGACACGAGTCCCAAACTATAGGGATTGTTAGTATAATTCTCCCTAAACAAATCATCTCCCTTTTTATAAAATAAATAAATAAATAAAGTAAAATAGTGTCCATATTTTTTACACTAATGATGATTAAAAAACAAAAAATAATTACTTTTTTTAATTTTCTGTGACTACTTCTATACTTACATACATAATATTTACAATTATCCATCACTACTCAAATCGCTGTGAATAATTTTGGTTGAATCTTAAAGTCGCATGTATTCGTTCAAATCTAGACAGAGAAAAACGTATGCAATTTTAAAATAGAGATTTGTGCTGCATTTCAAAGATTTACAAGTTATATTCATACAATTTCTTTTTATTTAAATTATATTTTATGAATTATAATATTTTACATGGTATTTTAATAACCAATGTATGATATCAAAATTCCAAATAAGAACCACTTTTGTTGGTTTTATTTTCTAAATTTGTTTTTCAGTTTTTGATTTTTCATATTTTCTCAATTTTGGTTATTAAAAATACTGAAATCTTTAATATTTTATATTTAAATTATACTTTTACGTGAAAATTTAATATCTAATAATCTAAATAGAATTAAAAAGTAAAATATTAGTAAAAAAATTTATAAATTCAAACATGTACTGATGTTTTATTATTTTATTTTTTTGTTATTATTATTATTGTTGTTGTTGTTGTTGTTGTTAATATTTTTTTTCAAAAAGAATACACAACAAATTATTTTCTAAGTGTGTTTAGATTAAGTGAATCTAAATCTAAAATAAAAAATAAAAAATAAAAAAGTATTAAATTAAGTGAAACTAAAATGAAAATAAAAAGGGTTATTAAAAAAAATAGTGTTAAAGATAAAAAAAAACATGAAAACCGAAAAACTCAAAATAAAAGTTTGAAAAAAGAAATCAAACCAAACCAGACACTATAAACTTATTTTTTTTAAAAATCTTTCTTAACTAATCTCTAATTTTACATAAATTATTGACAAATTCCTTTCAATTTTTATATAAATTTAATGATCCAATTAAAAAATGGTGTATACACACAAAAATGTAATACTAAACATCTCCATTATGACCAACTATTTAATTATAAATAATTAACTTATCATTGTTATATGTATTATATTTCTATAAAAGATTTCACATATTACTTTTGTGATATCTTATATATGTCAATGTCTACATATATAAATATAAAATATATATATATGTAAATTAATATATGTTACTTTATTCATACATCGCCAATCTGTAATACTATATTACCATCTGATACTTTAATTTTATAACATGTATCGCTTTGGTAATATAATTATATTTGGTAGGAAAAAATTGTGAAACTGTATATAGTTCTCCTATCAACTATGTTCAATACATATTTGAGAGGGTAATTTATATAAATTGGGCCGAGCTGGGTAATGGGCCGTTCTGTGGGCCGCAGTAAAAAGGTGTGAGTGAAAGGGCCCTCTAGTTACCACGGTCCGGAGAGAGCCTTGTTGATAGCTCGGCCACTATGGCCAGAGTAGTAGCAGTTAGCTCGGTCACACCATTCAGGACTGGGGTATTTTGGGCTTCTACTCAGAACCTTGCTATCGAATAGCTCGGTCCAGGAACGCTATGGATAGCGCGGTCTCAAGATGTCGAACCGAGGTACACACAGTGAAAGGAAGAACCAAGCTAGTTGGAGCTCGGTCTAGTCTATAGCCTTAGCATTATCATGTTAGCTCGGTCGTATTGACATCCAACCATGGTAAAACCATCTCACTTGGTTTAAGCAGTGAGGGGGGTGTTGAAGGATAAGCATTTTCTTCCTGGAGTATGATTCCTAGGAGGACTATGCATGGAGGAATAAGAGTCCTACTAGGATTGTGCCACACGGAATCTATAAAAGCTCATAACATAACCTATGGAAGAGGTAACACAACTTTGATTCTCGAATACACAGAGCTTTTGTCTATCTGTTTGTTTTGCTGACTTAGGCATCGGAGAGGTATCCGGCACACACCCGCCGGCTAGCTCGCGTTTGTGTTTTCAGGGAGTAAAACGACGACGTACGAAGGAGCGCAATCTAGATCAACAGGATTATACGAGAACAATATTTCGTGCTCGTACAATTGGCGCCGTCTGTGGGAATTTCAGACACAAACAAAACCTCTTGATCAAGTTTTTCTTGCTAACTGAAAGCAATATCGCACAACGAAGATTTTCCGCAGTCCGCTATCGATGGACAAACCCCAGAGGGGGGTAAAAGGCGCAAAGGCCTACCTCCTATCCCTCCCATGGCGGACTTAGAGCCCCAGCGACAGAACCCCAGGAGGGATGCGAGGGGGAGGCGGACTAACAGCCCTCGCCGCTCTCGCTTGCAAAGTCCTGAGAGACAAAGACGGAGGATCAACCGTCAAGTTCTGGAGGACCGCGTGAAGGAGCATGATGAGTTGATACGGAGGATGGCGGCGGACATGGAGTCTATGAAGCACCAGATCAAAGGAAAAGGGGTGGCGATAGGAGAGGAGCACAAAAGCAAGACTCCCCCTCACCACTCGGAAGATCGTGGTAGGCATACCACACCATCGCAAGCAGAAAGTAGGAGCCTCAGGACAAGCGACAGTCAATCTAGGACTTCCAGAACTCGTTACTCCTGGTCTGAGAGAATGAGAACTGAGAGGCCATACACTGAAGGAAGCACCTATCGACCAATGCGCATGCACCAGACATCATCCAGGCAAATGGAATTGCCTAGATTGTCCGACTTGCGGACTGTGCTTGAAGAAAAGGCACGATGAAAGGAGTATACCAGGGCACGCGACCCACGCAGAGTTTTAGCCCTTCAGCGGTTGGCTCCTCGGACGCATGGAAGCGTCGAGGTCGGAATGCCAATACCGCGCCTGGCTTACGAACCAGCAGACAAGGTGTTAGCCAGATTGCAAACCTCATCGTTCGTTTCGGCAATAGAGAATGCACCTCTACCTTCAGGCTTTCACCAGCCTAAGTTCACCACTTATGAGGGGAAGACAGACCCCTACATGCACTTAAGCCACTTTTGCCAGGTTATGGGGGTATACCGACGGAACGAAGCTTTAATGTGCATCCTATTCCCATCCAGCCTCGGCGACCTAGGTTTAACCTGGTTCGAAAGGCTACCAGAAGGCAGCATCGCCACCTGGGCGCAATTAGCAGAGGCATTCGTGACAAGGTTCAGAACGAACACCAAAACGCCAATGGAGATCGATCAGCTACTCTCCACTGACATGGGCGACAAGGAGACATTGAGATCCTACAACATTCGTTACTGGGAGACCTTCAACCAGATAGGAGATTGCCTCACCAATCTCGCCATTGTATAGTACAAAAGAGGTCTTCTAGTCGGAAACAGGCTAAGGGACTCAATTACCATGACGCCCCCCTCACGATGGAGGCCTTAATGGAGAGGGCACACTAGCACATTCGTGTGGAGGAGGATAGCGCCCATGCTAAAACCAAGTCTGGCACAACCGCAGTACCAGACAAAAAGACCACAGTGAAAGTCAACGCGGTAGAACGTCCAAGCAGGAACGAATGAGGCAGGTGGGACAACAGAGAGGACCAAGATAAAAGATGGTTGAGAGTCCCCACTGCCATTACCACGGTATTCAAAAAACCAATTTATCGGATTCTCAATAAGATACGCGATGAACCCTTCGTCAGATGGCCAGCTAAGTTGGGTGAAGCCCAGAAGGACTATGACGAAAGATCCTAGTGCACCTTCCACAAGGAAAAGGGGCACCACACTGAAAATTGCATGCCATTAAGGCAACACTTGGAGGAGTTAGTGGCAGCGGGGCACTTGGACCGGTACATAGAAGGAGGGACGCAGCCGGCCCCCCAGAACCATGACAACCCAAATGGTATGCCAATTGATGTCGCACCTCAAGGCGTGATTAACGTAATCCATGGGGTATTTGAACCTGCGCGGGTATGTGAGCTCAGGGGCATGATAAAAAAGGCTGAGCACTTAATGGAGGTACTAAGTGCACAACCTACCATCAAAAAGAGGAGAACAGAGGCCACAAACGTCATATCTTTTTCAGATAGAGACTTGGCAAGGATATATTGCCCTCACAATGATGCACTGGTCGTCACACTCCGCGTTAAGGATTATGATATCAAACAGATTTTGATTAACCAAGGGAGCTCATGTGAAATAATGTACTACGAAACTTTCAAACAACTAAAGCTGAAGGACAAAGACTTGGCGCCTGCAACATCTCCCCTAATTGGATTCAACTCAATGCTAGAGTGGCCAGTGGGCAAGATAATCCTCCCAGTCAGAGTAGGAAGCATGACGAAACAAGTGGAATTCTAGGTGTTCAAGGTCCCTTCCACTTACAACATTATCTTGGGCAGGACATGGCTGTAGGCCATGCACTCTGTAGCATCAACCTACCATCAAGTATTGCGGTTCCCCAATGACGCCAGAGTAATTGAAGAGGTCTTTGGAGACCAAATTATGTCCAAGCAATGCTTCGTCACAGTAAATGGCTGCCGAGCTGCCAAGGGATTTGTACAGATGGTGGAAGAACCAGAGAGTAATGAATTGTTCGCGAATGTTGGCAAAGCCACTAAACAGAAGGCAGTGGAAGACTTGGTACAGGTAAGAATAGATGAAAAGAACCCGGATAAGTTCTTTTTGCTTGGCTCATCTATGTCCAGCATTGAGAGGATAGAGGTTATGGAATTCTTGACCTCTCACATTGAAGTGTTTGCCTGGACACCGTATGACATGCCTGGCATTGACCCAAGCTTCATTTGTCACCAATTGAACGTCCACTCAACTGCCAGACCAATTATTCAGTGCACTCACAGATCAACACTCCACCACACCGAGATAGTGGCAGAAGAAGTGGGAAAATTTCTAGAGGTAGGAGCCATCAGAGAAGTGCACTATCCCAAGTGGATATCCAATACAGTAGTGGTACCAAAAAAGAATGGAAAATGGCGTGTCTGCGTAGACTACAAAATAGTCAACAAGGCATGCCCAAAGGATAGCTTTCCCTTACCACGGATAGACCAACTGGTAGGCCTAACGACAGGACACAATCGACTTAGCTTTCTTGATGCGTACAGAGGTTACCATCAGGTCGCTATGTATGAACCAGACCAGGAGGTCACATCCTTCACAACACCAAGAGGACTGTATTGTTACAAGGTCAAGCCTTTTGGGCTAAAGAACGCAGGGGCAACATTCCAACGGATGGTCACCAAGATGTTTGAACCATTGTTAGGCAGGACAATGGAAGCTTACATCGACGACATGGTGGTCAAGAGCAAGGATGAGAATGACCATCTTAGGGACCTAGGTGAAATGTTTTAAATCCTGAAGAAGCACAAGTTGCGCCTTAATGCGTCCAAGTGTGCGTTCGGTATTGGATTAGGTAAATTCCTAGGCTTCCTGGTGACCAACCGAGGCATAGAAGCAGATCCCTCTCAGATCAAAGCAATTCAGGACCTAGAGAGGCCCAACTCAGTAAAAGAAGTGCAGCATCTCACCGGCATGGCAGCTGTACTCAACCGGTTCATAAGTCGATCATCAGACAGATGTCGACCGTTTTTTCGAGCATTAAAGGCCAAGTTTGAGTGGGACGAAGAATGCGACCGCGCCCTAGAAAGCCTAAAGGAATACATGTCTTCTCCACCATTGCTGGTAACCCCAATACCTGGAGAAGAGCTCTTTTTGTACCTGGTAGTTTCACAGCACGTAATTAGCGCAGTATTGGTCCGAGCAGAAGGAATCCAACATCTGCCCATCTTTTGTGTCAGCAAGACACTGCTGGGCGCAGAAACCAGGTACTTACCATTGGAAAAACTGGCCTTAGCCTTGATGATGGCCTCAAGGAAGCTGTCGGTTTACTTTCACGCCCACACCATAATCGTCCTCACAGCATAATCGTCCTCACAGCTTTCCTATTAAAAGCTTTGTTTGAGAGGGCGAACTTTTCTGGGCAAATCTTGAAGTGGGCAGTGGAGTTGGGACAGTTTGACATCAAGTTTCAACCCAGAACCGCGGTAAAAGCCCAAGCTTTGGCAAACTTTATAACAGAGTTCACTCCAAGAAGTCATCACATCTGCCCAATTGACCTGACTGATACAACCGAAAAGGGGATGGAAAGTGTCCCCGGAATAGCGCAACCCCTGATACAGGATACCCAGTCACATCCCATGGCAGACCGGAGTAAAGAAAGGGAGGAAGAAGCAAACCATGATACACCAAGTAAAGACGTGGTACAGTCAGATAGCAAGGGGCAAACAGCAAGCATGGCTTCTGGAGAAAACACCAGCAACACTCATGACCCCAAGGCATCATACGATCCCTCCACTTGTTGGAAGCTGTTTGTTGGAGAGATGTGGAAGCTCTTCGTGGATGGAGCATCCAATAGGCACGGTGCAAGACTTTGCATAGTTCTCATCTCACTAGATGGCCTGGTAGTGGAACAAGCAGTCAACCTTGGCTTCCCAGCATCAAACAATGAGGCGGAGTATGAAACACTTTTAGCAGGACTGAAATCAGCATTCTACATGAAGGCAACCGAGCTAATGGTTAACAATGACTCCCAACTAGTTGTAAACCAAATTTCAGGCGAGTATGAGGCAAAGGATGACAGGATGGCTAAGTACCAAGAGTTAGTCAGAAAAGAGATCAAGAAATTTGTAGTAGTGCGGATAGAGCAGATCGGCAGGGAAGAAAATAGTAGAGCAGACGAACTAGCAGGTTTCGCTTCGATGACAGATACATCCATCCCTCATCCGTTGCTGATTGACTACCTACCAAGACCAAGCATTGAAGAACCCGAAGTAGAAGAGGTATGTTGTGCTGAGCTAGGCCCTTCATGGATGGATCCCATCATACTATTCTTAAAAGACGGTGTCTTACCTGAAGAAAAGAAAGAAGCTAACAAGATCAGAGCCAAGTCACATCGATTTTGGCTCTCCCCATCAATGGCCTTGTACAAGATATCCTTCACAAGACCTTACCTAAAGTGTGTTCATCCAAGCAAGGTGGAGGCATTCTTGTTCGAGATATATGAAGGTGTATGCATAAGCCACCAAGGAGGAAGATCATTGGCCTACAGGGCAATTTCACAAGGGTATTGGTGGCCTTACATGCAAGCAAATTCAGAGAAGTATGTTAAGAAGTGCGAGAACTGTCAGAAGTTCGCACACCAAATACATCAGCCAGCTAGAGAACTACTACCATTAACTAGCCCATGGCCCTTTGCAATGTGGGGCTTGGATATAGTAGAACCACTTCCAACGGCGCTCGGCAACAGAAAGTTCTTTCTTGCAGCAACAGACTACTTCACAAAGTGGGTGGAGGAAGAAGCACTAGCATCAATAAAGGAGAAAGATGTGAAGAAGTTCGTTTGGCAAAATATCATCACTTGGTTCGGCATACCAAAAGCTCTAATATCTGACAACGACACTCAGTTTGACGGCAAAATTTTTAGAGGCTTTTGTGAAGAGTACAAGATAGAATTCTACAATTCTACACCAACATACCCCCAAGCGAATAGCCAAGCGGAAGTATCAAACAAAGTCATCCTGGATGGATTGAAGAAAGACTGGAGAAAGCAAAAGGCAAGTGGGCGGATGAACTTCCTCATGTTTTATGGGCTTATCGTACCACACCTCGGTGATCAACTGGAGAAACACCTTTTTCCTTGGCCTATGGCATGGAAGCAGTTATCCCACTGGAAGTTGGTCTCCCCACAATTAGAAGTGAAAATTTTGATCCAGATTAAAATGGAGAAGCCATTGCCTTGGAACTCGACCTTGCGGAAGAAAGAAGAGAAAGAGCACTGGTTCACAGTGCCTCATACCAGCAAGAGTTGTCCAGAAAGTATAACAAGACAGTACATCCAAGGCAATTCAAAATTGGAGACTGGGTACTGTGCAAAGTAATGGGAAGCACTTTGGTACCCGAAGATGGCAAGTTAGGGCCCAATTGGGAAGGAGCATACAAAGTGGTTGGATTAGCAGGAAAAGGGGCATACCATTTGGAGGATGAAGACAGCAAAGCCATTCCCAGGCCATAGAACACTGCCAATCTCAAACTATTTTATTTTTAGCTTTTCTTTAAAGTACTTGTAATTTTTTCCTGTCCTCAATAAAACAACTAGTGTCTTTTCAGTATAAATGTTTTCTACTGTAAAAGTTGTTTTAAGTGAGGTAGGGGCATTGACAGCATAGTTGGCCGGAATAACCAACTTTGCACTCTCTTCAGCTAAGATTAGGATCCGTACTGAAGAGGTTGGCTGGTAAAACCAACGCTTCTCCTAAGCCCAGGATAAGGATCCAGCCTACAGGACATTTGGCTGGAATAACCAAACACTTTACTCTAGGTTGGCAGGAATAACCAACTTAGAGGTTGGCTAGAAAAACCAACACTTCTCCTAAGCCCAGGATAAAGATCCAAGCTGCAGGACGTTTGGCTGGAATAACCAATCACTTTACTCTAGGTTGGCAGGAATAACCAACTTAGAGGTTGGCTGGAAAAACTAACACTACTCCTAAGCCCAGGATAAGGATCCAGGCTGCAGGACGTTTGGCTGGAATAACCAAACACTTTACTCTAGGTTGGCAGGAATAACCAACTTAGAGGTTGGCTAGAAAAACCAACACTTCTCCTAAGCCCAGGATAAAGATCCAAGCTGCAGGACGTTTGGCTGGAATAACCAAACACTTTACTCTAGGTTGGCAGGAATAACCAACTTAGAGGTTGGCTGGAAAAACCAACACTACTCCTAAGACCAGGATAAGGATCCAGGCTGTAGGACGTTTGGTTGGAAAAACCAAACACTTCGCTCTAAGCTGGCAGGAATAACCGACTTTGAGTTCTCTTCAGCCAAGATAAGAATCCAGGCTAAAGAGTGGTTGGCTGGAAAAACCAACACTTTTTGCTCTTTAGCCGAAGTAAGGATCTAGGCTGAAGAGTGGTTGGCTGGAATAACCAAACTTTGAGTACTCTTTAGCCGAGATAAGGATCCAGGCTGAAGAGTGGTTGGCTGGAATAACCAAACTTTGAGTACTCTTCAGCCGAGATAAGAATCCAGGCTGAAGAGTGGTTGGCTGGAAAAACCAACACTTAGTACTCTTTAGTCGAGATAAGGATCCAGGCTAAAGAGTGGTTGGCTGGAATAAACAACTTTAGTAATCTTCGGCCGAGGTAAAAACCTAGGCTGAAGAGGTTGGCAGGTATGTCCAGATAGATTTGAAGGTCAAAATCGAGATAGGTATCTCGGCTGGCGAATGTTATATTGCATTAAGTACAAGCATGGAAGTAAACCAAAACAACAGTTGAGACAAAAAAAGATTTCATTGATAAGTGCAAATCAAAAGTACAAAAGGTGGGGACTTAGCCCAGTTACAAACTCTTTCGTTAAACAAAGAAACGAAAATTCAGGAGAAAAGGTTGTCCAGGTCGGCATCCAAAACAACCCGGTCTTCACCCAGAGGTAGCTCGGTTGTGACAAGCACATCTTGGTCAAGCTTGGTTGAAGGCACCACATTAGACACAGCAGGCAAAGGTGGGTTGGAGACCACTGGAGTTGGGGAGACAGACTGGCGATTGAGCTGGGCGTTGTTATCAGGCTCCTGGAGGCATCCTCTTCCTCCTCGGCTTAAAGGAATTTTTGCTGAGTGGCAGCAGCATACTCCACCATGAAGCTCGGTATAAAATATTGAGGACGGTTGAGGAAGACCTCGGTTTCTAGGCCATGACCGAGCTGCGCCACGGCCGCTTTCCATCCACATTTGAAGAATAGGTCTTTGGCAGCCTCGCATTGTTGAATGTAAGTGGCCTCCCCTTCCTTGTAACCCCGATCTTCCGCGTTATCTGCCTTTTTCTCGAGCTCGGCAATCTTGGCATCTTTCTTCCTCTCAAGCTTTGCTAGCTCGCGCAGGTATTTATCTTTCAGCACGGCTGCAGCCATCTGCTTATCAGCTTCGGCTGAGTTGACAAGGCCGGTCAGGCGGGTAACCTCGGTCTCTAGCTCGGCCATTTTTTTCTTGGCCTCCTCTAGTTCGGTTGATTTAGCATTGGCCTCTGCCATGGCCTCTCTTGTGGATTCTCGAAGCTCCAACACTTGCTTGTGAGCGATGTGATTTTTTTGCATGGCCTACAAAAGGGTGGTGAGAAACCTTTAGAAAAACTGAGCAGAAAGACGTACAAGTTGGAAAAACAAGCAATGGGGTAACTTACCAGCACCATTGATTTCGTTGCCGACTGGATGGCCTTTAGCTCGGTCAAATGGTCGTGATACTCCATATCAAGGGGCAGGCACACGCTTTTCGCCAGGTTGAAGGGAAGCATGTGGTCTTTGTCCGCCACCATAGAATCAGTGTCACGGATGGCACGGTTCTGGAAAGTGAACTTCGGTGCCCACTTAGAAGAGCTAGCTCGGTCGGAGCGCTCAGGTTGTGGGCTTGGTGGATTGGTTTGGGGAAGGATGGTTTCATCTTCGTCGACAAGGCATGTCTTGGTGGTGGAAGTCCAAGCACGCTTGCTTGCCTAAGATGTTGAAGGCTAATGGGTTGGCAGGGCTACCACGGCCTCTTGTGTTTGACCGGTCAGTGGTACTTCGGGCTGGTTTGTTTCGGTGAGGAGGGCTCTTACTGCTCTTTTTTTTGCCATCTCTTGCTCCGCTGTTAAGGGGACCAAATTGACTTGGGGCAAGGTTGGATCTGGTTCTGGTGAAGGCTCCAACAGGAAGTTGGTCACCCTGGTCTTTTGTCTGCGACTGTATCTATACGTCGGCTCAAAATTTAGTAGCTCGGCCCAACTTCTATTGGGATATCGTAGTGCAGTGCGAAGTGTGTTTAAGTTGGGGTAGCTGTACTGGGACTTGAGAAAGTTCAAATCTGCGTGAAGTACAAAAGACAACAGTCAGTGCGGTTCAACGTAAAAAAACCAAGGTAAAAGAAAGCAGAAAACTAAGCTGAGGTAATTATACCGGCGAGTCCTTTATTCCAGTTTATTTGGTCGCCCGGGATCTAGGCTTCTTGGTCTTCGAAATTCCCAAAAACCCAGAAGAAATCATCGTCGTTTACGTCCTTATCTGGGGTATTCTTTATTATCTTTTCACGCTGACGCCTTATTCTTAAATAGTAAACCCAGCCATCTTCATTTGACCCTATGGAATATTGGTGGAAGAGCTCGGCTAAACCGAGGTTAAGGCCAGCCCGGCGGTTTAGCTCGGCGATGCCATTTATTATGCGGTATGAATTTGTGGAAAGCTGGGTAGGGCAGAGGTTGGTTTGTCTAAGGAACTCGCAGAGAAGAGGTTGTACAGGGAATCTAATTCCGATTTCTACAATGGAAAGAAGGGTGAAGGGATCAAAACCCCGGTTTCCCCAAGGTGTGATATCTAGTTCGGCTAAGGTATGATGAACATCATCAGGGATACGGTAGTCCCTTCGAAACTCGGCCATAGCAGCTGGGGTGTTTACCAAAAACCTATATTTACCCATGAGGTCTTGAATTATGTATAAATTAACGGAGTTCTAGCTCGGTCGTGAAATGTGGCTGAGTAGCTCGGTTGAGCGTTCAAGGGAGTGCTTGGCAACCTAAGTCTGCAAAGGGAAAAAGGAAAGGTGTTAAGCACAGATCGTTGGACCGTGCTAAAAGAAACAAAGGCAAGATAAATGAAGCCCTAGGTCGGCTACGTAGGCCATTATCCATTTTTAGCTCGGTTTGAGCAAGGGCATTCAGCCCGGTTGAGCTTTTGGGGCAGCTTTCTTAGTTCGGTTTTAACTAGTGAGCTGGTTTAGCTCCAAGTTTTAGCTCGGTTGGTGGTTAGGGCTTTTTAGCGCGGTATTGCGCAAACTTAGTGCAGTTCGATAGGCCGGCTAAGAAGTAAGGCCTATTGAAACTTCGAGTGGGGTATGAAGTTTTAGTTCGGTTGTTTAGTTCGGCCAGGGTCGTGCCTAATACAAACAGTATCCTAGTTCGGTTAGAGAGTAATTTTGGATCAAAACTACCATTTCCCAGGTTATTCATATAGACAGTGGTTATGTTACAGAGGTTTTTTCAGGAAAATGGAAGCAAAAGTGGAATAGATGTTTTGAAAAACATACAAATACGCATGCTGTGTATTGCAAAACAGATGCAAAATCAACAAATAGGAAATAAGATTGAGTCACTTACAAGAATGGAGGCAAGTTGATGAAGATCCAAGTCGCAAGGAAGAACACGAGCTTTGCAAAAAGCAGTGGTTGCAGAAATGGAGGCTCAAACAAAAGAGAAAGAGAGAGAAGGTGAATAGTGCAAATGAATGATTCAAAAAGTACGGTTTTTTACTTTGTGTAAGGCTTTTAGGTGGGACTGTTCAAATATTGCGAAGTACGAAGACGGCTGGACAGCTGCATTGGGCCAATAAGAGTTTGCCATGTGTCCATTGGAATGAGAAGTGATTCAGTTATAGTGATTGAAGAGACGTTTTGACCGGATAGATGGGTAGCCCGTGGGGATTTAGCTCGGTTGAAAAGCTAAAGTGTTTAGCTCGGTTGGTAACAGGTAATCCCTATCATGTTGCGCAGATGGAACTAAGGGGCAATTAAGAGGGTAATTTATATAAATTGGGCTAAGCTGGGTAATGGGCGATTATGTGGGCCGCAGTAAAAAGGTGTGAGTGAAAGGGCCCTTTAGTTACCACGGTCCAGAGAGAGCCTTGTTGATAGCTCGGTCACACCATTCAGGACCGGGGTATTTTGGGCTTCTACTCAAAACCTTGCTATCGAATAGCTCGGTCCAGGAATGCTGTGGATAGCGCAGTTTCAAGATGTCAAACCGAGGTACACACAGTGAAAGGAAGAACCGAGCTAGTTGGAGCTCGGTCCAGCCTGTAGCCTTAGCATGATCATGTTAGCTCGGTCGTATTGACATCCAACCATCGTAAAACCATCTCACTTGGTTTAAGCAGTGAGGGGGTGTTGAAGGAGAAGCATTATCTTTCTGGAGTATGATTCCAAGGAGGACTATGCATGGAGGAATAAGAGTCCTACTAGGATTGTGCCACGCGGAACCTATAAAAGATCATAACATAACCTATGGAAGAGGTAACACAACTTTGATTCTCGAATACACAGAGCTTTTGTCTATCTGTCTGTTTTACTGACTTAGGCATCGGAGAGGTATCCGGCACACACCCGCCAGCTAGCTCACGTTTGTGTTTTCAGGGAGTAAAGTAACAACGTACGGAGGAGCGCAATCTTGATCAACAGGATTATACGAGAACAATATTTCGTGCTCGTACAATATTATAGCTTGCTTTTTGTGCTCCTTTCGGATACGATTAGCTTTACAAGTTCGGATTCCCATGGTTCTGAATCTGATTTCACAAGTGCAATGTAAAATTGATAGACACAAATGAGTCCAAATCCGGCAATTTTTTTGGAAAATCGATTTTGAATAAAAAATGTCAAAAATGGACTACTTTGCTAGATTTCAGAGTCGTCACCTAAATATTTTTTGGGAATTTAGGAAACTCATGACTTATGCCAAAAGGCCATTAGTCCGCCATGACCAAAGTGTCTCGGCTCGAGAACTTGGGTACGAGAGGAGAATGTCATGAATTGAGCACCCCCCTCGCCTGATCAAAGATCGGCCTTTACTAGTCATGATATGATTCTTATTTAGATTATATGCTCTTATTCCGATTATTAGGCTAACTTACTATGTGAGGCACACAAGTATAGACCAATTCACCCACTTTGGAACGCATTGATTTTATGTTTGTTTTGAAAAAGTGTTTTGAATACATGTCACTTGAAAAAGCGAGCTCGTATGTACATTAATCAAATTACCCCAATTTAAGTAAAAGGCCTTCATCCACCAACATTCAAACAAGTATATCACTTAAGCACTTAGCCTCACGGAATATGCGTGATATGGAAACACAAACATACGATGCAATATTCTAAAGTAAAAAATACTCATCTAGTACTCCAAGGCAAGCCAAATAAAGTAAAATAGTTAGAAGAAATGCATGCTGCTAAACAACACAATATGACTAATGCAATGCACACATTATGTAGACAACAAGTTCGGCTACTAGCATGGCATATGGACCAATTCAAAGCATGCGATAAATCACGTATTCGATTAAGAAAGTTAATATTGACATTGGTTGAATAATGAGTCGAACCTTTATGCATGTATGACGAATGGATGGAAGTCATGGAAAATGCTAAGCGAAACATGATGCTCTATGTTATCCATCATAAGTTTATAAATAAAAGAGAGAAAGAACGGAGGTTGGAAGACATACATGCATTATTATATATTTGCTTTCGCATAAGAGGGTCTAAATAAATGTCCTAATAATAGTTATTACAACATCAAATGGACTGATCCTACCAAACTAATTATTATACATCCAACTAATGAGCCAAATTAACTAAGTATGACAAGTTTGAAAGGAATCTAATTAATTAAATTACAACATATTACTACTAAAGCATTAAACCAAAGGAATGAAAAGCGAGGGAATGCATGTGCATGAATTTGAATTTTCGCCCGAAAACCTCTCTTTTACTATTGGAACCATTCTGTTTTGTAGTCAGAAAAAAAAAATAAATAAAAAAAGAAGATAAGTTTGAGCCCTAGCCTCTGCTCTGTTCTCCCAAAAAGAGGACATTGTTGGTCTAAATGAAGTGGTCGACCGGCCATGAAAAGGTGGTCGGCCGGTTGATTGGTGGTTGGTGGACCAGTGTTTTGAGGGTCTGCCCAACTACAACAGAAAAGAGACAGAGTACAAAATAGAGTATTTTCAAGAGATGTTTGTCCACATTGCCTCTCCTTATCATCAAACAGATCAAAGGAGGGGTAGGCTTGATCCTCAAACCATCAATGGATACATATTCATTGTGTGATGATTTATGAATCAAGGGATACAATCTCAATAAATGACAATGAAAGACCAACAAAACCTTCTCCCTATCATGATATTGATCAAGGGAAGTGGTTGACATTGAACCTTGTACCATTTTCATCACTAATAAGTATTAAATGACTCAAGATTTCAAGGGGTTCAATTAACGTCCGATTGAACCCAAGTTAATTTTATTATCTTGGTCCATTTTAGTCCAATTTTATAGGATCTTTTAATTACCTTTCCATTCCTTAGTCATTTTAGTCAAAAAATGAAAGTTAGGTCCACTAAATGGAGAAGAGTATCAAACAAGAAGTTGTTTTGTGCATGAGAGAGAGGTAATGCCCTGGTAACCCTCCGAAGAGATTAAAGCATTTAGCATTGAATGCTCCCTTTCTCAAGCTTAAACAACACATGGTTGAAACAATTCTCAAAGAAATAAATAAATAAATAAATAAGCCAAGAAATGAGGGAGCGTGTAGAGGTGATTAGAGGTGAACACAAGTATGAAAAGCATGAAATAAATGCTATCGACTCAAATAGGTTGTTATCTAAGGCCTAAAGCACCAAACCTATGAGGACTATTACACTACAAGCCTACTGTACAAAGCATGAATGAAATAAACACAAAAAAACAGTCCTAAAATAAGCTAAAACAGTGCTGGAATTGAGTTGAAAGAGCTAAATTCGATAAGCTAAAATATGAGAGAATTAAAGCTAGTAAGCAAGCCAAAGGAGGGGTGGCTAACCCCTCAATTTTTGGGACTTCAAAATAACATCTTTAGGCTCTGAAAACCTTTGTAAATCAATGTAAAAAAGTTGGAAAAAGGTTGAGAAAGAGATGGGAAACACACGGGAAAAAGCTTGGAAAAACAAGGTTTAAAGAAGGGTAGTTAACCCCTCCACCTTAGATATCTTTAAACCACAAGTTTCAGCCCATAAAAATAGTCCAAAAACAGTTAAAAAACAACAAGAAAAGATATGAGAGAAGTAGTGTAAAGATGCTCAAAATGATACCTCTTGAAGCAAGGTAACTCTTTTGTTAACAAACCCAGAAGTTCTCACTCTCAAGCATTGAGATTTGAGCTCAAGAACCTTAGCAAGAAGAGCTAAATTTTTGGTTTAGGAAGTGTAGATAGAGAGTGTGTAGGTTGCAAGATAGAGAGAGAGAGAGAGAGAGAGAGAGAGAGAGAGAGAGGAAGTGTGTGTGTGTGTTCTACAAAATTTTGGCCTTTAGGAATTTTTCTAACCTTTATTTCAAGAGAGATGGTCATGTATATATAAAAAACATGAGCCTTTGTCAAACACAGCCATATAGAGACAGCTGGTGCAGTGCATGCACCTGGGGGGAATAGCTGGCAGCAAAATATCTACTAGCTAGAAAACATGCCTGGTCGGCCATGAAGTGGACTACCGACCACTAAATTCTGGCCTGCCTATCACCTGTTGGCCTGTAGGCCTCTGGGTGGTCAGGTACAAAACAAGCAGGTTTTTGGAAACCAAGGCAGGTTTGGTGCAAAGATGATGCACAATTCTAGGCTCTGGAGTCGGAAAACTGAAGCTCATACTGAGAAACTTGAGTGCACACACAGCGTAACATTTCATCATTGAGTGATCAACCTAAGGCGCCCAAGTCTTATGGGCGGTCAAAAATGGGGTGTCTACAATTGCCCCTCTTTGACAGAGCTCATAGTCACGAAATGACATGAGCAAATGTCAAAGCTCAAAGACGACCCTTTTGACATGGCCGCAAGACTTGGGCAAGAAATCAAAATGCAAATGCAATTGTTGAAATCGAAAGTTGCCAATGTATCCCTTTGCAAGGAATCAAACCAGTATAGTTCAAGGGCAAGATGCAAATGATATGCAGAAAGCCAGCTGGACTTATACAACACATGATGCCGGTTACTTTTGAAAACTTATGATTATACAAAACAATGCAATGAAACAATACAACCAGCAATAACAGGATAATAAGATTTTAAACCAAAGAAAAACACACTGAGCCTTGCCTCACACGGAAAGAAGTAAGAAAACCATACACGTCTCACGTGAAAGGATGTAAGAAAATGCAAGCCTAACTACGTCTCATGTAGAGAGGGTATAAGAAAATGCAATCCAAACCACATCTCACATAGAAAGGATGTAAGAAAATGCAAGCCAAACTACGTGTCACGTAGAAAGGATGTAAGAAAATGCAAGCCTAACTACACCTTACGTAGAAAAGGTATAAGAAAATACAATCCAAACTACGTCTCACGTAGAAAGGATGTAAGAAAATGCAAGCCTAACTACGTTTCATGTAGAGAGGGTATAAGAAAATGCAATCCAAACTACATCTCACATAGAGAGGATGTAAGAAAATGCAAGCCTAACTACGTCTCACGTAGAGAGGGTATAAGAAAATGCAAGCCTAACTACATCTCACATAGAGAAAATCAAAGCTCTATGCCAAACTGAGTCTCACGCAGATAAGGCGGAGGGTGCAAACCTGACTACGTCTCACGTAGAAAGGATGTAAGACAATGCAATCCAAACTACATCTCACGTAGAAAGGAGTCAAAAATGCAATCCAAACTGTGTCTCACACAAAGAAGAGTCAAAGATGCAATCCAAACTACATCTCACGTAGAAAGGAGTCAAATATGCAATCCAAACTGCGTCTTACATAGAAAGGAGTCAAAGATGCAATCCAACCTACGTCTCACGTAGAAAGGAGTCAAAGATCCATGCCAAATTGCGTCTTACGCAGAGAGGGTGGACGGTGCAAACCTGACTACGTCTCACGTAAAAAGGGTAACCACAAAGGCTACGCTATATAAATGAGGTAGAATGTGATACAAGTGATAAAAAAATGATGCAATGCATGTTCCATGCAATGTAACATAAAAGATGCACAAGAGCGGTACTAATGAAAGCATATATTTGCAAGAAAAAGGAAACCATTTGAGAACATGACTTCACATGTCCCAAGAAAAGAATAAGGGGTAATGACCCTGAATACACTTCGGTATGAGATGAATAATAAATAAATAAATAAATAAATCAACACACGATAACAAAAGGATACACACACCCGACAAGGATAACAACACACCCCACAAGGATAACAAAAATGCAATAACCAAAGAAAGATACACTGAAAGAAAGAGAAAAGAGGAAGATAAGAGAAACAAAACACAAAGCAGTCGTGTTTTGGAAAACACCACACATTCACCCTCCAATTTATAACTCGGAGGTCACCAACTACCTACAAAAGGATATGACTTGCTTCGGCTTATGGTTAGGGCATGCTGGTATTGGAGAATCAACGCGTCTCAGGACGATGCGACCGAAACCTAATTTCGGGACCTCCAGAATCTAAAACAACTTCATACCCATCAATTTGCCATTTCCAGATGAACACAGGACCTCCCATACACACCTTAGGCATGAGAATAACAAAACCAGACCTAGACCACAAAAAGGGGTAGGCCAGCCACAAAAAGGGTGACGGCTGGCCAACAGATGGACGGCTGGCCACCCGTGGGGTTTTTGAGGTAGTTTGGTCTTTTCGGCTCGGGTTTCACTTAAAAACACCACAAGCCCTCATTTCTTCACCCCACAGCATTTGAAAAGCTTGTCCCTCTCACTCTAGGTATTCTATCTCTCTAGATTTCTCTTTTACTCATGTTACATGCCCCCCACGCACACTTTATTCGCAAAACACCCTTGGTTCTCTATGTTTTGAACCGATCAGATTTTGTTTTCATTGAGTTTTTGGGTTTTTCCTCACTTTGGGATTGTTTTCCTTGGGTATTTTGTGGGCTCCACACATTTTCCCAGGTTTTGACTTTTTCTCTCTTTTCTTTCTCCTAGGGATGACTTTTTTGATTTTTTCCACCATTTTCTCTCATTTTCTCTATTTTCTCTATTTTTAACTACATTTCACCCAAATTCCTCATGGCGGATGATATTCGACATGGTGGTGCTCCACTTGAGGTATTGGGGCTTTCACTCACTATCGAGGTGAAGGAGCTAATAGCCGATGCAGCTGACGGAGCAGCAGAGGACATTACCGCTGATATCGAGGAGAAGGAGATCTACCCTCCAGGAGCTGAGCCCGAGCTGCTACCATTGTAGTTGAGGCCATTTGACCAGAACACCTACCAACCCAGACGCATGCGATGGCTTCTGGCGGCATGCTACGATTTGAGGACTTTACGGTGAGCGTGCCTGAGGACGTCCTGTTAAGGGAGTGGGCCTCCCATCTTTCTCATGGTGCCGTAGAGGTAAGAAATTTATTTTATGTGCTTACTTTCAAGTCATTTCAATACTGCCTTTTGTTACTACCTTTCATTCTATTACACAGCTGACACTTTCTTTCTTTGCCGACACAGGGTGATATCCACTCCTAGAGAGGATATGGATAGGTGATAGCGAGGGACTGGTACCACGAGCTCCCTACTTGAGTCTGCGATCTTGTTGAAGAGGTAGCCTTTGGTCTATTCTGCACCGGACTCCTATGACTTTAGGCCAGCTGGGCCTTACTCGGGGCCTTAGTGGAGAGGTGGTGGCACACCACCAAGTCCCACTTCTTTTCCACTAAGGAGATGACGATGACTTCCTATGACTTTTCTACGATCACAGGATTAAGAGTAAGGGGTGATTTGATCTCTTTCGATATGGACCTGGGCCAGTGGGAGGCGACCTGGATTTACCTGCTTAGAGCGCATCCGCCTCGAGACAGGCCAACTATGATTAGGTACAATTGGTTTCTCAAGCACTTCCACAGGAGCCAGCGCGAGACTCTGGAGGAGGTAAAGAAGTACACTCGGAGCTTCTTGATGTATCTTCTCAGTACCACCTTGTTCACGAACAGATGGAATACCGTGGGCTTGTATCTGTTGAGCTCCCTTATGACATTTCCTTGAGTCTGGTTTTATGACTGGGGTGGAGCCAGTCTTGCCATAGTCTATGGATATATGAGCTCCGGTTCCCGCATAAAGGGGAACAAGATCGGAGCCCATTGGAGAGCCTGTGAGGTACACACTGCACTTTTATGCTTTCTGCTTTGCACTTTCTGCCTTTACACTGTGCTTTCTGCTTTGCACTTTTTGCCTTTACACTATGCTTTCTACTTTGCACTTTCTGTCTTTACACTGTGCTTTTTGCTTTGCACTTTCTGCCTTTACACTGTTTATATCTGTGCTTAGACTACTGATCTCTCTTTCACAACTCTAAGTGTATGCATATTTTCTAGTCCTTGCCCTAGTGCTGGTAGATGAGGTAGCACCGATTGTACCTTACTCCCGTCGGTACAATGGCAGATGCCACTCCAGGCACAGTGATGACATGACTTTTGCGCATTATCATTGCTATTTCGATATGGTGATAGCACGAGAGATAGTCTGAATCTCATGCCTATTCCATTCCGTACAGACTGCTTCAACCCACTCTTTACCACTAACAATTACAAACAACTGTTTGAAGATCACATGACAGCCCTGGGCGATGATGCCTACCTGGATACAAGACCAGTACGCCGAGTCCTAAGGTACCTCCCGATTCGGAATTCTATTAGAGGGCCCCTTTTGTCGGGTTTAGTATGTGGGCGAACAGTTTGTGCGCCAGACTCCGGGGCCTACTTGTCCCTATTATTCCTGCTCCGCCTCTAGTATCTATGAGGACAACTGATAGCCTCCCAATTGAGGCTATTATTCAGTACATGGAGGGGCAGGACGCCGATTACTTTTCATAAGGTGGAGATTACGCAGCCTTCATCAGGACTCATCTAATGCTGCCTTTATCTAGAGTTTGTGCGAGGGATGCTACAGATGCCCCTGTGGCTGGAGGTACTGCATATGCAGCTGAGGCTGACATTAGCGGGGCCTCTCCTGCTATACTTGTAGTTGGTTTGCCAGCAATTTCGACCATGACCACATGCTGGCGGCCAACTGGGACAGCCTATTAGATTTCAGTTAATCCACTAGAGGGTGGGCACGGATACATCCAAGACCTCACCGTACAGCAGGTATGTACTTTGCCACTTTGCCTCGTAGTTTATAGTTCACATTTGTTTCCTGTACACTGATGTTCCAATCCATTTGCAGGTGCCTTTATAGTATATAGACGACGTCCTCGGATTGGTCGCCTCCCTAGTTCAAATGGTGTGGCGGAGGAAGAGACTACTTGCCCTTCACGATATCAAGGTATTTCCCATTCACTCATACTTTGACTTGCGCTAATTCATCCCGATACAAATTCTGTATTATACTGATCTGATACTCTATACTGTTCTACACTACTTCTATATGGTATTGATTTTCTGTTCCTTGTTTTTAGCGTCCACCTGGACCAACAATACCTATGGCACCGGCGACATTAGTAGTATCTCCTCTGGTGGTGGGAATGAGAGGTAGATGGGCCCTAGTAAGCGGTTGGGATAAGAGTAGAGGTAGAGGCAGAGGTAGAGGTGCTCGGAGTAGGAGCAGCGAGTCCTAGACACAAGAAACCTCTTCATCTCCAGAGCTGCCATCGAGTGAGGATGATGTCGGGTCCAGTGGCACCGAGGATACGACGAGCAGACGCTCTAGATCTGAGAGTGAGGATGATGACGCCATCTCTAGGTTAGGGAGCAGAGAGGACGATTCTGGCTCTGAGTCCGATCCTTCTGACGACAATGGTGCTAAAAGAGACAGTGCCCTTGAGTCCCCTCCACGAAAGAGGACGAAGCGGGCCTTTCAAGCTTGACTGATGTGACTGATGCTAATTTTTATGTTTTTGCTTTATTTTATTTTATTTTGGTAGTTTAGCATTTGTATAGGTTCAGATAGGTGCTTACTCTGTTTCTTTGTTTTAGAAAACTTGTACTCTTTTTTATAAAAACGATGATCGGGGTAAAACCCTATAGTTTTATAAAATGAGGTTTTGTTTTACACAACATCTCTGGATTGCCACCACATTTGTATGTATGAAACGAATTGAATCCCGAATGTTGAAACTGAAAG